>JAROYE020000005.1:57953091-59153091 GCA_029619315.2 Dynastes maya | reverse complement strand
TATATTCAAGGTCGACACTACATGCCTGCTTCTCTACCGGTTTAGTTTATTTATGAATTTTTCGTATTCTTATATTAACCCGTAATACCGACGCCTATGCGAGTCCGCAAGTTTAGGTTACTCTAGTAATCACACCACACCCAATGTGCTCACAACTTCTTCCATAGAAAAAAAAACAGCAGTCTACTTTTTCCTTTATTTCACAATTCTTCTTAATTTGTGGTTTTCTTTAATAGCGGCAATCCTTCTTTTAAAATGTTTATCATGATTCATTTCTTCTTTGTGCATCCCTTAGCTGCTTTCTCAAGTTAATATTTTCTGTTTTTAAAATAAGAATTTGCTCTTCTAAGTTTTCAATAAATCTCGACGTTGAAACGTTTTGATTATCTGTTCCATAAACAATAGCATCCGCTGGTGCAAATAATAATTTCAGTGTATCATCAATGTGCTCCCCAGTTTCGCTCTTCAGCGAAATGCAGTGAACAAATCCTTGCTGCAGGATTTACCATATCAACTCTCTCGCATCTTGCTATCCATATTTTTCGCAAATTCTCATCTTTCGGGGATCTATAGTAAGCTATTTTTTGCCCTGAAAGTTTTGCATGATAAAACTTGAGTTCACAATTTACAACTGCACAACGTATACGCGTCTTTAAAAAAAATAAATTAATATGACAAAATGTTACTGTCTTTATCGACGCAAGTACAACAAAGGAAACAAAACTTCTACAAATAAAATACTCATTTATAATTTCAATTTTCACTTATCATAAGTTAAAAATATATCTTATAAGTAGAATTTGTTAAAAAGGTGGTACCGGATAGCAGTAGGGTAGCGGTAGCGGCGTGGGTAGGGGTAATTTTCAACTCGTGGTCGATCTCGAAAGTACCGCGAGAGAGCTCAAAGCGACAGTACGTTGCACGCTGCACGCCAAATATGTACGCGGAGATGGAACGCCCAAAAGGTGTAACGTTCTCTTCGAATGTGAATAAATATCTTAGGCATTTCCCCTGGATTAGAATATAGAAGTCCGCATATTTATTGCAAAATATGCAATAGCGGATTGCTAAGTCGCGATAGGTTTCAATGTCGAAGACATTGTAAAAGTAAACGCCATGCATTGAATTTAAGAAACAGTATTCCATACTGGCAATTTTTATATGGTTTTATTTTTATGTTAAGTGTGTGCAACACCCACAACATCTAGTATCTAATGAACACTTTCGTCATTTTTGGGCTAAGTACGTTCCCTCATGGAAGCTGCCAACATCTATGTAATTACGATACAATTTGCCACGTGTGCAAGGTACAGTAAAGGAATGTATAAAAGACGAGTTGAGAAATAAGAAAATCTGCCTATGTGTGGATGAAACAACTGATGCTCAGAAACGCAGCGTCATTCATGTTGTAGCGCGTCCTTTAAAACGTGATGATCCACCAGCTTCATTGTTGTTGTCCAGTAAAAGGATTCAGAAAACTAATGCAGAAACCGTTGTAAAGATAATAAAAGATTCGTTGAGAGAATCACAGGAACCCAAGTCACAACGTTCGTTACTGACGGAGCCGCGACAATGCTGAGGGTTGGTAGGATGTTGTAAATATGCTTTCCGACTCTTCTTTACATAACATGCCTCATACATGCATGTCACCAAAGAACTATCCGATGGTGGATAAGTTAATAGCATCTACCAAAAAAGTGTTCATCAAATCTCCCAAACACATCCGTGTATGCAAACAATTGTGTCCGAAATTCCCACCACCACCTCAGCCTGTAATAACGCGATGGGGTACATGGCTCCAGGCAGTATCTTACTATCAGAAATATTTTTCACAAGTGAAAAATGTCATCTTGAAACTTGATTCAAATGATTCTGCAGCAGTTCGATAGAGTCAGCAACTTTTTTCCAATTCGGACGTTCAACAACAAATAGATGAAATTTCCATGAACTATTCTAAAGTTGCACAAGCTATTGAGCAATTAGAAAACAGTCATTTATCTACACGAGACGCATTAAATTGCATAAACAATTTACAAGCCGCTCTAGAAAACTTGACGAACACTATAGGAGTCGATGTTGCTCAAAAATTTGGTGCAATTTTAACGAAAAATCCCGATCTACAAAAGGTTCGGTCTATATCTGAAAATCAAGAGTGCCCAGATGAGGAAAAGGAATATCTGACAGTTGCAAATCTTACTTCACTGGATGTCGAACGATCATTTTCGAAGTATATGACAACGTATTCACAACACCGTTGATGGCTGAATGAATCGACAATGGAAGCATTGCTGCAATGTTGCAATTCTATGCAGCTAACCAGGGCGGTTGCCAATTGCCACAGTGGACATCAAGACGACAGGAAAAGGTAACAACATTATTTTTCACTAATATTGTATATTACGTACCTACTTCTATGCGCTGCGCCACTGCCGGTACCATCTTTTTAACAAACTCTACTTATCATCCTTTCCTACATCGCATCTCAATACGTTAAATGTTAAATTTTACGATATAATCCAGACCTGACTGCAACCCTAATAAAATCATCTGGCATTCGTATCCGACGAAAAAGACCTTCCGACCACGCTAAGAATCGGCGGTAAACCTGAACGCTGATGCTGGCAATGCTGTAGGTGGAAATTTAGACGCCGGAAGTGGTGTTGGCAGTGGCGGTAGTGGCTGCGACAGGAGCAACGGAGCGCCAGCTCGTTTATGCTAATTGAACGAGAAGAGCAGCCGATATCATTGAAACGTAGACGAAAATAAATGGTTTTCGACATGCGGAGGAGAGCCGACTACACATCTGGTCCGAATTTAACATATGTAGTACCTACCCTCTTCTTCTTCTCTCGAGAGGTAGAAGAGAAGAGGATTTACGTATTAGAAACACGTGTCGAGTTACGAGGGAATCTACTCACGAATATATTCAATTTAAATTTTAAATTAAAAGCTCCGATTTTCTTCGCCAGACTCCCAAATTGTTCGGGGGCTTCTACTTTTGGGTTGGAATTGAAGTGAGATATCAACGTTTTAAGCAACGGGCTAATTAAGACGTCTCGCGGTGGCTATGAATTTCGGGGCAGTTTGGGGAATAAGCGTGGGAATGGTTTGGTGTGTTTGCGGGCACATCGTATTTGCCGTTCTCGCGATGATGTTTGTTATCTGATGCTCGTACGCGGCGTGGGAATTTGTAAACAACGCGTTAATCGGCCGGAAAATTGTTCCCGAAACCGTGTGGAAAATGTTTATTGCAGAATCGAGTGCTGGTATACGTATTTGTTTCAGTTTACAAGGAAACACAGGCATCTCACCGATTTAAATGAAACTTTGTCGGTTTATAGATCGATCTAATGTAAGAATAACTATCTTAGCTGCCCAATCGTCCGCTGGCGGGGTGTAAAGCACCCTAAGCTCAACACTACCCTTCGCTGTTTGCCTCAATAGCTCACAAACTATCAGAGATATCAAAAAAAATTAAGACAAGATTTAAAGTGTTTTACATCCTCTTAACGATGGCGTAAATATTTTCTCTATAAGGAATTTTCTCTATAACGAATATTTATTTAAGGAAACAACCCCTCACCCCCTTATTTTTTTGCAAATTACAGAATTTTTATGTACTACAAAAATATAGAAGCTAGAATTCTCGTATGTATATTACATCTGCCACGAAATATTCTTATTTTTGTAAAAAAAAATTCATAACTGATGTGCTATATTTACAGTAATGAAGAAAACACAGGTGGCTACCAAATGATTTTATTTGATAAAATGTGAGTATAGAGTTTACTGACAATTGTTTAAAATATTGCGTATACATATGATAGGTAATCCGTGTAGAAATGTTGAAAACGAAGGAATTGCACAACGAATGAACGCAGGCTTGCCGAAAATACCTCATTGTTGTGTATTTTGTGCATCCTTCGGGAAGCAGAATCTTACTGGATCTTTGAAATGTTGTAGCCGTTCGGCGATGTATCCGTCGTGTTTAAATAGATTGAAGAACCTTGACAATGACAATTGATTATGAGTTAAAGACTGTAACTGAATGACACTGCTTCTTTGGTGTAGAATTATGTCGTAATCAACGAAATGAATAAAGGTCCAAGCTTCTCGCAGAAATTCTTTAATATCGAAAAAAGGCGACCGGTTTCGTGTCACATCGGACACATCCTCGGGCCAGCTAGGAGATTAACATGAAAAAAGGAGATATCTTTTGGTTGTATGGGTGGGTGGAAAAATATTCTATTGTAATTCCACTATTAGTATTTTTTCTAAAAATGTTGTACTGTAATTTATTTATTATCTAAATTTTGGATGTGTAAATCTAAGAAATTGATTCTGTAATCAATTTCCTTTTCCATAGTGAATTTGATAGAATGATGTAATGCATTCAAATAAAATACGAAATCATCTAATAACTACTACCCGTCTAAACCATAAAGATATTGTTTACGTATCTAATATAAAATTTTATGTTATTGACAAATTGACAAATTGATTATTTGATAAGTTCCAAGCACATGTTGAGCAAAGCCAGTAACTCCTATGTTTCTCTAGGTGAATAATTGATGGAGGAGAGGAAATTCCTCACAAGATTAGACACATTCAAAAAAAGGACGGTGTCCGTAGGATTGTACTATTGCCCTTATCTGCGTTCGTAACAACTAAATTGTGAACCTTAATTTTTTCTTTTATGGAATTCAAGGTTCTGTAATCTAAATTATCTTATCTATTGAATGGTTGTCGGTGAAAATTTGATTTTTGTTTCTCGCTTCTTAGACAATGAACAATATCATTTCTAATAGAAGTTTTTGATGTGAAATTTACAAATCGTGGATAGAATGTGTATGACTGTAGTTAAGTGTTTATGGAATGAATGAGGTTTTATATATGTATAGGGTGACCATGGATGGGGTTATAAAGAGGAAAAACTTTTTTAATATGCGTTTTACTGAAAAAAGTTATTCTTTATAAAAAATTCTGCTTTCCTTAGAATGTCCAGAAACATATTTAGATTTGACTACAAACTTATAAATTCAATATTATAGTAACTGATACTTCTATTTTTCAATTAAACAACAATCATTAATTCTTAGCTTAAAAGAGATCTATTAATCACTATTCTATATAGTTACCTCTAACGCACAGATTTTTCAACTCTTCTAATAAATTCACTGCAAGGTTTGTGTATCGTAGTAGGCACATTAATCTTATCCACCGCATCCCTTACTGCTGGTTTTAGTTGATCTGAATTATGTTCTTTGCCACGAGCATAAACTTTAACGCTCCCCACAAAAAGAAATCCATTGACGTAATATCAGATGAGCTAGCAAGCCGTTCAACTGGATCATTTCAACCAATTCATTTCCAAGGAAATTGACGATTTCAGAAATTCTTCAATGCGTGAATGACCAATAATGTTCTCGCATTCAGGGGTAATGTGAACATTCACTAACCTTACACAACATAATTGTATGACGCACGTTCGTAGCAGCTATCATATCGCAGCAACTGAACTAAGTCTTGCTGTATGATATAGCTGCTATCGAAAGTGCGTCGTACGATAGGTTTGGTAAGGTTTATGAACTGTTCAGTGTCAGTGCCAGTTAGAGTACTTAGGGTAATGTGTGAAGGTAAACAAACGTTTCTATCAAATCCAAATAAACGTGTTGAGGAAAATTTTGTTTTAGAAAATATGGACCAATAATACCATCCATAGAAAATACCACATTTACTTTTTTATAACGTCGGCTTCTTGATCGAATGTTTAATTGTAGATTCATTATAGTCCAATGTCTTGTGCTCTAATTGAAGATGTTGCTTCGTTAGTAAAGAAAATTTCTCTCTCCAACCCACAAACAAAAGTCTAACCTTTTTACATCTTTTTCATCTCCGTCTCCAAATGTATGGGTCATTGTGGGTTTATAAGGCAAGATTTTATTCTCTTTATAAAATTTTTGTAACAAACTTTTAGAAAGATTTCCTCAGAAACAACCTCAGATTTTTCTACGCCGAATTCATTGCTAATAAAGTCGCAGCGTCATTTTCGTCATACTTCCTTATGTTCTTTCTTTAAATCCATTACTGATCCAGCTTCATCGAACTTCTACGTATGACACAGTTGTATTGGGAAACTTTTTGTGAAATAAATGAACGACATATCTGTGTGAGACTTATCCAATACTACAGCATTTAACAGGGAGATACGTTCTTCTTTAGTGAGCATTTTGGAAGTTAAACTTTAAGTATTTGACACAGCCTAAAACTGATTTATTGACATTACAAAGCAAAGTCTACTACATACAAGTACGTGTATGTCTGTCGTCAAATCTAATTTATGTTTTTCGACGTTTTGAGAAAAGCAAAATTTTTTATAAAGAATAACATTTTTCTGTAAAACGTATATTAAAAAAGTTTCTCCTCTTTGTAATTCCATCCTTGGATACCTTGTAAATGTTGTAATGTTCAATATTTACAATGACAACATCAACTGTCAATCTAGAAAGGCTAGGGTCTTGAGGATAGCCACCCGATTGTGATTAAGGTCCCTCCAGCGGATAAAAAGGAAAATTTTCGTAGCCAACTTTCTCCCCAGGCCGAATGTCCTTGGAGCGAGAACATTATATTAAAAATATAAGTCCAAATAACGACGATCGTAGTGTAACACTGACGAATCCACTCTTCCTTTTATTTTCCTGATCTTGTGTCCTTAATTATACTGTTGGGCAATAAACTCTAATGTTCAATATTTACAACAACATCAACTGTCATTCGAGAACGAATAGGTTGTTCAGGATAGCCACCCGATTGTGATGAAAGTCCCTCTAGCGGGTAAAAAGATAATTTTTTGTAGCCAACATTCCCCCCAGGAAATAAAATAGTCCAGATAACGACGATCGTAGGGTAACGTAAATAAAACTCCATCTTCGGTGCAATTTCTCCATTTACAAATCGTCAAAATTAATGTAAAAGTCCTTTAAAACAGACAGGAGGGTACATTCAAAGGTATTTTAAAGATCATTTCGTAAATTAAATCTTTGTCTGAACGTTATTAAGTAAATCGTTAGTAACATTTCACGCTTAAACCTTGTCAGTCAGAATTTAGGTCATAGAGTCGCCTAATTTCTGTCAGCTGGTAGCGTTACCGCATGCATTCTTCTATGCTTACAAATAACTTCCTTTCAACGAAAATTTAGATTTGGATTTAAATCATTAAAATTAGGTGTGGAAGTAAACAATCGCCTTTCGCGATTAAAACAAAGGAAGATAGGGACGCTAGAAAAGTCATCAATCGGTCTTTGAAAGTGTCCGATAGCGAAATTAAAGTATAATTTCAAAGAAAGAAAGGTTCGAGGTTAGAGCTGGCAGACTCCTGTAAAGGTCGACATAAACAGGGTGTTTATGTGACAGCGTCATACGAATTCAAGGTAAGTTTATATTTTTAATTCTAAAGTTTTTTAATTTCAATTTATTTAATTCAAAATTCACAAGAAAATTGCCCGAAGAGTATCCAGGAATACTCCCGACCCCACAAAGAAGTGAGAAAATTAGATTAATTTAGAAAATTTCAAATTTTTCCCAAAATTCCTCTGAGAAATACATTTCAATGTATATGTAAATTCTAGGTAGCTACTATTTTTGTAGTATATAAAAATTCTGAAATTTGCAAAAAAATAAGGGGGCGAGGGGTTGTTTCCCTAAATAGATATTCGTTATAGAAAAAATATTTACACCATCGTTAAGAACATCTAAAACAGTTTAAATCTTGTCTTACCTTTTTCTTGATATCTCTCATAGTTTCTGAGCTATTTTACTGACTGTTAATATTTGACCTTTTTTTTTGTTAACGCGGACCAGAAGGCAGAACGTCACTCAGATAATTCTGGTCCTTTTGAAGAGAACTTTATGGGGTTGTATGTTATGTATTTATATGTATTTTGTACTACCTATTTAATAAATATCTATTATTATTATTACTACTATATAGTATAATTTCCATAACGGAATTAACCTCGTAAATTACTGAGAAAACATACCTCACCATGATAATTTACGAATACCGCTTATATACCTAATAACCAGTTAATTTTATTCTACTTCCGAATGGGCCATTTATAATTTTCGCCTATAATTTCCGCCCGCAGAGTCGAGGGAGATTCTGGCACGCCATTAAGGGCATGTAAGCCGCCTATTAAAAGAATCTTAAACCGTTCTCGCGAGCGCCATAAGCGCTTAAACGTCACACAGCGTCCCCCTTAAAATACGGCACTGCGCTAAGCCCATTAATTTGGCGCGTAATTAGAGTATCATTAAGTATGGAGCGGTTCGTTTCTTCGCCGCCTCGTGTTCACTTAAACGCTGCATTAAACCAAAGGAGGTAGGAAGTGACGCGCTAAAATAATCGTGCAATATGAGCTCGCGATGCAATCGGGCGATTCTGGGATGGTTTCCTTGCGCTGAGCGCTATGTATGCATATTACATGGGCCACTTTGCTTCCGTAGCGTTTCACGATGGTGTGCTGTTTGGATTTTCGGCCGGAGGTAACCTAGGCGAATGAGAAAATCCAGATCGAGGTGTTTCTATTTTGAAGACGTTAAGTGAGAGTGAATCTGCATGCAGAGAAATGGTTTCTTGCATCAAGAAAATAGATTTTTTTGCAAAAATCAGTATCTATTCAAGAAAATATTTTTATTTCAAGGCTATAAAAATGTATAATATAAGAAAATAATTTTCTTGAAATTTTATTTGTATTAAATAAGTATTTTCTTGAGGTTAGGACATCAAAAAAATCTAAGACGAAAGTGTTTCATCCAAATAAATCGTTTAATTTTAAATTAAGAAAATATTCATGTTACATTAACCGGTATCTTTTGAAAATGTTTATGAAACATTGTACGTTATATCATTGTATTCCGGTTTTTGTCGCTACTCTCTAGGATGGCATGACTATATCTCAGAAAAAATGTCAGTCATTTAGTAGTGTTGTTTTTGAAGATTAGTGCTTTTTTCTTCTCACATTGTTTTTTCCGGGAGTGATTCCTTCAATACCATGATCTATTTATATTACCATTATCTTGGTAATTGTTTCTATGTACTTTTTTCATGTTTACTTCTGAAGTTATTACGTTCTATAACTCCACAAAAGGGGGCGTCGACGTAGCAGATCAAATGAAATGTTTGTATTCTGCATCCAGATTTCCCGTCAGGTTATTTTTTTACAATGTTGGATAATGGAAGTATTAATTCTGAAATAATATACAAGAGCAATAATACATAAGCAAATATTGAGTACAGAAGACTGTACCTAAAAGAACTAGCGTACCAACTAGCGAAGCCACATTTAATTAACCGGATCTCAATAAATTACTTGCCATTCTCATTGCGAACCCGAATAAGAGAAACTTTGACGCTGCCTCAATCGGAACGTGTTGCGGAAGTACGTACAGATTTCTGCGATTTTTGTCCAAGAAGAAAAAACCGTAAAACCAAGAAACGTAACCATTGTGCCGTTTCCGTTTTGCACAGAGCATATGACATACTCCTGTCCAAATTGCGCTGGTAAAAATAATTAAGGTAATAATTTATAAGAGAATTTTGTTTTAATTTAATGGTAAAGTATATACTTCATTTAAGCGTAGAAAAAAACGCTAAGAACATATTTCTTTTGACTTTTAGTGGCACGTGTAATATGTTCAGTATGTTCACTCGTTCTACGTCAAAATCCCTCTGGCGGCTATTAACTCTTTTTCTGTAGCTCCTTCTCCTTTTATGGTCCCCTATTGCTGAAGCGGGGGTATTAGGGAATTAATATAAATCCAACCAACGACAATCATGGGGGAAGTCACGACTGTGGTGGAAGGAAGAAGTCAAGTAATCGTCTTGTACGTCAGTACATTTTATTATTGTACAGTTGTTAGTGTTACATATCATAGAGTAGCCTAGTTTAAGTCTTCTAGTTGCGTCACTACATGGAGTGCATTACGCTGCTTTAAAAATATAAACATTTTCTTTAGAAATTCATCATCAAGTTATATTCTGAAAAGAATTGTTATCTAAATTTGCTGTGCTTGAAACAATCGCTATCGCGATTAAAATAAAGTAATGGAGGGAGGCTAATTAATTTCTGTCTTTGAGTCAAGATATTCACCCAGGTAACACGTATTTGGCTGCGTTTCCGTTTAAATAGTACCATAAATACAAAGCGGAGAACAAAATGCTAAGAACCTATTTCTTTTGATTTTTAGCGACACGTATAGTATGTTCAGTATGTTCGCTCGTTCTACGTCAAAATCCCTCTGGCGGCTATTAACTCGTTTTCGGTAGCTCCTTCTCCTTTTATGGCCCCTATTGGTGAAGCGGGGGTATTAGATATTAATATAATGGGATGGTAACGAGGAAATTTCCATTTTTCTCCGCAAGAGGGATATCTAGTCACCAACGAGTGGCTAACCTGATATCTAGTCGTTCAGAAGTGACAGCTGAGGCTGCTGTTGTCGTACATACAACGTCGAATATAACAATACACATGCTGTATACCTGTATTCTCTATAGCTTCACGTTGTTTAGCATATTAGTTTTCAGTCTATAACTAAAAACGGAATTGTAACTATCTTGAGTAACTTACTGATTGATCGTTGTCGAAAGCAAACTAATGTATCAAGTACATAAAGACATTTCGAAAATTTGAAATCAAATTGTTGCATTTAAGGAAATTTTCGTCTTCCTTTAAATTATATGTACTAATATCCAAGCTTTACAACTCAGAAACATAAAATCCTTAATTACTAATCTAACAATAATATTTTTCTAGCAAAATATTTTCAATCGTACACGCATACCAACCTTAACGCTAAACATATACGACTTGACTCGTACATGCCATCGTAAATTTAACGAGGGAGTAATTTTAATTGCCCCAAACGTAAATTAATGCTGTTATAGCCAAGGAGGCGTACCCGTAAAAGCGGAAATTAAATCATTTATTGCGCGAGATGTATTTTCGGCTCCCACCTATCGAAGAAAGCCGAAGAAGACCATCAGCATGTACAGGAACTGGATGAGCCTTCTATTTTATTTTGAGGGGAAGATAAGGGGTTGCGAGGGAGTTGCGAACGTAAAACTTAAGTAGTTACCTTTAAATTAAGTAAGCTGTTAAAAGCTAGAAGACAAAAACGACGAGTTTTACGTTTTACGAGGCCATATACGTTTTTGAATTAAAGTGGGGAAGCTGGCCAGGGGGGTTATTCCGCTAAACACGTAAATGAATTTATAATTTATAATTTTATGATGTAATTAGTGTTTGTAATACATCATGGTAAGCCTGCTGGAATCATTTACATGTGCAGCTGCCCAGAACACTCATGTGCACGCCATCTCGAGCTCAGGAGTCCAAGAACTGCTTGGGAATTAATTTGGGGACTGCACCCGGTTTTCGTCGCTGTTTCCTAGACAGCAGAGATGCATCTCTTGGCACTAGGTGGCGCTAGGAGATATTTTGCTCGTATTTACAAATGCAGGTACCAGTGCATTCATGTACTGCCATCTCGGGATTACCAGCCCAAGAGCTGCTAGTGGCTTAATTTGGCGTCTGTGCCCGCTATTTTTGTTGCCATTTTCTAGACGTCATCGTTATATTCTTTCCTAGATACACGAAAATTATCATCATCAAGCCTTCTATTCCTTAGGATTATGGCTGTGGGTCCTGGCTGCTTCTGTAATTTCCTTGCATTATTTTCGGTCTTTGCACATTGTCTCTCCCATTATTTTTAAATCCTGTTCCACGTCATCGCTCCGCCTCTTTCTTGGTCTTCCTCTTCTTCTTGGCCATTGGGATATCCATTGTGTTATTCTTCGTAGAACTTCTCCAGGTCTTCTCCTCATTACATGACTCGCCCATTTTAATCTTTATCTCACAATGTTTTCTCCTCTGCGCTTGTCCTCAATTTTTTTCTCACTTCTTCTTTTTTGTTCATTACTGTTGTTTCAATTGCGTATGCAGTTATTGCTCTTCAAAAGTGCTCGGTTTCTGCCATACGCTTGGTCTCCTTTCCTGATTCTTTCTCTCACTCAATCTTGATCAGTTTTTCTAATTATTGTCCTCAGGTAATTGAAAGAAGTAACCGTTTCAAGTTTGTGTCCCTGTGTTTCTAGATAGGTTGGTATTATTGCGTTTTCCATGCCAATTTTAATGTAGTTTGTTTTGGATTCGTTGATTTTTAATCCAAAATGTTTTGCTTCTTTTTCCAGTTGTTTTGTTGCTCTTATAAGGTCTTGTCTATATTTTGTCTTTATAAATGTTGTAAACCGTGTTTAACAAGGTTATTGCTTTGTAATTACTGCAATTTTCTTTATTGCCTTTTCGCTTCTATACCATTCTCCTCTGGTGCGTTACCGTTTTTTTAACTTTTTTATTGCTTCTTTTACTTCGGGTTCGGTGGAGATCGTCGTTTCATTTTGTTTTTCGAAATTTTCATTTCCAACCACCGTTTCTTCCTCTCCTATTTCATTTAGAATTTCTTCATAATATTGTTTCCAAATGTCCTATCTCTTGGGAGTCTTGGGGGTCTCTTATTGCCCTTATTTTTATTCTTGCTGCATCTATTTGAAATGTATGTTTTTCTATAGAGTTGTTTCACATTATTATTATTGCTGAGACTTTCTTGTTCTATTTCTTCGAGTAGCTTATCTATCCATTCCCTCTTTTTTCTCCTATACACTGTATTTGTTTATTTCTGCTTATTTCATATTTCCTTCTAACACTTCCTGTCTTCGTGTTAATCCACTTAAATATTTTTTGGAGTATTATTTCTGACTTCATCTCAAGTCTGGACAAATAGCGGTAACAGTCAGTGTAGTAGATATGTGGTGCGGAGCCGGCGATTATTTATTTCACGCGTTCACAGCGTCAATACTAAATCGATGCTGTATGCGAGTAGTTCTGTGTATATGTAGGCTGTCGTAACTTATTTCGTAATTGTACGCTTATGTTTGCTTTAAAAATGTCGCAGTTAGGTACGTCGCGAAAACACCAATGGCAGACACAGTTGAAAAACTTTATAGTGGACATTCCGGACTTAATTTTTGATGGCGCTACAATTCAATGTCTAGTTTGTAAAATCCCTTAATGTGTTGGTCCAGAAGCCATTGTCAACGTCACATCGAAAGCAAACAGCATTCTTCTGCAAAACTGGCATACGAGACCAAAAAAATTTACATTTGATTTATGTGTTACTCTTATTTTATGTAATCTATCGTTTCGTTTACCAAACAAAGAAGCACTTGTCTCCTTCTGGAATAAATATGCGGACTGTAAATTACCTAGTCGGACATCGATACGAAATGTAGTGCCATTTGCTCGTGAACATATAGAAAAAAGAATGAAAACGGAATTGAAAGATAAAAAACTGTGGTTGTGTGTGTACGAAACAACAGATCGTCAAAAACATTCTGTGGTTAACGTAATGGTGCGTACAATGGAACCACATCGATCGTCATCCTCCTTCTTACTTGCTTCCAAAAGAGTTATAAATTGTACTGCCGATGAAGTTTTAAAGGTGGTGCTGAACTCATTGAACAAACTTGAAGTTTCAAGTAAGCAACTTTTAATGTTTATGAGTGATGGTGCCGCAAACATGCGTTCTTTGGGACGATCTCTTAAAGAACACAGTGGTAACTTCTTACATGTAACGTGTAAAATCCATACTCTAAATCTTGCGGCACAAACGATTCCTACATGTTTTCCATTAGTAAATGCATTGATTGCTAGTACAAAGGCAGTGTTTCTAAAGTCACCGAAACGTAACCGACTAATTCACAAACTGTGTCCTGATTTACCTGCACGACCACAGCCGATTGTTACACGTTGGAGAACATGGTTGCAGGCTGCGTTTTAGTACAACAAATATTTTGATCAAGTTTTAAAATTCAATCCGACAGACGCTGCAGCAATCAAGAAAAGCCAGGAAATATTTCAAGATAATCAGGTTAAAAGAGATATACAAACTATTCACAACAATTACTTCGGACTAGCGGAGGGAATAGAAAAGTTACAAAATGTTTCGATGTCGTTAGCGGATTCTGTTCAAATCGTGAATGATGTTCACGCACAGTTATGCGCTGTAGAAGGCGAAACAAATTGGTGTGTAATACGAAAATTTGAAAGTGTTTTAGAGAAAGACTCCGATTTTCTTATATTAAGACAAATTTGTGAAGGTGGGTGTGAAGATGCATAAGTTATTTCGAAGATTATTTTAAATATACAAATATAACATTGCTAGATGTCGAACGGTCGTTTTCGGCATTAAAAAACGTTTATTCCGCACGTCGTACTCACTTGACTGAAACAGCTGTGGAAACATATCTAATGATTCAAATATTTAACAGATGTTACCCAGTTTGTGATTTCACGGTAAGTGTTTCAGCACGTTTTATAATTTATTTCTTACCTTCTATTTTATGTGTAAACTTTTATGCGCTCGCCACGCCTCTGGCTGTTACCGCATATTTGCCCAGGTTACTTTTTTCTTTCTACTGTCGTTATTTTTTAGCACATCTTTGGCTCTTTTTGTTTTATTTCATTGCTCTTCTATTTCGGTTTTATGTATTCCTTAATAAATAATAATTTTAAATACTTTCATTTAGTAGAGTTCTTGTTACTTTGCATTAAAGTCGTGTACTGTATAAATGTAATCTAAATAGTGTAAAATAGTGTAAGCTGTATAAACACCGGCTAGTGTCAAATATAAAAATAACCCCCTTAAGCTTAATCTATGAAATAAAATTAAATTAACCTTGGTAATTAAAAGAATTAAATAATCGCCTCGAGCATTTCTTTTATCGCCGTAACCATCCCAATAAATAACCGCAGTACCTTTGGTACTACATGCGATTCCCCCCGGCATAGATGTGTGTACTTCGTATAGGCATTTTAGATTCGTTCATACCTCCATAGCCATTACGAACTGCCGGCTATCTGCCGCAGTGTGTGTATGCGCGGAAGCATCGTCGTTAAAAATGAGAAATAAATTTAGGCGTGATACGATCACAACATGGAAAGAACCTATTTTAATTACGTGGATGCCGGGGTCGAACTTGCTTGCATTAGCCCAAGCAGCGCGGTTAGTTATATACTTTGGCCATTTTTAACAGAAGTTGACGTCGCAATCTATTCTTTCTTCTTTTGTTTCTATTCAGTTTTAGACGACTCTGTAACGAATGTTACTATACAGGCTGATTTATAATATGTGTAAAAGACTTTGATATCTTGTTGAGGAAGTCATTTAGACTAAAAAATGTTATATAAACATAGGTACCATAGTTTCTATTTACAGAACTACAACAGATTTAAATTTTATTGATTTAGACATGATTATTATTATTGCACGGACATAGATTATGTCATCTAGTAGTCTATGGTTAAAAACTGAACAACATAATTAAAAAAAATTAAATTAACACATCGTTTTAGTGTGAATACTTGGGCTGGTATCTTTAAGAGAGAACTGCTTGAATTCGAATTTTTAACACACAGGCTAAATACAGAACACTATCTAACTTTTCTAGATGAAACGCTTTATTAACTTTAGGTTTTTTTTTCCATTGTTGTAATATTTCTTTTGTTGAGTATCCTTATAACTGGCCTGATGATGTATGTTTGAACACGAAACCGGTCGCCTTTTTTCCTGATTCTCTAACCCTAAAAAAATATTTATTTAATCCAGATAAACATTCAAGAAAATTATTTCTTATATTATACGGGGGTAAGTCAAATATTATCTACACTCTCGCCATAACAAGCTTTGAAGATTATCGTAGTGGTGGCCGCTTGCGCATGCGTTGAGTTGGCGCCTTTTAAAACGTTTTGTCGCCAAAACGTTTTAAAAGCTGCTTTTCTCGCCAACGACAACGGAAGATTACAAGAGGTAAACATAATTAATAAATGTATGAGGAATAGTGTATAAGGTATTTCAGTTCTTGCATTTCTCATATGCTTAATACCATTGACATGCCTCTGGCAGTCAGTTCTGTCCAATGCAGCCAAAAGAACATTGCATATTAAGCAAAAAACTGCACTACCGTCATATTTTAAATGGGGAAAAAGTGACACATACTTATGTACATTAGTAGCAAATCTATTACGAGGCATTGTTTTCTTAGGTATGTAAATATTAGTTCTATATGAACGTACACTATTATATTTCTTAATACTACAACACACAAAAACACCAGCTATATTTTCAAAAGCGACACGTAAGTACATAACCTTGACCGTTCGACTAATCTCTGCAACAGCTCAACCGGTACTAAAACGAAATCTCTCTCAGTGCGGTTTAACATGATTTATATTCAAGGTCGACACTACATGCCTGCTTCTCTACCGGTTTAGTTTGTTTATGAATTTTTCGTATTCTTATATTAACCCGTAATACCGACGCCTATGCGAGTCCGCAAGTTTAGGTTACTCTAGTGATTAAATTCCGCACACATGACCACAGAGGCGCCAACTCAACGCATGCGCAAGCGACCGCCAGTACGATAATCTTCAAAGGTTGACTTACCCTTGTACATTTTTATAGTCTTGAAATAAACATATTTTCTTGAATAGAGACTGATTTTTGCAAAAAAATCTATTTTCCATTTCTCTACATGTACTTTATTTTGTATATCTAAAGTTACACAGGTGTAACGAGGGTTAGATCAATTCCTTTATATCAAAAACTCCAATTAGTTCTTCTACGAACAAAGATAAATCAAAAAAATCCATTAAAAACTCAACACCATCGCCATGAAAGCCATCCACAACCCAGAGACTCGATCGATCAATCAACATATCCTCGGGGAAGTTCAAAAGAACGTCAAACGTCCGCCGTTTCTTCCAGGAATGAACGCAATTACTGTGACCAGTGCACTCAATGTACAAACCGAGCTATTCAATTACTTCAAAATCACTCCCTCTACTTCTCTCTCTCACGCACGTTTGCGGAAGGACACGGTGAAGATTATCCGATAGAAAAACGTCGTTTTAAACTTTTAATATGAAATTAAACCTGGCCCGTTCGCCAACCGTTTTTAAGGAGTCTGCGGAAAGCTTCTTGAACGTTTTCATTTCGGTTCTTGTGTAAAACATTAATAAGACAGTGCCTTTCATCTTCGGAATGAGGACCCCGATATCATCCGCGTCGTTGCGTCGAGTTTGAGTTCGAGCTCAGGTTCGGTCTCGTACTCATGCTCCTATACATCCAAGTTATACGTTGGGACGTTCCTCTGACGACGCAAGATGACAGGACGACCACGCGAAAGGGAATCAGCCGCTTGGGGACTTTGATTATCCTCTGGAGTAATTGCGGCGTATAACGACCGAGTTTTTGAAAAGATGCGGAGGGCCTATTGTGTCCATAGCTTCTCTCTGTAAGGTAATGGAATGAATTTCGCTTTTTTACCGAGGATTTTTTACGAGGTAGATGATATTGCTGGGCTTTAACCGCACATGTGAAGCGATATTAATTAGATCCTCTTTGACCGCTTTCTCTCTTTGTACTAATTTCGGAAACGATGACGAACGATATTGGTATGTTGGCAGCGAAGAGCTTTATGTTTAATGTTTATCCTTTAAACACGTTTATAAGGACATGAACATGAAAAACGTGTGGCTAATGCCCGGTGTCACAAAAGTGAGTTAACTGCGTGGTCAAGTGATTTCATACTAAAGTTAACGCCCCATCAAAATTGCTTTGGATTTCACAAAAGCCTTAGGAAGCCTGATTAACGAACCACGCAGACCACGTTGGCAGATGAAATATTTCCTTAGATTGGTAAGATTTTTATAATTATTTTCGCCTTAGACGAAACGATATTAGAACGTTTGACTACGTTCGGGTCAATTTCGGATACTCCGAACTTTTGCTAAAGGAATATGTCCAAGTGGCGCGCAAATACAGATTCAGTTGTATCTGCAAAGTAGTAGCGAAAAAACAGAAAGGGATTTGCGAAAACAGTAAATAAAGATGGAACACGGTAAAAATTATAACGAGGAAGAAAAAGTACAACTAACAAGTATTATTTCAAAATATGAAAATATAATAGAAAATAAGAAAAGTGATAGCGTTACGTTAAAAGAAAAGCAAGACATGTGGAAGCAATGTTGACCGCCATCCTCACTGATTTTTCTTACCCACAACTGCAGCTTTCTTCTAAACGCCGCAACCTTATCCAAAAGTTTCAAAATGTGCATATTATTGCCTTGCAGAGACAGATTGACGGCATTCAGCTTGTCAAATATATTGCAGCTAGTTTCAGCAAAAACTCGGGTTTGGCAAAGTACCTGGAGCTTTCATGACCTTCCTCTTGTAGAAAAGTGTGAATTTCTTGACGTAGCTCGGGATAAGACGTTGCCACGTGAAAGCCATCGTGAAGTGCAATAGTATAGCAGGGCTGTGTGTTTAGCTCCCATATCCACGCATAGCATTTGAAAAATCTGTCTTTCAGTAGTCTAATTTTTATATAGTTTACTACGTCTGCGACACGTTCTAATACGAAATTCAATTGAGAGCTCATCGAGCTTTATGGAAGTGCTTCCTTATGAATGATTCAATGTATCCATATAGCGTGCGGTGCTTTGCTGCTGACCAGATATTGATCGAGCTCCATCAGTACATATACCGATGCACTTTTCCCAATCGAAATTTTCGACTATAAACTTTTCAAGCATCTCAAATAAGTCTTGAGCCTTTACACCTTGATCTTTTTGCAGCATCAGAAGGTCTTCAACGATAATATTATTATCCAGGAAGCGTACATAACAAATAAGGTATGCGTCTTTCTTATTGCCAGTTACCCCATCAAGTTGCAGACCAAATTTCGTGCCTTTCATTTTCTCTATTAATTGATCTTTGAGATCCAGAGCTATATGATGGACAAAGATACTTTTGAAATTAATTTATCCGCCGATTCTCCCAGCATAATATTAACCGTGTCAAGAGCAGCCAGTAGAATAAGCTCTTCTGCGATGGTGTGAGGTTTCTTGCACTTCGCCACTCTATACGCGACCTTAAAAGATTGGTACTGAGGCTTGTTTAGTAAACCCACTTTTTTGCTTTTGTAAATTTTGCAACTTGGTACTAAAGAATTCGCGAGATTTTGGAACCATATTAGAGTGATTGGTATGGAGATTTCGCTTTAACTTACTTGGGAGAATACACTCGGTCGCTAGAACTTTTAAACAGAGCACACGCTGCGGTTTATCTTCATTGTTTTCTTCTACTGAAGTAATGCCAAAATTCAAATAATTATCATCGTAATTAAGATATTTCCGTTTCTCTGTTACTCCACCGCTGGTCGATGCTTCATCACTTTCACTTGAACTGCCGATTTGCTTATTTAACAAAAATTACCTTGACAGCCGCAGCTTCCTTTGGATCGAATTCTAATATCACGTTCTTTATATTCTCAAAATATTTAAGATAATCAAATGCAGCCTCTAACCATGTTCCCCAACCAGTAAGAATAGGTTCTGGTGGTTCAGGAATACCGGGGCATAGTCTATGAAATTCCCGAATACGTTTTGGAGGTTTTACAAACACAGCTTTTGTATGTACTATTAGAGCGTCTACCTCAGGATAACATTTTCTGGTACTATCCGCTACGAGATTGAGAGTATAAACTTTACATGTAATATGCAACAAGTTAGCACTATGTTTTTTAAAAGATCGACCTACAGCAAGCATGTTTACGGCACCATCACTCATAAACATCAACAGTTGATTTGTTGAAAGTTCAAACTTTTCCAATGTATTTAACACCAACATTGAAATTACTTCGGCAGTACATTATTGTATTCATCTGGAAGCTAGTAAAATTGAGGGTGACGGTCGATGTGGTTCCATTGTGCGTACCATTACATTAACCACAGAATGTTTTTTACGATCGATTGTTTCGTCCACACATAACCACAGTTTTTTATCTTGCAACTCCGATTTAATTCTTTTCTCGCCATGCTCACGAGCAGACGACACAAATCTTTGTAATGTTCTCTCACTTTGTAACTTAAAGTCCGAATATTCATTCCAAAACGAAACGTATGCTTTCTTCCCTAGTAAATGAAATAGTAAATTACATGCAATAAAGGTAACACATAAATTAAATTTAAATTTGTCATAATCTCGCGTGGAATTTTTTTTTTGAAACATGCCCTGCACTATTTACGTGCCGTAGACAATCACTTTTCGACCAACACATTAAATCTATTTTACACACTACACATTGAATTTTAGCGCCATCACACTTCAAATCAGGCATTTCTGCAATAAATTCTCTTATTGTGTCCAACTTTGGTCGTTTTCGCGACGTAGGAAACATTTTCAAAACAAACGTAGAACTACGATATAGTATACGACAGCGTAGATGCATACACAACAGATCGGCTTTCGAGTCGCAGTTATACTGACGCTTATACCGAATTGTCCCGGCCGTGTTTATTTTGTGTAAACTTTTATGCGTCAGCCACTGGCTTTCAGCGCAGTTTGCGTTGCTCTAATATAGAGGAATGTTTATCATAGGGTCAACTTTTGGAATGTTATTTATAGGATAGGACCAACTCTATGGAGATAGAGATGGCTTAGTTAGATGCTTCAGCAAATATCGATCATACGATACCTTTAAAAACTCATTTCTTCTTCAACAAAGGCTTACATCTCCCTCACATTACCCATGTGCATTCACAAACAACCTCATACCCACATGACTACATCACAAATTTTTCAAATCTATCGCTAAATGAAACAAAATCAACTCGGCTCGTTGTGTAACCCATGCATGAACCAATCCAACCCAATCCCAACCAAACTATAAATATTTTTCGTTTAACATTTTTATCTTTGCCCTGCGTTGTATATATATTTTTTTCTGATACTAAAATTAATAAATATGAATATCATGGGAAATCGTGACAGCCATAAATCAAGAGTCGCTCTACTATATACCGCGGGGAAAAAAACGACAGCAAAAAAAACGGTAACGTAATAAAATGTGCTAGGTATGCACGCAGATTAGATAATTGAATGCGGCCGAGTTGCGTTCGCTTCAACGGCAAATGAAGGCTTGCTACGTTGGGAATGGGAAAATGGTCTAAAGGCAGGATCGATAATGTTGACGTTAGCATGAATTATGTCGCAAAAAGTTAAGGTCGTAGGGTTTTTTGTATGTATATTATGTGAATCCATCATTTCAGCAAGCAGAGCCAAAACTGCCTAAATTGTAAATAAGAGAAGTGGAACAGTATTTAGCATACAATTGAGGTATTATAAAAGGCACGTCCAGAATCTAAGATGTTTGGTAATAAAAACAAGACAAGTACAGATACAGAAAAACTACTTTCTACATAGCTCCCACCATTTTGTAGGCACTTTGTATGCCTTCCTCATAAAACGTTGCCGCCTGTACTGTCAAACATGTTCTTTGAGCTCTTCATCGTTATTGAATTTTTGACCACCAAGGAACGTTTTCAAGTGACACTACTGCGTCGCGCAATACAGAATAAGCGCTGAGGAATGCTCACAAACGGTATTGTTTTGATTCATGACTAACCTGGGCAAATATGCGGTAACAGCCAGATGCGTGGCGAGCGCATAAAAGTTTACACATAAAATAGAAGGTAAGAAATATATCATAAAACGTGCCGAAACACTTACCGTTTTAAAAGTCTTCCGTGAAATCACAAACTGGGTAACATCTGTTAAATATTTGAATCATTAGATATGTTTCCACAGCTGTTTCAGTCAAGTGAGTACGACGTGCGGAATGAATGTTTTTTAATGCCGAAAACGACCGTTCGACATCCAGTGATGTTATATTTGCATATTTAAAATAATCTTTGAAACAACTTAATGCATCTTCACACGCACCTTCACAAATTTGTCTTAATATAAGAAAATCGGAGTCTTTCTCTAAAACACAACACTTTCAAACTTTCGTATTATACACCAATTTGTTTCGCCTTCTACAGCGTATAACTGTGCGTGAACATCATTCACAATTTGAACAGAATCCACTAGCGACATCGAAACATTTTGTAATTTTTTTTATTCCCTCCGCTAGTCCGAAGTAATTGTTGTGAATAGTATGTCAGTCTCTTTTAACCTGACTATCTTGAAATATTTCCTGGCTTTTCTTGATTGCTGCAGCTTCTGTAGGATTGAATTTTAAAACTACCTTTTTTATGTGATCAAAATATTTGTTGTAGTAAATCGCAGCCTGCAACCATGTTCCCCACCGTGTAACAATCGGCTGTGGTAGTTCAGGTAAATCAGGACACGTCGGGTATGTTTCGGGGACTTTAGAAACACTGCCTTTGTACTAGCAAACAATGCATTTACTAGTGGAAAACATGTAGAAATCGTTTGTGCCGCAAGATTTAGAGTATGGATTTTACACGTTACATGTAAGAACTTACCACTGTTCTTTAAGAGATCGTCCCAAAGATCGCATGTTTGCGGCATCATCATTCATAAACATTAAAAGTTGCTTAGTTGAAACTTCAAATTTGTTCAATCAGTTCAACACCACCTTTAAAATCTCATCGGCAGTACAATTTATAACTCTTTTGGAAGCAAGTAAGAAGGAGGATGGCAGTCGATGTGGTTCCATTGTACGTACCATTACATTAACCACAGAATGTTTTTGACGATCTGTTGTTTCGTCCGCACACAACCACAGTTTTTATCTTTCAATTCCGTTTTCATTATTTTTTTTATATGTTCACCAGCGAATGGCACTACATTTCGTATCGATGTCCGACTAGGTAATTTATATTCCGCATATTTATTCCAGAAGGAGACAAATGCTTGTTTGTCTAGTAAACGAAACGATAGATTACATAAAATAAGAGTAACACATAAGTCAAATGTAAATTTTTCTTGGTCTCGTATCCCACTTTTTGCAGAAGAATGCTGTTTGCTTTCGATGTGGCGTTGACAATGGCTTCTGGACCAATACATTAAAGGGATTTTACAAACTAGACATTAAATTTTAGCGCCATCAAAAATTTAGTCCGGCATGTCCTCTATAAAGTTTTTAGCTGTGTCTGCCACTGGTCGTTTTATCTACGTACCTAACTGCGACATTTTTAAAGCAAACATAAGTGTACAATTACGAAATAAGTTACGACAGCCTGCATATACATAGAACTACTCGCATACAGCATCGATTTAGTACTGACGCTGTGAACGCGTGAAATAAATTATCGCCGACTCCGCACCACATATCTACTACACTGACTGTTACCGCTGTTTGCCCAGACTATTTATGACAATGTCCGACTTCACACTGCGAACAAGACACAACAACTCCTACAGGAGCCAGTTTGACCATCCTCCGTACAGCCCTAACCTCGCCCCTAGCGATTTCCACCTTTTTTTACACCCGAAAACGTTCCTTGGTGGTCAAAAATTCAACAAGGATGAAGAGCTGATCGATAACACAGGCGACAACGTTTTATGAGGAAGGCATATAAAAATTTGTGCCACGCTACGACAAGTGCCTACAAAATGGTGGGAGCTATGTTGAAAGATAGTTTAAGGGTTGTAGTTTTTTTCTGTTTCTATCTTCGTTTTGTTTTTATTACCAATCGGAACTTCGTTTCTGGACGTGCTCCGTATATCAGGGAACTAGAAGATTCAAGTCTATAATTGATTTATCTAAGTGGTTTATTTTCCATCAGTTTTTAGCGTTAGTCTACAGTGTATGTTTATAGAATGTTGGATGATATAATAAGGTTGCCCATATTGAACCATTTTTCAGTGGATCCGGTTTTATTTAAAAATAAATTGAAGAAAGTAAACATTTTATGGTCAAATCTTTAATCCACACATCTACATAAATAGTTCTTAAGTATCAGCTAATTTTATTACAACATAAAAATAATATGAAACCGTTTATAGCATTTTGAACAGTTGCTGCTTTTCCATATGCTTTTCCTAAAAGTTCTGCTACTTGGAACTGAGTTACTTGTCGACCTACGTGTCCCCTTAATCATTTCTCCATCTCTGTGTGTAATAAACTTCTAGTGGTTTAATGAAGAATCCATTTAATGGCTGCAGCCGAATCATTAATTGAATCACTATAATACTATGTTCCTCTGCTAATACAAGAGCTGCCATATTCTTACAATTGATAGTACGGCCATGGAGAAACAGTAAAACTTTTCTGTCTTGTGAGAGTTGTCGGACTATGCTTTATTTTCTTAGTCTCTGCTTTTTCGATTACCCGTAGTTACCTTGGCTTGGTGCACACTTGCAAACTGCTTCTGACTTTTTAGCTAAGGCGTAAGGAGATATAGAGCTATTAGACTTTTGAAGAACCAACAGCTAAAATTTTGAGATCTAAATAGATTTACTGTGAAAATGGCTTTGCTCGTCAAAAGTATTCTGGTAATGTAATAGCACATGCGATGAAAGACATTAAAGATAAGGCCTATGACAGAGTCAAAAGGAACGAGCTGTCCAAACCCTCAAGAGAACTGGAAATTAACCAGAAATTAATAAATATGGTACAACTAACACTGAAAAAAACCAGGCTAGGGTGCGAATAAAAAATAAGACATCGGAAAAATTCGAGGCTAGAGAAGGACTGAGATAGGGCGGCCCATTATCATTAGTTCTATTTAACCCCAAAAAATTAATAAGAAATCCAAATATCATAGGAACCAATGCATGGCTTATGCTGATGATTTAATAGTCATAGTCCAAAGCAAACAAGGCATAAAAGAAATAGTAAAGAGACTAGAAGATGAAGCAAGAAAAATGAGACTACAAATAAATGAGGCAAAAACGAAGTTTATGTCATGGACAGATCGGGATTTCAGAAAAAGGCAACACCTAAATATACACACGGAAAGAGGAAAGGTATATAATTTTGAAGAAGTAGATAGATTCACGTACCTAGGAGCACGTAAACCAGAGATAAGGACCGAGATATAGACAAGATTAATGGTAGAAAACAAATGCATCCATGCACTAGGTAAACTGCGAAGAGGTAAGGATATCTCAAGAAAAACAAAGGTAAGAATTTATAAGACAGTGATACGTCACAATAGTGACATATATGGACTCTGAGCGGATCAGAACAAAATAGTGTTAAAGTATGAGAAAGGAAAATGTTACGCAAGATTTTTCGAGGTGAAAGGATGGAGGAAGTATATGGAGAGCCTAACATTATAGCAGTCATAAAAGTCCTTGCTGCCCTAAATACCTTCAGATAAAAATTAGATTACGTCTATAGAATTCCAATCATTATAGCACTTAATGAGCCATATTTCCTCAATATCTCCCAAATCTCCTACATTTACAAACTACCAAATTTTATCTTTAGTTATGAAGCCACAAAGAAGCACTCAACTTGTTCATCAACATCCATCAAAATTACATTAAAGCACGTCTTATCTGATTTATTATTTATCTAGCATAAAACAGATTTCAACACCCTAAACTGAGCAGCAATCCAAATTATAAAGCTCCTTAATTCTTAATACACCTACTGCCTTTTCTACAATCTAAAATACGATAAGAACGTGAAGATACTCGAGATACTCGAACGGAAGCATCTCAACAGGAAACGCTTCCCGATATAAAACATTTCTCTCGCCCATTTCGAAGATACTGGAGAAAATTTCCTTGTAGGATCCTAGCAGATCAGGTATAAAAGGTGGGAGTGAAGTTAATACCTAATTTCCCCCGATAAAAAGAGACAAGAATATGCATTTTTCGCCGTGGAAGACTTTAGAAAGGTTTAATTTATTTAAGACTGGTTCATACCGTATGGAAGGTACGTAACGTAGGAAAAGAATCCCCGGAAAAGAATGAAGAACAAGAAAAAGAATTCCTAGAATCGTATCTACTACGTAAGGAGGCTAACCTTTTTCTATTACACACCTTGAGCAACTCGGAGAATGGAAGCAGCGGAAGCGACTGGCAATATTTCGCAAGGGAAAGATGGTAGACGGTATTGGTGGAAGACGGTCTCCATCTCTTTCTTTTGATCGGTCGGTAGAGTCAGGCGAGGGTTTATATGACATTAATTTCCGTTGCGCGAGCTCATTATTTCTTAGAATTTTGCATTTCGCGGTATTAAAATTTCCTCCTCTCCGGATTCGCGAACGTTAAGAAGGCCTCTACCTTTCAAATACCAGCTATTCCTTCTGGATACGCGCAATGGAGAAGGAGGACTTTATTACTAGTTAAGCTTTCCGTTGTTTGTTTCTCTCCAATTCTTTATACCAATAAAGAATATAAAACGTGTAATATGCCCACTCAGAATTATTTAGTTATATTGGCAGAACGTTGGATGTTAGTGCACCTCTTTTCCGCTAAAATGTAAGGTCAAAGGAAAAGTTAAAAATAAGTACTCTATTGGACTTGATGAATATGAAGGACCAATTCCTAATGTTACATAATTTTGCCAAAATTGATTGTTCTTATAAGAATTTGTATATATACTTTAGCCAAAAATCTAAGGAATCTCTAAAATCAGTTTAGTCGTTTAACTATAAGACATCACGAATACTGTCACGAATACTGTCATCAACAAATCGGCAGAGAACTGCTTGGTCTTTTATCAATCAAAAGTGAAGGTAGTACCTAGGCAGTGTCTGCGGAACATTTAAATTCTTTTTTCTGCGACATTGCAGACCAACTAACAAACAAAATTAATGGATTTAATACCGTTTATCTCGAACAACTATGCACGAGTAATTTTCCATTTTCACTTTTCCTAGAGCTGATACATGATACAGACGAACTCTTATCAACGACTTAGGCAATTCCAGATCCTTGGGTTTTTATGGTTTGAGCAGCGACTCGCTGAAGCTTGGCAGGAACGAGTTCATCATGCATGTAACTTATTTTATAAATTTATGTTTTGGATCTCGTATGCTTCCTGATTACCCAAAAATCAACAAAATAACGCCAATCTTTGAGTAAGGTGACCGTTCATTGTCTGAGACCTTTAAACCAATATCTATAGTTCCTATTTTATGTAAACTTAGTAGAATCCGCTTTTAAACATCATCCTATAGAATACTTGGATAATATCAATATTTTAACCTTAAGTTAATACGGTTTTCAAGCTAAATCCACAATTAGTGCTTTGGAGCTCGAAGATGAGAATGTTATCCTGGGTGGGCTCTTGGATTCAACTAAGACTTTTGATTGCGTCTCCCACGATATACTTATTGTAAAATTAGCATATTATGGCATTAGAAGACATGTTTTGTCTTTCATACAGAACTTTTTAACTGATAGGCATGCGTGAAGCTTGATTATGATGTTTCATCCTTGGGGAACGTATTACATGGGTTCCCACAAGGCCCAGTTCTAGGGCCAATACTATTTATCATATATGTGAATCATAGAGGTGACTGATATCAAATGTAAAAGCATTGAATATGCAGATGACACAATTTTAATTAGCAAAAATAATCTTAATAGATTGCGTGGTGATTGGGTAACATCTTCTTCACAAGCTGTGGAATAGTTAAATAATATTAAACTATGTTTAAGTAAAGAGAAAACCCTAACATTAATTTTCATCTTAAACAGTTTTTGCAAAATGAACTAGTAAAATGCCTAGGTATGACAGTAAACCATCATGGGATACTCATATTTCCAAATTGACACATTGCTTATCATCTGCATTATATGCTTTGAAAAATTTAACGCAAATGGTTGCTGATGGCAGATTATGGTGTGTTTCACAGCGGCATGAGTTGTAGAATTTTGCTGTGTTGCGGTTCTGCACACCAAAGGGGGATTTTAGCCTTTCAAAAGAGACCAATCAGAATAATTACGAAATCCAAACGTTACGATTCTGCGAACCTTTATTTAAACTACTTAAAATGTTCTGATCAATTTATTTATGAATGTAATTTTCTACAAAGAAAACTTAAGATCTGAGTATCGAGAGTCAATGTACGACACAAGGCATAAGCTGTAGCTATTTTTAGTCCTCATATGTTGCCCCAACATAATTTAATTTCAATTTGTTTGTATATGCTTTTTATACAATGTTTTACACAATTACAGTCCCTGGCCAAATTACTTGAAACACTCAATATTTTGTAGTTTCTTCATAATAAAATATAAACTACATGTATTATATTTTTTATTTATAAAATATATTGTAAAAATATGTAACATATGTAAATATTAAATAAGTAATTAATATTTAGTCCATAACCCATGATTTTTAATAACACCCTTAATTCTTCGGGGCATACTTTCAATGCAAGATATGATTGTCTCTTTTATATCTTCATCGTTCTCCCATACATCCTTTATATTCTCCATTAATATTCCCTTTGTAGGGCTTTCTCTTTCGTATACCTTACTTTTTAGTCGATTCCATACGTTCTCGATGGGATTGAGGTCCGGTGAATTTCCGGGCCAACGTAAAAGAGGTATGTAATTGTCTTCAAAGAATTTCTTAACCTATTTTTGCCACATGGCAAGGAGCATTATCTTGCATAAATATACGCCCTGTCGGTATGCGACGTCCTGGCTTAAAATACGGTAATAACGTGTTTTTTAACACATTTATGTACTGCTCTTGACGCATTGTACCTTCTACAAAATACAAAGGGCCGGGTCCGTCTCCACTAATCATTCCCCAAATCATTACCTGCGGAGGGTGTTTTACAGTTAGAAGAACCGTGGACTCTGTGAAACGTTCGCCAGGTCGTCTACGAATAAATCATGTTCGCTGCACTAACACACAGAGCGCGCACTCGTCACTAAAGAAAACCTATTAAATAATGCAAACATTAATTCGGTAATAATCATGTTGTTAAATTATTCACTTTTTTCCAATTCTCGTCTGTGAAATGTCGATATTCTCTTGCAAAGTTAAGACGAACAGATTTCATTTTTTCTGTTAAACGCGGCTTTTTTACAGGTCTTCGGCCCATTAGGCGATTTTAGCGCAATCGGCGCCTGACAGTTCTGCTCGAAATCTCTATTCCTCTCTCTTGTAAATTTTTTTGAATAATTTTAATTGTAGCAAATCTATTGCTCAAAGCCTGATGAACAATTAGACGGTCAGATCTCTTCGAAGTTTTTCTTTTCCGACCGCACTTTGCCCATCTTTGTGTCGATGTGCTAGCTCCTTCGTTTAAGTTTCTAGCTAAACGCGATACAGAAGAAGGAGATACTTTCTGTTTGTTTGATTGTAGAAGATCTTGTACAGCGGCTTTTTGTTCACTTGTTAAATCTTTCCCGGGCATTTTCTACAAAAAAACCCCAAATATTTCAACTTTTTTCAAATTCCAAATAATTAATTATTAAGAGAGAGATAGAATAATAATTTTACCTTTGCAATAACGATATATCAACACAAAACACTTAACGATACTCCACAACTTAGCTTCTATACGGTTATGACGAAATATTTTTAAAAATATCCATGCATTCTCTAAACTGTGAATTGGCTAAATGTAAGTTGATAACTGAAATATTTATATATACGTACTTTACTCTTCTAAATATCATTTCTCTGGTATTTTTATTTATTGATACAATAATCTGATGGAAATTTCCAGGTAAAAAGATTGATTTATGGCATGTTTCAAGTAATATGGCCAGCGACTATATATGTGTATGGTTTGTTTTATATACAACTTTCTTTGAAGCCTGGATACATTTATTGTATTTTTGTCTGTCACTAATAAAATATCTCTCTACATATCTATACATTACTCGCTAGCCAATGAGACATGCGAAATGAATCCTAGACAGGTGGGGCAACAGTAAGCAGCTTGTGAGAATGCAGACGATTGGTCTACGACTAATCTGCAGCGTCTATCACGCCTAGTTACTCAGTAGATACCACTATTTCGAAGAATTTAAAATGGCTTCTGTAAAATCCAATTTATACATTATATTTTTAACAATTATTCATCTGTTTCGATTTAAAATTTAAGCGTAAATAAAATGGCGTAAAATATCGATTAGCGAAAGGTATCAAAAACGATGGTATGGTAAAAATTTGTTCACTGAGAAAGATGTCTTGTAGCCTCAATTAGCTATTTAATAACCCCAAGTGAAAATTTTAATAAAATAGGGAGACAGACGAACTGTTTATTAACCACAACTTTTTCAATTATAATAAATTCCAGTATGTAGGAAAAGAAAAACAACAGTAAATCAATTAACAACGTTTATTACTGTAATATTATATTGAATATAAACAATTATACATTTATATAATTGTTATCGGATGAAAAACTATCACTCTCACTGGTGTTAACTCTTTTGTTTAATTTAAATAGACAATAATGAAAAGAGTGACTTGATCTTCCCGTTTTAGGCAGTGGGAAGTTTAGTAGCCATGCAGCATTGGATTGGAGAGCAACGCGGTTTCGCCGTTAGTCTTTTCATTAAAGCTTTTCCTAACTCAAAAAAAAGTTTTTCAAGGAATTTAATATTTTTTACATATTTGAATTTCGCATCTCCTGAAAGCTCCATTTCCCAAACTGCCGCTTCTCTTCTGACGTCAACATTTCAAAAAACCGCACTGCGATTTTACTTACTTTCAAAGACAGGCCAATATTACCCGAAGCGTCATTGTTGCAATAATATCATTTTGATATGTGATCAGTAACCTGAGCAAATATGCGGTAATAGCCAGAGGCGTGGCGAGCGCATAAAAGTTTACATATAAAATAGAAGGTAAGAGATAAATTATAAAACGTGCTGAAACACTTACCGTTTTAAAAGTCTTCCGTGAAATCACAAACTGGGTAACATCTGTTAAATATTTGAATCATTAGATATGTTTCCATAGCTGTTTCAATCAAGTGAGTACGACGTGCGGAATAAATGTTTTTTAATGCCGAAAACGACCGTTCGACATCTAACGATGTTATATTTGCATATTTAAAATAATCTTTGAAACAACTTACTACACCTTCGCACGCACCTTCACAAATTTGTCTTAATATAAGAAAATCGGAGTCTTTCTCTAAAACACTTTCAAATTTTCGTATTACACACCAATTTGTTTCGCCTTCTACAGCGTATAACTGTGCCTGAACATCATTCACAATTTGAACAGAATCCACTAGCAACATCGAAACATTTTGTAATTTTTCTATTCCCTCCGCTAGTCCGAAGTAATTGTTGTAAATCTCTTTTAACCTGACTATCTTGATATATTTCCTGGCTTTTCTTGATTGCTGCAGCTTCTGTTCGATTGAATTTTAAAACTACCTTCTTTACTTGAGCAAAATATTTGTTGTAGTAAAACGCAGCCTACAACCATGTTCCCCAACGTGTAACAATCGACTGTGGTGGTTCAGGTAAATCAGGATACAGTTTGTGAAATAGTCGGGTACGTTTCGCGGACTTTAGAAACACTGCCTTTGTACTTGCAATCAATGCATTTACTAGTGGAAAACATGTAGGAATCGTTTGTGCCGCAAGATTTAGAGTATGGATTTTACACGTTACACGTAAGAAGCTACTACCGTGTTCTTTAAGAGATCGGCCCAAAGAACGCATGTTTGCGGCACCATCACTCATAATCATTAAAAGTTCCTTAGTTGAAACTTGAAACAAATTTCAAATTTGTTCAATGAGTTCAACACGACCTTTAAAATCTCATCGGCAGTACAATTTATAACTCTTTTGGAAGCAAGTAAGAAGGAGGGTGACGGTCGATGTGGTTCCATTGTACGTACCATTACATTAACCACAGAATGTTTTTGACGATCTGTTGTTTCGTCCACACACAACCACAGTTTTTTATCTTTCAATTCCGTTTTAATTTTTTGTTCTATATGTTCCAAATGCCACTATATTTCGTATCGATGTCCGACTAGGTAATTTACAGTTCACATATTTATTCCAGAAGGAGACAAATGCTTCTTTGTCTAGTAAACGAAACGATAGATTACATAAAATAAGAGTAACACATAAATCAAGTGTAAATTTTTCTTGGTCTCGTATGCCACTTTTTGCAAAAGTTGACAATGGCTTCTGGACCAACACATTAAAGGGATTTTACAAGCTGAACATTGAATATTAGCGCCATCAAAAATTAAGTCCGGCATGTCCACTATAAAGTTTTTAACTGTGTCTGCCATTGGTCGTTTTCGCGACGTACCTAACTGCGACATTTTTAAAGCAAACATAAACGTACAATTACGAAATAAGTTACGAGAGCATCGATTTAGTACTGACGCTGTGAACGCGTGAAATAAATAATCGCCGACTCCGAACCACATTTCTATTACACTGACTGTTACCGCTGTTTGCCCAGGCTAGTAATAACATCATATCGTTTTATACCTCAGGTTGGATTCGGAGAAAATGTGAGTGATTTTCGAAAGTTTCAATATACCAAAGACATTATTAATAATTTATACGCCAATCATAGCATCTTTAACATAGTAAGAATGTTTTAAATACTAACCATCTATGTTTTTGTTGAATAATTCTTTTAGATGAAATCAAAATGCAATGCGTACATGTTGGAAATGATAAATTTCAACCAACTTTTTCTATTATGTCAATTACCCAGGAAAAAAACCTTGAATGCCCAAAGTCGAAAAATCGAACCAAGCTGTATAACAAATTAGGTATTAATTTTATTATATTCAGAAACTCACATTCCTGATATTTCAATGAATGTGTAAAATTTTTTAGCTAATTGAACATCAAAATAACAAATAACCGAAAACAATGTAATACAGCACCTATACACTAGACAGCGAAATGTTTTGCAGTATTGCATCTATTAATATCAACTGATTCTCTCTGAAATGTCATCGCATCCAGACAAACCGTCGAGACCATAGATGAATTTAGCCGCTAAATTGCGTTGCCTTGTTTTTGTCAACCGACATAACCTATAGGCACCTGTGCAACATCACAAACAGTTTCAATAAACGCCAACGAACGAAATAAACCGCCCTTTTGTCCCAGCAGCTATAGATGAGGAATAATCCCTTTATTTATGGAATGAACAATATCGTGCTCGGCTAACCTTTGAAACTGCCGCCTCATTCACGCGATCTGGTGTGAAAAATTTGTAGAAATGCCAGCAATACGAATGTTGGAGGGAGATATGATATTACCTACATAGCTTTATACAGGCTGATTCACTTTCGACCTTCACCATTTGGATCTTGTTTGTTATTAAAGACAGAGGGTAGATTTTAAATTTACTTAAATTTAAACGCATTTCCATAATCGGCCTGTATATTCTCCAAATACAGGGTGTTTCAAAACAACGTTTTGGGATGTTAAGGGAATACAGTACGGTCGAAAATAAGGTAAAAGGTTTTAATGCACATATGTTCGCAAATCAACAGTTTAGGAGATAATAGCGATTTTACTGCAACAGGAGAATGCATTTGCCTTCGTGGCTTTTATTAAGGTGTTATTGTATTTTAACATTAAAAAGATTACAAGTAAATGAGATATTCAAAATGCCGTCCTTTCATTTCGACACAGGATCTATATCTTCTTCCAAAGAAGGATACATGCTGATCTCTGCCAGCCAGTATCATAAGACCTCTTCTCAAACTAGTTCCTCTTAATCGTTGAAACACCGTCTGAAACATTGCATGCGAAGACAGCTGACAATTGGGAAATTTTTCAGCATAGAGACGACGTGGTCTTACAACATTCCTATTGGCACGACCGTCATATCGCCCATTTCAGTATTTCAATACGGAACCGTTGTAATTGGTACAAATTGCACGAAATTTCAAATTAAACTCTCAAAGAAAACAGCCGATTTCATGTACCGGGGACACTCGTTGTTATCTCGTAAATAGTTGATCTGCGGACACATGTTTATTAAGATTTTTTGCCTTATTTCCAATCATACTACATGTCCTTAAAAGCTTTAAACGTTGTTTTAAAACACCCTGTATACAGGAATTTTCGCGTAATCCTATCATTAAAAGCTTTCACAGTTAGCTTCTTAACTTGGTTCTGAAAATTCGTAGCAGGCAATAGACGCGTCTGCTCAATCAACAAATTATTTTTAAACTGGTATTACTTCCGGATATACCGGAAACCGTAACCAATTTTAATAATATTTTTAATGGAATAACATACTTTTTATTGCTTGGCCTCCAAAATCAACCGACTTTGAGTTATTCTGATTTTTTTTTCCTTTTACAATGTACTTTTTAAGATTAAATATCAGAAATACAATTTAATCACTTATTTTCTGAAACATCCTATGTCACATTTTAATGGTTTTCAGGGAGTGATGAAATTCTTGTGGGAATTAGCATCTACAAGGACAGTCCACGAAAGGACAAGCACAGTACACGAAAATCACTCCAAAATTCAAATTTGAAAACGTGGACTTGGGCTATTTCTGAAATAAATTCTACAATTCTTGACAAAACTGGAAAACGTTTACCTTAGTGAGTTTAAACAATTCTTAATAGTTATTGCTTCTTTTGTTTCTTCTTTCGAGATTTTGTGGCGCTGTTGGCAATTATTTCTTCAAAAAATGGCTTATAGGGTTCTTCTAGCCATTGAAGTAATGTTTCCAGATGTCCTATTTTGGATTCAAAGATTGGAAGTCGTTCCGAATAGATTTGTCTTGTTGGCAGTTTAACGGCTTCTTTTCTCTTAGGATGTGCTAGCTTAAACGTATTGCAGAACAAACCCATTAGTAAATTCTAGCTTTAATGTTTCGTGAGGCATCGGAAGAAGTTGTAAACAGCATTCGTTCATTTCTTGATAGTGATTGAGTTTCTGTAGCTTTATAATATTGATGCCACCTCTCCTTGAAGTCCATAATATCTCTTGTTTTAATTTCATTTATGGTGAATGCCTTTTTTACACTTGCAATAAGTTCTGTGTAAGTATGAACATCATAAATTCTCTCAAAACGTAGAAGGCCTTCTTCTGACCAAGCTAAACCCTCGATCACATGGCAAGAAGTGTCCTCTTGTGGCGAAACTCCTACCACAATACTTCACTCGCACTGGTCGCACGTTTCAATAGCCAAGCTATCCTCATCAACCCGAACAGTTCAGTTTTACTGCCAAGCAGACACCTCGTTTGCAGCCACTCTTCGTGGTAGATATAAAACACTACCTTTTTTTATCTTCAGCTTACAAAACACACTAACAGTTAATTGTGTGAGATAAAATAGGTATTGGGCGGATTGCAGCCACATCCATGCACTTCTTGCATTGTTCGTCGGAATTCTGTAACGCAGTATAAAATTTCTATAATCGACGGCAATGAACAACCTTTTCAACTACAGCAAGTCGCTTTGCCGCGTCTCCTAATTTTGGACTCTTTATCTTTATATTCAGTTCTTCACAAACATTACAAATATCCACTTGTGGCCTTCCAAAGTAGAGTTGAAAACTTTTGTGAAAAAGCTTTATGTAGTAGCTGCGCTTCACTTCACGTTCTGGGAACCTTGACTTGAATAGCTGATAGATAATTTTCATATTTAGGCGTGCACCCAAGTACCTACATTCTCTTCAAGAACTGAACTGGAAACTGGACATTTGTTCTAATGTTGGTTCCTCTTTTATCTTTAGGTATTGCTCCGGAGACCAAAAGATGCTGAATTATTTCACGCCCGATACCGTGTAAGCTTAGGAATGCTCCTTGACAAACTTTCTGACGTACCTTATTCATTGTTATACAATGTTCAAAAGAGTGTAGTCTATCGTTGGCGTTTTCTTTGGGTTTACGTTTACGGGCCACTTTCCTGATAGCTATTTGTCCCCGTAGATAAATGTCGTATTCACTTTTGGTACCCATTTTATAAAAATTTGAAAGCCTCTTGTTTCCGTTTTTCATTTATTGCTTTAAAACATTTCATGGCATATTTGGGAAGTAATAAATTTATTCTTACTTTCCTCCGTAATGTTTGTATGACGCCCCCTTTCCCCTGGAGTTTCAAATAATATTCCTCTGTTTACCCCTTGTTTACCCCTTTTCGTCCTTTCTTTGGGCCTCCACTGGTACTGTCAGATGCTTTTGGACCGTCGTTATCCCTAATAGTAAGCAATACAACAAAACTACAACAAAATGAGCCCCGAGTAGCATTAAAGTTTAAAGATTAGAAACTGCCTGTTAGTGTATTATTCATACATTTAGCGCAGAAACAACCAGCAAGTCCAGCACTTAAGTTGCTTCTAGACCAAATGTAGATTTTGGTCAGCGCTGACTTCATAAGAAATGTAATTACTCAAAATGGCCGAAATATAATTTAGGCTGTTTCTGCAATAAGTGATTCAGTTGAATGAAAATATATCACATTTGTACCCAAGACAAGGGAAATTTAATACTTCTAGTAATAGTGCGACATATAATTCATCACATATAGGGTGTTCAGAATTTAAAATGCAATTTATGTGTATTCAATTCAAGGAAATCGATTTTTTTCTTAATAGAACTCACTATATATCACTACGCTACTGTGAGCAGAAACGCAGTCACCATCAATGTATATTAGGTGTCCTTGTCTTGTATAATTTAAGAATTATACTTTGACACTGTACCATTAAAGTGGATGATTTAATTAAAGCACACAGCTCTATCAGATTAAAAAGATATCACTTGAAAACTAACACAAGATTTGCCCAATTTTCAGCAATTATAAATAACAAATATCTTTAAAAAACTCCCAATATTTTTTCAATTGCTTCATGCGGGTACTTACGAATAACTACGGCGTGGAAATCTAACCTAAAAAAACTAAAAATCTTATAATCTAAATGAAGCCGCGCTGCAAATAATTTCGAATAGATTAAATTCAAAACCTTCCTCCTTTCCCACCAACCTTTATAACCTCGTATTAATCTAAGACGTTCTCTCCATACTCCCTGCCATTTATCAATTTCCTGGGAGTCGAAATTAATTCCATTTCGCCATTAAACAACTATATATATATATAGATGAATATGTAGGGGCTCCGGAGTATTATAATAACGATCTTAAACCATCGTCTCGTCTCTATCTAACTTCGTCGATTGTCGCGTTCCCACGTTGTTATTATAAATAATATTCAGACATTCTCTCTCTCATTTGCGATTCCGGGTAAACAACCCCTAGAATCGATAAGGAAACACGCTATATATGTATTATGAGAAGGAAGAGTCATTCGAATAATCTCATTGAGGAGGAATAAGCGGAAATCTTTCGTATTGCCGATAAATATGCTTCCAGTCCATTACTTATCGATAGCACTAATTTGCCAAGTTTGTGATTGGAGAAGAAGTTACCTATTTTAAAGGAGATCCAGTGTTTATGCTATAGCTTTGAGAATATTTATGAATATTTTATAGAGGATGTGAGTCATCTTTGGAGGCTTGGAAAATGTTGAGTTTATATAAGAAATTCCACGACATTAATTCCGGCAGAAACTCGCGATAAGCAAATGGTGAAACTTCTCTTTCGCAAAATATCATGGCAAGCATTTTTTTAATGACTGCATACAGCAAGGAGTGTTCCGCAGCGCATTGAAATAAAATAGAATCGTACCGGTACATAGAGAACTACCGCCTTATCAGTATTTTACCTGCAATGTCAAAGATATTCGAGCAAGCGCTAGCGTGGAGACTCACATGCTACCTAGAAAGCCAGCACTGTCTTACCCCAAACTAACATGGGTACAGAAAAGGGCTTTCTTCCACAACTAGCATATTACGCATCGTCAACCTCATTCACAGAGCTTTCAATGATGCGAGTATGCCAGACCTATCGAAAGCTTTCGATTCTCTCGATCATAATGTTTTCCTAAATAAACTAGAATATTATGGAATAAGAAGTAAGCCCCTAACCTTATTTAGATCTTACCTGATAGATCGACTACAATTGACGGAATAGAACCATCTGCAAATGAAGTATGGAGTTCTCCAAGGTTCTATTCTCGGCCCACTGCTTTTTATTATATACATCAATGATCTTCCAGCTAATGTTCAACTAGAAACCTCCTTATTATTATTAGGAATCATCTGTTCTTTGCCTGGTGTAATTTCCCCCTGTTTGCCAATCTGTTTGTTGATGCCATCTTCTATGTCTCCTCTGCTGTTTATTACTGTTGCCCGGTATTTGGACTTGTTGTATTTCTGTTGTTTTTTCCGTCCTTCTTGTAATTTTCGTGATTGGGGTTTTTCCTTTATTCAGGTTTAGGTTGTACTTCTTTGCTTGCTCGTTCCATACCTCCAGATTGCGTTTAACTTTTTCTTTGATTGTCATTTCCAGGGGGTAGCGATCACTCCCTATTTCGAAGCTCCTCTTCACTCCGACATCTTTTATTTTTTTCTTTTCTTCTCCTGCTATCGTATATTTTCTTATGTTTAAATTGCGTGTTCATAATAGTTAGGCCGTTGTCTAGACAGAATTCTAGGAGTACTCGACTGTTTGTGTTCGAGTCGTCAAGCGCAGCACAACACATAAATCAAACCCAGAACGCATGCCTTTGCCGCGAAAATTAGACGCTTACGAAATCATTTATATAAAAAAGGAATAGAAATCTGTTAAACAAGGAAAGAGGTCCATTTAGCCGCTCAGTTTTGATGGATTTATTGGTGTAAAACAGACGTTCCTGAAAGAATTGTTCCAGATTAATCAAACAACTTGTGTAGTGCAGAGTGTACCGATACTTTAGTATTTGCCATACTGTCCCGCAATCCTTGCTATCATTAGTGGAACTATTTAAAGATGAAAAGCCTTATGAATTTATTATAATAGCTTCTTAAGATACCTTCTGGCTTCTAGGAACCACCATTTAAAATATGGTAGTTAGACATTTCGTTGTCGAAAGCTTTCAAATTAAGCGTCTCTAACTTTTAAAATAATTTCCGCCGAATTCAACAAAGTTAAAATTACACGAGCAGATAACTTGCAAATTACCATCGCTTCTCATCGTCATCGTTGCAAAATGGACGGTTTCAATACGAAATCACCTGATGATGCAACTAACTTTTCTCTCTGGAGCTAGATATGATGGATTATCCGTCCTGACAGAAACTAGGGGGACGACGGTAGGGTAGGTGGGGAAAGAGGAAGAAGAAGTCGGACGAAACTATTTGCAATTCCCGTATATACCCCTCACCCCTCCCAAAACCGGCTTGTCAATAAAGCGGGGATTCTAGCTAGAGCTAGAGCTGGCTGGTAATATCGGAATCCATTCTCTGGTTCGTAGCCCTGGTATTATTAAAAGGACGATAGTAATGGAAACGTGACATCTTCATCGCCGGATTAGTTCAATTAAAAGCGAGAGGCGGTTTGTGATATTTTGAACGTCCATATTTCACTTCTCGCTCCCGTTATATAATGTCGAAGGTGGGGCTGGAATGGGTTGAAGGGTGGTGAAATGAAAAGGTTCTCGGAAATGTTGGGACGTTCGCATACATGGCGCGTTCCGTCGCGTCATCTCGCAGTAAGACTTAATTAAAAAGTTATGTTTCGGCGTATAGGAAATTATTCCCTGGCTAGCGTGGGGCTTCTAACACTATTGTCTAGTGTCCGGTCTATTATGGATTACGGACTTTTTTGCTTCTGGATCATCGAGAACCTTGATGTGATAGAGATATTGGTGTGAGTTATATTTTCTCTGAGATTACGTATCAGTTTTAGAATTAATTCGTCGTGAGGCAGGACTTTTATGAGGTTCTATGTAAAAGATCCATGATACGGGGCTGCCCAATAATCCCAACAAATTTCACTCAAGATTCAAGGCAAAAACTTTCAAATCGTGCCAAGACCAACACCGTACAATTCACATAGCTTTTACAACAAAGGGTGCAGCACATTTCAATGCTTGATGAGATATTATGCGAAAATGCTAAGTGGTTTTATCGATAAATAACTGGAAGAGGCAATTTTGAAACAGTTTCCGGATAGCTGGACAAGTTAAAGAGGTCTAATCGATCACGATCAACTATCTACCGATGAATCTGTTGTTGAGCCATTCCAGCAAACATTCTTAATGAAGTTAAAGGTTGAGATAAAGCATGGAACCAAACAAATATTCTTGGAACTGAAACGATGATATTGATGAACCTTTACAGGCAAGTGTAATGAAGCATAATGCATTTGATTTTGAATGTTTTACTGCACGTTGTTTACCTTCTGACAATATACAAGCCTGTTAAGAAATTCCTGAGTTATCTTTTCCAAGACTTCTCTACGGATTCATTCACATTCAACGACTATTCTTTGTCTCAAATCCTGCAAAGTACGAGTGGTCGTCGAACATAAATACATGGTTTGAGATGACCACAAAAGAGAAAATCTAACTGACTAAGGTTTGGACAACGTGCAAGCCAGCCAATACATTATCTACATCCAATCCATCGATTTGAAAAAGAAGCATCCAAGAAATTCCTAACTCATCTATCATACGAGGTGTGGGAATTAAATAACCGGATTGGTGCTACAAAACATTTTATTGATCACCAATTACATTACAAAGCTTATCCCTTTCAATGTATTCTCCTTGCCGAGCCCTACAACGCTCCATACGAATTTTCTACTGTCGGAAACAATGCTGGAAGTCCGTTTCTGTCAGCTTGTTGAGAACCTCCGTCGCTTTCGCTTTAACCGCTTCCACACTGTAAAATTTTGTCCCCTTAAGCTCCGATTTTACCTAAGGAAATAAAAAAATGTCACAGAGGGCCAGGTCGGGCGAGTACGGCGGGTGGTCCAACAGACAAGGCGGAATGGGCTGGCGCATTATCTTAGTGGACCATCCAGGATTTGCTCTTCCACAAATCGGGTCTTCGTCTTCTCACTCGTTCACGAAGGGTAGTTAGAGCCTCGTGTTTCACAAGAAACTTGCGGTTAACTCGTTGTTCGATCTGAACACTCTGCATTTTTCCGACGCGGCGCTAGCGTAAGGACTTGAACGGACGATTGCTACAGCGAGACTAAGCGACGTACAACCGTGCCTATCGAACTCAGGGTGGGGGAGGTATCTACAAGCACAGACATGTTCAAACCTGCCACAGTCGGTTTTCCATATTTTATTAATAATTTAGTCGATGGTGCTTTTTATTATCATGTCTTTTTCTCTGGCAAAGTCAATAAGGAATTGCCGATTTTCATTTGTTGACATGTGCATGCTATGTCTTCCAATTGTTGGGAAGAATGCTTCCTCCTTACCTATTTTGGCATTAACATCCCCTATTACTACTTTTAGATCGTACCTTGGAATACTCTTATATATCCGGTCTAGCTGGGTACAGAATTGCTTTTTAACTTCTTGTTCTTTTTCTTCCGTAGGTGCGCGTGTTTTTGAGCGTCATTTTTTGATATCTTCCCTTTATTCTGAGGGTACATAATCTTTCTGAAACTGGGTTTGAATTTTGTGCTAACCATAAATCCTGTGCCCCGTTTTACTCCCTTTAAGGCTTTTTCAACAGAAGCGGACAACGGAGTTTTCCATAGTTCTATAGGGTCTTCAAACCTGACAAGAAAAAAAATTCTCCGTATTGGGGGTCGGGAAGGGGGGGACATTTTCTCACCCCGAATGCTGATGTTTGCAGGTACCTCAATAGCGCTCTTATAACGCAATACATCCGCACACGCCAATATTTTTTATCTTCAGCAATTGTGGAATAATTTAGAAAAAAACAAAATCATCCCTATCTTCAGTGCCCCGTTTTACCTCCTTTAAGGCTTTTTTAGCAGAAACGGACAACGTTCCATAGTTCTACAGGGTTTCCACTTTAGCCAAGTTTCATTCAAATCGATGTCTCCGGGTTGGAACAGTTTCCTTGTTAGCTGATTTTTCCAAGGTAAATGCTTTTTGTGGAACATCCAACTGCAATTATCTAAACAAAAAATTCAATTTATTTCCAACAGTAAACTCGCTATAAGAAATAATGAAGACATTCTCTTGACTTCCTTCATCCTTTCTTGAAACCATAAACATCAAACTCCAGCGAGGCAGATTTGAATTTTAGATCAACATCGAACAACCGAAGGAAGAGGCTGTCCTGAAAACTTTTTAAAGGTCATATATTTAAAACCAATAGATACATCTCCTCCCCATCGAATTTTTCTCTTTCTGCGTCCCCCAAGCTAAGCCGCTCTGCTTTCTGTTGTTTCCTAGACATTATTTAAATGATCCCGCTCTTTCATGAATAAAAGAAGTAGCGCGCGAAACATTTCAGAATTCATTCGCCAGGTTTATTTTTCCACTATTCCGTCGGGGGTCATTATAATATGTTAATGGCGCGGAAGAAGGAAGGAAAATGATGGAGAAGAAGAAATAGAAAAATATTATGATATGTCATAAATTGCGCCCGCCTTTGATCTACGTTAATCTGCTTTTGTTTTCCTTGAGAATGAGGAGAATTTGCATCGGAATCGGGCTTTTGTTGACGACAATATGTGGATGTGTATGAATAATGGGCGTCTATTTGGAAAAATTGTTGTCGGGTAAACGCGTGGTTTAGTTTTATGGACCACCATAACGGTATATGAATGAAATACGAGTAGGTGAATATGTTACGGTAACAGATGTCGTTGTTAGTAACGAGGTACTCAAACAGGTTCTTTCGTAGCAGAAAACTTGTTTAAATTTTACTGGTTTAGTGTATTCAACATTTGTGGTTTTCGTAAACAATTTCATAACACTCAAATACGAGAAATGATTCAAAATTTTGATCACATCCATGGATATTTAAAGGAATTATACACAGAGAATATCCCTTTGTTAAATCAACAAAAACCTTCTGATTTAAATCCTTTGTTTGATCAATATTGGTCAGTTTAACAATTTCAATGCAGTTACGTTAACACAAACTTTACTTTTCCTTTTTGTTTGTTAACGGTAACAGTATTTTTTTTGTTAAAAGAAGAAATTACACACGATAATATGACAATTATTCCACAGTAATATATTTCTCGTTGCTGGAACTAAAATCTATCATTACCTCAACAAAAACTAGTTTTGAATGTAGCTATCTTTTTATGTAAACGGCAAAAATGTATGAAAATGTAGAACAATTGTAGCAAGAATGATGATTAAACAATAGTGTCCAGAATGATGATTAAACAATGGTGTCCACTTTTGATGGCAAGTTTAAATTTACGAGGTGTGGCGATTAAATAACTGGACTGGTGCTATTATACAGCGAGCACGCCACGGCAAGCTTGAACATGTCTGAGCTCGATGGGCACGGTTGTACATCGCTCAGTCTCGCTGTGGCAATCGTCCGTTCAAGTCCTTACGCTAGCGTCGCGTCGAGAAAATGCAGAGTATTCAGATCGAGCAACGAGTTAACCTCAAGTTTCCTGTGAAACACGAGGTTCTAACTACCCTTCGTGAACGAGTGAGAAGACGAAGACCCGATTTGTGGAAGAGCAAATCCTGGATGCTCCACCAAAACAATGCGCCAGCCCATTCCGCCTTGCCTGTGAAGGCGTTCTTTGCGAAATCCGGCATCACCGTGTTGGACCACCCACCGTACTCGCCCGACCTGGCCCCCTGTGACTTTTTTATTTCCTAAGGTAAAATCGGAGCTTAAGGGGACAAGATTTGACAGTGTGGAAGCGGTGAAAGTGAAAGTGACGGAGGTTCTCAACAAGCTGACAGAAACGGATTTCCAGCACTGCTTTCGACAGTGGAAAATATCGTGGGATAAAATTTTCACATTTCTAAAGATCAGAAGTAGACACTCTACTTCTAACATTTTCAATAGTGAGCACTTACGTTCTGCGGGGGTGATAACATTAAATGGGGGTGCTAGCGTATCGAAAATAAGAAAAAAATATTATGAACAAAATTAATTTTTACTGAAAGAAAAGCAATAAAATACATTCTTACGTAATAATAAATATAATACACATTTACACTGATATAATACAATTATAAATAGGATTATATCAATATTTTTACAATGAACTTATCAATACTACATGACTGTGACTCCCTTGGACCTGTCTTGCAGAGCAGTTTGTTCGAAAAAAGGTTTAATATTAGAAATTGACACTCTCAGTTCTTTTTCTATATTTAGCCGAGATCTATATTTTGTCTTCAAAGCAGCGACCGCAGAAAATCCGGTTCTGCAAAGGTAGGATGTTGAAAATGGTAATAGTAATAAATTGTCTTTTGATTTCGGTACTTGCCATGAAGTCTATGAAAATTTCTTCTTCAGCAGTTAAGAGACCTTCGAGAGTATTTTGAAATGGGTCCTTGACCCACTTGTAACTTCTTACCAAGCTGTCATCAGCGAGAAAATACTTCTTAAAATTCTTTGCCAGCATGGCTAAATGATTTTCAATGGTTACAAAAACAACTTTCACATGTTGTTCTTCAGCCTTGTAAGTGTTGTTGCTCCACAATTCCATTTTTCTACAAATAGCATTTACTTTGTCATTCGTATCCAACATATGTATGTATCTCGTTATGCTCCAACCTTTACTATGCCGACACCGAGGACCAATCTTCGTTTGCGGTCGCCAATCTATCACATGATTAGGAACGCTGAGAAGATATTTAGTGATATTTTCACCGGAGGGTTGGCGCCATGATACACGAAACATAAGTTTTTTGTATAGTTACGTCATGTTTTTAAATCAATATGTATTGTGTTCACAATGTGTATATTTGTCCTGTAATTGGGTTTACCTGTTGGACAATAAACATTATTATTATTATTATTATTATTATTATTATTATTATTATTATTATTATTATTATTATTATTATTATTATTATTATTATTATTATTATTATTATTATTATTATTATTATTATTATTATTATTATTATTATTATTATATGTGCTTCCTCCTTGGAATTGAAGATTTAAGGTATTTAATTTCATCTTCTAATTCATAAACAAGTTGCAAAAATCTCCCACGTGATAGCCATCTTGTCTCGCAATAAAATAGTAACGATGAATATGCTGCACCCTGTCTTTACAAAGCGTAGAAAAGATTTTTTATTTTAGGGGTCTTATTTATATGTAATTTACTACGGTTGCAACCGTCGTTAGCACAATATTCAGACCAGGATTCATTTCTTTGGAAGCCAGAGCTTCTCTGTGGATCATGCAATGTGTTCAGACACACTGTGGAGATTTTTGCTTCACAAGTGCTTGTATACTTTGGAATCTTCCAGATATTGTACGAGCACCGTTGGTGCATATTCCGGCACAATTTTTCCACTCTGTGTTTTCCTCGTTTACAAAATCATTTAAGATAGCAAATAGTGCAAGTTGCTTTAAGTTCTATTGATTTGCAAAAAAGTAGTTCTTCTACTACTGACATACCACCACAAAATCGAACATAGGCAATTAAATCAGCATTTTCATTGCTATCTGTTGTCTCTTCTCGAAAAGCTGATGCCGCACATCTCCAGCTATATCACCAATTCGACGGACAACAGTATCATTTAATAGAGACATGAACTGCAATTGTTTCGCAAAATTATCTCCAAACATAGTTTCTACAATCTGAATTGCAGCTGGCAGAATAAGCTCTTCACCAATGGTGTGAGGCATTTTACAACTGGCTATTTTATACGAGACTTTGTAAGAGGCAAGTAAGGCTTTTTCATTTAGAGACAAATTTGTTTTCAAAATGATTTTTGCTTTTCGAATGATTTCAATTTTAATTCGAAATTGTACCCACGTACTCATTATGAAGCGTTTCCAAATGTCGTTTAAGTTAATTAGGTTTCATGCTGTCTGCTGCCAAAATTTTTGAGCAAATGTTACACAGAGGCCTTTGATAGAAAGAACGACTTGACAGAAATTTGCCGGAATTGAACGAGGCACAACATGTATATGCGCAGCATGGATGCGAAGACCTTCGAGAATGTTCGAAACCAATCGAAACTTCTAAATATCCGATATGGTGGACGTAAGACAGAGAGCAATACGAGAAGGGCATCGATTCTGGTTTTACCAATACGGATCCGTGTTGCCAAATATCAATAAATTTACCTGTTCGAGATAATTTTTAAGATTTGTAGTTAAGATCGTAGTATAGCTCTAACTTTAAAATACCATTAAATAGCAACCGATATTACAATTACAACACGACATTAGTGAAAATTATTGCATGAGAGTGGGGGGAGAACCACTGACATAGTACATTCCAAAACTTGCTATGGTTTCTCTGTCCATAGCTTTGGTGTACAAAACCTTTGCTTTGGCCTCAAAATCGGGCGCCCAATTAGCCGACCGTTGACCTAATTAAATCCTTAGTTTTCTGCCGCTTGCTCCTCTTCTCGGACTATTTGATTTTACCTCTTGGTCGCTAGCCTTGTCCGTCCGACTAATTCGGTTATCTCAGGCATTAAAGTCCGTACATTTAGTTGTCCATCGTGGCCGAACGCTGGAGGAAAGTTGCAATGTCCGTCCGGTAAACTAATTCCGGAGGATAATGCCGGAGATTCCCGGAAAAGGCTAGGTTTTCTCGTAGAATGAAGGCTTTGCTTCTGATGGTGCTGCTCGTTCAAAGTATACTCATATGTGTCTGCCTGTGTGTGCGTGTGTAATGTTTGCTTTAAGCTTTATTTAAAATAATTAAAATTCGCTAACTGCGAGGAATAAAAGTTACGCGCCAGAGCCAACCATGGCCGACTGTAATTATACGACGATATTAACTGAAAAGTTTAATGTTGAAGCTAACGATAATTACGGTAGGTATAGTGGAATTGCCTCATACGCGCTGTGGTTATACGTAATAATAATACGTCTGAAGATTATGCGGTTGGATGGAGATTTTTTATTGCGGCAAATGGGAGATACTTAATTTTGTAGTGTGTAATTATTTCTATGTGTACATTAAAAGCTAAGAGTGCTAAAGAAGCATAACTGTAGGTAAATAAAATTAATGTAGAAGCTGCTGCGGAAAACGAAAGAGTGTATAATAATAATAATTTATAATAATAATAAGCATTGTCAATGTAAATATACAGGGTGTTAAAAATATTTAAGCAGCATAGAACACGATAATCACAGATGTTCGAGATGTCCTCCTTCCATTTCAACACAGGATGTACATCTTCTTAAGAAGAAACTCCGCACCCTTTCCAAAAAGCCCGGTTTTGCTTGAATTGTTTGACAACATTATTCAATTCGCTGTTGCAACTCGGCAAGATTATTTACTGGTGTTTCGTACACTAAACTTTTTAAGTAATCCCAAATACAAAAATCTAAGGGATTTAGATCGGGAGCCCTGGCAGGCCATGGAATGGGACCCCTCGACCTATCCATTTCCTATGAAACAAACGTAAAACGCGGCGGTGCCCCATCTTGCATAAACCAAACATTCACTCTCCGATTTAGAGGGACATCTTCCAAAAGTTCTGGCAAGGTGTTTACCAGAAAGTTAAGGTGTGTAGGACCTGTTAAACGTTGTGGCAAAACAACTGGTCCTAATAACTGATCTCCTAAAATGCCTAGCCAGGTATTCAGACTAAAACGCTGTTGTTGTCTGGATTCAAGAACCGCATGCGGATTTTCGTACGACCAAAAGTGATTATTGTGGCAGTTGAAGATCCCATCTTTAATGAAACCGGCTTCATCAGTGAAAAGGATGTTAGAAGAAAAATTCTGGTGTTCAACAGATTTCCTTAAAAAACACTGACAGAATATCGGATATAAACGTTGTTGGTGGAGAGTTCTCCAAACAAGAGGATTACTTACGCCTACTTCAGCCGAAATTTTTCTCCCACTAGTTTCGGTGTTTTCATCTACTATTGCCAAGATTTGTTCTTCAAACTCAGGCATACACACTGACCTTGGACGTCCGCCTTAGTGAGCGCGTTTTTTGAAGGAACCACTATTCCTCAAGCGTGGTTAAACGTTTCCAAACACCACATGCGAAGGTCGTTGACGGTTGGGAAAAGTTTCGCACTAAAGGCGACGTGCTTCCAAAGCATTCCCATCGAGTTTCGACCCTTAGAAAGTTATTCTTACCATTGTTCTTAGGACTTAAGAAATCATATATAACCCCTATTGTTTGTACTTCCTCTATTCTAACTATATAGACATTTGGTGTTATATATGTATAACTATATACTGTGATATATCTAACTATATACTAATTTTTGAAGCTGCATTTTCGATGTACTCTAGAGTACTCTACTCTCAACTCTCCTAGAAGCAGGACGTACTGTAAACTATTAATACATCTATATATATTATGATTAGAATAAAATTAGTGATAGTCAAAGCCATCAGGCTTTCACTTCAAAAAACACAGGAACAAAATGTATTTTTAATGTTTTTACATAACGCTGATAATAACATTTTTGAAAACAATTGTTTTACTCTAAAGAAAGTCGTGGTTTCTATGACTAAAGTAACAAAAGAAATAACACCAAACTGATAATGAAAATTGTGGCTTTCGTTGATTTTCAAAAAAGACAAATGCATTGACAAATCACGAAAACGGTTGATTTGCGGACCCATGTTCATTAGGGCTTTTTTACTTGTTTTTGATCGTAATACGAGGGAAAGTCAGTAAGTACGTCACAAAAAGCTATTATAAAAGTAATAAGAGAAATAGTTAGCCAAAAACAAGGTTTATTTTTCAACATAGTCTCCATCTACATTACTTATCCCATCGCTTTATTAATGCCCCAACCACGTGCGTACCTCTTGTTGAACACCATTATCACTCTCGAAATGTGTTCCGCCAAGATGCTTTTTTAGTGGACCAAACAGATAAGAGTCGCTTGGGGCTAGGTCGGGACTGTAAGCCGGATGTTGAAGAAGTTCCCACCCTAATTCTTCAATTCACGCCTGAGTCAACTGGGCGGAATGCGACCTGGCGTTATCGTGATGCAGCAATATTCCTGTCGTCAGTAGGCCTGGACGTTTTCGTCGAATTGCATCCAGAAGCAACAACAAAACTCTACAGTATGATTCAGTTCTCATTTCTATTCTGGAAATGGACTAGGAGCACTCCTTGAGAATCCCAGAACACGGTAAGCATAACTTTACCAGCTGAGGGCGCAACCTTAAATTTCTTTGTTGACGGTGAAGAAGGACGTTTCCATTGCATTGAAGCACGCTTTGTTTCGGGTTGGTAGTGGTGCACCCATGATCCATCACCAGTAACAATTCTGTTAAGCATGTCCTCCCATTCCTCTGCGTACCTAGAGAGGTGTTGCAAGGACAAGCCCATTCGAATCCTTCTGTATTCCTCGGTCAGCTGTCTAGGAACCCACCATGAGCAAACTTTTCGGAAATTCAAGCGATCGTGCATCAGTTCGTAGGCTAAACCATGAGAACACCCTATTGCAGTTGCTATGTTGTCTATTGTTACCCGCCTGTCAGTTCGAATCATCTCTTCCACTCTTCGAAGTGTTGCATCTGTCGCAATCTGAACGGGGCGGCCACTTCACTGACCGTCAACAACTTTTGAGCGCCCTTGTGAGAATTTCTCGGCCCAGTTATACACCGCTTTACGCGACAAACACTTTTCACCGTAAACAGGAGACATTTCCTTACGGATATCTTTTGCAGGGAGTCCTTTTGCCCAGAAAAAACACACAACAGCACGCTGCTCTTCCACAGTACACTCTTCGAGCACGGTCGCCATTTTAACACTGCTTGCGTACGCGCACGTCAACTGTCACTTGATTATCATTAAGCCGGATAGTGCTGCCCCCCAGTGACAGATACGGAAAATAGCTCTCTGCTATTTTCAGCTTTCCCACAACAGTTTGTGACTTATTTAATGACTTTCCCTCGTATATGCCGATGATGAAATATATAAATATATACATAGATAAATAAAATCCGTGTTAATATAGAAAGAATAGCAGAAAACGCACATGTCAATGTACACACGTATATCACAGACAGATAAAGACAAACACAGTAACTAAGTAAAATAAAAAAGTCTTTTATGATATGTGTGGTGTTTATTGTATGGATTTGAAGTATTATCCTCAGCATACAGGGTCATTCCCGATGATGGCCTATTAAAAGTATCTCTGAAAATAATTAAACTATCTTTTTTAACCCTACAGTACCCGCCAGAACTTCTGGAACATCGTTACCTGCTTCGGTCTCACAGACCGGCATAAAAAATGTTTTTCTTTACATATTTAATGCTCTAATTTGGCCAAATTCACTGTTTTAGTTATATTTTTTATTAAAAAAAAATGCAAATCATAAATATTTATTAAGAAAAAAAAACAAAGAAATGCATATATTCTCAAAAATTTTCATCAAATTCACTTATATGCGTTAGGCACATGAACTTTTCACACTTTTTGCACTTGAATCTCGTTTTTCGGTTAGCTTTTGTTGTGCAATAGAAGCATCTGCCTGTTGTTGTGTCTGGCTTACACCTGCTTCAATTTATATTTTGCATATTGCATAATTTCATTACTTGTGGCAGATTTTGTAGTGTAGCCTTTCTTCGTAAATGTAGATCAATCATTGCCATTGACAGAAATCTCAAAAATTCCCGTCTTACAATTTTACTTTCCGGATCATTTACACAAAATAAGACAAAAGCATTGATAGCCCCAACATTTAATAGTGAAACAAATACTACCATTGGCCACCGGCGAGTATTTCATTAGTATTTTATTTATTTTAATTGAGTATTTTATTTATTTTAATTGTGGTGGAAGCCCAATTTATCTACGACATCAACTCCACCTTTTGTATGGTTATACAAAGTCACTATTTCTGATTTCTCTTGATCAATAGCATCATCGTGATGCATAGTAAAAGCAAGCAAAACATTCTGTTCCATTTTTGGAATGTACGAAACTAAGGTGCAATTTTTTTGAAATCCAAACATGCTAGAACGTACCGGTCGGTTTTCAGGATTAAAAGATTCTAAGGGCAGCTCTCAGATCTACAAGCTTACTTGTCCTAATATCGTTTTATCTAAATAGGCATCCATTTCAACGTATCTCACTAGAAACAGGGTCACCCTCGTAGAATGTTGATTGATCACTGAAACAAATCTCATTGTTATTAATTTTCTCCGTCATCGTTTCACAAAACTCCATTCTCCTATCAAAATCATCCTCATTGAGCTGCTGAACAATATGCATCTTATAAGGATGGAATTTGTGTAATTTTAGAATTTTGTGCACGGAACCTGATTGATTGATTGATTTTCTACCAGAGCAGGGCTGGTCTTTACATCCCTAACACTGAAACTTAGTAGCTTATTGTATTATTCCTGCTTCGGTTTTGTTTTACTTAAACAGGTTAGTTCCCGCAATCAGGCTTAACAGCCTATGTAGTAAATCTTTCTCCATTGGTAGTTCAATTGTGCTTCGCATAGCGAATCTGCGTTGAGCTAACGCTGCACATTCGAAAATAATGTGAGAGGCTGTTTCCTCCTCCTCATTGCAAAGTCTACATAAGGGCTCATCTTTGCAGATCCCCATCTTATGCAAGTGGCCTCTCAAACAGCCATGTCCTGTTAATAGACATGTTGCTGCTCTAAGCTGTATCTTGTTTAATTCAAGCAGGTCAGCAGTCAGATGTTGCGACGGTCTTCCCATCATCCGTTTGCTGTGCTTTTTTCCAGCTGCATGTTTCCAATTTAATTGGTGTTGTGTTATAATCCACTCATTAATTGCACCACGCACTGCACTCTTGGTAATACCTAGACCCGGTTCAGGGCCTATATAATTCATTTTTGAACCTTCCCTCGCTAGCTGGTCTGCAATTTCATTGCCCGCTATGCCCCTGTGCCCTGGCACCCACACCAGTGTGACCTTGTTGTGTTTAGACAGAGCCATTAGGGTTTGCAGGCACTCCCATACTAGTTTGGAGGTTATGCGATAAGATGCTAGTGCCTTTAAGGCTGCCTGACTGTCAGAGAGAATGCACATCGTCTCACCCTGCGGTCGCCGACGCAGACTCTCCCACGCGCAGGTTTGTATAGCATATATTTCTGTTTGAAATACCGTGGTGTATCGCCCAAGTGATACACATACTTTGTATCCCTGGTTTTCCTCATATACACCAACGCCAGATGTAGTGCCCGTTTTGGACCCATCTGTGTACCAGACTAATGTTCTTGGTTTTCTCCCCTCTCCATCCTCCATTCTTCCCAATTCAAGAAAACTTTGAAAGGTTTGTCATAGGAGATCCTGGAGATTGTTGTATCACTACCCATATCATAGATAGGGTTTGTTACTACCGCTTCTATTCTGGTGTGCCCAGATCCACTGTGGGATCTCCAGTTGCTTGTATTTTTCAGTCTGTATGCCCCCATTCTGGCTTCTCCCTTGATATAAATCTCAAGAGGAGGTAGGTTTAGCATGGTTTCCATAGCAGCTGTTGGAGTGCTTTTAATAGCTCCTGCACGGAACCTATGGCGAGGTGTGTTTCGGAAGCTATTTTCCTAATGGGATCTGAAAAACAAAAGGCCCCCATAGTCCCCGTTACTGTTTTTCCTTTACCAAGATTAACACAACTCCATAATTATTCCAAATAACTATCGGCATCATTTTCCTGGCCGATGAAACAATCTTCGTCTCTTGCGGAGCCGAATCACCCTTTACTGTCCAAAACGCCAAAACTTCGTCTTATTTCGCTTAAATTACTTCAACGGGAGTTTGGAAATGCGGTTAGCTTTGTCATGCCCAAACCTTCACTCAATATATGACAAACACGCACTTTCGAGATGCCCACAGCCTCCGCTAACTCTCTAACTTTAATTCGATCTTAATTCGTATAACGTGGATGACATTTTCAATCTTCCAACGTATGCTCAAATTGAAACTTTTCAGACTATCCTCCTATATTCCCCAATGCTATACTTGTCCGAAAATCCTCTATATCACCGTATCGCCGCAGGGACTTTCCCCGACTTTATTAGCGTACAAACAACGGACTCTCAGCCTCTGCGTAATGAGGACAACTGCTTACTTTTAATTGCAAATTTCGCGGAATATACACACTCACACGAACCGCCTCAATTTGCAGAGTTCCGGCGAAATATTCGGACCACTCTTTGCTTTCCTTTCCATGTCGTGGTCATGTGCTCATTATATCTACAACCGCATACGTTCAAATATGTATATTTTTGCATGGCGTATGGTTTTTATTCCTATACGGCGGTGGTCCTCTCTGTTTACAAAAGAGGTAACAGTTTTACGGTCCATTAATTCCGAGCGAGGTCGCTTTACATTGGACATGCTTGGGTTTTCCGGTTTACACCGCTTTGGGGATGCTCCTCATTTGCTAACCGAAGAGATATTTAAAAGAATTTTTTTTTGTCAGTCGAAAAAGGGACTTTCTGTGGCAAACAACCCATTTTTAATTGGATGTATGCTTGAGGACTATTACACGAGTACGATGACGTCATCTCGCGTTCTTGTTTAGAGAGTAATCTCTTGTGTCTTGCATGGGATTGGTTTTGGTGTTTGGCAAATTGAAGAAATTACAAGGAAAATATATTTTTTCCGGGTAAGCGAGGATTTAATAAAATTTCCTTTCTAAAGAGCGCGCATCTTCTTACAAAAGCTTGTTTGTATATTTTTGGGCCCTGAAGGGCATGCGAAAATAGACATTTATAAGTGAATGGAAGCTGTGTATGGTAACTAGGGATTGCAATACCCTCGGTAAATTGCAAAAAATATTAAATACAAACAGAATAACTATAAAAATATATTTTTTTAAGGTTTTCACAGCATTTAGTAAAAGCCCTTCGTTACTTAAACGAAAATACTTTATTTCATTATATCACGCAGATGGTAAGTCAAAAAAAAAACTCATGTGTTTATGCCTTTTGCAATTTTTTGGCGCTCTTTAAAAACCGCACTTAAAGTATTGCTTTTGTAGTCATGTACCGCTTACAACGTGTTCAGTATCTATACTGGAATTTTCCGATGTTATCGGTAGTGGTTTCAATTTTTGGCCGTTCCGAATGTTTATCGTCAGCCAAGCTGGTACGACGAGTTGCCCAAAATTTCTTTATGGCAAATGATGGTGCAGGATCCCTGTAAACAGCGTCCATCTCAGCTATAATTAGCATAGGCGTATTACCTTTTAAATGTAAGAATTTTATGACGGCTCAGTGTTCGATTTTTTTCCATTTTCACAGGAACGCTACCGAACGTCCAACATGGCTGAAATTTTCAAAAGTGTCTTTCAGCGTTTGCGCAGATATATCACCAGAACATTTTTGACGAATAACGCTATATTTGTGTTGAGGCGTGAAGCTCGCCTTATACCCCTTAAGTTTCAGGCTGCTTTGGCAATAACATTATCGTCCCATTGCACCTGCTGTCGAAGAGACTATTACCAAACCATTTTAGAATCGTCTGGATTCACTTGTTTCGGAAAAAAACACTACACCTCTAATATTTACAATTCCAGAATCATTTTCCTTTATAAATATTATATACATTTTTAATGGGTGTTTGCTGGTGGTGCTCCATGGCTAAGGTAGATTTGCTAATAGAGAATGGTTTCACAAACAGACAAGGGTATTTTACCAACAGGAGATCCATAAATTAGTAGACCAATTGGACTCATGTCTTAAAGGCGTAGAATTGAAATTCAAATTCACTCATTAATAGAGTTGCTCAATTTGCGCCAACAGCCAGTGGCGGGCGCACAAAAGTTTACACAAAATAAATGGTCAGAAACAAAATATAGTATGTGCTCAAACACTTACCGTCTTAAGAGTCTTCCATGAAATCACAAAGTGAATAATGTCTGTTAAATATTTGCAACATCAAATATGTTTTCACAGTTGCTTCGGCAAACCTAGTGCGGCGTGAGGAAAAAGTGTGTTTATATGCAGAAAACGAACGCTCTACATCTAGTGACGTTATATATGCGTAATTAAAATAATCTTTGGAACAACTTAACGGTTCTGTTGGCGCACCTTTACAAAATTGTCTTAATGTGCCAAAATCAGAATCTTTCTCTAAAACACTTTCAAACTTTTCTAGAGCACAAGCATTTTTTGCGTCTTCTACCGCGCATAGCTGTGCGTGAACATGTTGCACTATTTGCAGAAATTCCACTAACGACACCGAAGGATTTTGTAAATTTTCTATTGTCTCCACTAGTCCGAAGTAATTGTACTGAATAGTTTTTAAATCCGTTTCAACCTGATTATCTTGAAATGTCGACTGGCTTTCCTTGATAGCCGCAGCTTCCTTTGGATCGAATTGTAAAACCACGTTCTTAATATTCTTAAAATATTTATGATAATAAAACGCGGCCTGTAACCATGTTCCCCAACGTGTAAGAATAGGTTCTGGTGGCTCAGGCATACGGGGGCACAGTCTGTGAAATTTGCGAATACGTTTTGGGGATTTAACAAACATTGCTTTTGTATGCGCTATTAAAGCATCTACCTCAGGATAACATTTTCTAATACTATCTACCACATGACTGAAAGCATGAATTTATACGTAATATGTAACAAGTTAGCACAATGTTTTTAAGAGACCGGCCTACAGAAAGCATGTTTGCGGCACCATCACTCATAAACATCAACAGTTGGTGTGAAGTTCAACATTCCTGTATTTACACTAACTTTGAAATTACTTCGGCAGTACATTGTTGTACACGTCTGGAAGCTAATAGAGATGAAGGTGACGATTGATATGGTTCCATTGTACGTACCATTACATTAACCACAGAATGTTTTTTACGATTTGTTATTTCGTCCACACATAACCACAGATTTTTATCTTTCAACTCCGATTTCATTCTTTTTTCATGTTCACGAGCAGATGGCACAATTCTTTGTAACGATGCCCGACTTGTTTGGTAATTTGCAGTCCGAATATTTATTCCAAAAGAAGACATATGCTTCCTTGTCTAGTAAATTAAGCGGTAGATTACATGCAATAAAGGTAACACATAAATTACATTTAAATTTGTCATAGTGTCGTGTGCAATTTTTTTTTTTTGAAGAATGCTGTTTACTATTCACTTGACGTAGACAATCCCTTTTGGACCAACACGTTAAAGGGATATTACGAACTACACGTTGAATTTTAACGCCATCATAATTTAGGTCAGGCATTTCTGCTATAAATTCTGTAGCTTTGTACAACATTGATCGTTTTTACGTCGTAGGCAACATTTTTAAAACAAACGTAGAACTACGAAATAGTATTTGCAGCAGCGTACATGTATACACAGCAGATCTGGTTGAGACTCGCAGTTATACTGAGGGTTGTGTCGAACCTCCGCCACTGCCCGTTGGCGCTAGTGAGCTACTCTACTCATTAAACATTGCTTAACAGCAAGTAACAAGTATTTCTATTGAAAAATCCTCATATAAACTGGGGATTAAAAAAAACACAAACTCCATCCTACTTCTTTTAAATCTCACCCGAACCTTGAAGCTTGCTATTTCTGGGTTCGTCAGAAACCGCAAGATCAAGATAAAACAAAATTAAATAAAAACAATCATTTAATTTGTCTTTCGGCCTGAGTCCGCGTTGCCCGCAATGAAGTTATACGCTAATTAAAAGAGCAATAAAACGCCAGCAGGCAAACGCAATTATTTAAATTGGCGTGGCAATACGATTAAAAATAAAATCTAATTGCCGGCCATTAAAATTAATCGCTAAAACGAAAATAATTTTACTATTTTTTTATTTTCGCTACCGACGTGACAGTGGTGGGTGTTGAAATAATGCGAAAATAGAAATAGCATGGGGAAAATGAGATAGATGATAGGCATAAATTTGAGAGGAAACATATTTGTTAAAAACTTACGAGGTAGTTGCCATAAACTCTCGGCTTGACAGAAAAAATTAACTTGGTAAAATATAACAATTTTTATTTTTCAATATAATCTCCCCTAACTTCAATAAATTTATTACAACGATTAAGTAATAATTGTATACCCTTGTCAAAATAATCTAAAGTTTTTCCCACAAAATGTTGTATTACAGCTGCTTGTAACTCACTATCGTCCTTAAAATTACGTTCCTTAGCCTCTTTCTTTAAATGAGAAAAGAAATAATAATCACTTGGGGTCATGCCAGATTATACGGTGGATGTTCCAATTCTTGAAAGCCGCATTCACGGATGGCAGCTTGTGAAATGGCGGCAGTATGCACGAGTGCATTCTCGTGCAATAATCGAACACGTTTTGTCAATTTTCCTGGACGTTTTGCACGAATATTGTCCCAGTAAAGACGCATAATATGTGCTGTTGACAGTTGTATTGCGCTCTTTAAAATCAATGAGTAAAATACCCTCATAATCCCAGAATATTGTGGTCATCACCTTTTTCGTTGATTGAACGACTTTCACCCCTCTGGGGCGGGTTCATCGAGTCGCCGCCATTCTATCGATTCCTTTTTAGATAGAGGATCATAATACAGAACCACTGTTTCACCTCCTGTGGTGACAATGCACTCCAAAATCTGCTCTGGGTCATCTCCACACATGTTTAGAAACGAGCGCGCACATTCGACCCGACGTTCACGTTGAAGAGCAAAAAGAAGATGCGGTACCCATCTTGCACTACCCTTATTTATACTCAAATGGTTATGAGGAGTTCGGCGAATACTTGTTCCAGAAATGCCAATACCATTTCTTCAATAATTGAAATGTTTTGTGGCATTATCAGTTCAATTGGCCGATCGGGGCGCTCGTCACCTTCAAGGTATTCTTGCCCCAAACGGAAATATTTTGCCAACTTTTTTAGAGTGGAATATGAAGAAGATAATTAAAATATTCTTTGAAACAACTTACGGCATGAGGAAAAAATGCGTTTATGTGCAGAGAACGAACGTTCTACATCTAGTGACGTAATATTTGCGTAAGTAAAATAATCTTTCAAATAACTTAACGATTCTGTTGACGCACCTTCATAAATGTGTCTTAATGTGCCAAAATCAGAATCTTTCTCTAAAACAGTTTCATATTTTTCTAGAACACAAACATTTTTTGCGTCTTCTATCGCGCATAGCTGTGCGTGAGCATGTTGCACTATTTGCACAGATTCCACTAACGACACCGAAGGATCTTGTAACTTTTCTATTGCCTCCGCTAGTCCGAAGTAATTGTTCTGAATAATTTTTAAATCCGTTTTAACCCGACTATCTTGAAATTTCGACTGGCTTTTCTTGATAGCGGCAGCTTCCTTGGATCGAATTGTAAAACCACGTTCTTAATATTCTCATAATATTTATGATAATAAAACGCAGCATTTAACCAAGTTCCCCAACGGGCAAGAATAGGTTCTGGCGGCTCAGGTATACGGGGGCACAGTCTGTGAAATTCGCGAATACGTTTTGGGGATTTGACAAACACTGCTTTTGTATGCGCTATTAAAGCGTCTACCTCAGGATAACATTTTCTGATACCATCTGCCATAAAATTGAGAGCATGAATTTTACACGTAATGTGTAACAAGTTAACAGAATGCTTTTTAAGAGACCGGCCTACAGAAACCATGTTTACGGCACCATCACTCAGAAACTTGATTGATGCGGTTGCATTTTACGTGCCATTATATTAACGACCGAATGTTTTTTACGATCTGTCGTTTCGTCTACACATAACCCCTTTTTTTTTCTTTCAACTCCGATTTAATTATCTTTTCAACATATTCACGAGCAGATGACACTATCCTTCGTAACGATGTCCGACTTGGTAATTTGCACTCCGAATAGTTATTCCAAAACAAGACAAACGCTTCCTTGTCTAGTAAATTAAACGGTATATTACATACAATAAAAGTAACACATAAATTAAATATAAATTTTTCATAGTCTCGTGTGCAAGTTTTTTTTGAAGCATGCCGTTCACTGGACCAACTCATCAACGGGACATTACATACTACACATTCAATTTTAGCGCCATCATACGTTAAGTCAGGAATTTCGGCTAAAAATTCTCTAACTTGGTCCGCCTTGGGTCGTTTGCGCGACGTACGCAACATTTCTAAACAACACGTACCGCGCTAATGGAAGGTAGAAGCTACACTAAGGCTTGTATGCAACCGTATAGATGCGACGCATTTGCCTATTGGCGCGCGTGGTCAACTCTAATTATCAAGAACAAATACGCTTCGTGGTAGAAGATTAGGTAGTAACTATTTGTTTATCCAAGTAAAAAAGTTTTAAAAGTGATTGGACAATTTCACAGTTAATGCATTGTTCTTGTCGTCGATAACGGTCAATAATATCGCGATAGTCCCGCATAAATTGTAAGTGACAAGAATTAATTAAATCAGAACATAGGCAGATAAATTTCGTTTATATATACAGCAAAGTAAGCCGTTTTCAGGAAATAGCTGCAATTTAGCCTGACGCAATTATAAATTAAATTGCCGTTTGTCATTCCGGAAATGGTTAGTAGGGGAGGGGGATAAAAAAGCGGAAGCGCGTACGCATACCCCCATATTACTTCGCTGTACATGCGTCTAGTTCATTTGATAACGCGCTATATAGACCCATTTGCCTAGTTTAGTTCGTTCCCCGATCGATTATATCTAGTACCGTTCATACCACATGAGAGAGAGCAAGAGAGAAAGTCGTCTCTCGCTTCTTCGTAGGATCGAATTCGAAATTGAGTTCCACGGATATATTGACATGTAGTACCTAGATGTATATGCAAATTGTAATTTGAGCTGGATACATTTGATCCTCGATTATTGTTTGAATTCGCGTAGAGAGAAGAGTGAGCTGCAGAATATTTTCGCATAATAAACAATAAAAATACATCCAACCCAACAATTCTACTTTAAAAATGCTTTCACTTGAATAACACTCGTCTTTCCTTCCTCCCTACCTTATGCATAAATAAATAAATCAACGCGAAACGCTTATCTTCCGCGTTCTCTATATATTGCACCAGGCTTCTTAATTAAATTTTAAAAAGCAACGTAAGCGCATTTCCCTCCACTTCGGCACGTAAAACAATTGCCGAACGTATAGTAAATTCACCTTTTTCAAGGAGGCGCCGGAGAAATCGCGAAACAAGAAGAAAGGGACAAAAAACGTAAGAAAGAAATTCTTTTTTCGCCTTGTAGACTCTTTTTCTTCGAGTTCTTCTTCTGTGTAGCTTTCCTGTTACAATATTCGCGTTTAAACGTTGAAGAGGAAAAAAATAAACGAGGAATGTCGCCTTGTAGGAAAGAAGCGAAGCTTCCACAGACACCTTTTTCTTCTGTCACCCGAGCAATGTCGAATTTGCAACGCTTAAATGGTGCAGAAGCGAAGCGAAGAAATCGCTGTTAAAGTCGTAGCTGGTAAGTTTCAAGTAGATTAAGAGGGGAGAAGATGAATAAAGATCAAATCCTCTTTGAATTGCAACAATTGTTTCTTGTCTTCTACACTTATATATGATAGTCACCCGTTTGCTGTCCAAATTTGTACATTAAAAGACAGTTTGGAACAAATCCCTTTTCTCTTTCAACATGCACAATTATTAGTCGTTGGTCTTTGGCAAATGGAGCCTTCAGATAATTGTTTGAACCATCATCCCATGGTTTTAGTGATTGTGTGACTACTGCGAAGATATGTTTCGTCAGTATAAATAATATCATATCCTTCAGCTCTATTTTTCTTAATTTTTCTTGAATATTTTGTCCTTTTTGCTCGAATATCTGTTTTCTCCATTAATATTTTTCTGTTATCAGTGGTCTTCTGCCATGTAAACCCCAATTTCTTCATCTTTCTAAATGAACTTAGTCCCCCTTCGAAATTAATTTCCTCCTTAACATCATTGTAAACTGCTTGCATTGTAGGTCGAGTGCAATGAATTGTTGCAAAAGTGTATGTCGTCTGTCTTATAATTTATTCCTCATAACCGTCAAGATTTGTTTCTGGTTCAACTTGATTGATAGATTTTCTTGGCGATTTAAAGATCTTTGAGTTTTCCGAAAAGACCTCAGATGTACTTTCTCCTTCTTTAATGATTCTTTGAACGCTACTCTTGGAAACACCATTTACTTCAGCAACCTTATTCAAAACCGAATGTTTTAACTTGGTTTGTTCTTGCTCCTTTTTCATAAATTTATACACATTTTTAATAATTTGACGCCCCTGGTTCGTTTGTTATTCATGTTGATCAGCTGCAGAAGAAGGTTTGTCTTGAAAAAGACAAACCTTTTAGAAATTCAAGCGAATGCAGACAATAACGGTAGACATAACACGAACGTAGTCGACAATGCGAAAGACAAGCGAACCGTCTTACTTAGCGTGGAAGGGGTAAAAGAATGAATTTTTATCTTCTGCGCCGTGGTCAGTCTTTATAAGGTCTCTAATATCAAAATGTTTTGTTCTTGTTTGCACAATACTATAATTATGTAAGTATATAAAATGTAGACCCGTAGCGCTTGTACGAATCTAGATCCGAAATTACTTTATATACACTATCCTATATAGTTATTAATAATTGCACAAAGGAAGCTACGTCAAACAATCTAGACGAACGAGTTTATTACACTGTCTTAATTACAGTACGTTGAAAGTTCGGCTAAGCCAATCATTAAATAGATAAAATCATTCGGCTAACCAAAGCCCAAAATATACAGAGAGAAGACCAAGCCCTATGTAGTTCGTGTGCGGCATAACATGCACTCCACTTCCTCTGCTGCATATATTGTACTTTTGACCTACTGTGCCGTGGAGGTGGGCTGTTACGTGTACAGCATGCAACAGAGGTGGGAATCGTCCCCATACTCTAGTAAAGTTTTCGGCCGCGTTGGAGAGGGAGAAGGGGACGTCGTATTCCCGGCCATATCATAATTTCATTTGCCCGATGAAGCCTCACCTGCTAAATACGTTATTATATGCAAATGAAGTGCGCCGAGCCGAATAACTTCAACGCTGCAGCAATATTGGGGTGTTGTCGGGGTTTCCCAAATTAGTCCAGCCGTGGATCTCGCGGAGGTCAAATTATTTCGGATAATAACAGTTGGGGTAGTGGATGGATTGAGGCGGAAGATAATATGAAAGCTGTAATTGAGTCAAACGAACGTGGAAGTTTTAGAAAAGCCTTTAGAAGTAACATAGTACGATACTCTTATTTAGAAAAATAATCAAAGCAAGGTATTTATTCTTTTGTGTACATGCCTACTACAAAATACGAGGATGATAATCCATGTTTGGAGATAGATGGCGCTTTGTGTCAGATTGGGATTCAAAGGGTCGTGTTGTTTTGAAAGCTGACAAGTGAACAAGTTTATGTATTTGTGGAATCATAGAAAAAGAACAATGCCGGTCAGTGGCTCGATTTCTTTTCTTGAATAGGAAAACGTGTCCAGAAATCAAAAAGAAGTTGGAAGCAGTTTATAAGGACCATGCATCTTCGATGGCTACCATCAGATGCTGGTTTAATGAATTTAAGCATGGCCGAAGAACCGTCTTTGACAAGAATCGGACAGGTCGTCTCAATGAGATGACTACGGATGATATGATCGATAAAGCTCATGATTTCGTGTTAGCAGACCGCCGAGTGGAGACTAGAGGCATTGCCAATATGGTAAACATCTCAACTGGACATTTGCAAAACATCCTTCACGAAAAATTTAGTATGAGAAAGCTATAGGCGAGATGGGCGATTGATCAAAGATCTCGTGATAACTTCAAAGCAATGTTTGAACATCTTTAAGCGCAAAAAGAATGAGTTTCTGCGGCGCTATGTGACTGAAGATGAGACATGGATACATCACACCACAGGTTAGTCGACAAAATAGGGGGAACGTGCACCAAAGAAGGCGAAGAAGATTCCATCAGCTGGAGCGAGAATTTCTTTGGGATTCTCAAGGCACATTCATAATTGAGGAGTCTGGTATTAAAGTAAGCAACATCCATTTTTGCCGAAAATGAGATAGACATGCTATCTAGTGCAATTTTTTGTGTTCTTTTGAACTAGCACGATGATTCGGAGCAAAACCATCTATAACCCATTCATCTTTAAAGGTAAAGTTTGGCTTTGGAATCAAAATAAACAACATCCGGAGTGCATTAGGGTACAAAGACAGCAACATCTACTTCAGCCAATCAGCATTGAGTTAGTTATCATGGGATTTCATGCAGCAGTGCCTTCGTACTTCCGATTCAAGCAGTGCAAAAGATTTTATCTGAAACGTAGTAGCAGTGGACGCACAGTCCTCATACCTTTAAATCAGTTACCAAGCAAGGCTAAACAGCTAGATATCTAAAACCCAAACTAATAGGAAAGGAGCAAATTGCACTGAATCCGTTAAAATTAGTAAGCTCTATAGAAAAGATAGGAGATCCACAGAAAACCTCAAGTACTGTTGAAGCTGGCGAAGATGTAGCCGAAGAAGCTGCCATGTGTGAATATGCGGAAGAGTTGCTTGGTGTCATGGTATAACTATATCTCTGTAAAGGTTTAATCAGTTTGTAAGCAAGATGCTTTTAATTTAGTTGAAATCTTGTTTTCCGTTACTTGGAAAGGATGTTCCTTTCTAAGTTAAGTTATATCGACATAGAAAGGTAAGAATAAAACACTGGTCCAACTTCTCACAAATTCTACTATCGGAAACAGGCGACCGGTTTCGTGCCCCTACAAACACATCTTCAGGCCAGCTAAGAGGTACCCAGATAACAAAGGAAAACGTAATAGTACGAACATAATACAGAACCTCAATCAACATACAAAAGTGAAAAAAATATGAAGAATTGAAATTCTGAGTATAAGTTGTAATACCAAATTGTGTGCTATAAATGTAATTAGTAGAGAGCGGAATTATATGCATCCGAAATCGACAAAATATGCGCATATATATGCAGAAAAATTCTTCGAAATGTTAACCATTTTTTGCTAAATATGCAGTTTTATGCACATATGCTTCTGATACCGATTAACTTCTTGTTAAATGTTATAAAACGAGAATAATCACTAACGCTGGCCACGAGCGGTACCGCGCATCGGCGTAGAATCAGTTCGGACCGAGAGGAACGGTAGTATTACTTCGTCTGCGGAGCAGTACGGACATTTTCGCTGCCGGTCATTTGCGCAATTGTTTATCTGTCCTAGAAAAATTATGATTTCGTCAGCAAAACGACCGCGGTCGGCAAACTTCGAAAATTTATTGCAGAAATCTAGACTTAATATATGAAGGTGCTAAAATTAAATGTGTAATCTGTAAAATCCGTTAATGTGTTGGTGCAGACAACATTGTCTACGACACGTAAATAGTGAAAAGCATGTCTCAAAAAGAAATTGCGCACGAGACAATGAAAAATTATATTTAATTTATGCGTTACGTTTATCGCATGTAATATACCGTTTAATTTACTAGACAAGAACCATTTATCTGCTTTTGGAATAACTATTCGGATGCAATTACAGCGAACATCTTAAAAGCTTATAAAAGCGTCACGTCATGAAGGCTATTACCGAAAGGGGCCCTTCAATTACAATCCTATATTGGATCGCTAAAAGTTGGCATCAGATAAGGTAAGGAGATTATGTTGAGAAATAAATTTACTAAATCCAAAACAATTGAGTTCCATACTCGTACATAATTTTCACAATCCGCGACCGGAATTCTAGACTGTCCTAGTTTTCCTTAGGCTTTACGACGTGAAGCAGAACAGAGTTTACAAATACATTCGTCAATAAAGGGAATGCGCTATGCAAACGAGAGCGGAGAAAGCGGGAACATAAAATATTGGGACAGCGTCTTCGGGCAAACGACATCATGCAGATAAAACAAATTACGATGAAAAGAGACATAAAACGGAGACAGAGACGTGGATAGCGAAGACAGGAAGTTCTAATACGAGACATTCGCAAACTTTGTATCGGGAAAATTGCGCGCGGAAACTGGTGCGAAGAAGAGATGTTTAATAAATTTTGTTGATCTTGTCGGATGGGATTTTCGAACAGAGTATAGCAAGTACTAGTTTTAATAAGACCTTGCACATTTTAGGCCGACAAGGAAAGATTTCAAGGTGATAATCACCGATTGGATTGAAACTTTGCAGATTTGTAGAATTCGTCGCCGCTTTCCGTTTCGGAAACGGAATCTCAGGTTCAGGGGTTGAAAGCTAACCATGAAATTCAACGATTTTTGGGATTTTTGCAATTTACACCGTCACCAGGAATTAAAAGAAAATTAAATTATATGTTCCTAAATGCGCCTTCTGCAGGTCTATCAAACTAGCGCGGATGAGATTTTTTTTTGCCATCCCTACCACCATCCTCCCACCCCCTTGCGAAGTGGGGATTGAACGAAAAAGGGAAAAACATACGCAGAAGTAATTTCTTGGAAACCCATTTACGCCTATATACATACTTGTTGCCCCCTCACCTCTAACTGCCCCGAAAAAAATTAAAAATAACTATAGTGCACGGTAGGAAACTGTACGTACCTATAATTTTATGTAATTCCTTGTAAAATTTATTTGAAATATCTAAACGTCAAATTCTATAAACGATGACTTTGATGATAGATTAAAGTACATAGGTAAAATGACAGCTCATTATTATCTTATTTGATGCTTTATTGATGGTTGAATTCGTAGTATTTTGAGAGTATATTCGACAAAAAAATACCGATTCACGCGTGATAATTACCAAATTGTTAATGTACAATCTGTTCTAATCGTTTAAATCAGCAATACTCAACTTGTGGGGCGCACCCCCCTGAGGGGGGCGTGATAACATTAAAAGAAATGTATTTAATTGTTACTGAAAGGAAAGCAATTAAATGTATTCTGACATAAAAAATAGAATACATATTTACACAGATATAATACGATATCTTACAGAGCAAAGTTTTTCGACAAAAGGTTTTATATTAGAAATTGACAGGCGCAGTTCTTTTTCTACATTTAGCAGAGATCTATATTTTGTCTTCAAAGCAGCCACCGCAGAAAATCTGGTCTCGCAAAGGTAGGATGTTGAAAATGGTGATACTATACAAAATCTTCTTGTTTTCAATGCAGAAAACTCATCATCCACTCCTGCCCAAAATCCAAAGATTATTATTACTAAATTGTCTTTTGATTTCGCCATTTGTCGTGAACTCTATGAAGATTTCTTCTTTAGCAGTTGAGAGGCCTTCGGGAATATTTTGAAATGGGTCCCTAACCCGATCGTAACTTCCTACCAAGTTGTCGTCAGCAAGGAAATACTCTTTAAAATCCCCTGCCAGCATGGCTAATTTATTTTCAATAGTAACAAAAACAACTTTCACATGTTTAGCCTTGCAAGTTTTAACACATTGCTCCACATTTGCAAACATTTCTAGGTTTTTTTGTTTTACATTTCTGCTTCACAATTCCATTTCTCTACAAAAAGCATTAACTTTGTCATTCGTATCTAACATATGTGTGGTTGCTCCTTGGAGATGAAGATTTAAGGTATTTCATTTCTCGAATATGTCCACTAAGTAGCCCAATTTCATCACAAATAAATCATCTCGAAACTTCTCGGCTTCCGATCGGTTTTCCTCTATTGGAAAAATTGCGATTTCATCTCTTAGTTCATATATGGGCAGCCCCGGGGCCGGATCCGGCCCTCCACCAGCTTTAATCCGGCCCGCGAGAGAAATTCAAATAATGCGCTAAAAAAATTAAAGATTTAGCACACATAGTTTATTTGTAATTACCGTCAACCAACCTAAAACTGTATTTATTCAAATCATAAAGACTAAAATCGATAAATAATATTATTAAGCGTACGCAATGGAACCCCACAGATCGAGTCGTTAGAAAAACATTCGGGAAGCCGCCCGATGACCTCGAAGCGCTCCAGAGCCGACTGTTATTCATAACGCGGCTAGCATCGCATATTCGCGTACGATCGAGAGTATTCTAGTTGCTTATTGCGGGTAATATATAAACCGCTCAGCGCGCGTCTCAACTCATTACTTCTTAACAACTGATAAGAAAAGACGCGGGAAATATTCAAGCAAATTCAGCTCAGAAGAAAAAAATCTATCAAGATTCGGTTTAAAAAAGCAGACACAGAATGTCGTCAATTCCAAAACAAATGGACTGAAGAATACTTTTGTATCATGCACAGTGGTAAACCTATGTGCTTGCTATGCAATGAAACAATCTCTGTTTTAAAAGAATACAATATGAAGCGGCATTACTCCAGCAAGCATTTCGCTCAATATAAATTACTTACGGGCTAGATAAGAAAGGATAAAATTAAAAAACTCATTACCGATTTAGGGAAACAGCAAGAAATGTTCCATTCACAAAGATCAAATCTAGACAGTGTTGTTAAAGCTAGTTTTTAGTTAGTTCCAAAATAGCGAAAACATCGAAGTCATATGCTGAGGGAGAGTTTGTTAAAGAGTGCCTAGTAGATGTTGCAGAACTTTTGTGTCCAGAAAAGAAAAAAGTGTTTGAGAAAGTGAGTTTATCGCGACGTACTGTTGTTCGACGTATAGATATGATGGCTAGTGATATCAAAAAAACATTGACTGATAAACTGGCTGGTTTTCAAGCATTTTCGATTGCTTTGGATGAGAGTACAGATTTATCTGACACAGCCCAGTTAGCTATTTTTATACGAGGCGTTGGTGAAGAATTTGTAGTGACAGAGGAATTACTGGCTTTACGGCCGCTACAAGGGACCACTACTGGAAAAGATATTTTTGCCGAGGTGCAAAGTACTTTTGAGCAATATGGTTTGCAGTGGTGTAAATTAGTTGGAGTGTGCACAGATGGTGTGCCTTCAATGGTCGGTCCACGAAAAGGTTTTATCGGAATTCTGAAGGAAAGAGCAACCGCTATGAATGTGCAAAAATGTGATTTAATAATTCTGCATTGCATTATTCACCAACAAAACTTGTGCTCTAAGTCCATTCGACTGAAGAACGTTATGGATAAAAAAAATGTGTGAATTTTTATCGCCTTTTTATTCACTGCTACCTACTTATTTCTTACCTACGGCCCGTGACCTGATTAAATCCCGAAATTACGCCCTCAGCTAAGCAAAGGTTGCCCATACCTGTCTTAGTTCATAAACACGTTGCAAAAATCTCCCACGTGATAACCATCTTGTCTCGCAATAAAATAATTAACGATGAATATACTGCACCCGTGTCTTTACAAAGTGCAGAAAAGATTCTTGATTTTAGGGGTCTCATTTTGTTATAATTTACTATGGTTACAACCGTCGTTAGCACAATATTCAGACAAGCACTTATTTCTTTGGAAGCCAAAGCTTCTCTGTGGATCATGTAATGTGTCCAGATACACTGTGGAGACTTTTATTTCACAAGTGCTTCTATACTTTGGAATCGTCCAGGCATTGTACCAGCACTATCGGTGCATATTCCGACGCAATTTTTCCACCCTATGTTTTCCTCGTTTTCACAATCATTTAAGATAACAAATAATGCAAGTGCTGTTGCTTTGAGTTCTATTGGTTTGCAGAAAAGTAGTTCTTCTACGGTTAACATACCACCACAAAATCGAACATAGGCAATTAACAGCTATATCACCAAATCGAGGTGCAACAGTATCATTTGATAAAGGTATGGACTGCAATTGTTTGGCAAAATTTTCTCCAAACATAGTTTTCTTGATTTGATATGGAATATTTATAGATCTTCAATTTACAACTGCAATGCACAGTGGAACACTTGAAAATGTACAAGTTTTATTTTAAATTTTGATGTAATCATCACCAAAATGATAAGCGTAGTATTTTTCAAATTTATTCATGGATTTTATCAATAAAATTAAGTCTACGTTGCTATATTTATAGTCTTTCTCCCCCTACTTTTCCGTCGTTGTATAAACTTCCTACCAAAAAGAGTTTTAACAGGTCGCAAACTCACCCCCGTCGACATTATTTACCTTTACCTTTCTAAATGTTATTTTCCTCGGCTGCCAAAGTTTCCTTTAACTTCTAATAACTGCCGAAATTGATTGATTATTACAAGTATGTCAACGATTTGATAAATGAGTCGACATACTTCGGCTTCAGAATGATCAACGATAATAGCCCTTATTGGGGTTCCATCAGGTTCCGTACTTTTATCATTTCTGGGAAGGGATGTTTCTATAAGAGCTCCTGTATCGATATTTGTGTACAGGTATATTTTATTGCATATAATAAAACATTACAGGATTACTAATATTTTTTATGAAAGCAAAAATTCCCATTCTTTTTCGATAGATACAGGTGTCCGCTTATAAAGGGTGGGTCTTTGCAAGTTTTCAAATAATGTTCGGAGACATGTTTTACACAACATAAAATGATATTTAAGTATACAGGACGCTCAGTCTCCGCTGTACGCGATACAAGTTTGGTTTCTTAAATGAGAGAGCTCCGTTTTTTTCAATTTTTCAATTTATCTTCATTTATTCGAATTTTATAAGCATTTATGCATATCTTTATTATTTTCTCGACAAGTAAGCCAGATAAGTTGGTAATACTTATAAGAAAAGCTATCATAAATGTGTTGTAGATACCAAAAAGTTGGGTAGCGCCACCTAGCGGTAAAAATATGTACCCCTGATGGACAAGTTTTCAGAATTTTTAAATCTGCATTTGTTCCCGAGATATCGCTGAACGCGCTGTATATTATTACATTTTTGGGCTATACAAGGTGCGGCGTTTAAACTGTAGATTAGCCGAATACTAGGAATTATTACCGGCTGAAAGCTGAAAATTCGTGTTCGAGGATTTCTAATGCTGATCTTTCAAATAAAAATATCGGCAACTCTGAATTACTTTCGGTTATACCGGAAACGAATGTCACCTTACTTATTTTAAATAGAACAGCCTGTATATTTTTTGATTTGTTGATAGGACACATTATTCTACATAAGTTCTGTTAAGATTTCCCTATACCTATCTTTGACCGCTTTTGAGAAAAACGGATTTTAATCAGTTTTGACATTTTATTGACAGCGCACAAGATAAAATTAAAATTACTAATTAGAAATTTCTTTGATCACATCACACTAGAATTGAATAAAATAGTGAAATAATTTTAAGACTCTACAGCGCTATCGTTTAGCAAAAGGGATCTTAGATTACCGGCAGGATTTCTGACAGGCCATGTAGTCCTAAAATATCATTTATTTAAACTAGGAAAAGCTGAAGATCAAATCTATCGTCTATGCCAAGAAGATCTGGAGACGACAGAACACATCCTATGTAAATGTGTTGCCATCAGTCGCATACGACACCAACACTTCAGTAGGCCATTTCTTGCACTTACTGTACTGAAGGAAGCAAATCCTAGAGTAGTGCTAAGGTTTATTAAAAGCCCCCAACTATTCTAACACATACAAGGGCATTTTGGTACAATAGATCTTTTAAGGTCGCAGTGACCATAGGCATCTGTGCCATGGCCCGTCTAAAATAATAATAATAATAAGACTCCACAGAAAAGTTGGTTGTATTAATTTTAACGCTCATTTTCTTAACTTAGAGGCCTTTAAATTAGTGCGGACGGTTAACGGTTCGTCACAAAGTATATATTTTTTTCTCAAACAGAATACTTTTCCTTTTCATTAACTTCCTATAAAGAATTATGTTCGTGCATTTTTTTAGATATATATGTATCTATATATATAAATCACTGTGTTGGAACCAATAAATTATCTTCTAAGGGTAGTCATTAAAAATGACCTATTCTCAACGGACTGACAAGTTTTTGACTATGGTAATTAACGTGACGTGCAACTAGAACTGAGAAGGACTTGATTTATTTAGTTATACGAACAAAACTGAATATATACCTCTTTTTAACACGAGTTGTCTTCTAGCCGCGCAAGCGGTCATACCCAGTATACAGTCCACTCCAGTAATGTAATTCAATTAAAGTACTATTAAACAAAACACCGTTCTAGTTTGTTTCTTGCAATACCAGCACTAGCTTTAAACAAACTGTAATACCAATACACTCCAAAATTGTATTTCCGTTCTTCCCTCGTGTATATACATACGTAATAAGTGAAGCGAAACAAACCAACAGTACCTACTACTTTATATACCAACGGCAACTGCATTCACGGGAGGGTAGAACGGGGAACAAATAATTGCCAACCGATTTAATCCTCGCTCCATTGTCAACAGATGTCGGACAATGCTCGCCACTTATACAATTGTCCAGCCGGTATTGGCAGGTAATAATCGAGGTCTGGCTACAGCTTGCCGCATCTATGCGTTTGTTGTGACGTGCATGTTAAATTACTACTTACTCCTCTTCGCTGCTCTTGAAATGGCAGATCTCTCATTCTCTCGAACGTCCCTGATAGTGACGGCTTCACCGTTAATCGCTGCTGGGTGTCGCTGTCTATATACAATGCAGACGAATACCTATAGATATGTAGCTATAGATATAACGTATGTATGTGGCGGTGAAAGCCAGATGAAGGGGTCAATTTAGGTGGGAAATTAGAGGAAGAGGCGTTACGATTACCAATACACGTAGAAGATAAAAATATATTTTCATTATTGTGAAATGTGTAATACGAAGCGCGTATAGGAATAGAGACCTTTGTGCTATCCCCTGTTTGGTTGTAGATTCTTTTCTACTTATATAACCGGTAATTTTACACCAGCAATCTGGAGGGCGTATTTATTGTTGATGTGTTGACGTTTAGTGGATATTTTCTCTGAAGATGTTGACGTGTATCACACCCAGTTGTTAAGCTGTTAAGCGAATAATGCTCTATAAAACTTTTATTACGTTTCCTTTCACCGAACAATATACTTTTATGGACCTATTGACATTTCAAGTATCCTGAAATAAAATGGGAATTATGTAATTTCGGCAGTAAATATAATAGTGATACGTAACGAATAAAAAGATTTATTTTGTTCTTACAATTCCTTAGTACATTAAGAGCGATTGTAAAGTTTTATATAGTATATCGCTTTTAATAGGTTTAAAAATGTCGACATTTACAGGATTCATTGCTTTTCTGAAAGTATGCTTTAGACAGATGTGATTTTTGGTACCTAAGTTAGGCTTACAAGGACCTAATACACAGTTGTTAAATTGATATACAGATACAGATACATTTTCTTATTAAAAAGTAATTTTTTAGTTATTCTTCCAAGTTTTTGGGGGAATTATGTACACTTCTGTCCAGAGCAAAAGCGTACAAGGGGTGAAGATCGATTTTGCAATTTTTAGTTCATGTGTAACTAGCTTTTCATTTCTATTTTTTGAACATTGCTGGTTGCAGCCAATTAGACATACAAATATTAAATATTTAAATGAATCAATTACTAAATCATTGTAAAAGCGTGTAATAACAAAATATGACAAAAAGAAAGTTAAATATAGGCATAAACTAATAATTAATCCTGGCCCCATCCTTTTCTAAAACTTTGTGGAGTCTTCTGGGCATAGATCCAATTAAATTTTGAAAAAAAAATTCATTCAAATGAAGATCTTCCCAAGCATTTTCAATTACTTCCCACAATTACTCCCTATTCCGTGGTCGAAAATGTCTTTTGTACATTTTTTTGACCATCCAACCCCAAACATTTTCTATTGGGTTTAAGTCAGGACTATTAGATGACCACGGTAAATTTTCAATATTTTGTTCCACAAACCACCGCTGAATAATGTTTACCGTGCGGATTGGTCAATTGTCCTGTTGAAAAATGAAGTTATTGTCGCCGTATATTTCCTGAACCGATGGCAACATAACATCATTTAAAATATTGCGATAAATGATAGAATTGAAATTTCCACCATCAAGTCTCCAGCAAACACCAGCTCCATTATCACTTATCCACGCCCACACATTTATTGCAAATCTTCCCGAAGCTTGGGCACCTCTAACGTGTTTTTCTTCAAATCCTGTGGCGCGTGGTCTGTAAACTCTTAGACGTCCATCTTTACAGGATTTGAAGACCTTTTCATCAGTAAACACAACTCTGTTCCAAAACTCTGCATCCCGGTTTAAATGATTTAAGGCAAACAAGATTCTACCCTGTTTTGCTTCTGCAGCCAGAATGGCTTTTCTAGCACTTGCATATTTTTTTATCTGAAGCAAGGATCCTCCTGCAATCAGTCGGTCTGGAGCCGGGAAAGTTTGTTTCAAAGGCAGAGGTCGCAACTGTTTCAAATGAATGGTCCGTTAAGAAGTTAACAAGAGCCACATGAGAACCGACTTTTCGACTAAATGTTTGTTCCAGATCAAACTTTTTTTTTATTTTCAATACCCTTATTCACACCTAAATCTGCCGCCAACATGCGAATTGACCATCCACATTCAAGTTTGGCCACAAATTGTGCATTTTGAATCTTACTTAATTGAGGTGGCTAAAAAGAAAACGTTTGTCTCTTAGACAAAATTGATATTATTGTGAAAAGTGAAAAGTTCAGTACCAGTGCTAGAAAGTTGGTTGAAAATTTTGGTGTTGGAAGAACACAAATTAATGGAATTATAAAAAACAAATCCGACTTAAAAAAAGCGCTTTGAAGAATGTTTCAATTTAGAGCAGAAAAGAAAGTTTCCCAAAAGCAAGGATCGGCGATTGACGAAATAGTTTACAGTTGGTTCTGTTAGGCCAGAAATAAAAACCTCCTTGTATCTGGACCTTTAATAAAAGAAAAAGCTTTTGAAGTAACCGAAAATTTAAAACTGAAGAGTTTTCAAGCTTCAAATGGATGGCTGGAAAAATTTTGTAAAAGACGCAATATAGCCATTAAACATTTTGTGGTGCGTCGGTTGATTTTGACTTGGGCAGTGTTGAAGCCTGGAAACCAAAGCTACAAGTAATATTGATGGACTATTCACCAAAAAATGTGTACTATGCTGACGAAACCGGATTTTTTATCTTGCAATGCCCAATAAAACGTTCGCTCTAAAAAACGTTAAATGTGCCGGTAAAAAAACAGCAAAACAAAGATTGACAATTTAATTTTGCGCAAATATGGAAGGTGACAAGAAAACCCAATCGTTGGGAAAAGTAAAAACTCTCGATGCTTTAAAGAATCTCATATCGATAAACTGCCCTTAGAATGGATATTTAATAAAAAAAATTTGGATGACAACAGAGATTATGACTTCCTGGCTAAAAGAATTTGACGAAAACGCGAGAAAAGAATATAGAAAAGTCTTATTATTTTTGGATAACGTCCTATCCAAAAGCGACACTAGAAAATGTGAACATCATTTTCCTGCCTCCAAACACCACTTCCCATTGTCAGCCATTGGATCAAGGGATTATCCATAAATTTAAGCTATGAGCTATAGAAAATTTCTAATGAAAAGGCTTCTAACATTCACAAACCTTGAAAATTCTTTTGAAGATGCAGAAATAGGTATTAATTTAACCAGCGCTTTAATTTGGAAAGACGTTTCGCCAGCTACGATTTCAAAATGTTTTACAAAAGCAGGATTCTCGGAAAACAACCAGCAAGAAAAGGATTTCAAGAAGGAAGACGAAATTCCACTGGCCCAGCTTCTTCCTGTATTACGTGGCGTAAGCCTAGAACATTATGCATCTATTGATTGCAACGATTTCAGCGAAAACCCAGTTTTAACGTTCAAGAAATAATCAGTGAATTAATTGATGTTCAAGGCTGTAATTCAAACAGTGAAACTGATGTGGAAGATTCTGACATTTGTAATTCAAACATTAAGCATATGGAAGAAGTATGTGAAAAACTAAGAGATGTACAAAGTTTCTTATTTTATAATGATGAAATTGCTCAAATTTTAGCAAAATGTGAATCTCAGGTTTTACAAACAAAAATTAAGAACTTAAAACAAATCTCAATTGAAAAATATTTATTTAATATAATAATGCATGTAAAATGTTTTTATTTTTTTTATTATTTAAGCTAATTTATGATATTTACATTTTTTTTAATAAAGAAAACACAAAAATATGTAGCCGCTATTTAGAGGTTTTATTGTAATATACAATGACTTTCTAACAGAATTACGGCATACGAACTTAACGCAATATTACAGGCATTTCATCAGCAATTCAGAACCACATACGCACCTGGGACTAATCTCGGTAAAAATCATATCTGCCTTCATCATTATTTCTTCGAAAGTGCGCATTACTTTCGAAGAAATAATGATTTCTGTAGATGTAAATTTTTTTTTAAATAAACCCTAACAACCCTGAAACACGCTTGGTTTTAAGACGAACATAATGAGTTACTTTATGTTCGTGCCTTAAAATTCAAAGAGTATTCCAAAAATCAAATAATATACAGGATGGCGCACGACATTCGCGTCGATTTACATACTATCACTGTCAAATAATGTTTTCTTTTATGAGTAATAATAACGTCAGTTCCGTCAAAGCTTGCTTTCGTAAAATAAATCCTAAGAAATTAATATTCGAAATTGAAATTCCTAAATTGCTAAGGAAATATAAGAAATATAAGTAAAGGAAAGCTTAATACAATTTTATAAATGATTAAAATTAGAATCTAAATACGATAATGAAGACAGGATCTTCCATTTAATATAAGAAAGTTATTTGACTTTAATGATAATCCAAATCAAAAGTATATTTTCTTCCACCCTGTATAATTTTCAAGGATCATTTTTATTTTATCGTCAAGTCTAATGCTTCCACTAAAAATAAATACCATTGGAAATATCTAGCTTAAATACGTAAGACAGGGGCGTCTCATAAATTTTGGTCTACATTTTCAAGAATTGTTAAATATCTCAAAAACGGTTTGAGTTAGATATAGGAAACATAACAGTAACTTGCCTTTATTTAGCCCGCGCTATTAAAATATGCAATAATATACAGGGTATTCCATTTAAATTTCCACAACTTTGGTGTGTAACTTTTTTTTGTACGAAAACAATTCTAAAAATTCCTCCCAATGAACCTGTATAGCTCTTAATGACAATATTTTTAAAATATTTTGCCGTAAACGGACCGAATGTGGTGCGCCACCTTGTATATCATGTTCCGTTTTAAAAAATACAACTTTAGATAGCTACAAAGCTATGCGACACTCTGTAGGTTTCAATATAATTTTAAATTATGCCCACAATGGGATCTTACAGCAACGAAAAAAAACCGTTTTAAAAAATCTCAATTTACAAAGGCACATGAAACCGTTATAATTACAATTTTTACAAAAATATCTCGCTTTACGCTGTTGACATCATAAATAATAATTTCCTAACACCTCGTTTGAGTAGCACAATTTTTACCCAATTCACTCCACACCTAAAGCTTTCCAAAAATAATGAAACAAGGTACAATTCGACGATGGCTAAAAGAAAACAGGAACCCAGCAGCTTGTACACGTTAAGATTTAGACGTTTCGTTCAGACTGGTAATTCAATCTCTTCGCTATCTCGAACGCGGCGAATTTTTATCAAAACAAAACATCTTGTCGTCGCAGACCTCGACTACGACGACCCACCTTTCTAATTTCTTCAATTTCATGCAAGCGTTGAGAAGGGTGGCTCCCATGCGACATGAAGCGCTCTAGGGTATACCCTCCGGTGTCCTGTTACGAGCAACATTTCCAAGAGAAAACACATTCGCTCTACATACACATACACATACGCCCGGAGCTGCAGATGTTGTACAATCGAGCGGACGCAATCTACAATGAACTAACTAGAATCTAGATAGCTGCGGCAAATATACGTGTCACATATGTACACAGATATAATAACATAGGTTTTCTTCCTGCGATGATTTTAGCTCTTTATAAGCTAAAATTTGATTTTAAATAGAATGCAGAAGTGTTAAAGGGATTGTGGTGTGCAGATTCGTTTTATTTAAGAGGCCTCCAATCTAGAGTTGGATTATAAAGGTCTTGTAATGTTTTTTTTTTCTATTTTACATACAAAATATGTGCCTTTCCGCACACAGATGGGCGTCGTAATGTATTTCCTCACGACACGCAACATTTTATTACTTAATGCTGGTATTCCTGGACATTGACGACTAAGCCGGGCACAATCGCTCTTCGCAACAGAATTGGATCATTCGCATGGGCCGTGGATTATAAATAATGCATGTGTAACTCAGCCGACAGAAGTGATATTTTGAAATCAATTTCCCAGTGTAAAAAATAAAAGCTGACGCAATAAAAATGTTTGCTAAATAGAGCAAATATATGCACACGATGAAGTGTTTTTATTGCCATTATTAGTTGTTTTTTTTTGTTTGAAAACGGCATTTTTTGTATAGGTAATGTAATAACTAGTCTGGGCAAGCTGCGGTAACAGTCAGTGTAGTAGATATCTGGTGCGGAGTCGGCGATTATTTATTTCATGCGTTCACAGCGTCAGTACTAAATCGATGCTGTATGCGAGTAGTTCTGTGTATGTGTAGGCTGTCGTAACTTATTTCGTAATTGTACGCTTATGTTTGCTTTTAAAATGTCGCAGTTAGGTACGTCGCGAAAACGACCAATGGCAGACACAGTTAAAAATTTTATGGTGGACATGCCGGACTTAATTTTTGATGACGCTTAAATTTAATGTCTAGTTTGTAAAATCCCTTTAATGTGTTGGTCTAGAAGCCATTGCCAACGTCACATCGAAAGCAAACACCATTCTTCTCCAAAATGTGGCATACGAGGCCAAGAAAAATTTACATTTGATTTATATGTTACTCTTATTTTATGTAATCTATCGTTTCGTTTACTAGACAAAGAAGCATTTGTCTCCCAAATATGCGGACTGTAAATTACCTAGTTGGACATCGATACGAAATGTAGTGCCATTTGCTCGTGAACATATAGAACAAAGAATGAAAACGGAATTGAAAGATAAAAAACTGTGATTGTGTGTGGACAAAACAGCAGATCGTCAAAAACATTCTGTGGTTAATGTAATGGTACGTACAATGGAATCACATCGACCGTCATCCTCTTTCTTACTTGCTTCCAAAAGAGTTATAAATTGTACTGCCTATGAGATTTTAAAGGTGGTGTTGAACTCATTGAACAAATTTGAAGTTTCAACTAAGCAACTTTTAATGTTTATGAGTGATGGTGCCGCAAACATGCGTTCTTTGGCCCGATCTCTTAAAGAACACAGTGGTAACTTCTTACATGTAACGTGTAAAATCCATACTCTAGATCTTGCGACACAAACGATACCTACGTGTTTTCCACTAGTAAATGCATTGATTGCTAGTACAAAGGCAGTGTTTCTAAAGTTCCCGAAATGTACCCGACTATTTTAGAAACTGTGTCCTGATTTACCTGAACCACCACTGCCGATTGTTACACGTTGGGGAACATGGTTGTAGGCTGCGTTTTACTACAACAAATATTTTGATCAAGTAAAGAAGGTAGTTTTAAAATTCAATCCAACAGAAGCTGCAGCAATCAAGAAAAGCCAGGAAATATTTAAAGTTAGTCAGGTTAAAAGAGATTTACAAACTATTCACAACAATTGCTTCGGACTAGCGAAGGGAATAGAAAAATTACAAAATATTTCGATGTCGCTAGTGGATTCTGTTCAAATTGTGAATGATGTTCACGCACAGTTATGCGCTGTAGAAGGCGAAACAAATTGGTGTGTAATACGAAAATTTGAAACTGTTTTTAGAGAAAGACACCTATTTTCTTATATTAAGACAAATTTGTGAAGGTGCGTGTGAAGATACATTAAGCTATTTCAAAGATTATTTTAAATATGCAAATATAACATCGCTAGATGTCGAACGGTCGTTTTCGGCATTAAAAGACATTTATTCCGCACGTCGTACTCACTTGACTGAAACAGCTGTGGAAACATATCTAATGATTCAAATATTTAACAGATGTTACCCAGTTTGTGATTTTACGGAAGATTTTTAAAACGGTAAGTGTTTCAGCACGTTTTACAATTTATTTCTTACCTTCTATTTTATGTGTAAACTTTTATGCGCTCGCCACGCCTCTGGCTACTACCGCATGTTACTTATAAGTTACCTCTTACAAAACGCACAATTCAATGACTGGCTAGTCATTTCGAACGATGGACAAAATGTTTTGGAAAAAATTCCAAAAATATGAACCGTCATAGCTAAGAGACACCTGTAATGTATTGTAATGTTATAATTTACATCGAACGTATCTGTCATTAGCGGCACGTATAGTAAATTTAGTATATCCTCTCATTCAACGTCAAAATCCCTCTGGCCTCTTCCAACTTCTTTTATAACCTCTTATCGCTGGAACGGGGATGCTATGAGTTTATTTCAAGTCCAGTCAACGGCGATCATTGTGGAACGAATAAATAACTTGTCTTCTGTTCATTTAGCATAAATTCAGTTGTATCTTCAGCATAATTTCAAAAATTAGAGATCGTTCGTCAAGTAATCGTCTTGTTTGTTAGTAAATTTTAATATTGTGCAGTTGTTGGTGGTATTAAATGTCATAGAGTAGCATAGATTCGGTCTTCCAGTTGCGTCCCTGCATGGCATGCATTAAGCTTTTTCTTAAAATAAGAATATTTGTTTGACATTTATTATCAAATTATATTTCGAAAAGTGTAGTTATCCAAATTAGCTATCGTGATTAAAATAAACCAGTAAAGGGACGCTAATCAATTTATCACTTTTAGTCAAAATATTCACCCAGGTAACACCTATTTGGTTGTATTCCCATTTTCTAAGTGTTCAGATTTAAATTCTACCATAAATAGGAAGTCAAAGTCAAGCTTGGTGGTTTAAGAATACGCAGAGCTCTAGTACGTAACATACGAGGGATGATCGTAAAATAAGGTTGCCATATTTTTTAAAAATAGACAGCATTCTTTATTTCCTTAACATTACACATCGTTTTAAAGGTAAAAACTTAAGCTATTTTTCGACATAATCGCCATTTCTATCCAAGCATTTTTGCAGACGGTGCTCCAACTTCTGTATCCCCATGTCGTAAAATTCTGCCGCCGGTCAAAATCTTTTCAATTGCAGTGTTGGAAATCTCAGGAATCTGAAGAGCGAGTTGACGAATGGTGACCCTCCGATGTTCAAGCAGTATGCTCTCGACCTTTTCAACGATTTCCTCTGAAACTGATGGTCTTCCGCTCCACTCTTCATTGTGAATTTCCGTCCGACCTCCAGTGAACACGGACGTGTTGAACAGCTATACACTTTTCTCCATAAACTTCGGTTAATTGACGATGAATGTCTATAGGTGAAACCCCTTTCGCGTTTAAAAAACGTATCACAGCGCGAATTGCGCACCTGACGGTAGCGGCGATCGAGAGTTCCATCTTGGACGGCTGCTTAGCCAACATTGAGAGGCGTAGCGAGACGGGAGTGGTACGTATATAGAGTGGGAGAGCCGGTGCATACGCCAATGTTGTCGGATTTCGCCTAACACGTCTTATTGCTGCTATAGGGCTTTGGGAACCTTCTTTTACGATCATCCCTCGTATAAACATAAAGTTTACATTGGAACGCCACCATTCCGGATTTTAATAAAATTTCATCAATCGATATCCAGTCTAATTTAAATTGTCGAAAGAGTGTCTAGGAATACTCCAGCACCTACAGACCATATAATTAATCAATTCATTTCTAAAAACATTTTTTTTTAATTTCTTCGCTCGTATACAACATTACAGTAAATTACACCTCTAATTTAAAGTTTTCTTGTGAAAGCTTCGTCTAAAGGACATCCAATGCTTATCTAAATTTACCCTTATTTCATGATTTTGTAGTAACACCATCTCTTGTTACTATTTAACACTACATTGTTATACGTGATCCGTGGCTTTCAGTTGTTGTATATCGACCAACACAAAACACAGCTCATATATACCCGGATAAAGGCACACACGAGATACAAACCGAACACGTTCTTACGTAATTTCGCAATTCATTTCACGCTGAAATTCATGACCAATGTTCAATCGCTTTTATCGCTCCAGTATCGCACATATGAAGTACTGTAACTGCCCTCTACATTGCTTCATAGTACTATATACATTTGTATGTACGTGCCTGAGTTGGTTCGAGGTATTTCAGTGCTAAATCTCCATTAATACGATCACGTTTTAAAATCGTATAGCCGATGGCACCGCTGTGGTCGCGTGATTTCGTCAGTTGGTTCAACCCCCCCCTTCCAGCGAACTTTTCCACTTTGATATACGTTACGGGACAATTGGGAAATCGCAAATTTAATTATGTTAGGCTCGGGCGATAACTGTTCGATTTTGATTAATACGGTTTGGTACGGGCTACGCTGCCCGGGAGGCTCGAAGCCCGTTTTAATATCGGCTTCTACGCTGCTGAATAATTCGTATATTGGCAACGCGGGCTCGCGTAATTTAGGATGAATTTGTTTTTCGAACGCGATAACAAGTTTTTTGAATTACCGCGCGCGATACAAATTTAAAATCAATCAATTTGGGTTTTACATACACTAGTTTTTATGTTTTTTGTCCCTCCAATTTCGATTCATAGAGTTGTTTATGGTCGATATCATTATTTTGGAGAAAATGATTCAATAAATCTGTAATAAATTGATTTATGTAGGTTTCAAAATGAAAATCAAATTAAAAGTATATTGAGGTATATGTTTATTGAAAAAAAAAAAGATTTTATTGGATTGTATAGTAGTTAGAATTTATTACTTACTGCAATGGAAGAATTTATCAAGAGGATTATAAATAACGCTGGCCACAAGCGGTACCGCGCATCGGCGTAGAATCAGTTCGGACCGAGAGGAACGGTAGTATTACTTCGTTTGCGGAGCAGTACGGACATTTTCGCTGCCGGTCATTTGCGCAATTGTTTATCTGCCCTAGAAAAGTTATGATTTCGTCAGCAAAACGACCGCGGTCGGACAAACTTCGAAAATTTATTGCAGAAATTCCAGACTTAATATATGAAGGTGCTAAAATTAAATGTGTAATCGGTAAAATCCCGTTAATGTGTTGGTCCAGACAACATTGTCTACGACACGTAAATAGTGAAAAGCATGTCTCAAAAAGAAATTGCGCACGAGACAATGAAAAATTTATATTTAATTTATGCGTTACGTTTATCGCATGTAATATACCGTTTAATTTACTAGACAAGGAAGCATTTATCTGCTTTTGGAATAACTATTCGGAGTGCAAATTACCAGGTCGAACATCGTTACGAAGAATTGTGCGGTCTGCGCGCGAACATATTGAACAAAAAATAAAATCGGAGTTGAAAGATCAAAAATTGTGGTTACGTGTCGACGAAACAACAGATCGGAAGAAACATTCTGTTCTTAATGTAATGGCACGCAAATTGGAACCTCATCAATCGGCACCTTCAATTCTATAAGTCTCCAAACGAATACAACAGTGTACTGCCGAAGTAATTTCAAAGTTAGTGTTAAATACATTGGACAAGTTTGAACTTTCAACAAACCAACTCTTGATGTTAGTGAGTGATGGTGCTGCAAACATGCTTTCTGTAGGCCGGTCTCTTAAAAAGCATTCTGCTAATTTGTTATACATTACGTGTAAAATTCATGCTCTCAATCTTGTGGCGGATAGTATCAGAAAATGTTATCCTGAGGTAGACGCTTTAATAGCGTATACCAAAGCAGTATTTGTTAAATCACCGAAACGTATTCGCGAATTTCACAGACTGTGCCCCCGTATACCAGAGCCACCAGGACCTCTTCTAACTCGTTGGGGAACATGATTGCAGGCCGCGTTTTATTATCATAAATATTTTGACAATATTAAGAACGTGGTTTTACATTTCAATACAAAGGAAGCTGCCGCTATCCAGAAAAGCCAGTCGAAATTTCAAGATAGTCAGTTTAAAATGGATTTAAAAATCATTCACGACAATTACTTCGGGCTAGCAGATGCAATAGAAAAATTACAAAATCCTGCGGTGCCGTTAGAGGAATCTCTACAAATAGTGCAACATGTTCACGCACAGCTATGCGCGATTGAAGACGCAAAAAATGTTTCTGTTCTAGAAAAATTTGAAAGTGTTTTTGAGAAAAATTCTGATTTTGGCACATTAAGACACATTTGTGAAGATGCGTCAACAGAATCGTTAAGTTATTTGAATGATTATTTTACTTACGCAAATATTACGTCACTAGATGTACAACGTTCGTTCTCTGCATATAAACGCATTTTTTCCTCATGCCGTACTAGTTTTGCCGAAACAACAGTTGAAACATATCTAATGTTGCAGATATTTAACAGACATTATTCACATTGTGATTTCACGGAGGACTCTTAAAATGGTAAGTGTTTGAGCACGTGTTATTTAATTTTTATTTAAAAGATGAGCGAAGTTATTTGCGGCAGCAAACATCTCTATTAGCAGAATAACTCTAGTGGAACGCGAGGCCTGGTCGACCCTACGCTACTGCGCGGTACCGCTCGTGGCCAGCTTTAATTATAAATAAACTATTTACGAAAGAAGTGAAGGTAAAACTACACTGAGAAAAATATTCTTCTCAAAATTATGGATTTGATACCTGCAATGTGCTGTTGCATGCAGGACGAAATGTGAAGAGGTTCACAATTATTTTACAACCATGCAATCCCAGGTTCAAATTCGCTTTGAAACTAAAAATATCTTTTCAATTACAGGAATATATAAATAACATTGTATAAAAAATATAATAGAATCTAAAGAACATATTAATTTTGTTGCTAGAATTTATAATTTACGGAACATTGGTTCAATACAGACATTTTTCAAATCCGCTACGTAATAAAGATAGAATCTTCTTCCGGGTTTGGCTGTGTGTCGTTTGTGGTGATCAACGTTTAGCTGTCCATCTCACTCTAACCGATACGGTGAACACTGATCACTAGAAAGACATGATAAAACCCAGAAGAAAATTCTGCAAAATTTCAAAAATAAGGTTCTGTCAAGAATATTATACTCTTATATATGTGAAGATGGCTGACAGAGCAGAAGGTGTCCGTGATAAATGTACATTAAAATTTACTCCAAAATTGTGCTGTGTGAAAATGTGATGTATGGTAGATTTATACATCAGGCATGTACTCTGTATAAATCTACTGAAATAAAATTTATGGAAACATCGAAATTAAACGTGAAATGGTTCCGCACGGCACCACTTCGGCGAACCGGTTGAGTTCGTAAATAACAATCGAAGAGTAAACGTCTGAGAGGAAAAGTAAACGGTTTTAAGACGCCCGCTACCAGAGAGGCACCCGCTTTGTTTCAGTGTGTCGCTTTGTGTTTTCTTAAAGTCGTAGGAAAATGGAAAGATTTTTATTAAAGCAAGTCAACAGTTCAAGTGAGAGTGATCAAGGATCGACAAGTGGGGTAGCAAAGAAGTAAATACGATGATAACTGTTTGAACTTTGGCTTTACTTCAGTAAAAGTAAACAATGAAGAAAGACCGCAGTGTATGCTCTGTTTAAAAGTTCCAGTGACCGAGTGTATGCTCCCAAATGAGCTAAAGGTACATCTCGAGACCAATCACTCTAACATGATTGAGAAATCTCGCGAATTCTTTAGTAACAAGTTGCAAGATTTACAAAAGCAAAATAGTGTGTTTACTAAACAAGCCTCAGTACCTGGCAACGCACTGCTAGCATCTTTTAAGGTCGCATACAGAGTGACGAAGTGCAAAAAACCTCACACCATCGCAGAAGTGCTTATTCTACTGGCTGCTCTTGACATGGTTAATATTATGTCGGGAGAATCGGCGGGAAAATTAATTTTAAAGGTACCTTTGTCCAACAACGCTATTAGTCGAAGAATCCGTGATAATGTTCTGGATCTCAATGATCAATTAATAGAAAAAAAGGAAGGCACGGAATTTGGTTTGCAACTTGATGAGGCCACTGACAGTAACAAAGACGTACACCTTATTTGTTATGTACACTTCTTGGATGATAATATTACCGTTGAAGACCTTCTGTTCTACAAAAGCATCATTGGAAACGTAAAGACGCAAGACTTATTTGAGATGCTTTATAACCGAAAATGGTTTGGATTGGGGAAAGTGAGAGTTCGATCAATGTCTGGTCGCTATGGAGGATTGATTGACACTTATTCACAGCAAAGCACTGCATGCTATGTAGACTCATTGCATCATCCATAAGGAAACATTTGCATCAAAATCGATGAGCTCTCAATTGAATTTCGAACCACATAAAAGCTAGGCCACTGTAAGCCAGATTTTTCAAAAACCTATGCATAGACATGGGATCTGAATACACGGCCCTGTTCTCATTTCTGTGCCTGTTTTATGTCATTGCACATGTATTTTGAAAAGGGCGCCGGGACAAAATTCTAAACCTGTAAGTCCGCTGCGGACTGATAAAGTTTAGGAACCCCTGACCTAGAAGGTTTCTGAGTGTACAAGGTGTGATCAAAAAAAGACCGGAATTCTGTCGTGGGGCGCCTAAGACTTCAAGACTGCTGTCTAAAATTTTACAGATAGGTGGCGCATCCTACTCCAGTACGCTGTAGAAATATCATTATGATTGATCTAGTAGTTCCGAAGTTTTTACACTGGAAACGAGTGTACGTTCGTATCGTACTGCGATTCGTTACGCGTTTTGAAAATTAAGGTGTTGCAAGAGCAGAGTGTTTGCGTGAAATTTCGCTATAAGTTGGGAAAAACGTGCGCGGAAGTATTGGTACTGCTTAAGGAAGTTTATGGAGATGGGACTATGAGCTCTAGTTATTTTTACGAGTGGTACAAACGGTTTAAGAAGACGAAACGGGCGAGAAAATTTACGATCTCTTCGCCGAAGATCGCCGAAGGTCATTGAAAGAACTATCTGAGACTGTACAGATATCATTTGGGTCTTGCCAAACCATCGTTGAGAAGTTGGGGTACACGAGAGTGGTTTAAAAATTCGTGCCTCGAATTTTCGCGCTTGAACAAAAGGAGAGAAACCGTTTGGCGATCTGTGAAGAACTGCTCCCGCGTACGAATACGGATGAAAATTTCTTGAAAAATGTTATTACTGGGGACGGAATATTGGTTTATGCGTATGATGTGGAAACAAAACAGCAAAGTAGTAAGTGGATAAGGGCAGGAGAGCCAAGACCGAAGAAAGCGCGCATGTCTCGCTCAGCTCAGAAGGTTATGTTGATCGCATTTTTCGATCACAAAGTTATAATTCGTCACGAATATGTGCCGCAAGGTGCTACAGTAAACGCAGAGTACTACGAAGGGCTGCTGCGGCACCTGAGGGAAGACATAAGACGAAAACGACCGGCGTTATGGCAGCGCAAGGACTTGCTACTGCATCATGACTAGAGTAACCTAAACTTGCGGACTCGCATAAGCGTCGGTATTACGGGTTAATATAAGAATACGAAAAATTCATAAACAAACTAAACCGGTAGAGAAGCAGGCATGTAGTGTCGACCTTGAATATAGATCATGTTAAACCGCGCTGAGAGAGATTTCGTTTTAGTACCGGTTGAGCTGTTGCAGAGATTAGTCGAACGGTCAAGGTTATGTACTTACGTGTCGCTTTTGAAAATATAGCTGGTGTTTTTTGTGTGTTGTAGTATTATACCAAGTACATAATTAGTGTATCGTTTCATATAGAACTAATATTTACATACCTAAGATAACAATGCCTCGTAATAGATTTGCTACTAATGTACATAAGTATGTGTCACTTTTTCCCCGTTTAAAATATGACGGTAGTGCAGTTTTTTGCTTAATATGCAATGTTTGTTTGGCTGCATTGGACAGAACTGATTGCCAGAGGCATGTCAATGGTATTAAGCATATGAGAAATGCAAGAACTGAAATACCTTATACACTATTCCTCATACATCTATTAATTATGTTTACCTCTTGTAATCTTCCGTTGTCGTTGGTGAGAAAAGCAGCTTTTAAAACGTTTTGGCGACAATACGTTCCAAAGTACCCATTACCCTCACAAACGCAATTACAGAATCATTTGCCGCGAATGAAAGAGATGCTAGAAAATGTGTGTAAACGTGATTTGTGTTCCAAAAAAATATGGATTACCGTGGATGAGACGACCGATATAAAGAAAAACAGTATTGTGAATGTAATAGCTCGCGTTTTATCTAGCGAGAACACAGCATCTCGATATTTGTTAGCTTGCAAACGTGTTCAACAATGTACCGCGGAAAATATTCAAAAAGTGATAATGAACGCTTTGAAAAAATTTAAAATTGCCCAAGATCAAGTTGTGATGATTGTGACAGATAGTGCAGCAACGATGTTAAGTGTTGGGCGATCCTTAAAACATATATTTCCTAACGTAATACATATAACCTGCGTGCTGCATGCTTTGCATTTAGTTGGTGAAGTTGTTCGACAACATTACGGAAACGTTGATCGGATGATTGGAAGTACTAAAGCAGTGTTTCGTAAATCTCCTAAACGTTTAAAAGAATTTCGTAAATTTTGTCCAGGTATTCCAGAACCTCCTGAACCAATTTTAACGCGATGGGGTACTTGGCTAACAGCAGCTTCTTACTATTTGATCCATTTTCAACAAATTCAATCAGTTATAATGCGATTTAATCGGAATGAATCCAAAGCAATTAGAGGAAGTCAAAGAGAATTTCAAATTCCTCAACTTTTAGAAGATTTAACAACAATATGTACCAATTATACAGTATTACTAGATGCCATCAGAAAACTACAATGTACTGAATTGTCATTGCAGGAATCATTAGACATAGTGGAGAGTGTAAAAAATAAATTACACACATTAAATGATACGCCAGGATTATGCGCTAGTCAAAAGTTGGCAGATGTTTTAAGGAAAAATCCCGATATTAATACTTTAGAGGCCGTTTATAATAAGTGTAAGAATAGTAAACTTTTAAGTGATTTTGAAAAACAGTTTCTACATGCAAATGTAATTTCCTTAGATGTGGAGAGATCGTTTTCTATGTATAAGAATATTTTTTCTTGTCGACGCACAAGGTTTAAAGAAGTAACTGTGGAAACATATGCAATGGTGCAAGTTTACAGTAGTTCACACCCTGATGCCTTTAATTTGTTGAATAATTAGCAAGTAAGTTTATTTATGAATTTTTCGTATTCTTATATTAACCCGTAATACCGACGCCTATGCGAGTCCGCAAGTTTTGGTTACTCTAATCATGACAACGCACGGCCAGATACTGCGCTTCGTATTCGAGAGTTTCTCGCTTGTAACAACTTCCCAATCGTCCCGCAACCTCCATACTCTCCAGACCTGTCCCCAGCTGACTTCTTCCTATTCCCTCGGATGAAGTTGCGACTGAAAGGGCGGCGTTTTGCGACAAGAGAGGCGATAATATCCGAATCGCACGAGGTATTGCGATTGATTCCGTCCGCTGCGTTTTTCGCGTGCTTTGCGGACTGGAAGAAACGGTTCCAACGGTGCATTGATGCCCAGGGGAGTTACTTCGAAGGCGGCCCACGTTAAATTTGCAATTTTTTAATTAATACATAAGTTATTAAGGAATTCCGGTCTTTTTTTGATCACACCTTATATTTGGGAATTGAAGCGTTCATGTCTTGTCTCCTTCCGATATTCTATGAAAAGGAAGTTTCACAAATTTCTTGTCACGGGTTTTTGGCGGAAGTAAAGTTGTGCTATTACCAGATTCTAAGACTTAACTAATCTAACATAATTCGAAGAATTCCAGCCCTTTTAAACGTAACATCCATTGTTTTCCATCTGACCGCAGTCTTACGCCATAAATACATCCAGAACATATACACACATGTGTAATTGAGAATTCCTTGCCTTGCCTTACCCGTTTTATCGGTCAAATTTATAGTGGTAGGTCTCAAACAGAATGACAGCGTAATTTATAACCGCCTAACACGATACAGGCGAAGTCACGTTAGTCTCTTGCATATTTTTTTATGTAATATATTTTTTATGCTAATTTATTATTTTAAATAAACTAACGAGCACAACCCTCGAATAAGGGGTTGTGTGGTAGGAAACACAACAGTACTTTTCATATTTTCCTTCTCGAGCAACAATTCCGAATCGTTTAACGTGGCAGAGTAATATTTTCGTTTTATAGTCTTTACATTACAGAAGGCCGTGCGTAATGCGATCAACGCGACCTCTATAGTTGCACATTTGAAATAACTCCGATCGTATGGTCTTGATAAAAACACCAAACGTCACGTCGTGCATGCTTCCCCCCTTATAGCCTTATAAATTTACCGCAAGCACAGCTATTTTGATGGCTTGCATACATACTTTTTCTCTATGTAACGGTGGTATAGCGTTTAAAGGTAAATAGGAATAGTTAATTCTGGAATCTGCCGCTTTCGCATGGTATGCGGCCATAAAAACTTACGATAGGCATGAAAAAATATGAGGGTTGAATCGATGGCAGAAGGACTAACACTAATGGGGGGAGGAATGTAAGGCAAAACGGATCAAATTTTGCGCGGGTTTATAACGGTCGGACATGAACCCTTTGGGGCATAAATGCGATTATTGGAATCTTAAATATTCGAGTGGATCGTGGAATATTTTGATGTGATAAGGTTTTGGTGACGGTTTCCGAATATTAGGGTAATAATAGAAGCGGTCAAAATCTATTTTCGATGTTGGAAAAATGCAATAAATCAATGTGTTTATAGAGAAATGTTAAGGGTTGGTTGACAACCTTCGGTTTTTTTATCTCTGATAAGTTTGTGGCGTTTCCAGGGCCTGCGTTGTACGTACAAGATGTCGTTTTATTTTTGAAAGTTTTGAAATCTATTTTTCTCTTAACCTATGTGACAAGCTCTTAAATTTCAGTCACACTGTATAGTTTCGCGTACCTTAATATGTTAAATCTTTTTGTCTGTGTTTCCCTCTAAAATATTTCGGTTTAACTTTCTTTCGCGGCCCTCGTTAGGTGTTTGACATTTTAGTTTATTGCGATATTGATATATGCTCCTGTTGTTGGAGATTTTCTTTATTTATGGCATTTCCCTTTTAGTTATTTATCCTTCTGTTACTCTTTCTGCTACTTTTGTTATCGGATACTTCATTGGATTTGCTTTTCGTATTATTGTTAATTTTCTTACAGCTAGAATAGAGTTAAAATTAGTCTCTTATTTTTCTTAAAAGTCTATACTTCCTTTTTCCTTGTCTTAGTAACCCTTTGTGTCTTTTCCCTTATTAGTTTCCTCTTCAATTGGAAGTGTTTTTGTTTACATACTTCTACTAGAGATTTTTGAGTTAATCAGTTGATTGCGAGATCATCAAGTCTAGATGCGTTCTGTAAGTGCTTCGAGTAGCGCATTCAATCTCATTACGGGCACGCAGTTCTGTTGTTCTTGATCATTTTACTGCTACCGGCTCGTTTGTTATGTTTGGTTTTCGTTTATCTGATCATTTATATTCATTCAACCCTATCTACGTATCGTTGAGGCATTAGTGTCACGGTAGTGCTTCCTATTTTATAATATTTGGAATTAATCACGTCGTGTGGATATTTTGGAAGCCTCTCTGTATGTTCCGTTGTCGTTATTTGGTTTTGATTATTGAATTTGAAATAATTGAGAGATGGTTACGGGTTGCTGCTAAGCAGGATTTAAATTCGACGTCTTTAACATCCATCTTGGATTTTCCACGTGTGGTCAAGATCTTTATTCCTTCCCATTTTATTAACCGTTTTCCTCGTTTTAATGGTAAGCTTTCGATTTGTTTATATTGCACATTGAAGTTTTTGGGTTTCGTTTATTTCTATCTAGGGGTTTTATTCTCAGATACATTGTTTTTGTACCTCGTTTTGGAGATTTCTGTTTTTGGATATACCTGATTTTGGCCTAACATTTTTGGCTTATTACCTTTTTTTTTTGGAACTACGTGTGGCCCTACCTTTTTGGTTTTGCCTTTCTGGAATTAATAATTCTTCTGAACAGGAGAGAATTTAGGAGCAGGCACCGCTACCTCTGTTCAGTCAGCACCTTTCATGGACCAACTAAGTGTTACTTGATAAGCTTTCTTTTTTTTTTATTGTTTGCCTTGGTGAATCATGATTTAGTAGATTATTTAGTTCAAATTTATTACTATCGTTCTCACATTTCATAATTTAGTAACCTATTTATTTCAGAGATCTTTTTAACGTATACACTTTTCAATTCTAAACAAGTTATTTGAGTTCAAACTTTTGTCATTTGTCATTAGCTACTAACTTTGAATTTTAAGTAAAACAAACGTAACACATGTCCAACTTATACAAATTGTATTATTATTGAATTCGCTCTCATTAAAGGAATTTTCTCATATGTTCAATCTGTACCTCTTTTTTTTTATTTGTATTTGAAGTAAATTATCCCGTAGCGCTTTCTCTTCCCCTAATAATTAATTTTTATTTCCATCTTCGTGGGTCCCTGTTTACCCCAATCACCTAACAAGGTTATTTCGAGCAGGTGGCGCCTTGTAAATTATCTGATACTTTTATTAGTGAATAGTATCGACCCACTCCCTCGCCGACGAGCAGGCTGGATGAAGGTGTCGCTTTTGAAAAATTTTGAGAAATAGTTGTTTGCGCGGAACTTGACTATTTTGGTGTCCTTTTGGTGTTTTTTTTTTTACCTCAAGGCGTTAAAACGTAGCGTGAGTTTAAAGTTTATTGTCGACTATTTAAAAAGTATGTTAAGATATACATTACGCTGCATATTGCGTATACATTTTATGACTTAGTAATAAAGAATAATAGGTGGTACAATGTGGAACATATTTCATGTTTGTAACAATCTTCGCTACATAGTTACTGCAATAATGGCAATCCGTGTAGAAATATTGAACACCTTCGTCTTTTTTACCTACCTTTTTAACAAACTCTAGTTATTGACGACCGCGGAAGCCTACCAGATGGTATGAATTTGTTTTTGTCCATTTATACTGATGAATATCCCTCTAACTACTAACTTTACACACCTTGCGAAAAATAACTCATTATCATATTTGCCTTTAACAAATCCCCGTTCAAAATTCAAAGATTCATGAAGCAAGTTGTATACAAACGAATCTACAAATAATGAGGTGTAATTTATCGAACAGCGTTAGCTATAAAGTTCGTAACAACTAAAGCAATCTATATAGAGATTTTCCATTCCAACTATCAGCGAACTTACTTCGTTAGTACATAATATACCGGCAATTTCGTTCAATACTCTGCATATAGTCCGATACGAGCAAGCTTCAATCGATATTTCACTGCATCAATTTATAGTAAAGTTGTCCGCTTTCAAACAGGTTCATTAAATTCGTTATTGCGAAGTATCAAGTTGTTGCATATAGCCTGGAAAGATGACATATGTATTGTACAAGTAAGCCGTCCGTAATTTTGCAGATTTCGGACGTCAATGAGTAAACGTTATCAGTTAATTAAGTGCAACTTGGGCGAGGTTCATGTTAACCGACGATCAAACAAATAAATAGAGATACTTTAGAAAGTAAATAGTGTTTTATAGTGGGAAAATGCGTTGCCTTAAACCGGGTAACCTAGTAATGTAATAAGTTCTATTGATTTTTGAGTGAAAACTTGATGATCAAAATTGTAGATACATAAATTACTCCACTTTTTGCTTTCCCCCACAAGAGATGAAATTTTTCCTTAATTTGGATCTATTTTTCCCCCTCTAATGGGGTAAAATTCACCAATTTTTTTTTGGATTGAACTGTTACACGCAGAGAAACGTTTACTTGTATCAAAGCTGTCTGGTGTAATTGAAAACAAGTACAGTTTCAATTATCCGCAATACAGTAACTGTTTTAAATCAAAAGAAATATTTTCTTAGCGTTTCTTTCTCCGCTTAAGAGAAATATGTACATACCTGTAATGAAATAATTCTATTTCTTTGTTTAAAACATTTGACATTTGTTAACTTGATTCAAGGAAATCTGAAGGGATTCTTAGTGTAAAGAAACTGCTGTTATAATTAGTTTAGGCAAACAGCGGTAACAGTCAGTGCAGTAGGTATATGGTGCGGAGTCGGCGATTATTTATTTCACGGGTTCACAGCGTCAGTACTAAATCGATGCTGTATGCGAGTAGTTCCGTGTATATGTAGGCTGTCGTAACTTATTTCGTAATTGTACGCTTATGTTTGCTTTAAAACTGTCGCAGTTAGGTACGTCGCGAAAACGATCAATGGCAGACACAGTTAAAAACTTTATACTGGACATGCCGTACTCGATGTCTAGTTTGTAAATCAAAAATTGCAAAAAGTGGCATACGACACCAAGAAAAATTTACATCTGATTTATGTGTTCCTCTTATTTTATGTAATCTATCGTTTCGTTTACTAGACAAAGAAGCATTTGTCTCCTTCTGGAATAAATATGCGGAGTGTAAATTACCTAGTCGGACATCGATACGGAATGTAGTGCCATTTGCTCGTGAACATATAGAAAAAAGAATGAAAACCGAATTGAAAGATAAAAAACTGTGGTTGTGTGTGGACGAAACAACAGATCGTCAAAAACATTCTGTGGTTAATGTAATGGTACGTACAATGGAATCACATCGACCGTCATCCTCCTTCTTACCTGCTACCAAAAGAGTTATAAATTGTACTGTCGATGAGATTTTAATGGTGGTGTTGAACTCATTGAACAAATTTGAAGTTTCAACTAAGCAACTTTTAATGTTTATGAGTGATGGTGCCGCAAACATGCGTTCTTTTGGGCCGATCTCTTAAAGAACACAGTGGTAACTTCTTACATGTAACGTGTAAAATCCATACCCTAAATCTTGCGGCACAAACGATTCCTACATGTTTTCAACTGATGCATTGATTGCTACTACAAAGGCAGTATTTCTAAATTCCCCGAAACGTTCCCGACTATTTCACAAACTGTGTCCTGATTTACCTGAACCGCCACAGCCGATTGTTACACGTTGGAGAACATTGCTGCAGGCTGCGTTTTACTGCAACAAATATTTTGATCAAGTAAAGAAGGTAGTTTTAAATTTCAATCCGACAGAAGCTGCAGCAATCAAGAAAAACCAGGAAATATTTCAAGATAGTCAGGTTAAAAGAGATTTACAAACTATTCACAACTATTACTTCGGACTAGCGGAGGGAATAGAAAAATTACAAATGTTTCGATGTCGCTAGTGGATTCTGTTTAAATTGTGAATGATGTTCACGCACAGTTGTGCGCTGTAGAAGGCGAAACAAATTGGTGTGTAATACGAAAATTTGAAAGTGTTTTAGAGAAAGACTCCGATTTTCTTATATTAAGACAAATTTGTGAAAGTGCGTGTGAAGATGCATTAAATTATTTCAAAGATTATTTTAAGTATGCAAATGTAACATCGCTAGATGTCGAACGGTCGTTTTCGGCATTAAAAAACATTTATTCCGCACGTCGTACTCACTTGACTGTAACAGCTATGGAAACATATCTAATGATTCAAATATTTACCAGATGTTACCCAGTTTGTGATTTCACGGAAGACGTTTAAAACAGTAAGTGTTTCAGCACGTTTTATAATTTATTTCTTACCTTCTATTTTATGTGTAAACTTTTATGCGCTCGCCACGCCTCTGGCTGTTACCGCATATTTGTCCAGGTTAGTGATAAGGATCGAACGTGAGGCGTATCTTAGTGAATGTGCTTAATTACCTTAAATGGGTGAGTACTTTTGAACGATCTTTTCTTAACATATCTTAATTTGTGCTTTATTTATACATTTTATTGCAGCGTAAATTTTGTAAGTTTTATCTTATCGCTTTTCACGAATCCCATCCTTACCTTATCGCACCTGTTTCTTTTCATCGAGCGTCGTACACAAAATAAGATGGCTTTCTCCCTTTCAATTTTTTTTTGGTATTAAATTGCTAGAAAATTCACATTTTTTTAAGTAGAATGTTACTTCCGTATTATTTACAATTAAAGGTTTATTTTGAAAGCTTTATATATTCAACAAATTTTCTTTTTGAGAAGTTACCGAAGATCCTTCTTTCTTTATTCGAATATTAAATATAATAATATTTTTTTACGAATTACTAGACACGATACATTAGTAGTAAATTACTAGCGAAATAGTTTTTTTCTCCTTTTCTCTTAGTTTGATCATCATTTAATTTTTTTTCTTTTTCGATATTCATTGAACACAAATAAGTTTTCTCTTTCTCTGGTTTCGCTCACCTTAGCTTCCGCTTCTGCTGTTTTTTTTTTACTTTTAGGTACTTATTAACCCAGTAACAATTTCTCCAACTCCCTTAGATACCAAGTTACGACCTAGCAAGCGGTACCGTGCGTCAGGGAAAAGCTACTCTACCTGCCCGGGGACGACGTACAGGAGCCAGGTTTTCAAGCAAACATCTAGAGTGACAACATTATTATTTGAATTTTTATAAAACACACCACACAACTAAGATTTCAAAAATTTTTCTTTGTTATATAAAGTTTTTGTCTCATTTAAATAAAATTTTTAAAGTTTCTAAATTCACTTGTTATAAATATTTTCACACATCAAGGAGAGGTGCAACAAAGTTTTTGGCGCTTTTCTTAAGAAAGCTCCTGGCGCCCTTATTGGTACCTTTTATGTATCGAAATTTTGATGGACCTCTGCCATACCCCGCCCTGATCTCTGTTCTAGCTGGAAGCATAGTAGAAACCATCATCTTAACTTAAAAATAAATGAATTAAATATTTCATCACGACCCAAGTGTGAGTTTTGAGTTAATAGAATTTCGTGTCTAAAATTGATACATCACCAGGCCAGAATTCAATTTAATCAGCAGGAGACCAATTGATATCCTCCTGCTGATTAAACTGAATTCTGGCCGGGTGATGTGTCAATTATAGACACGAAACCGATCGTCCTATATACAAATAGAATTTTTGTGAGAAGTTTTGACCTGCGTTTTATTCTTCCCTCTATAAATGATTTATTTGGAAGAAACACTTTTCTGTCTTGGATTTTCTTGATCTTCTAACCCTAAGAAAATATTTGTTTTATCCAAATAACATTTCAAACAAATGATTTTCTTACATTATACATTTCTATAGTCTTGAAATGAACATATTTTCTTGAATAGAGATTGATTTTTGCAAGAAAAACTATTTTCTTAATGCAAGAAACCATTCTCTCCATGTATGATCATTTCTTTAAACATCTACTCTTTCCATTCGTTTGATTACAAGTTAACTCCTAATTTTCTCATTTTAACCTATTTAATATCCATAGAGATACTGGCCCGCCACAAAGAGAAAATTCTTCACGAAATCCATCCGCCAACATACAAAATTAACTGCTCAACGTTATTACCTTTGTTCGGCGATCAAACACCCGCTTATTTAGCGAAAGGCCTTCCATTTTATGTTCGTTGGTACACATAAAATACGGTTGTCGGTTGTTGGCAATGGAACTCTTGTGGTGAGAATCGCATTTTACCAAAGATCTTTACTTTTCGAGAGAATTTTACCCTATTTGTATTGCGGTAAGCCTTCCCAAAAACGGAATTAAATAAATATTTATTGTACTGTGCAAATTTGTGTATCTACGTACGTGAAACGTACGTATAAATGTGTATTAATGGAAATGCTATTTTTGGATGGTTAAGAATTGTTTCAGTAGACGAGAATTGATGTAGTTTTGGTGGGGATACTTTGTATTTCGCGATTTCATTTTGGGCAGTGTTTAATAAGACGTGTAAACGTTGGATGTATTGTATTATAATAATCAGATTCCGAGGATTCTCAAAATATCACCTATTTATATTACCTAACGTATTTCGTCTTTAAGTCATACACTGGGTGTTCCAAATTCAGTGTTACAAGCGATATTTTCGTTATTTTGTAGAGATATAAGTTCGAGCAAGGTGTCGTCGAAAAGATATACTTTTTAAAGCTGTTTTCTCTGTTTTCTACATTGAATGTGACGCCTGCCTCTTTAGCTAGTTCCATTACTTGTTGAAATATCTGATCATGCTCTTCCTCCGTTGATCCACTCACTATCAGATCATCGATATATATTTTATTCCCCAAAATGTCCCCAAACATTTGCATACTCATTTTTTTAAGAACCTCTGCTGCCGTATTAACACCAAAAGGCAATCTCAAAAATTTATAATTTCCAAATGGTGTACCAAATGAACAGAGTTTAGAAGATTCATGATCCAACTTTACTTGATAGAAACTGTCTTTCAAATCCAGCACCGTAAAATATCTTTTATTTGACAAATCTGTAAGAATTTCTTCCTCAGAAGGAAGCTGGATATGTTCTCGCTGTGTATACTCATTTAAAACGGAAGATTACAAGAGGTAACCATAATTAATAAATGTATGAGGAATAGTGTATAAGGTATTTCAGTTCTTGCATTTCTCATATGCTTAATACCATTGACATGCCTCTGGTAATCAGTTATGTCCAATGCAGCCAAACGTACATTGTATATTAAGCAAAAAACTGCACTACCGTCATATTTTAAATGGGGAAAAAGTGACACATACTTATGTACATTAGTAGCAAATCTATTACGAGGCATTGTTTTCTTAGGTATGTAAATATTAGTTCTATGTGAAACGATACACTAATTATGTACTTGGTATAATACTACAACACACAAAAAACACCAGCTATATTTTCAAAAGCGACACGTAAGTACATAACCTTGACCGTTCGACTAATCTCTGCAACAGCTCAACCGGTACTAAAACGAAATTCTCTCTCAGCGCGGTTTAACATGATTTTTATTCAAGGTCGACACTACATGCCTGCTTCTCTACCGGTTTAGTTTATTTATGAATTTTTCGTATTCTTATATTAACCCGTAATACCGACGCCTATGCGAGTCCGCAAGTTTAGGTTACTCTAATCATAAGTTCGTGTTACCAACTTAACCAACTCTCAATACATAACAGATGGTCCAAATCAAAAGTATATTTTCGTCCACCCTGTATAATTTTTAGGGATAATTTTCGTTTTATCATCAAGTCTAATGCTTCGACTAAAAGTAAATAGAATTAGAAATGTCTAGCTTAAATGCGTAAGACAAGGGCGCCTCTTAAATTTTGGTGTACATTTTCAAGAATGGTTAAATGTCTCAAAAACAGCTTAAGTTAGGTATAGGAAACATAACAGTAACTTGCCTTTATTTAAGCCGCACTATCAAAGTATGTAATAATATACAGGGTATTCCATTTAAATTTACACAACTTTTGTGTGTAACTTCTTTTTAAGTCAACCTGTATATTTCAAAATAATTTTAAAACTTACTCCCAATGAACCTACATAACTCTTAACAAAAATATTTTTAAAATATTTTGCCGTTTTTCGTATATAAACCGAGGCGAATGTGGTGCGCAACCCTGTATACAGTGGTGCGCAAGGAAAACTTTAATATTCCACTTAAAACAGTTTATATATAATTGATTTCATTCATATATTGAAATAAAAATTAATTGTGGGAACGACAAGCAATCACTAGATGCGAACCGTTTTAACGCCTTGGGTTATTAAAATTAGATTGTTTCAGTAACCTAATACGTCCCTTCCTTGTTTGCTTGTTCGACATTACCAAACCCTTTCGTCCATCGGAAATAGCCACGTCATTTCCATTTATATTTCGTAACGTTATACGAAGTTAGAAAGTGGTTACTGCAGGGGATGCCAACTAAATACATTCTAAAATCGCTCGCCGATCGAATGCGATAATTTACGTGGATTATTTAACGAATAATATTCCCCGCTTCACATTTTTTGTTTCGTTCCTAATAGAAATATCCCTTTATCTCAGCGTTCGGAGGCTTGATTTATTAATCCTATCTTCAGCGAAGTCTGGAAACTTCTTCTCCAGTTTCCCCCTGGAACGCGACTGTGGATAGACCTGGCGATTAATTTCGCGAATAGATTTATTATTAAGGTAATGGTTTATTGTCAGTATTAAGCTGAAAATTGAAATTTTCACACAATCTTCAAATGTTTAGGGGAATTATTAATTTTTTATTAATTTATTATATTAATCTTTTTTTTACTCCCTTAATTGCCTTTTAGAAATTTTCACGTAAGGGTTTTCACTTCATCATATACGTGTGATTTCTTTGTTAATGAAACCATTAACTTTCGTCTGAGGATATTATCATCATTCATATGATTTTCAAAGCAATTACAATACTGCACTTACATTTCGTGAATTTTGTACGGATACTTTTCGAGATGTTTTCCGAGAATATGTTCACAAGTACCATATGATGAATTAGTTTCCTATAAAAACATTCTAATTAACTTTTTAGGTGAATAATCTATATTTCTTGAGCCTATAACTACCGGATTTCCGATTTACTGCACCAGTTTCACGAAATTTAACAACGCAGCGAACAATTTGCTGATATAAATAAAGATGTGACGCAGCAAAATGTGGAAATGTAAAAGACGAAATTCATCCATACATATACTTCCGGCCATAATTAATTTCCTATCTACATTTTTGCTTGGATTTTAGAAAATTATTTATTTATTGTTATTTGCGGGGTATAATTATTTACCTACTAGTAAAACTAGTAATGGTGTCAACTTTTTGCCACTTTTATCCATATGATGTTAATACTGATAAGTAGAGCGGGCCAAATTGCGCCATCCAACAGAATCGGAATCAGGCGCAACGGCCGCTTATTGTAAATATCGTATATGTGAGTCACAGCAGATATGTGATATTTCGAAATTAATACACAAGAGTAAAAAAATAAAAGCTGACGCAATAATAATGTTTAGTAATTAGAGCGGATATATATATTATATATATGTACACGCTGAGGTGTTTTTATTTTCATTATGATTTTTTATTTGATTGAAAACGGTATGCGTTGTAAATGGGATGTAATAAGGAAATAACTGAGAAACTGAACGCTTTTTTTATTCTGTTGTACTTAATAATGTAACTGTAAATAAAGATATAATAAATAAATTCTATCCTTCTAATAATGCGGATAGACTTGTTTAAAAAGTTGCACCATCAGATAAGTTTCCACATTTGCCTCGGTGAAGGATGTTCGCCGAGACGAAAAAATGTTCTTATATTTCGAAAACGACCGTTCCACGTCTACCGAAGTAAGACAGGCGTAATTAAAATAATCTTTAGACTTAGTCAAGGAATCTGCAGATGCCCCATCGCACATTTGTCTTAATCTCGTGTAGTCCGGATTCTTTTTTAAAATACTATCGAACTTAGCTAAAACTCGTCCACTTGTTGCATCGTTTATACTGTGTAACAATGTACTAACTTCGTCCACGACTTGCACTGATCCTACCAACGACAATCCAGAATTTTGCAAATTTTCTATCGCGTCTACTAACCCTTTGTAATTGTTGCTAATATTCTTTAGATGTGTTTCAACAGAAATATCGAGAAATCCCTTCTGGCTCATCCTAATAGCTCTAGCTTCGGCAGGGACGAATTGCAAAATAACGGATTTGACTTCTTGAAAATGTTCATTATAATAAAAAGCGGCTTTTAACCACGTTCCCCAACGCGTAAGAATGGGCTGTGGTGGTTCTCGAATACCAGGGCATAACCTGTGGAATGCCCTAGTCCTCTTAGGACTTTTGAGAAACACTTTTTTTGTGTTTGCTATTAATGCATCCACCTCCGGGTAACACTCTCGAATAGTTTGTGCCACAAGATGTAAAGCATGAACTTTACACGTAACATGTAAAAGTCCTTCACACTTTTCTTTAAGGGAACGGCCTACACTACACATTGTTGCTGCACCATCGCTCATGAACAACAACAGTTGACTGGTTGACACTTGAAATTTTTGTAACGTTTCGAGAACTACGGCCGTAATTGCTTTACTAGTACACTGTTTTAATCTTCTGCTGGCTAATAGAATTGCAAAATTTGGTTTAATAGGATCTAATACGCGCACTATTATATTCAAAATAGAATTTTTTTTGCAATCTGTCGTCTCATCAAGACATAGCCACAGCTGTTTATCTTTTAATTCGGCTTTAATTCGATTTTCAATGTCCTCGCGTATTCGTGGAATATCTCTCCGTAACGCTGTCCGAGATGGTAGTATCCACTCGGTATTGTATGTACCCCAGAATTTTCGAAATGCTTTTTTATCAAGTATACGAAGTGGTAGACCACATACCATAAACGTTAAAAGCAATTCTAATTGAAATTGACGTTGTTGTGACACACCATTTCTTTTATTTCTGTGGTGTGCGCTATTTATATGTCTTTCACAATCACGTTTGCTCCAGCACAGTAGTTTCTTTTTACAAACTTTACAGAAAATTGTACTCCCATTGTAGTGTAAATCCACAAATTCACTAAAAAATTTATTTACTTTCGTAGGTAATGGCCGTTTATTTTTAATAGTTACGTTAGACATAATCACCAAAGCGAGCACACCGACGCTTGTTTCTAGTATGCCACGAAGTGGTGCAAACGTAACATCTGCAGACTCGTCATTTGTTGATGAATAGAGCGCGTCATCCGTAAATGAATAAGCGCGCTGTTAGTTCGTAGCCGTCGATGAATGAACTTTTTTTTTGTAGTGGCCCACTGTGAACAACGCCCTATTTATCAACGAACACCCAAACTGCAGGTGTATATTTGCGCGTCTTCACGACGTAATAGACAGTGGTTTTGGTCCTCGTCCTAATAATTACATATTTAAATTACCTATGTTTACATACATATATGCGCCCGGCAGCCTGATTGCGAACCTGGCGCGTGGCGCTCTTGGCCCGCTCTGCTGATAAGGGTGCTTCTAGTTTTACTGTTCCATAGCCAAGGCTGCTTAAAAGGGTGAGTGTTTCATTACTTTTCACATATTATAATTATGTATTAGCTCTGTTATTTTTTTCTATTTTCTTACTATTGTTTTTGTATACTAGGCAGGTACGGCTATAGCACGGCTCCCTGTTACCGGGCTCTAGTTATTAATTATCTAAAATTAGTATTAAAATGCCGAAAACAAGAGGGTTGCCTTTAGAAATCCGCATAACGATTGTTGCTTTACACAATCTTGGTCATAGTAACAGAGATATCGCCAGAAAATTGAAATTAGGTCGCCAAACTGATGACTATAACGTTAAAAAATGTCACGAAGCTTGCACATTATTAAATAAAAACAGGACGACGGAAAGTGACAACACCAGCGGAAGATCGTTGAATAATTATGACGAGTAAACGGAATAAATGAAGAACTGTAGCTGCAATAACTTGTGAAAGACGAATTATTTTAACTACCGTAGAAAGGAGGTTAAAAGGTTGTGATTTATTTGATCGAATAGCGTTGCGTAAACCACTCTTACGCAAGCAAAATAAAATAAAACAGCTGCAGTAGGCTAGGGAGGATCAGCAATGGACAGTTGATGAGTGGAAAAATCTTTTGTAGACCGATGAGTGCAAATTTGAACTCATCGGTTCCGAGAGAAGAACGTTTGTCTGGAAGTCGAAAGGAGGAACAAGCAGTAGAATCATGTGTAGTACCTACAGTGAAGCTTGGGGGGGGGTAATGGTTTGGAGTTGTTTTAGCGCTGTATCCGTAGGAGACTTAGTTTAAATAGATGGAATTTTAAAGAAAGAGCGCTACCGGGTAATTTTGGAAACAAGTGCTATATCATATAATCCCCTCAAAAGAGTTCAAAAGTTGTCTAAAGAGTTTTTCAATATTTCTCATCGTTCCAAAAACGTAAGTTGCTAAGGGTGACCGCCCTATCCAATGATTTGGAAAATTATTATCCAACCAATCTCTACCGGGAGCGAGATAATGCGGGGGCGCGCCAACTTGTTGGAAGAAAAGCTCATTTTTATTAATTAATAAATTCCCCAAAACAGTTCACTAAATTAAGTGATCAGATCACTTAATGCATTCAGATTTAGGACCACTAAATTCCAGCCTTTATCATTTGTTACATCATGTTTAGTTAATTACAGCTGTAATTATAACCATGTGCAATGAACGGCTTCATTGAAAAACAAGGATTTCAATAACTCACGTCATGCTGACCATTTACATTTTAATTTAGGGATTATTTATTAATCTTTAGATTTGTGTTTTAGGCTTAATTATAGTCCTGTACAATGAAGCGGCTCATCAAGAAACACTTAAAGTAACCTGTATAAGCCTGTCAGGCCGAGGATTTATAGCGCCAACCTTGTAGCATAATTTTTTCAAAATTTTCGGGTAATCCGTAATCCCCCTTATTACACTAATATAGTAACTGCTAAAATTCGTTACATTAGCATTTCAAAAGGCGTGGTACATTCACTTCCATCCAAACGTGTTGAAAATTGTGCAAGTCTATTGTAGCAAGAAGATGAGATGAAAATTCCCATTGACAACTGCAAGTACACTAGAATGGATTTATAGATACAATTACAGCAATCATATCAGCCCCAACCAAATCTCCTAGCCCCCTAATTCGTCGAATTACATCGTTTTCCACTACTATCGCTTCCGAATCCCCTTTCCATGATATCGAATGGACGACACAGATTGTCTATACCACTTCTGGCTTCATCTCCCACGGTACAACGCCTCATATGTTCAACGTGAGTAATTGACATAAAAGCTTTTATTTATCTTTTTATTTGATTTGCTGGAGGGAGAGGCGACACGGAAAAAAAGAGGCAACAAAAGAGAATGGAGCATCGGCTGCAAGAGATTCGGCAGGCGGAAGCTATATCGGATGGCTAGGGAAGAGAGGGCTGGGGGGTGCAAGTAAGGAAGGGAGGAATGAGTGGCTCGTGTGTACGAAGACAGATGTAGAAGAAGAACTCTGAGGGCGTCTAATCGAGAATCCTTGTATCTGACAACCCACTTCAACCTGTTTATATCGATATATCTAGAAGGCTACTTTGCTATTCATCACCTTTGCTGCTGCTGCTGATACGGGCGCCACATCCATCCGTTTTAAACGTATATCGATGGCAGAGAAGAATTCAGAGCATTTTTTTTTATTAAAAAGAGATTATTACAAGCTAATAATCGATATACGTAATATGAATATAATGATACCAAGAAAATAAATTTCTTGCAGTGATAATTTTACCAATTCTAATTTTAGAATTGATGTCAACTGTATTTCCATCAAAGTAGACAATTTAGATGTAGAAAACTTACTAAACTTTGTAAATGAAGTAAACTCAACATTAATACCAATATTGATGACTAGTTTCAGCTTATAAAAGCAATAAAATGGAGAATGGTCTTATTTTATACAACTACACTACCGGCCATGATTATTTGCCCACCCACCAAGGAAATACGTACAAATAAAGGAAGTATTAACTGAAAAAAGATTGTAGTTTAGCATTTAATAAAGTACTCTTAAAACAAAGAAATTGATAGTGTTTATTCAATTATAAAATTTATTTGATACAAAAGGAGTTAAATCTTCGTTTCGCCAAAGTGTCCACCCTAGCTATTTATAATTGCGACCACACTTGCGGCATCCTTTCCATCAATTTCGTCAGAGTAGCGTAAGTAGTGTAAGTAGCAATAAGTGCTTGGTGTTACGAATTAAAAAGCGAAAACTGTTGACATGTGTTGACAGTACGACCATTGAATGTTAATTTATTATTGAAAAGAACACCAAGGTCTTTAATTTCTTCGCAGCTTGATAGTATGTAACTAGCCACCAATACTATATGGATACCGCACTACAACAGTTCTACAGGTAAAAGTAATACTTCTGCATTTAGCAACATTTAAAGGTAAATAATTCTCCAGACACCAGCAATGAACAGATTGTAAATCTTTGCAGAACCTCGCAATCAGTCACAGTATTAATTTTCCGAAAAATCTTGAGATCGTCCGCATATAACAAGCAAGATGATAAACAATAATGGTCCATGAACGGAACCCTGCGGTACGCCAGATGTAGTTTCATATAATCGAGATCTAAAGCCACGGTATTCAACATAGACTGGCCGTGGAAATAAGATTCTAAAATCTGCAGCAAATCATACGATAGGCCCCAGAGATAAAGCTTCTATAACAAAATGCGATGTTGAACTTTATCAAAGGCCCCGGAAAAGTCCGTATAAATCACATCGGTTTGGATTCGTTGATCTAACGCTTCAAAAACTTCATTCGTAAATATACATAGGTTGGTGGCTGTTGATCTGGCCTTAATAAACCCATGCTGTGCGGACTATAACTTATTATTAACGAGATACTATAGATATTTACACAGAATAGGCTCAAACACCTTTAAGAAATTAGAAATTATTGATACCGGGCAGTAGTTTTGGATGTATCATTTTTACATCCTGATTTAAAGATACGGGTAATACGAGACGTTTTCCAATGAGCAGGAAACACTTTTTCTTTCAATATTGAATTGAAAATATCAACCAAAGACCGGCAAAGAATAAATCTGCAATATCTAATAATAAAATCAGGTATTCTGTCAGGACCGACGGTTATCTTACCCTTCAGTTGCTGCACAGACTGTAACACATCATCCTCAGTAAATTCACGAAGGAAACGTGTGCCAAAAACCGAAAAGCTACCATGACGGTGAGAAGAATTTATCAAGTCCAACAATTGGCTGAAATTTTCAAAAGCATCTTTCGCATCTTCTTTGGAAATAAATTTTGGTCGACCTTTGTGGGTGATGGAGATAAAACTAAACTTACGAAGTGTGGCAATTAAATAACCGGACTGGTGCTACTATCGGCAAACAGCGAGCACACCACGGCAAGTTTGAACATGTCTGTGCTTGTAGATGCTTCCGCCACCCTGAGCTCGATGGGTACGGTTGTACGTCGCTTAGCTTCGCTGTAGCAATCGTCCGTTCAAGTCCCTACGCCAGCGTCGCGTCCGAAAAAGTGTTCAGATCGAGCAACGAGTTAACCTCAAGTTTCTTGTGGTTCTAACTACCCTTCGTGAGCGAGTGTAAAGACGAAGACCCGATTTGTGGAAGAGCAAATCCTGGATGCTCCACCAAGACAATGCGCCAGCCCATTCCGCCTTATCTGTGAAGGTGTTCTTTGCGAAATCCGACATCACCGTGTTGGACCACACACCGTACTCGCCCGACCTTCCCCCCTCAGACTTTTTTTTATTTCCTAAGGTAAAATCGGAGCTTAAGGGGACAAGATTTCTCAACAAGCTGACGGGCTTCCAGCACTGTTTTTGACAGTGGAAAATTCGTAGGGAGCGTTGTAGGGATCGGTATAGTCTTTTGGACAAATATTAGCAATTGGACCACATTTTGAGAATTATTGCTATTTTTTTAAAGCTAATCCTGTTGCAAAATTCATCTTAATATTTTTAATAAAAATCAACCTGTTAGAATTATCATTAAAAGCTTTCTTTCTGTGGATTCCCTCTATGAAATACGTTCTTCTTGTATCTCTTTCCATATTTGTTATATCCATTTTTTTCAATTTTGTTTTTATAAGCTTTGTTATTGATATCTCGAATGTTTTTTTTTGTATCGATTAATTCTTCGTTATTCATCCTCGGAGCTACGAGAAGTTCATTAGATTAAAATTTCTTAGATTACTCCTGTTGATTAGAATTACAAGAACAGAAAGAAACAATTGAAAAATCCAACGCTTTTCGCCCAACTCGCGCCAGCACCATTAAACTTACTGCTTCGAACGAGAACAGAATCCGCCACGCCACGCAGCCACGTCATATTTAATTCATACGGGCCGAACTATTGGGCGTAGATTCGCGATTAATAAGTGATGAGGCGCAAAATTAATAGCTTTTAGCGTGACGGGCTTTCATACATATTAAATCTAAGAGAGCGTCATCGTTAGAAATTTATGTCTATGGCCGCTGTGTGGAACGCATGGTTATCGGGATTAATACGCAATGAACATCGAACATTTTGAAGGAGAGGAGGAGGCTATCCTTCAGGAATGCCGCTCACCACAAAGCTAAAGGCGCGGTTCTGATTCTAGCCGAGGATGGTTTCTAAGAAAAGTGGTGTTTGTGGTTTTCTACAAGGTAGGCGCCATAAATTCTCGGCCTGACAGATTTATATAGATTCTAGCGTGTTCAAACTCCATTGCGTCATAGTTGTATATGTGCGGGGCCTACACTATATATATATTATGCCTCGGAAAGTAGTCGTTTTTAGCAGCCATACAGACAACGTGATTAGTGCATGAAAATGTCTCAGGTAACGAAAATTAAATTTTTAACAAAAGAAGGGCATACGCCCAATCACATTAAACAACGTTTAGACGGCGTTTATGATGATTTATCTCCTTCATAATCCACTGTAAAAAGGTGGACAAAATGTTTCCGATTGGGGCAAGGATCCCTTGAAGGTGATGAGCGGCCCCGGTCGGCCAATTGAACTGATAACGCCTCAAAACATTTCCATTATTGAAGAAATGGTATTAGCAGATCACCGTTTGAAAGTGAAGGAATTAACAGTGATGTCTAACATTCTCCATAACGCGTGTTTTTAAACATGTGTGAAAACGACCCGAAACCGATTTTGGACTCCATTGTTACAGGAGATGAAACAGTGGTTCTGTATCATAATCCTCCATCCAAAAAGTGGTTCTAGGACTGGTTCTAGGCAAACCATTTTCGCTGACACCTTGCTCGAACTTATATCTCTATAAGTAAGAAAGATATCGCTTGTAACATTGAATCTGGGACACCCAGTATGTAGAACAGGATATATTTTAATCAGATGTCAATTTTCGTAGTGGTTTTAATTTCACAGTTTAATTATGTAGTGTAGTGGAAAGCCTCAAGTTCCAATTTAAATTCTAATGAGATTGTTGTTTATAATTTTGCAATAGCTCAAAATTGTACCTTATACATTAAAGTTATTGTACCCCACGCAATTTGATGTGAGGTCATACAGATGACCTAGCAGACTCTGACCACTTTATAGTTATAGCAAAATGCAAGATAAGAAAGGTGAAGCCAGAGAGAAGGAGATGCCAGAAAAAGATAGGCATAGAAAAAACATGGATTAAAGCAAGGTATAATGGTAGCGGCGGAGTCAATGTTGGGTTATAGGCAAAATAAAAAGAAAAAGCACTGGTTTGATTCAGTTTGCGAAGAAATTATAGAAAGGAAGGGATGCGCAAGAAGACAATGGTTGAGAACAAAGAACGAAGCGGACCGGGACATATATAAACAAAGAAGAAGGGAAACCAATAAATTACGCAAGCAAAAGAAGAAAGTATGGATTAATGAAATAATGAAAGAAATAGAAAATGAGAATCAGAAGAACAACTCGGCACCATTGTATAAATTTCTCAAAATGAAAAGAAAAAGAGATCGGCGACAATGATTACAAATGAGGAGAAGTGGATAAAACATTTCGCAGAACTTTACGCGGATGAAAAAATAGTGTTAGCGGAGATAGACGATGAGATTGAAGAGATGACGGAATTAGAGAAAGCCCCAGAATATGAAGAAGTTGTGGGGTGTATTAGGAGATTGAAAAACGGCAAAGCACCTGGTAGGGACGAAATATACGCAGAACTAATAAGGGAAGGAGGAGAGGAACTATAGAAAAGAACTCACAAATCATCATGGAAAGCAGAAAAAATGCCACAGGAATGGAAAGAAGGTATGATAGTGCCAATCCCTAAACAGAGTGACCTGACGAATTGCTCAAGCTACAGAGGGATAACGATGCTGAATGTAACATATAAAATTCTAACAATATAATAATAATTAAAAAAATACTAGGCCAACACATTGAAGTAATGACAGGAGATTATCAGCTAGACTTCAGAAAAGGGAAGTCCACAATCGATGCAATTCACAAGATGAGACAGATTACTGAAAAAGGATACGAGTACGATATAGAGATACACATACTGCTTATTGATTTTAAACAGGCATTTGACAAGTTAAGAAGAGGAAAGCTAATAGAAGACCTAAAGGAGATAAATGCACTTAAAAAACTAGTAAGATTGGTGATGATGACAATGGAGGACTCAAAAAGCAGTGATAAAACTAGGACAAACGTGTACGGACTGCTTCGAAGTTAATAGAGGAGTGAGACAGGGAGATGCATTGTCAGCTTTGTTGTTTATTACATTACTGGATTGCGCGATAAACAAAAATAAGAAATATAGGACCTATTATTGCCAAATCAGTACAAATAATCGCATATGCTGATGACATAGTGATAATGGCGAGAAGCAAAAACCACCTAGAAAAAGCATTCACAACGTTGGAAGGTACAGCACGGGAAAGAGGACTACAAGTAAATGAAGGGAAAAGAAAGTACATGCATTTTAATAGAAGAAACGTTAGATAAGCTCAAAATAAATCAGTATAATTTCGAAGAAGTGGAGTCATTTAAGTACCTAGGAGCAATCGTACATAGGAGAAACAAAAGGACAAATATACGAAATAGGACTCAATTGGGTTACCCAGCATTCTATGCAAATAAAAACATGCTAAAGAATAAAGGAATCGGCATAAACACAAATATAAAAATATATAAAACAACGATCAGGACCATAGTATTGTACGCAGCAGAGACGGAAAGTAGTAGGAGAAGTTGAGGATTTTCGAAAGAAAAGTAATTCGAGCCATTATGGGACCCAAAATAGTGAGAGAAGACGAATGGAGATATAGTCAGAGTGTATAAGTCGCAGTGAATCGGATAGTATGGTCATATTTTCAGAAGAGAAGAGGGTGAACAGGTAACAAGGATAGCAGAAGGTAGCCGGTGGTAGGAAGATCAAAGGGAAGACCCAAAACAAGATGGAGGGAACAAGTGGAAAAGGACATAAGAATGATGAAAGTAAAAAACTGGTATAAGCTTATTAGAGACAGGATGAGACATGCAGACAAGTAGCTTTGAACGCAAAGACACATCCAGGTCTGTAATAGGAAATGAAGAAACAGAGACAGATGTGAACTAATCCCCCACGACAACAGGATTATTAGAGTTCGAAAGAACAGCTACAATTTCTACGGGAATTGATAGACGCGAAACCAACGACAAACTTTGACGTGACGCGAACTCTCTACGGTAATTCGGCACGCGTTGAAATCCCGCGTACCTTGGAATAATCAAAATCTGAATTTATCTTAATAGGTGGGCTCGCTGCATATTTATTCATTCCGGCAATCGTTTATATACACACACGCTTAAACGTCGTTCATCTACATCCGTACACAACGAAAGCTAGGTAGCAAACTTTTCGTCCCACAATCGTCAGCGTCACACGGTCGAAAAACTTCCGAATATATATATCTGACGAACGTGGTTTTGTTGGATCCTTTCATCAGTTATTTGTACGTCCCTCTTCGGAAAGTTTCCCCATTCAGTTTGTACAAGTTGTCGTCGTTGCCATGTCAGTTGCACGGCTAACTGTTTACCGGTCTAGATTGTTATCATTATCCGCTAAATTGCGGTATTATGAACTGGGATAACTGCACGACTGTATAGCGATTAGTTTTGATGTTATATCAATGCTTGTATATTGTAAATTGTTTGCCTTCTGGAGAATTGTTGAACAATTTTTGTTGAAAAACTTGTATGAAATAAATTAGATTACATACTATCAAACTACACAGAGAAATATGCATTCAGCGAATCAAATCGTAATTTTAAATGGTGGTAAAGATATATTTTTTAATTTAAAGAAATAAGGTAACAATGTGTTAAAAACACACAATCATTTGAAAAACTTTAACACTGTGCATAAACCAACAAGAGTACATGAAGAATAAGTATAATCCCGAAAATTAATCTCCGCTTATTGTTTTCTTCGGCATGTTAAATCTACGGGAAATTAATGTATTTATAATTAATAAAACAAATAATCCAGATGGCGAATCCTCAAAAAGCAGACGTGTGTTTTTAGAAAACTCGGGAAGAGAGTTAGTGCTCGAAACTATGAAAATACGCGCGAATACGCCTAACTTACTACGGAAAACGCGATTACTGACAGGAATTGCAATAGAACAACCCCAGACGTCGTCCTCCACGCGAAAAAGGTGCCACTACTGTAAGGACCAAAAATCGCAAGTTTTGTGATATTTGCGATAAATCAATTATCCTACTTACCTATTATTTTCTTCATTTACATCTCGCCGCTTACGAACCATCTTACATAACCTAAACTAGGGCTACGATTGCGATTGCCCTGCGTTCACGCAACGGAAATTGCCGACGATGCGCGAAGTACACGATTCTAACATATAACATTTGTTTGACTCAACAAAATTAAGTCAAATAAAAACGTTTGTTGTTCTCAAGAAATGTGCTTTCACTCAAACAAACTTTTCTTGAATTAAATAAGTAATTTCAAAGATATATTTGTTTGATTCAAGAACTTTTTTTTCGCTGTGTACGACAATATTTTAACTACAATTTAAATGACGCAAAATCGTGAAGTGTTCAACGGTTTGCCCATAGTTAGCTACATCCTATAGACCAATATCCTTACTAGATGTATTCACAAAAAATTACGAACGTCTCTTTAAGCTCAGACTGGAGTGATAGATGTAACTAGAATTCAGAACAGCTTCTCCCGGAAAGAATATACAGAGTGCGTTGTTGTAGATATTATGAAAGCATATGATTCTGTTAATCTGAATATCCCAAAGGATAATCTCGTAAAACTTTGACTACATGAGCATATAGCTAAAAATGTAGTAGAAATATTCAGAACAAGTAGAAATACTTTAAAATAAAGCTTTATAGGCTTGTGTGGGAGCAATTGATACTTTACATGTCGCAGTAAACGAGCCACCATTATTGGTGGCTCGTTAACAGCCTTAAATGTTTTACACCTAAGCGTTAAAATTAAGAAAGTTACACTAAAGTTATTTTATAACCTCTAAACGCAAGAAACGATCTGAACGTATGAATGATCGACGATCTGCTTCAAAATACGCCACAGCCTGCTGATGTCTAAGCGCTCAGACCTTATGTATCGGAGGCTCATAATCAAGGCTCGGCAATCCGTACGGCAACACGTCACTGCTAGCATAGCCGTTCGTTCGCGCCTATCGGTAGGAATTGAGAGTGTACAATAGTATTCAGTATTACACAAACAGTAGAAGATGTGACATATCATCCTGATACCAAGTTTTATGTTGTTCTAGTTATTGCTGCTTGTCTTTCAAATAATTCCTAGATTTAGTTTATTTATACATAGTAGATACACAGTTTCAAACATATCTGCATTTAGTTTTTCGTCCCAGAGTTGTTTACTTTTATTCTCCCGACGAAGACAGAAATATTGTTGAATGTAAATTTTAGAAAATAACTTACTAAACGAATTACAATTTATAAATAACTACCTCATTTTGAGAAGAGCGGCATAACATTAGTGGAAGCTCCAAATATCTTAGATGATACAATGAATCAATTAAACGTTGTTCCCAGAGAATTTAGACACAAGTTAAATCAGAATATTATGTCCGTGTTCAACAGAAACATAGATTTACGTATATACTAAATGAATTCCCTAATAATGCATATCTAAATACCGATATACTCACAAGATACCGTACTATTATATACCATATTCTAAATTTGCTCCACTAATTGGTTGCGATATTGAAAGAACATTTCCTGCATTTTAAGAAGTACTAACATCAAGAAGAACCAGCTTTACATTTGAAAACAACTAGTGAAGGTTAATTCTGTCCTCGTTTCTAAAAATAAAAAATGCTAATACTGTTTTACGTAGTTCATCCATGTTTGTAAAGTGTAATACCGTGTAATCATAGATAATGACTTTATTTAAAGATATTTTTAATTAATATTGCAAATAAGTACCCACAGATTCTAACACCAGAACGATAAAACCATTCATATTTGCCAGCTGCGTGTAATTCATCCCGTACGTTTTGCAGAGACTTGCTCATAATACATTTCGTTCGTTATTAAGGCAGCGCATTTTGCAGTATACGGTCTACAGAATCGTATTTATTACCTTTTAATCCTTTTTTTGATTTGGTTCATAGTTTGTCACTTTTTATAACAACGTGAAATAATTTTTTGGTTTAAATTTATTTGCATAACTTTATTTCTTTATCACATGTTCCGCGAATGTTTACTAATTTGCAATAATTCAAAAAATACTTTAAAAGCTTTATATTTATATTAGCTTTCTTATTAAAGTAATTCCTGGTATCTAGTTCTAATCTAATTTACGATGTACAGATCATAGGCTCTACATTTTATGTGTATTAATATGGAAGAATCAATCCGATTATGTATTTTAAAATTTCATTACTCGGTCCATTTCAAAATTCGAGAATCGCCGCCTTATTATGCTTATCTATATGTATACAACGTGCGTAGATACCGCAATATCAAGTAAGCGCTCGGTAAGAAATAGCGACGGTATATTCTGTTTTACAAGCAGGTAAAAAAAGGGTGTTATTGCATGCATCCCCGGTCTGAAGTGTTTATTCGAGCGCACGGGACCATCGTCGGCTCTAAACTAAATACAAGCACGGGACGGGGTATGCGATAGATTCAGACAGAGAAAGGTAGATGCGCCGTGACCTTATGCTAGTCCGGGTATTTGTTGAGCTTTCTGTACATACTAGTATAAACTTCATTTATTAGCTTCTACTTGCAATAAAACAATTTAAAATATTGATGCACCCTTACCCCGTCAAATCTCACAATAAACCAACCAAGGACAACCACAACTCTGTAGAAGAACAACCTAAATAAACTCCTAAACTTTTGGCTTCAATGTTAATTTTTTATTCGTTTTACGGGCTCGCAGCTTCCTGCAACAACTTATTCCTCCAGTTATCTCGTAATGCTACGCGAATAGATAATAAAACTTTCCGCCGAAACTATCCGAAGCACTTCCGCGTAAAACTTAAAATATTCTAATTTATCGTTTCTGCTTCTACTCTGTTTCAGAATCCTGGGAGGCGAGCATAAAGGTCGATCCGGCAACATTGCCCACATTCTTGACATCCAGCCAAGTATTCAAGGTCACGGACAAAGATACAGTCACCCTGCCTTGCGAAGTTGCCAACCCCGGTAAGTTTTCAAACCGCAGAAATTCATTTCTAATTACAACTTTAAACTAATGCACAACCGTGGCGCCACCTACGCGTTTACGACGTAGTAACTGTCTCTTCCCTTTCCAATACAATCCGGGCTTCTACTTAATTTCACGCTTATACGATGTAGAAGTTCTTAAGTGGGAAAATTTGGTATATTGGCGATGGTTTTGATATGAGCGTATTTAAATTGTTATAACTTTTTAATGAATTGACGAATAAGCAAGAGAAGAAAATACGTCTACATTCGTAAAGTTAAATACGCCCAGAACATTTTTCCATCCTGTTAACATCATATTGGAGTTGAATGTGTTATAAATGTATTAGCCCTATTTATCTGCAGACGAATGTAGCGCGCAATACAGCTGCTGAAGATTCTACAAAGAGATTATTCTAATTAGCACCGTAGTGAAAACATGCCAGAATACTAGAAAAACGGTTGAAAGAAAATCTAGAAAAAATGAAAAAATGATGCACTATTTATTATGAGATAATTAGAGGAAAAGACAATAAAAGAGGACATCTCGGCTTTATAGACCTAGAGAAAGCTTTCGACAGATTAGAAGAGAGAACATATGGAGTATATTAAGAAAGAGAAGTACATCTAAAATACCAACAGCAGGAGTACAAAGTTTATACAAAAAATCAAAAAATTTTGAAACAACCTTAGACCTTAAGCATGGATGTATCCTGAATCCGCTACTGTTCTCTTTGGTCCTGGATGAAGCAATAAAAGAAGGAAAAAAGGAGGTCAAACCATATGAAATTGGATACTGGAAGATGAGAAGAATAGAGATAAGTGAACTCTGCTGTGCGGACGATATTGTCATAGCGATGGATCAAAGAATCCTCAATAATAACATACAGATCTACAAAAGAGCTTTGGAAAAAATCAACATGAAAATCAGCAAAGAAAAACCAAAAACCATGACAATAGAAAAACACAACAACAAAATGTAATACAAATAGATGAAGAGGAACTAGAACAAGTACGGAAACTTAAATACCCAGGATCAATGATGTCATAGGATGGAAGGATGAAATAACAGAAAGAGTGACAGCAGGGTGAAAAATTTACCATACCACAAAAAATGCGTCTCTGGGAAAGAAGGAAATTCTGAAAGACATCAAGTTTCAAAAATTCAAAAATTAATAACATATTATATTAGCATTCGGAGTAGAAACGTGAATAATAACGAAAAGAAACCTAGCAAGAGTAACAGCGACAGAGATGAGATTCTTAAGAAGAATTGAGGACAAAACGAGAAGAGAAAGTTAGGAGTACAACTATTAGCAATAATCTGGAAATCATCAAGGAAGCGCATATGAGATGGTATGGTCACGTGAAGAAAATACAAAATAGTGGAATAGCAATAACAGTTCTAGAAGCCAGAGTAAATAAGAAAACAAGAGGAAGACTTAGAAGAGCATGGTTGGAGAGTGTAAGATTAGCACTGGTAAAGAGGGAAGAAAACTCACAGCAGACTACACAGGACAGAAAGAGACGACGGGAAATATGTAAGAAGCTAATAAGCTAACAGCCCAACTTCACAATGCCTTATACCCGATAAGGGTAGATGAACAAAAAAGTTTAAATCTGTAAGTAAGACTACTTTCTTTGGAAACATTTAAAAAGTTTAATCTTCGATACACCTTCCGGAAATTTCAATGAATTAAAAGAGCTTACTAGGATCGTTTGTGCTGGCATAGCGCCAGAAACTACGAAAACTACGATACATAACCAGTACAGCCTTAATTAGACCATATGAAAAATGTGTGGAATGTGATGGAGTAATTTCGCATTTACTTTGAAGGATTTTGTTCAAATTTGTCTATTGTCTTATGTTTTGAGCACTTAATATAACATGTTTAATTTGACTTTTTGAGGTGTTTTCGTTTGTCTTTTAACTTTCATTAGAATTTTTTACAAATTAATCTTTACTTATAATCTCTGCAGCATATGTTTAAAACTAGTGTTGGTAGTGCAAGAATCGAAATAGAATGGTGTTTTGTTTAATAGTACTTTAATTGAATTACATTACTGGAGTGAACTGTATATTTGGTATGACCACTTGCGCGGCCGGAAGACAACTTGTGTTAAAAAAGGGTATACATATAATTTTGTTCCTATAACTAAATAAATCAAGTCGTCACTTCTAGTTTGCCAGCCACATAAATTACCCCAGTAATAAACTTGTTAGTCCGTTGAGAGTAGGCCTTTTTTTAACGACTACCCTTAGAAGATAATTTATTGGTTCTAGCACAGAAGTATATAGATACATATATATCTAACCTAAAATACATGAACAGCATACGATCTTTTACACCTCATGTTAACTTTATAGAAATTATCGTTTTCCCAAAAATTACAACAGATAGGTTGGTAGCAATTGTAAGGAAAGTTATCATAAATGTGTTGCAGATTCCAAAAATTGAATAAAAAGTAGGATATTCCGTTAAAAAAAATTATGTTGGGTGGCGTCACCTAGTGCTGATGCATTTACTTAAAGCAAATTATCACTAAATATGTACCCCTGCCATACATGTATAACGAGGTTTTCAGAATTTTAAAATCTTCGTTTATTCTCGAGATATCCCGTTGTCTTATTCCTCGCTAAACACCCTGTATATCTTTATATTTTTATTTATGTTTAATAAATGAACAACCCCTTCCATATTTATTTCACATATTAAAATATATATTTTTTACGAATAATGATGGCCCAACATGCCTAACGTGACAAATCCTCATTAATAATTAAAACACAACCTCAAACCATCGTAAATTCCAAATAAAAGGCCACGAATAACCACAATCATCAACTCAGTCGGTGTATATCGGCGCAGATACGTACGACAAACCACATTAAACGATGTATTTTCCGAAAGCCGTTCATTTATGACTCGAATTACAACAGCAATTACACGGTAACTAAATATCTCCGTCTCTCTCCTAATTACATGTTATTCGGCGATATAATCGCGTTTGGCGGTGAAGCCACCAGGGTGCGTACGTATGTTTCGCTTACGCAAAGGACTCACAAAGCTAGAGGGCGTGCTCCATCAATCGGAACAGATTTAGTTCGGTTGTGAATCACATTGGCATGTTGGAAGGATGCGATAGTAAATATTGTTCGAAGGAAGGGGATAATTCTACGAGGAATGTATTGATAGTGACAATAGCAAAAAGAATACACCCATGGAAACGTTTACTTGAATCAAGCCTGTCTGTCTCAATCAAGATAATTACTATTTCAATTATCCACAATACAATGAAGTCGAAAGAAATATTTTCTTTACGCTTTTTTCTCCACTTAAGACAAACCTATCTCGCGTATTTTGGCATGCCAGTTTGAAGATCAAGGCAAGCCTTGAGAGCCCCCCATAAAGTATGCAAAACCTGTGTAGAATGTTTGCGACAGTAGAAAAACCAGAAAAGGAAAAGTTTAAAATTTGGTATGGAGGGAGCCCAAGTTAATGCCGAATTGTATACAACAATTGGTTTCCCGAAAGCCATCGATCATTCATTACGACAATGCCTGCTTTCACACAGCACGTCAAACAATTGATTATGTGAAGCAAGAACACGTGGAATCCCTGTCTCATTGATCGTATTCACTTGATGTATCGCCCCAAACGAATTCTTTTTGTTTCCGAATGTCAAAAAATGTGTGGACAGCGATCTTTATCACTTCAAGAAGCCTTCAAATACCATATTTTGAAGATATCGCCTCCATAGTGGAAAAAATGTTTCGAGAATTGGATCGAACGCTTGCAAAAATTTAACTCTAAATGGCGTATATTTTGAAAATCAACAAATTTTGTTTGTTTCATTGATTTAGTAAAAACTTAAAGGATATCCCTCGTATTACGCACTTCATCTTCTTTAGAAATACCAAGATAAGATTTATGTGCGATAGAATACCATCAAATAACTTCAATTGCAGTTCCTTCCTCCGATCCATTATATATCCCGTTTTGCTCTGTTTTTATTGCCCTTAGGAGCATTTCTAAAATGCCATATTAGTCTCTCCCGTTCTCAGCACACGTGAAAGTCGCTTCGCGTCTTCGTCGCACTTCTTGCGCATTATCCTATTCGATTCGAAAGGGTTGCCTAGCATATCCACAATAGCGGTGTGCTCCAGAAAGGTATGCTTCCCATCCATCGATGGGCGAAATGAGTTTTATTGAAACGTCCGCTCGTGAAATGCGAATTTTTGATTTAGTTCGGGAATCCGCAGTAATAAAACATTGCTTTCGAGATGTTTCCCGCATTTTTGGTTGAGAGAGGTGCGGGTTTCCGAAAGAGTATAAACGTTTTCATATCTCGAATTCCTATCTATGTATGTGTGTGGTGTTTTTCGCTTTTGCCTGGTTTTTTGGGGGAAATTTCCTTGTTTCTTTTACAAATATAGTAGCAAATAATAAGTGTTGCTGTTACTCTTGGTAAAGCATAGTTCTATATGGGTTTAACTTTTAAGTGGGCGCGTCCAATCTGAGTTACATAATTGCTCCCGTCGCGTAGTTTCGATCCCACCAGTTTCTTTTGTACATTTTTTCCTAAATCACACCATTAGGAACATAATTAGGAAATATATATAACGATAAAGAGCAATAAAACCCAAATTTCATTGAAAAGTAAACATACGAGGATAGTGCCAAAAATTCTCGACCTAACTATGAAAGAAACAGCGTAGACACACGATTAAATTTTATTTTTTAATATGGTCCTCTCTGGCTTTAATGCACTAATTACCACGTTTCAGCAACAATTCAGTGCTCTTAAAAAATATTCCTTTTCTTGTCTTCAAAATGTGCCCAAACTGCAGTCGTCACCTCGTCGTCGTTACTGAGACGGCGCCCGCGATGGTCTTTTTTCAAATTAGTAAACAGGTAATAGTCACTGGGGGCTATATCTGGATTATATGGAGGATGGTCGATTTGCTTGTTCATGGATGTATTGTCATGCAGCAATATTTCGTCTTAATTTGTGCAGGAGTGCTGCATAATATGCGCCGTTGACTGTGGTAGTAGTCTCTTTCTTTAAAGCTTATAAGAAGAACGCTCCCAGATTCCCAAAAAAATCTTAGCGGCACTTCTCCTTTTCGCCTCCATTCCATCGACAGCCTTTTGGACAAAGGGTAAACAACCGTAGTTTCATACCCTATAGCAATTGTCTTCAACGGCATTTTCTCCACAGTGCTCCAAAAAAAAATCGAGCATATTCAACATGACGCTGCCGCTGAACTGCTGAGAGATGTTTGGGCACCCACCCTGCATCAACTTTATTCATATCTAAATGATCATGGAGAATTCGGCGGACACTTGTATTAGAAAGCTCCGACATTTTTTATCTTCCTTACAAGATCCTCTATAAGGGCAACGTTGTCACAACTTCCACCGTCCTTCCTGCCCTTGCGTCGTCTTCCAACGATTCCTGTCTCAATTGAAACAGTTTTGACCAATCTTTTATTACTGAATAAGACGGTGAAATTTCTCCATACCCCCACTTGGCAAGGGTTTTGATGCTTTGAGAAGAAACGCCTTGTCGAGTAAGGAATTTGACAACAGCGCAGTACTAAATTTTCATAACAATTCGTTTTAATCAAAACCTTAGCCCAGTTCAATAAGATCCAACCGACTTAAACGTCATAAATTCGTTTATTATTCCACGTGCAATAATCCTGACTAAGCAGTGGCTTTTTTCCCAGCCATCTCCTCGATTTTAAAATTCGAAATGTATGTAGGACGTTGATATCGATCACACCGGTAAGCTCCGCCAGGCAGAAGCGTCAAAACTGGGTCGAAAGACTGGGAGAAACGACGATTATTATCTACCGCTTGTAGCTGCCGTTCCGTCCGAACAAAACTATATATTTTATTCAGGATGTTCCGGTTATTTTCGGTCTCTTCTCGATTGCGACTAACTATAGTATCTCTTGCACATCGCGACCAGCTAGCCACTTACCGATCCTTCAGCGATTTTATGAGCGGAATGGTCAGGTGATAATTTTTATTTTCGCATCGTTACTGCGAGGAAGTTGCCAAAAAATTGCTGAAACTGGAAGAGAGGACGTGGAGGATTTATTTTTTGGCTTTAAATACTGACAGATGCAGTAAAACGATAAATCAGAGCGATGAAATGGCCAGGCATAGAAATGCGAGAACAGGGACATACAGGGTGAGTTTGGAGATTGGAATAGATTAAAATACTTTGAGTTTCAACATGGATTCTACGAAGATGGTATAATAAATACCTTTGTTAAGGGAGGCATTTGTTTTGCACAAAAGCAGTCAATTAGACCTTTTCTACAGCAATCGAGAGACCTTCTGGAGTATTTTGAAGTGGCTCCCTAACCAACTCGTAACTTCTTACCAAGTTGTAATGGTGGTGGTAAAGGTGTAATGTACTGCACCCATGTCTTTACAAAGTGCAGGAAAGATTCTTCATTTTGAAGGTCCCATTTTTATATAATTTGCTACGGTTACAACCATCGTTAGCACAATATTCAAACCAGAACTCATTCCTTTGGAAGTCAGAGCTTCTGTGTGGATCATACAATGTGTCCAGACACACTGTGATCTGCTGCCGAAATATTTGAGCAAATGGCACACAGGGGCCTTCTTCATTCTTCCTCTTCATTTACTTCTGTGCTGGTAAATGAAATGAGAATTGTGAAAATTAGGTCGCCAATACTAACAGGTGGAGAACCACTGTCCTAAGTTGATATGCTTGCTTAGAAGAATGCACCCATTTTGAAATATTGTATTCGGTTAAAAGACCAGGAAGTCATTCTAATGACGCAACAATGAGTAAAAGGCACTAAATTTTTGAATTACTGCACAATATTTACTCCTTCCTCTAGAGTTAGCAAGAACACTAAATTCTGTATCATAAAGAAGCTCTGTAAATGAATCAAGCGATCTACGGCAACAAACACAATCCCGTACACAAATTCAATTATCGGCTAAAATCACTTAACAACGACCAAAATATGAATGGGTACAGTTCGCGCATAAATTACGACATTTTTACGTTCCACACGTCATTTAATAATAGCTGCCCCCGAACTCGAAGGGGTTTAATGGCCGCCAGTTCGATGGTAACTTAAATTTATTAATATACGGACGACAGGTGTTTGCATTACGCCACCTAGTAACAGCAGCACCAATACAACGCGCTTAATACATTCAATAGTTTCGCCGTGTTAATGCAGTTAGTTTCTAATAATAACTGGGTGCACTTAGGGACACTAATGCCCCCATTTCAGTTAATGCAACGGCGTCTGGCTTCGGAACTTAACGCATTAGCCTATGTAGTGCATACATTGCACGTAGTACATTGTTATATACAGAGGAAAATAGACGAGAAGCACGTTTTGCGCTATGCCATGCTATTATGGTTATTTGTCCAGGACTGCTGATTAATTATTAGGGATAGTAATTCAAATTTATGGCGAAATGGTTTTCAATGCGAACATACACAAATGGACCTTAATGGCGGTTTTTAAAGGATTAGTAACCTATTCGTTTCATAAAAAAATTACTAATGTGCACAAAATCTGCAAAGGAAATCCAGTCATTACAGGAAAAGATTGATTTTATCCGAGTTAAAGTGGTATAATCAAATTACAAGAAAAATGTGTACAAATTTTCAATTGTAACTGAAATAATGAGAGATGATTGGGAAGACCGAGCCTAACACATCTTGATTTTTATTTATGGGGACATATTAAAGAAATTGTATATGCCGAGGCTCGAACAAGAGTGGAGCACATAAGGCAGAGAATTATTAACATTTTTCGAAGCATAACATCTGAAGAATAAAGACGAGACGAGAAGGAAGGTACTTTGTACATTTGTTACCTTATGTCTTTCTTTCTTTCATTACCATTTCTGCATTTAGTTCCTTCCATCAGGCTTAAGAGCCTATACAGTAATTTTTTCTCCAATAATAGATCAATTGGGCATTGCGTAGCAGGTGTGCGTTGACTGCGCCAAAATCTACATAAGGATTCATCTTTATAAATCCCCATCTTGTGCAAGTGCCCTCTCAAACAGCCATGTCTTAATAGACATGTTGCTGCCCTAAACCGAATCTTGTTTAGCGCAAGCAGATCGGCACTCAAATGTTGCGACGGTCTTCTCATCATTCGTTTGCTGTGCCTTTGTCCAGCTGCATGGTTCCAATTTAATTGGTATTATTTTATGATCCATTCATTAATTGCATCACGCATTGCTCTCTTGGTAATGCTTAAACCCGCTTCAAGTGCTGTAAAATTCATTTTTGAGCCTTCTCTCGCTAGCTGGTTTGCAATCTCACCCAGACCAAGGTAACCTTGTTGTGTTTAGACAGAACCATTAGGCCTTGCAGAAATCCAATACTAGTTTGGAGGCTATATGATAAGATTCTGGTGCTTTTAAGGCTGCCTGACTGTCAGAGAGAATGCAGATCGTCCCCCCTTGTGGTTATCGATGCAGATTCTACCATGTGCAAGTTTTTATAACATATATTTCGATTTAAAATACCGTGGTGTATCACCCAAGTGATGCACATGCTTGGTATATCTGGTTTCCATCACAAACACCAACGGTAGAACTAGTACCCATTCTTGACTCATCTGGGTTTTCGGTTTTCTTCCCACAATATTTTTCCATTCTTCCCAATTCAAGAAAAAACTTTAAAAGGTTTATCATAGAAGATCCTGGGGATTGTTATGTTGCTACCCATATCAAAGGGTTTGCTACTACTGCTTTTTCTGTGGGTTCTTCATTTACTAGTATTTTTCAGTCTGTATGCACCCATTCTAACTTCTTCTTTGATATGGACGTTAAGAATTACTTAGGTTTAGCATAGCTTCCATAGCAGCTCCATTCTTGTAATTTATCTCAAAATTTTGAGCATATTACATATTTTATTCCCTACGCTCTATGTTTTGCATTCACTGTGCTATGTATTAAAAACACTTAGATTTTGTTTGAAACTTTGCTCGCTATATCCGGATCATCGTTATACCTGGCACATCGTTATATCCGGCTTCGTTATAGGTAAATTTTGTATAATTATTAAGCCAGGCACAATCGATCTTCGCAACAGAATCGGATCGGTCGCAAGGGTCCGACGGAAGTGATATTTTGAAATCAACACCCCAGTGTAAAAAATAAAAGCTGACGCAATAGAAATGTTTACTAAATAAAGCGAATACTTTAGTTCCATTATAGTTCAAATCCGGAAATTCACTGATAAATTGAGTGACTTTATTAGCCAACGGTCGTTTATTTTCCTTGCGTACGTTAAACGTGCTTACGTACATATATTTGTCTCTAAAATTACGACTAACGCTGCAAAAGGTTGATGAGAAACTGTTGCAATAAAACAATAATTTAATTCGCTGAGGTAGCTCGTGCCTATTCATCTGCATACAAACGTCGCATCGTGGGCGCGGAAACCTCACTTCTAACCTGGCTAAATTTTATTATAGGCTAAATTAATTCTAAAATATTCCGCCTTTTTTTAATGCTGACACTTTCTAGGGTGCAAAAGGTTAGAACTGATAGAATACGATTTCCTGGTCCTCCTCCTTTACCCCTTAGCATTTCCGATTATCAATAAACGCAGAGTGAAGCTAAGAAAAAGTTGGTTATATAACCCATAAGTAATAACAGACCAATGTACAAATATCCCCAGGATATTCCACCCCAGATCCATAACCAGAACGAAATTTTCATCTTTCCCGCATAATAACCTCCCAATATCTACCCGAAAATAAACCACCAGTAAGAGAAAAACTCTCGAACCGTTACCGAGAGACGAATTAACTCGAATTTTCGACGGAAATCTTCCCCGGAACCTTTCTTATAAGCACATCGAGTTAGAAGCGTTGGAAATCTGCGAGAGAGAGCGTATATTTTTATTGCTGTTTTGATTTACAAAGTATTTCGGCACCGATGAGCGAGAGACGCCATGGAGAGACTACGGCCAAGTTTAAATTACACCCCGTACCGCTCAAAAGGCGCCCTCTGACAAAGATACATCTTGTTCAGCAGCGCCCGGACCGAAAACGCGCTTCGCCTGCCTTCTCTCGCCTTCTCTCCTGCTATGAACGTCTCTCGTTTAAAAGCCCCCGAAAGTGTAAAGTAAACATAAGCCGCCTTTGGCCATTTTATATCTTCTTCTGCTTGCTGCTCTTCCTTAGGAGTAACGGGGAACGCAGCGGAGTCCAGATTTCGTTGGGGTAATTGTATGATGAAGAAATCAGTTTAGTGATTTATGAAATGGTCGTACCGCTTCCGACTCCCACGTGCTGTTTCTTCCTATTTATGAACTCAAAAGAAAAGTCTATGTATTTAGGAAAAACGATGGAGGAAATGCGGAAGCAACTTCACGATGGGTGCACACCTACGAAGTTCGACAAGAAAAAGTGTTTTGGTGCAAATCGTTTTATTGTTACAATACAATCGACTTCTGGAGAGCATGATAATGAAGCTTAAGAATTAAATTCTACTAGATTTGTCGGTCTGAAAACAGTTCCTGGAACACGAAATGTTCACTGTGTTTTGCCTGTTAATAGAAAGATTGCAATTAAAACGTATTCTAGTTCTAAACGGATACTCTAAAACTGTGGCACTGGAACACTGAAACAGTTCACTAAAACCCTTACCACAACACTTAATTCGTACTGGACGCACGTTTCGATAGCCAAGCTATCATCATCAGCAGCAAGACTGTTTTTATTTTCAAGCATATGTAGGGCAACGCTAGATTTATCAAACCTTCTGAATTTGAGATGAGCCAAATGTTCTTTGTACCTAATTTTGATTGATCTTTTTGTCTGCCCAATATACACTTGATCACAATCTTTACATGAAATTTTGTAAATTCCTGATTTATCCATGTTATCCACTGGGTCTTTGGAATTTCCTAAAAGGTTTTTAAGGTTATTGCTCGAAGAGAAAACAATCTTGCGGTCATCTTAGAAAAGATTTTTTGAAGACCCTTGGTGTAACATGGATAAAAGGGTAATTTAACATATTTCTTATTATTACGGCCATCAATGCGTTTCTAATGTGCTTACATTTCTAATTCTTAATCTATTCTTATGTTTCCTAATAGTATTATAGACGACATCTTCAGAGAATCCGTTTAAAGTTAGAAATATTGATGATTTCTTTTAGTTCATTTTGATATCTATCTTTCGTTAAAGGAAAATTGAGTAACCGGTGCACCAAAAAGTTAATAGCCGAAAGTTTGTGTTCATATGAGTGATTAGAATCCTGTAAGATGAATCTATTATTACTAGTAGGTTTCCTATATACGTCTATTTCTAACTTATTTTTATTTCTTATTACTAACATGTCGAGGAAAGGAATCCTGTTGTCTTTTTCGTGGGTAAATTTGATAGAGGGAAATTTTGAGTTAAGTTGTTCTATGAAATCCGTTATTGAACATTTACTGATGTCAAAGATGCAAAAATGTCATCGACGTATCTGATCCAAAGCCGAGGAAATAAGCGAAAGTATTCTTCAGGTCAGTTTCAAATTTACCCCATAAAGAGGTTAGCCATAAACGGAGATAAGCTGTTACCCATTGCTGTTCCTTCCGTTTGTTGATAAAAAGTGTTGTTAATTTGGAAAAAATTTTGTTTCATGCAAAGTTTTATCAAAGAAATGAAGCTAGTAACTTCCTCTTTATCCATTTGGTTATCTAACAAAAGTGTTTCTAAATATTCCAAAGTTAAATCAACTGGAACACTAGGGAACAATGAACTTACGTAAAACGATACTAAAATTTTCTTTGTCAGTAAGCTCAATGTCCTTAGTTTTTTCAATGAACTCGTAAGAATTTTTAATAGCCAAATCCGGAAATTGCTACAGGTAACTGATTCAATTTGTCAGATAACCACCTGGAAAGTAAGTAAGTTGGACTGTTGATATTCGAAACAATGGGTCTCATGCGTTTTTCCGGGCTTGTGTATTTTAGGTAAACAATACATCCTAGGTAGTACTGGGTTTGATACGTTAGTCTAAATCTTAAATTGTCGCTAATGACAGCCTTACATTCTAACATGGTCTTTTTGGTTTCTGTAATCATTTTAGACAAAGGATTTTTTGATAATTTTGAATAAGAACTTTGTGACGAAGTGGTGTTGACTCAACTAAAATAATCTTCTTTGTCTAAAATGACTACAGTGTTACTCTTGTCGGATTTTAAATAAAAACAATTTTTGTTTTTTAGTCTTCTAGCAATGATTTGATCTTTTCGTGCAATGTCAGGTGCATTCCTTTGCATATTTTCCAAAATTTGACTTTTGCAAGCGGTACGAATAAAATTTTTTGTGTTATCATCAAAATTACGATCGCGTTTTCTATGCCAACTATAATTTCTTCAACCGGAGGCTTATTAAATTTCAAGTTGTATTTCAAACCTTTGTTTAATAAGTCGATCTCTTCTTTGCTAAAAGACTCATGTGACTCGTTTCTAACTAATGCAGTTGGGTTAATTATCTCGGCAGGTTTTGGTTTGTTAGTGGTGACTAATTTGGAAAACTTTTTCTTGAGAACCTTTTCTTTATCTGAAACTTTCTTAGCAATAACGTCTTCACTCCTGTTGAGATAATTAATCCATTCGAAATATTCTAAAATACATAGGTTGTTACAAAGTTGTAAATGTAAACTATATGCTTCTAACTCTAGTTGACTAATTTTAAAATACTGATACTTAATTTCTGAATTTAACCAACAACTTTTGGCCGAAGAAATAGCTCTATTAGCCGAACTTGATTTACTCTTGCAGTTAATTTGAATGAAATTCGGAAAAACATATTAAATTTTCTACAATCTTTCAGAAATTTAATATCAGCATTAACTAGACTAATCTTACTTCTTACCTTAAACGAAACGGTTTGAGTAAACTAGACCGGGAAGCCATCACACTAAATGGATACTCTAAAACTGTGGCACTGGAACACTGAAACAGTTCACTAAAACCCTTACCACAACACTTAATTCGTACTGGACGCACGTTTCAATAGCCAAGCTATCATCATCAGCAGCAAGACTATTCTAGTTCACTGGAAGTCTCTAGAGATGTGGAAATTTAACAAATGGCGCGCACCTATGTAATTCCTACTGCGGTCTGGCTTCCAACAAACACTTCCTTATCTTATTCAATTCTCCATCACGAAACTTGGGCTGGTTGAAGTCAACGCTCTATATAATCATATTTTTTAATAATTATTGAAATTAAAAGGGTGCTTTTTGAATTATTAAGGCTTAAAGAGTATTTATTTGTTTTCTTTTTCTAATAACCGACTCTAGTGGGTTTCTTGACCCTTATATGTAAACACCTTAGAAATGTAGCTTGTTAGTTCATTGCTGTAATCGAGAGAAAAAGTTTACCCGAAAGCTCTCGTACCTTATCACCTTATAAAAAAATAATTGCTTAGAAAAACATAATTTTTCATATAGTTTACAGTGAACATATGTATTATGAGATAAATATATAAAAACAAACACGTTCTGAGTTAATGAGATTTTTGAAACCACTGTTTTGCTTGGAATGACTCGACATTGTAATGTTAAATATTTACATCTTAACGCCCAGCTGTCACTCTAAAACGTATAGGGTATTCAGTATACCCAATAGACATGAAATTTCCTCTGGCGGATATTAGTTATTTATCTGAAGCCTCCTTTTCTCCCTGAGTCTCCGATCTTACATGCCAACGATAAAAAAACTTTTTTATTAATTTTAGTCTTAATACTTATTTATTAATCTGTGCTCTAAGTATGGCTAGCCGTGGTTGTAAAAACTGTCCTAATACTTTTTGTTATATACGTGATGAGTTTGTAGTTACATAAAAAACATCAAAGAAACATTACTGACTTTGTAAAAAAAGTATACTTTACATATTTTGGTGTAAAAATCGGTGATCAAGAAAAATGTTAGGTATGTTATGTTTGTGTCAAGGATCTTAGGAAATGGTCTAAAGAAGAAAAGAAAGCTTTTAGATTTGCAGTACCCATGATATGGAAAGAGCAAATGATTATTTTTGCAGCGTTGATGTTTCTGGGGGGTATAACTCTAAAAATAAGAAAGTAATTGTTTACCCTAATCTTAATTCAACTATTCGGCCGGTAGGACATGGACGTGGACTTCCTGTCCCTGAGCCACCTCTGTCTATTGATGACGTTTTACAGTGCAGTGAACCCGAATCTGGTGAAACTCGACCGAACCGGGTAAGGATGAGTTCCAATGTTCTCCAGGAAATTTAAAACCGCAGTTGTTTACACAAGCTGAGTTAAATGATTTGGTGGGAGATTTGGGTTTGACTAAGGAAAAAGCAGAATTGCTTGGTTCTGAAAGAAAACATTTATTGGTATCTGGAACATCTATTTACCAATATAGAACAAGAGATCAACAGTTTGCTCAGTTTTTCAAGCAGGAAGAGGATTTGGTTTATTGCCATGATATTGGTAGTCTGATGAACGAGTTTGGCATTGAGTACAAGAAGGCAGATTGGAGGCTTTTTATAGACTCATCAAAAACTAGTTTAAAAACTGTTCTTTTACACAATGGAAATACTTATGCTTCACTGCCTGTTACTCATTCAATCCATATGATGGAAACTTACGAAAATCTGACATGATTTTACAAAAAATCAACTATCCGGTTCGCGATTGGATGCTGTGTGGGGATTTGAAAGTTGTTTGCATGATCGTTGGTCAACAAAAGGGATTTACAAAGTTTCCATGTTTTATATGTGAGTGGGACAAGGGATCGACATTGGTCCACAAAATAATGGCTCATGGCCCGTAAGAAAAACTTTAACACCTGGCGAGAAGAACATATTACATAAACCTTTAGTAGATCAAAAAAAGATTCTTCTACCACCTTTACACATAAAGTTAGGCTTAATGAAACAATTTGTAAAAGGCTTGGCTAATGATGGTGAATGTTTTAAATATTTGTGTGAAAGATTTCCACATTTATCAGAAGCCAAACTGAAAGAAGGTGTTTTTATTGGGCCTGATATTCGTTCGATTCCAACTTTGGAGCAAGGATGACTACAAAGGAAAAGGAGGCTTGGATATCATTTAAGTAAGTTTTTTGGCATTGTGAAGGACTCAAACGATGAGCTTATCGCAGCTAATATGACAAGTTAAAAAATCTGGGATGTCTGATGAGCCTTAAAGTCCACTTCATGCACAGCCATCTTGACTTTTTTCCTGAAAATTTGTGCGCTGTGGGTGAAGAACAGGGGGAACGGTTCCATCAGGACATAAAGGTGATGGAGAAACGGTACCAGGGTCGGTGGAATATCAGCATGATGAGTGACTACCGTTGGTCACTTCATCGAGAACAACAAAGTGCATCGCATCGTAGAAAAAGCTATATAAGAAGCTTTACAGAGAAAAGGGAAAGGAAGTACAAAAAATAAGCACCTAAAATATATATTGAAGTGGTATATGTTGTGGCAGATCAAAATTGTAGCCTAATTAAATAAAAGTAGGATTTAAGTTAAATGTTTTTATTTGTTATATATCCAATTTTCCCCATGTTAAAATATAATCGATGTCATATTGTGAGAGAACTATGGGCGATACAAAAAAAGCTGGTACCAGATACGGTTTCAGCACCCAAATATACATAAGATTTGAATGTATTTGTTTAAAAAGTTTTTACAAATATTTTTTTTGTTGGCCTGTCTTCGGAGTGGTGGTACTAAATGATTTATTTAAACTACTCTTCTTTTTATTCTCGTCATTTCGTAAAATCTCAAATTTAATGTAAAATTCTCCTAAAACAACAGACAGCATAAATTCAAAGGAACTTCTAACATTATTTCATATATCAAATATGTTTCGTTAAGGTATCTTCATTTACGTCAGGAAGTTTTAATGTTTTAGGGTTGTCGTGAGAGTTTTCTATCACATTCGCTCATCTTACTGCTAAAAATAACTTTATTCATCGAAATTGATCACAATACTACGTTTGGAAAGAAATCATCAAAATTTGCTGTGGATAGAAACAATCGCCATCTCGATTAAAATAAAGGAGAAAAGGGACGCCAATAAATTCATCACTTATGGTTAAGCTTTCATCGAGTTACCTTGTATTTTGGCTGCGCTTCCAGATTAAATAAATTCAAGGTAGAAGAGAAGGTTGGAGGTTAGAATAGGCAGATTTCCAGTGAATGTTATAAGGAACATAGAGTTTATATGACACCTTCGAAAAATCAAGGTTAATTTGGATTTTTCAAGTTTTACATTCGTTAATTTCCATACCTGTTTGCCCCTATTCAAACGTTTATTTTAGTCGGAGTGGCTATCTCAATTAAATTGCACTTTCAGTGTACACCACTAAAACAATACCTGATAAATTATTCACATACATTCGCATATTATATATACAAACTAACACAAATTTATCCTCCAGCAAAACCCCAATACGTTTCGTTCCATCGAAAAATTACCTGGGAATCTAAACGGTCCATATTCTGCAGCCCACACCAAACAAACAACCGTTAATTTATGCAACTGCTTTGCAAATATAATAAAGCCTGTACGCATTGAATACAAGTAGACCGACACGGCTTAAAATTCGCCGCATAAATGAATGGCTAAGCGCAATAAATTGTATCGGTTTGCCCTAACCGCAAAACCTCCAACCGATAACTAATTTTGCTTCCCACTACTATGGGGTATGGACCCTCCTTTCATCTAATACGCTCTAAAAGCCGATCGCCTATATAAAATTAGTTCGCCAAGTTTATAATTAAAAAAGTTGGGAGAAAGCGTGATCAAATCGGCAAGACCGGCCACTCAATATGGTACAGGGTGTTTTCAATCGGAAGCTTTCAGTTTGAATGGCAGGAAATTGTTTTCTGGTTGTTGTTTTTTACAGATGAGTTCCTGTTTGTGAGGGAATCTGTTCTTATAGTAAAACAGTTAATTTACACACGAAAAGGAGTTGGTGGTGAAGTAATAAAACAATATACCGTTAGCTAAACTTTAAAAAATCTTCTTCTGTTATAAAAGTTCTTGCTTATCCTGTGAAAGTGTGAAATAATTAGTTGGTTTTTGGCCACAGGACTGTAACACTCAAACACTTCAATACAAAACACTATACGAGGTCAAATTGCTTGGTCCTCTTCAGTTGTCGAATATGATGGTTGTCCAATACTTGAAGAGCCTCCCCGTCAGGATGTTGGTGAAGGGTCTTGCTTCATGGTTGACTGCCATTTTCTTGATTTCAGTAGATACCAATTGGATATTCATATCACTACCTATGTCATTGCTAGTTACCAGCTAAGCTGTATCATCTGCAAAAGTTGCTAGATTTATTTCTGGTAAATATGGTATGTCACTAGTATAAAGCAAGTACAGAATTAGGCCTAAGACGCTTTCTTGTGGGGCCTCTGCTTTAATTTCTTTGAGATCAGGGTTGATTTGATTGATTGATTTTTCTACCAAAGCAGGGCTGGTCTTTACATCCCTAACACTGAAGCTTAGTAGCTTATTGTATTATTCCTGCTTCGGTTTTGTTTTACTCGAACAGGTTAGTTCCCGCAATCAGGTTTAAGAGCTTATGTAGTAAATATTTCTCCATTGGTAGTTCAATTGTGCTTCGCATAGCGAATCTGCGTTTGAGCTAACGCTGCACATTCGAAAATAATATGAGGGGCTGTTTCCTCCTCCTCATTGCAAAGTCTACATAAGGGCTCATCTTTGTAGATCCCCATCTTATGCAAGTGGCCTCTCAAACAGCCCTGTCCTGTTAATAGACATGTTACTGCCCTAAGCTGTATCTTGCTTAATTCAAGCAGGTCAGCAGTCAGATGTTGCGACGGTCTTCCCATCATCCGTTTGCTGTGCTTTTGTCCAGCTGCATGTTTCCAATTTAATTGGTGTTGTGTTATGATCCACTCATTAATTGCACCACGCACTGCACTCTTGGTAATACCTAGACCCGGTTCAGGGTCTATATAATTCATTTTTGAACCTTCCCTCGCTAGCTGGTCTGCAATTTCATTGCCCGCTATGCCCCTGTGCCCTGGCACCCACACCAGTGTGACCTTGTTTTGTTTAGACAGAGCCATTAGGGTTTGCAGGCACTCCCACACTAGTTTGGAGGTTATACGATAGGATGCTAGTGCCTTTAAGGCTGCCTGGCTGTCAGAGAGAATGCAAATCGTCTCACCCTGCGGTCGCCGACGCAGACTCTCCCACGCGCAGGTTTGTATAGCATAAATTTCTGTTTGAAATACCGTGGTGTATCGCCCAAGTGATACACATACTTTGTATCCCTGGTTTTCCTCATATACACCAACGCCAGAAGTAGTGCCCGTTTTGGACCCATCTGTGTACCAGACTAGGGTCTTCGGTTTTCTCCCCTCTCCGACCCTCCATTCCTCCCAATTCAAGAGAACCTTGAAAGGTTTGTCATAGGAGATCCAGGAGATTGTTGTATCACTACCCATATCATAGATAGGTTAGTTACTACTGGCTTCTATTCTGGTGTGCCCAGATCCACTGTGGATCTCCAGTTGCTAGTATTTTTCAGTCTGTATGCACCCATTCTGGCTTCTCCCTTGATGAGAGGAGGTAGGTTTAGCATGGTTTCCATAGCAGCTGTTGGAGTGCTTTTAATAGCTCCTGTTATACACAGACATGCCAGTCTCTGAATTTTCGAGAGACTAGTTATCGCATGCTTCTATGTGATCTTAGGCCACCAAACCAGGCAGCCATAAGTTATCATGGGTCTTACCATCGTAGTGTACAACCAGTACGTCATATGTGGTTTGAGTCACCATGTTTTCCCAACTGTTCTACGGGTTGTCATTAACACCCTCTTACACTTGTCGTCATTTTTTTGTAAATGCGAGTTCCAGTTCAGTTTAGAGTCCAAGGTTACATCTAATAACTTAGCCTCCTGACTGATCTGTACTACTTCGTTGCAAAGAATCGGCTCTCTTAAACCGTCCAATTTCCTTCTCTTGGTGAAGGGTACAAGTGCAATTTTTCCAGGATTTACTCTAAGGTTCTCCTTTTTGCACCATACTTCTACCATTTTTAATGCTCTTTGCATTAGTTCTGAGATTATGCTGGCGTTTCTCCCGCTGGTGAGCATTACAATGTCATCAGCATATCCCTGTGTATAGTAGGAGATCAGGGTAGTCGCCTTCTTGTTTTATTCTGAACGTTCTGTTATATATGATGTCAAAATCTCAATTAATTGTTTTGGTAGTAGTTTGGATAAGACCTTCATGCCAAACCTTATCAAGGGCTTGGGCTACATCTAAGAACAAGGCTAAACATATTTCTTTTTCTTCCAGTAAATAAAGAAAATAATCTTAGTAAAATACAGCAACCCTAACTTCAGTACATTTATTATTGTTATTATTAAAAATAGTCTAAAGTTTTTCCCTCAAAATTTTATATTACAGCTGCTTGCAACTCAGTATCGTCCTTAAAACGACGTTCCCTAAGGTATTTGCTTAAATAAGAAAATAAATAATAATCACTTGGATCCATGTGCGGACTATATGTTACAATAGATGTTCCACTTCTTGAAAGACGCATTCGCGGATGGTAGTTTGTGAAATGGCGGGGTGCATTGTCGTGCAATAATCCAACACCTTTTGTCAATTTTCCTCGATGTGTTGTACGAATCCCTCAATCTATGCAACGAAAGGCTGTTGACAAACACAATCATCAGGAAAGTAGTGGCTTTACCAATTTTAAAATGACTTTTTTCGATTTTGTTAAATGGAACAGCTTGTATATTATGATTAGGAGTGATGCAGAATTACATTCTGTATCGATCTATATTAGGCTTCCCTATACTTACTTTTAGCGGTTTCTACAATAATCCAGAATAATCAAAATTTCAAAGTTAGTGTGCCTGAAAGACTTAGCGACTAATAAATAATAATAACAATAGCAATAATAATAATAATAATAATAATAATAGTAATAATAATAATTCAATTTCAGAGTTATAACTCGAAAACCACAAAACAGGTTATTCTCATAATCTCGGAGTGAATGGATCTTTAATAATCCAAAATATACAGAGTGTTGCATTTAAAAAAGTGAATTTTATAGTGTCACTTTTTTTACAAAACACCCAGTATATGGAAATATATTTTCCAAAGATGCACAATTAACATATTACATTCTCAAAATATCCAATTGCTATTTAGCATATAGTCCGAATAATAAAAGACGGACGTACTATTGCTGCACTCTATACAGGGTGAGTCATAATTAACTGTAAACAAATTAACTGTATGTCCTTCAGTCCAAAACAAAACAATTATCTTAATATAACTTGTTATCAAAATGTTTCCTTCAGAAGATACAGAGTGCTACAGAAACTGATTGCTCACGTTTTTTGCTATAACTTGAATTTATTGTTTAAAAATACATTTTGATTATCTAAAAAACATATTGAGTTAATTGTTTTGTTTCGGGTTGGAGAATATACAGTTAAATCTTTTATACTTAATTATGACTCACCCTGTATACTAACATGCTTGATATTTGAGCTAAGCTAGGGTGAATTTCGTAGAAAAATTTTTAAAATCAACGATTCAATAATCTTATTTTCGTTATATTTATACAAACTTTTAACGTACATTTTCCAAAACAATAACAAATTTTCAACTCATACAAATATTCATAATTATGGAACTAGAAACAGAAATAACATCATAACGATATATACGAATCTATTGAAATATTTACAGTTCACCGGCTACATTTCTGTTCTAATACCGGATTTATATCCAGGATGGCTTTGATCGCTTTTTTTATTAAAGGTAATACACCGTCGAAAATTGAATCAAATCGCTATCTCGCTCCGTACCGTAGTTTCGAATGTAGTTTTTGTTGTTTTAACGCTGTGTTGTTGTTGCTGCACGATACGCTGCCTCTATCCGATACATGTATACATCGTTAATAAATCGTATTGAACAGGCTAGTAATTTCAAATAAATTCGTTCCATAGCACTGCGCAAATATCTAGCCCCCTTTTTGCATGTACGTGTGCGAATGAAACTTTATCGCTGCATATGTATGTGTGCAGTAGGCAATGACATTCAATAAACGTGGGTTGTAAACACAAAATTTCAATTTACGATTATCGCGTTTTAATATTTACTATCTACAATTATTTGCACGACAAATTTTGCAACTGCACAATCTATGGACCGCAAAATACGATGTATTTTGTGTATATGTATGTAAATAGCTACGTTTTAATAATGGGCTGCGAATGGGTTTATTAAATAATAGATTTAATCGCGTTAATGTAACGTTAACATATCCATCCAAACACCCGATTTCACACAATTCCTATTTTCCGTGAAATCGACCGATAAATACGACAACTTGCTTCGCACATGCCAAGCAGTGTACGCGATTTTGTTGCGTCAAACGCGTTTTGTTATGTAAACAGGGCGGAGAGGGAAATCATACAACTTCATAGGCGTGGGCCGTTTGGATCTACATTCTAAAAATATTTTGTGATATACTGGGAGGTGGAGAATCTGTAATCTTAGCTGCTGTTTTTGAAGATTAGTGGCATAAACTAGGAGATGTACGAGCAATGTGGCCAGGCGACGCGCTGACGGCCCGCGCTGCGGTCTATTCCATCTTCATGGACCTCATGCGCGCGTTCGGCACGGTTTGGCACGACAGATTGTTGTATAAGATGATAAGATTGGAAATTAACGCCAATCTGATTGAACTGATCGGCAGCCAGCTGCAGGTACCTTAGGATTGGGCAAGATAGATCCCCCACACACCTTGTACAAGCCGACGTTCCACAGGGGTCCTTGTTGACACCCGAGTTATACTTACTCTACGCTCATGATGTCCCGAAACTATCTCAGACAGAACTGGCGCTGATGACGTTGCCATATACACGTCGGGCCGAAACGAGGGTTACTTAGCACGCAGACTCCAAGCCGCAGCGGATCAGTTCACAGCCGGTCAATCCTAGCAAGTGCCAGGCAATTCGATTTATCAGCGGCGCCCCTATGAACGTTTCGGTCGATCGTCGGCAATCGTCTTCCTTGGATGTCAAGCGTTAAGTACATAGGGCTGAATCTGGAGCAACCATCTCCAGGAGCTACGAGGGTGGATAGCGGCAGCTAGGAACGCATCGTACCCCATCATCGGAAGAAACAGCGCCATGGATCTTAAAAATAAAAGAATACTTTATTTATCAACGATCAGGTCCATGATGACCTATGGCGCTGTCACATGGTGCACGGTAGCGAACTATCGATATCCAATACTGGAGGCAATGCAGAATAGGGTGCTGGGTGCGACCCGACCTCGAAATACCCACCATCAGGGATCACCTCAGGGATCTGGCCAGCGGGGCATGGAAGCGAGCGGCCGAATCCCGTCACCCGCTCATGAAAGTTGTCGTGGAACCCCACGACCAAAATTACGGGGGTTAAGGACGTCGCCAAAACCAGCAAGGACGAGTAGAGGAGGGAGTTGGCCAAGGAGCACAACAACTGAGACTGAGACTTGGCATCACTAAGAAACATCCAAATAAAAAAAGAGAAATACCCCAACTACCGGCGCACTATGGGGCGAACGCGTATATATCATCTCAAAATTGAATAACTTTAAAAGTAATGCATATATCGTAGTGAAATTTGTAATGTAAGTTAACCAATACATGCAGTTTTATAATTTATAAAGAGTTTATAAAATATTAAACTAGATATATAACAATAAGCATAATGAAAATAAACGGTGTAAATCTCCGCCAAACTACAAATTGTTTACGAACATAACTTGAGAAAATGCTTATGAGTAATAATATACAATAGGTACTTAACATTAAAAAAAAACATTTTAGGCTTTTCTCTTATGCAGTCTAAGAAAAATTCAATTCACAAAAAAAATTTTCTCTATTCACTATTTACACTTTCTTCCGATTCAACACTAAAATTTTGTAACAGAACTTTAGCTTCATCATCTAATTCCATAAATTTTCGTGCTTTAGACCAACGTTTACTAAAAATATATGGATCGGAAGTATACATGAGGGTGTGGAACACATCTTCATTTATTGACGATCGGGAACATTTTCTAGCATGGTGTAAGCGAAAATTTTTATAATCCTTGTTTCGTGCGTCCTGAGCATCCTCTGAAAGCTGTCCCAATGGTAGCAGGGCAAGATGTTTTATGATGTTTTCTCCATGGATTAACACCTTGTGAACAGAAGCTGGCAAATAGTATCATCCGTACGCTTCTACATAATATTTCGCGGTTGTTCTTGCATATTCCCCGAATTTCTTTGCGTCAATAGGTTTTCCGCTAGACATAGTTTGTAAAAGTATGTAAAATCTTTTGATTAGATGTTCATTTACTCCAGTTATATTTGCAGTACATGTGTAATTAATAAAGAATCTTCTGGCGGTCTTTCCATCATTCGAATTTCCGCTACCTTGACGAGGTTTATCGACAATCAGCCCAAGCTCGTCTCTGAATTTTCTTTGTATTTCTTCTTTCGTTTCTTTTTTTCTCTTTTTTTTCTTCGCTTTCGAGCGGACCACTTTTTAAATTGTAAGTTATATGAAATATGTAAAATACATTCCGTAAATCTAATCCAGCAATGTATGTTGAAAGCCCGAATCTGTAGGCTTCTTGTCTAACCGTGTTTGCTTCTAACTAAGTTCCAAATTATTCATTTCAGATGGCTTTGCGAGACATATTTGCATGCTGAAGAAGAAGGTGTATCAGTCAACACTTGCGTTACCTTACCGTCAATCATCGTTAAAATTAGTGCGTGTTTTACCGAAACAGTTGTTTGTTCAGAAATAACCACCTGGGTAGCTTGAAGCGTAGAAATTTCATTTTCTATGCCTAATATAACTTCACTTGTTTTTGCTGGAGTTTCTTTAGCAAACTCAATTGATATTGGACGACAAAATCTGTTGGAAGAGGGTGTCGGATTTTCCCATATTGCTTGACTGGTTTCAGAATTAACTAACTTTAGAGGAACTAAAGAAGCAATAAATCGCACCCCCATTTCACGTATAATATCATTTGTTGGATATCTGATATATCAACATAGTCAATTTTGAGGATCCTTCTTACTGTATGATTTAGAAGATCTTGAAGTGTAACACTTGCTTTTATATCTGTTACAGTTATCCCACCAGGATAACATTCCGCTTTAGCTTCTGCTATCCTTTTGTAAGATGGGAGTATTTTGCATCCTTTCTCATCTACAACTGTCTTTAATAACTGATATTTGTCCCTGGGTATGTTTAAGTCTATGTACATAGCTAAGCCTTCATCTTTTGATAAACTTAATACACCTTGACCTTCATTGTCAAGCCACTTCAATAGACCATCTTGTAATTCAGGGGACAAATACCTTACTTTCTCAATAATTTTTGCATGTGTAATTTCACCAATTGACCTCAGTGCTTGTAGATATAAGAAGGTAATTTGATCTATTCCAGAATGCCGAATCATTTTTGTAGCTTTCCTTTTCTTAGTAGACTCGGAGGATTCTTCATAGTCTTTGCATGGTCTACCTCTTTGTCTTCCAGACAGTGTAGAAATTTCTGGTGTGGACCCCTCCGTATTGTCAAAATCAATGACATACTCCGTATTTAGCCAGTCTTGGTTATTGACGATAAATCGATCTTTCCTTCTTGATGCCGCCATTTTGCTTTAAATTTGGGCAATAAAGTTTTTTGTATATTAGACTTGACACAAGTAAATTGTGTTTCGGTTAGATTGTAATTGTCTTTTAAAAATCTTTCGGCAGTTGAGATATGTTTTCCTTGTGCGATGAAAGCCATACAGAAGTCGTTTACTTTGATTGATATAACAACCATTTTATTTCACTTTGAGAATTATATTGCACAGACAATTTTGTTACTGTAGTAATTTGCGGTGCACTTACTAGTGGTAATACGATGTAAAGTGAATTTGAATCCTTTTATATAATATGTAATATATGTTTTAAAACGACAACCGCATTATATGGAAAATATTCACAAATACAAATGATAAACTAATCACACCACAGATAAAATAATATTTTTCGAAGATAAACGTTATTATTGAGGTTGACGGCACATGTTATTATTATGGGTAAACCTTATCACCCATTATTAATAAATAGATAATTAATTAGGTACAAACAAAATTTTCTAGACACCTATGTACTATAAACGTGTTCCAATATGAATAACGTATTTAGCAAAGTATAGCAAACGCCAATTAAGTAAGACCAATTAGACCAAATACAAATTTTCCTACTATCTCTAATGCTGCGCGAACTTACTCCCACGTAGGTACATCAATGTTCATAATCTATAACCTTTATTACGCGGCGCTCTGTTAGAAGTCTATTGTTTGAAAAAGGCGCAAGGAAGCGCAAGTTTTTATTGCTTATTCTTAAAGTAGACACTCTAACGAATATATAAATCGCAATTTCAAACCAGCGGCAAAAAGCGCTAATTACTAAATGTTTAATGAAAGTTTATATTTCTCATCAATTAAATCGTTTCGCTTCCCAATTTAATTTGAAGCAGTTATTAACTATAAAGAACTAAAAGTAGCCCTTTACGTAGCACATATGTATTCTTCCAAACTAATAAAATAGAAACAATATCTAGATTCAACGCATAACATATTCTACTAGAACCCCTGCAATAAAAACACTGTCATCGAGGTTCGTACAAACTCATTATATGAAGTCAAGGTGATATAATAATTTACCAATAAATTTGACCCTTTTTTTTTTTTTAAATGGGTCTTCAACCAGATCATCTGCAACCAGTTTAGGTACTGTATTACTTATTTCACCTAGGCCATCTATTTTCTCTGATCTAAGATTTATTATGAATTTTTCACATTTCAATCAAACACCTCCAAACTCAGTATTTACTTGTATAAAAATAAAATAGCTGAACATTTTTTTAATAAAAATTAATTAGAATTGTGGCACACCGTTGCGTTGTCAAAGATTTTATTTAAATTCCAATATCTCTACCTATTAAAACCTCTTCCCCATTCCATCACTTTCAATCATTTCTCAGGTATAAAATTCCATCATTCCCGTTTTCAATATTCGTTCATTTTCCATTACGATTTTCTAAATATTTCATCCGCGAATTGAAATATTTCCCTTCGAAGATCTTCGAAATAGAACACCGCGTATTATAGGTAATACGGCTGCGAGTCAACCTCCAATTAAACCTTCAAGACGGGACAAAATAAATCATCGAAAGACTCTCTTAAGGGCGCTCGCCTTGCTTAATACATATAAATCTAAAAGATTTGAGGATTTATATCCATAGCTTTCCGTTTGTTCTCTCTCCTCCTTTTGATGGTGCTTTCCTTTTCTTGCAATTAATTTCGGACTGCACAAAGAGATCTATTAAAAATTAATTATGCCTACCTTTAGTTTAGGTTGGGGTTCAGATCCTGGATTTCCTGAGATTTTCTCGCGATGTATTTTGTTTCTTCTTTAAAGTAGATTTCCATCGGGATGCTGTTCTTGTATAGCCCTTTGGAAATGTGTACTTTTGAAGATACGATTCTGTGCAAGTTGCACCAATGGAATTTGTTTCATATATCTGGAAATGTTGTGATCTGGAATGTAACCTTTATAATTTGGACAGTGTTCTGTATACAGATAGATAATGCCAATAGATGTAATTAGGAACAAAAATAAAAATCAGATTGTAAAACCATATACAGTACAAAAGAGTGTAGCAGTTGCTAAATCGCTTTGCCTGAGTTTAATCGTGCAGCACTGAAATTTAAAAAAAAAATGGTTCATATAATGCAAATGGAATCAACAAATTTTGTATAGCGAACCCAAAGAAAGAAGTGCATATGTTGTCATCGTTAGCAGCGCCAACAAAATGTGCCAGTGGCGTCGGTAATTTAAACAAATTGAGGTACTTGAAAGGATAAAAATAGAAAGAAAATAGTTTCATGAACGAGATATAATAGGAAATAATAAATGAACATATTGCTGTACCTCATTTAACAACACCATCGCTGCAATCTGTACAATTAATATAACATATACGAGGGTAAGTCAAATATTATCTACACTCTCGCCATAACAAGCTTTGAAAGTTATCGTAGTGGCAGCCGCTTGCGCATGCGTCGAGCTGGCACCACTGTGATCATTTGTGCGGAATTTAATCACGATCGCGTCATTTGTCGGCTAGCAACAACAGAATAAGCATGTCAGCTCCGCTATTAGTTTGCACCAAAGAGGAACAACGAGCAGTGATCCAATTCTTGTAGCCAGAGGATGTGAAAGGTGTTGAAATTCACCGGATACTTTTGTCATAATACGGGGACAGTGCTTTATCTCGTAAAAGCGCTTTTTTGTGGATCGAAATGTTTCAAAGTGGCCGCAGGAGCTTAGCACAAAAAGAGGGAGCTGGACGGCCGTCAATCTCGACCCCCGACGACAACATTCAGCAAGCTCGAGAGGTACCAACTCAACGCATACGCAAGCAGCCGCCACTACGACAACTTTCAAAGCTTGTTATGGCGAAAGTGTAGATAATATTTGTCTTACCTTCGTATATCTATTTATTTTATTTATTTGTATTTAAATTTTACAGTTTTCTTAATAAAAATGGAACGATAACAGCCTGGAATAACAAAACAACTGAAATCTATACAAGAAAACGAGCTGTAACCTAATCAAAGCCTGGCACGCTGTTGAGGTTTCAGTAGATACTAAAGCGAGGTAATGTTTCTGCGCGGCATAGGCGTGAGCTACCTTCAGTAAGTACAATACCAAAAAATGAGTAATATATCGAATAATAATAACAGAACCAATCAAGAATTGCAGCGTTTTCAAGTAGGCTCGCGTTGAACGATGTTCGTCGTGGTGAAAAAAGGTGTTGTGCAAATTAGTTCATCTACTGTAATCGAGCAATTAATTCGTCTGACTGACTTATACACAAAATCAATCTATCCCAAGATTAGGCAGTCAAAAGTAATTCATGTGCATGCAGATCAAAATCTCAATATTTCGAAATTTTAAATGATTATTAATTCCCTGTATAAAACGCAATAAATTCCTTAGGACCTATTCATCCTCCGTTCAATAAATGCACTTAATATCGAAGATATTCGAAGACAACCCGGCAGATTATTCCCCCTCGAATTCTCAAGCGCGATGCTCCCAAGCAACACCATCCTAGCCTTCAATATTAATCGACGATCCTCTCCATCCTTATTCCTCTTCCTTTTTCATTCCTGACGTTCCGCATTCGTCAACTCCTTTTTTAACGAATTCCGCCGATCCCCCTTCCTCCCTTCAGTCTCGCACCAATGTCCCCATTTTATTTCGAATGCCATCCAGCTTACCTCCGTCTATCTCGAGGACGTGTTTCGTTTCTTTTTTTTGTTTTTTTTTTTCTTCTTACTTCTTCGCTCTTTTTCCTGTTTGTGACGGCATCTTCGATATTTTCAGGTCATTACGTGCTGGCATGGAAAAAGGGCATCGCGGTGTTGTCCGCAGGCAACGTGAAGGTCTCGCCCGATCCTCGTATCAATCTGGTGAACGGGTACAGTCTGGAGATCAAGGAGGTTGGACCGCAGGATGCAGGCGATTACGTCTGTCAGATCGGGACGCTCGAACCCAGAGAAATTACGCATACGGTGGAGATACACGGTAAGTAAAAAGAGCTATTGTGTCTATAGAAATAATTGCCACTTGTTAGAAAAATGGGTATGAGTAGAAAAAAAGCAAAATCGTGTTGAATTTTTCCGTGCATTTTGAGAAAAAGGTTAGTAAATGCCAGTAAATGTTGTTGCACAGAACAAAAGAACTTCAACAAATAATACAATCTTAATAATCTTAGATAAAACTTTATAATGACAACTGTGGAGTGGAGACTATTGTTCGTTGTAGGGAGGTGTTCGCTGTAGAGAGGTTTAACCTGAGCAAAAGTTAAACATAATTCTCACATCATTTTATGTTTTTAATGCAAAAACATTAAATAATACCAATTAAGCTAGATATACCGCGTTGGTAAGTTCCGTAGTAAAATAAACCGCTAAAATATATGGATAGTGTTGCAACGTTTGCTCGCTATGAAAGCATAAGGTGGGGGAGTCGTGCGAAGCGAATCTATATATCAGTAAGAATCCAATCGCCGTCAGGAGAAGATCACGCTAGACTCTAGCCATGCATTATACTCGTAGTTTATTTCTTTAATTGATCATCCTTGCCTTTCTCAATCTTTTCTCCTTGATTATTTTTGATTTGCTTTGTTTGTGTCTCGAAATTATACTGTAGGATAGTTTTCTTTTTAATTATATTCTTATAAACTAGGAAGCCGTTAAATGGTACTACTATAGAGGCAGTTCTCCAAATGCTTATTTAAACGATTACTATAATAGTACGTTCAACTGAATTTTTGCACGTACAAATACGATTCATTTTATTATAAAATTCCATTAATTAGATTTAGAAAACATGTAAGTATTTGTTATGCGCTCATTATCATTAGAACATTTAATATATTGGACGTTTTCTTTGCTTGATATACGACAATGTATTTATTGTGAAATAATCAACGATTAAAGTCCATCAATAGGACTAATATCAAGTAAGATCTATTACGTATTTCCTAAAATCTGTGCCAAGTTGTTACATCGACTACGTATGGTAGGCGACTGAGTTGCTAGTGTGTGCGCTTGTCTAGCGGCACTGAGGAGCGGAGGGAACTCTCCTAGCACAAGCGACAACATTATTCGCTATATATATGGGACTCGCATCTATAAATGAATGCTTACCGACCCTAGTGTTAAATTATTAAAACTTAATATAAATATAATATATATAATATAATATAATAATGGAAAAAGATAAAAATGCTCTTCACTCTCAAAATTCTATATTGACTTAAACAATGCTACCGATTTCGGGCATTATGCACATCCTCGGACAAGCTAGAAAGCCATCATATTCATAATTACAATATTGTAAAATTAATCTATTATCTAATATATTGTAATGTGTTGTATCAACTTTCTACCTGTTGCTTAATGTATACCGGGTGTCCACACTTCGATGCTCACCATTGGTATCTCGGTTATTAGGAGACATAGAGCAACGGTTAAATGGGGAATATTTTCTAGAATTCAATACTCGCAACAAATCTCATTTTAAACTCGACCCTAACTTTTTTAAATTTTACGATATTTTCAAAAAAAAAAACAAAATTTGGCGATTTCAATTTTTCTCAATAACTCGGCAACACCTAATGTGACCGCTTCTAAAGTTTTACAATGTGGAAACAAACTTTTTGGCGTCAATAGAAACCCCCGATTGTCATTTGTTTTCAAGATATTAGCGCCATCTTTTGTTTTTTCATAAACAGCCAGATTGGATTGTTGGTTAGTTAGATAGCCCTTAAAAGGAGCTTTTCAACGATGTATAACATACCTGAAAACTTTTTACTTGTAGGGGAGATATCAACAAAAAAATAAATTAATCTGTAATATGAAATCTGTAGATTATGAATAAAGGATAACAGACGGTTGCACAAGGAATCGAGTGGACGTTCGGTTATTATCATTTGATCGGTGGGCGTGTACTATTGTTCGCGTGCATTATCGATGTAATAGTACACGCACACCGATCAACCGATAATAACTGAATGTCCACTCGATTCCTTGAAAGTACATAGTAAATACAGCGGGTGCAACCGTTTGTCACGCTTTAGTTATGAAACCAAAATCAAAGAGAAATGGAAGCGAAAAGATATGCTAAAAGATTCACTTAAAGAAACTGTTCAATATGACGACCATTCTGTTCCACACACTTTTGACACCTTATTCTAACCGAGTTAGAAACTCTACGAAGTCCGTTTCCGTTTAATGATCTTAGGACATTTAGCGCTCTTTGTTCTAAAATTTTTCGAGTTTCTGGCGGTTCAAAATTAAATAATTCGTTTTTAGTAGTACCCCATAAATAAAAATCAAGGGGAGTAAGGTCGGGTGATCTCGCAGGCCATTGTACTGGTCCATTATTTGAAAGTACACTCTCATTAAAGTTTTCTCTCAAAGAATGTTGCACGTCACGAGAATTATGGGCCGCGCAACCATCCTGCTGGAACCACATGTTTTGCATGTTGTCAGGATTAATAACTTGTCTCAAAGCAGGCATTATCTCGTTTGTTAGTAGCTCCAAATATCTGTTACCAGTTAAATTGTAATCAAAAGCGAAAGGACCTATTAAGTGATTATCTAAAACGAAAAGGAACTCGAAAAACAAAAAAAAATTTCAACAGAATTTCATACCAATTAATTCAGTTTCTCGAGTCACTTGGCGAACTGATGTGCGTGGATTTTTCGTAACACTTTGCAAAATATTATTTCGTCGTATATCAGTACCGTTAACTTCGTAATTAGCTCTTTTTTTACGAAGCTTCCAAAGTCCAGTAAATTCCTAATTATTTTTCTAAAAATTGTCCTATGTGGTTGTTGTCTTTCCGAAAAACGCTCAGCGTAACTCATGCAAGCATTTTTAGGGTTTCTATTTGCTTTGAAATACACTTCTAACATAACTTTTTCTTCATTTGAATATTTATCTGCCACTATCAATACTTATGAAAAGAGTAACCTAAACTTGCGGATTAGCATAGGCGTCGGTATTACGGGTTAATATAAGAATACGAAAAATCCATAACTAAACTAAACCGGTAGAGAAGCAAGCATGTAGTGTCGATCTTGAATATAAATCATGTTAAACCGCGCTGAGAGAGATTTCGTTTTAGTACCGGTTGAGCTGTTGTAGAGATTAGTCGAACGGTCAAGGTTATGTACTTACGTGTCGCTTTTGAAAATATAGCTGGTGTTTTTTGTGTGTTGTAGTATTATACCAAGTACATAATTAGTGTATCGTTTCATATAGAACTAATATTTACATACCTAAGAAAACAATGCCTCGTAATAGATTTGCTACTAATGTACATAAGTATGTGTCACTTTTTCCCCATTTAAAATATGACGGTAGTGCAGATTTTTGCTTAATATGCAATGTTCGTTTGGCTGCATTGGACAGAACTGATTGCCAGAGGCATGTCAATGGTATTAAGCATATGAGAAATGCAAGAACTGAAATACCTTATACACTATTCCTCATACATTTATTAATTATGTTTACCTCTTGTAATCTTCCGTTGTCGTTGGTGAGAAAAGCAGCTTTTAAAACGTTTTGGCAGCAATACGTTCCAAAGTACCTATTACCCTCACAAACACAATTACAGAATCATTTGCCGCGAATGAAAGAGATGTTAGAAAATGTGTGTAAACGTGATTTGTGTTCCAAAAAAATATGGATTACCGTGGATGAGACGACCGATATAAAGAAAAACAGTATTGTGAATGTAATAGCTCGCGTTTTATCTAGCGAGAACACAGCATCTCGATATTTGTTAGCTTGCAAACGTGTTCAACAATGTACTGGGGAAAATATTAAAAAAGTGATAATGAACGCTTTAAAAAAATTTAAAATTGCCAAAGATCAAGTTGTGATGATTGTGACAGATAGTGCAGCAACGATGTTAAGTGTTGGGCGATCCTTAAAACATATATTTCCTAACTTAATACATATAACCTGCGTGCTGCATGCTTTGCATTTAGTTGGTGAAGTTGTTCGACAACATTATGGAAACGTTGATCGGATGATTGGAAGTACTAAAGCAGTGTTTCGTAAATCTCCTAAACGTTTAAAAGAATTTCGTAAATTTTGTCCAGGTATTCCAGGACCTCCTGAACCAATTCTAACGCGATGGGGTACTTGGCTAACAGCAGCTTCTTACTATTTGATCCATTTTCAACAAATTCAATCAGTTATAATGCGATTTAATCGGAATGAATTTCAAATTCCTCAATTTTTAGAAGATTTAACAACAATATGTACCAATTATACAGTATTACTAGATGCCATCAGAAAACTACAATGTACTGAATTGTCATTGCAGGAATCATTAGACATAGTGGAGAGTGTAAAAAATAAATTACACACATTAAATGATACGCCAGGATTATGCGCTAGTCAAAAGTTGGCAGATGTTTTAAGGAAAAATCCCGATGTTAATACTTTAGAGGCCGTTTATAATAAGTGTAAGAATAGTGAACTTTTAAGTGATTTTGAAAAACAGTTTCTACATGCAAATGTAACTTCCTTAGATGTGGAGAGATCGTTTTCTATGTATAAGAATATTTTTTCTTGTCGACGCACAAGGTTTAAAGAAGTAACTGTGGAAACATATGCAATGATGCAAGTTTACAGTAGTTCACATCCTGATGCCTCTAATTTGTTGAATAATTAGCAAGTAAGTTTATTTATTAATTTTTCGTATTCTTACATTAACCCGTAATACCGACGCCTATGCGAGTCCGCAAGTTTTGGTTACTCTATTAATAACTATGAGTACACAAGGTATTAACTAACTAATTTCTGTTACACTAATTGTACTTTGACAGCTTATCGTTTTGTATCACACTAGCGTTTAGTTTCAAATATTCATATTACAGATTAATTTATTTTTTGTTGATATCTCCCCTGCAAATAAAAAGTTTTCAGGTATGTTATATATCGTTGAAAAGCTCCTTTTAAGGGCTATCTAACTAACCAACAATCCAATATGGCTGCCTATGAAAAAACAAAAGATTGTAAAACTTTAGAAGCGGTGTTATCGAGTTATTGAGAAAAATTGAAATCGTCAAATTTTGTTTTTTTTCAAAATATCTTAAAATTTAAAAAAGTTAGGGTCGAGTTTGAAATGGGATTTGTTGCGAGTATTGAATTCTACAAAACATTCCCCATTTAACCGTTGCTCAATGTCTTCTAATAACCGAGATATTAATGGTGGGCATCGAAATGTGGACACACGGTATAATGTAAGTTAAAAAATATGTAAATAAGACAATGTGGAGATTAAAAATACTTTCAGTTTAGTAAAACAGTAAAGAAATTGTCAAAAAAATAAAATTAAATGTCTTGTTGAATTTTCTCCACTGGTCGACGCCCAAAATAAGTACATAAATCATTAAAACTTGTTAAAATCAACTCGAAATGGACCACACACACTTTAAAACTATGATTATAAGTAAAAATAAAAGTTCCTTTTTTGTGTTGAAAAGATGAGATATGAGTGACATCTATGGTGCAATATTGCTAGCAGATAATCACTACCACAAGTGGAGAACCACATAAGACAGGGATCACTTCTTTAGAAGTATCTGAATTGGGACTGACCGAGTGACTCACATAAAGGGACACACGGATAGGCCTTAGCGATGAAGCTGATGGAAGGAATACTCACGGAGGTTAAATTTACAAAAGGAACGTTAGCTAAATTTTCATTTTGTTTGTGTCCAAAAACTTGTATAGTTTCAGAATGATATCAGCTTTCTCTTGGGCAAGAATATACACAGAGAAAAAAACGTCCTTGACCCAAACAAATATGCATTCAATCAAGCCAATCGTGATTTTAAATGGCGGCAGATATATCTTTCTTTAGTTTAAAGAAATAATTTTTTTGACATCTTTATTTCGTTTAAAACATATGATCTCTCGAAACAAATAACATCAAGTTTGATTTGAAAATATCTCTCTTTGATTTAATATACGTAATATGTTCGATTCAACAATACAATTTTTTTTTTTAAAGAACTTCATCGGTTTGAAACAAATACATTTTTCTTTACCATTTATTTAACTTCAGTGAGGTGCACCTAATATACTTTATCTATAGATAAATTCTACTGTATATAAATCAAATTGCAAGTATCACCAATATTTCATTTAATCAATTTCTTCATACATAAAATATTTATTTTATTTTTTATTTTTTATATTTATTTCGAAGTATACAAAGGTATACAAGAAAAGTCAACAAAACCACAAAATTTTAATTATTCCAATATTCGTTTAACGAATACGGTTCTAAATTAACTAAATATTCAAACAATCTGCTTTTCAATATTCTTAAATTGTTGCTAGTTTTGATGAACAGTGGTAGTTTGTTATATAAACGTAGACTAGAATAATACACATTCCTTTCTGTTAATGTTAACCTATGTATTGGGTACTGATAAAAGTCATCTTTTAAACGAGTATTATGTACGTGATTGTATTTAGAATCATTTTTATTCATTTTATTTTGAAACAAAAAATTATGCAATTGTAAATATATACTCCATAAAAGGTTAGTAAATTATGCTGTTTAAAAACGGTTTTTTAGACTGTCTCTACTTGATAAACCGAAAATAACTCTAAGGACTTTCTTCTGAGCTAGAAAAACTCTATATACTTCTGGAGATTGACCCCAGAAAATGATACCATAACTCATGCGTGAGTAAAATACACCATAATAAACCGCGAACAGATCCGGAGTATTAAGTATCTTTTTTAAAGTTTTAAATCCAAAGGTTATCGAATTGAGTTGTTTACTGATGTTATCCGTGTGCACTGACCACTTCAAAAATTCGTACATATATAGACCTAAGAATTTGGTTGAACTGGTTATAGCAATTTCCTACCGCCCAGTTCAATACAAGAAGGCCTTGGTATTGCTGCAGAAGTTCGAAAAACCATGCAAGATGTTTTGGTTAGATTCAAAGCTAAGTTGTTGTTAAGAAACCAGTTATCAAGTGCACAAAAATAACTATTACATTCTCTGTTCAATTCAGAGTAGTCACTTCCTCGAACCAGTAAATTGGTATCATCTGCATAGTTTACAATGATATGTTCAGATCGTTGCACAACATTACTTATATCATTTGCATACAGATTAAATAATATAGGGCCAAGAACACTTCCCTGTGGTAATCCTTTTTTAAGAGGAAGAATTTGTGATCGTGAAGATTTGCCATTCTTTGTAAGTTCAACCAATTGCATTCTGTTGTTAAGGTACGAATGCATGAGATCACTCGCAACCCCACGAATGCCGTACATATCAAGTTTGGTAAGCAGTATAGAGTGATCCACATTGTCAAAGAAATAAGAGAAAAGAAACCATAACACCATTTATTTTATAATTTAATATTTAAAAACTTAGATTGTTACAAATTTTCAATATTAGATTTATACATACCAGGGTAAGTAAAAAATTACTTACACTTTTAGTTCTACAACTATATTAAACAAAAATAGGTGTACAACACATACATTATTTTTGGATATAGTCTCCACCTTTAGCAATGCACTTGGTCGAGCGAGCCACAAGCTTCCGTATGCCTTCCTGGTAGAAGGTTTTCGGTTGGTCGTGATAGCACTTTTGCACCACATTCCGAACATCTGTGTCTGAGGCAAATCGGCGACCTCTCAAAGCTTCCTTGAGCGGTCCAAAGAGATGAAAGTCTGAGGGAGCGAGATCAGAGCTGTAGGGAGGGTGTTCCAGGGTCTCAAAGCCCAACCTGTTGATAGCTTCTATGGTGTTATGGGCCGTGTGTGGACGGGCGTTGTCTTGCAACAACAAAACTTTCTTTGAGAGTAGACCACGGCGTTTGTTTCGAATTGCTGGTTTCAGCTTATTCGCCAATAAATCACTGTACATCGCACTATTTATGGTAGTCCCCCTGTCCAAGCATTCGTGATAGCCACCGCGCACACACTTTACGAAATTTGAGTTCATCGTGGATAATTTGATAGGCAGAACCGTGACTGATGTTTAAAGAAGATGGAACCTCACCTATGGTAACTCGCCTATTTGCTGTAACGATCTCTCGAGCTTGCTGAATGTTGTCGTCGGGGTCGAGGTTGACGGCCGTCCAGCTCCTTCGTTTTGTGTTACACTTTGAAACATTTCGATCAACAATCTAACGATCTATTCTCCTAAATCAACAAGGCGTGCCTATCATAGTCATATAATTAATTTAGTACAGTTTATATTAATTCCTGAAGATTAACGATCGCTCGAAACCGGTAGCATTGGAATAGACATTAAAGAATTTTTTGTGAGTAATAGACCGTTTTATTTATTCTTTCATCAAAATATATATTTGTTTGATTCAAGAACCTTTTCTTCTCTGTGTACTTTATTAACACTATCACCCTAAACGTTTCTTCATATTCCTTCACAAAAACATTAAATCTATCTATCACACACTGTCAACGGCAATACACAAAGGCGAATTCGAAAATTTTTCAAACGAAAGTTCTCCAGTTGAATATCTCAAATACATACGAAGAGTCGTCGTTTTCTCTTTTGCCTCTCCGTCATAAAAAACGCTCGTTTTTCCTCCAAGTTCTTTCTTCTTTCCGCGTCAAAGCTCTCGGCTGAAGTGCCTCCCCGCCATATTTCGTATAAGGAACATATATTTTACGTCCAAGTTTAAAACATAAACCCGTTAACGGATCCCTTTCGAGTGCAGACGAACCGGGGCATCGATTTCGAATAAACTCGGCCATGCAAAAAAGTTATATAACTGGAACTTATTTATTGAATATTAGATATTACGGCGAGAGGCCGCGTTTCTGAGCTTCGCTTGAGGGTATCGAACGATTTTGCCGTATATAGGCGATTGAACGAAGGGTGTATACGCTGTTGATGTAGTCCCGCATATCCGCTTGAAATTTATGTAGGGCTGTGTTTGTTATCGTTTTCTTTTTCCAAACGCTTAATCGTTAAATATTATATCTACATCAGATTTCCATTTTAAGACACCTTATTGATCTGTGAAATGCCAAACTTCGTTAGTGGACCTGTGGTAAAGTATTGAGGTAACATACCGACCTAAATATCTTTAGCGAAACAAACTTTATAGTATTTTTAAACGAAAATCCTATCAGCATATCTTCATATTTAGTTTACGAAAGAACGGCTCATTTTTGGTATAGGGAAATGGGGCTTTCCAGTGGGAAGAGGACGCATAGTATTGCGTAAATGCTGCGAGATTTCTCATTTTTTCGTTGTCCATAACCATAGCAGTAACTAGTCTGGGCAAACAGTGGCAACAGTCAGTGTAGTAGACATGTGGTGCGGAGTCGGCGATTATTTATTTCACGCGTCCACAGCGTCAGTACTAAATCGATGCTGTATGCGAGTAGTTCTGTGTATATGTAGGCTGTCGTAACCTATTTCGTAATTGTACGCTTGTTTGCTTTAAAAATGTCGCAGTTAGGTACGTCGTGAAAACGGCCAATGGCAGACACAGTTAAAAACTTTATAGTGGACATGCCGGGCTTAATTTTTGATGGCGCTAAAACTCAATGTCTAGTTTGTAAAATTCCTTTAATGTGTTGGTCCAGAAACCGTTGTCAACGTCACATCGAAAGCAAACAGCATTCTTCTGCAAAAAGTGGCATACGAGACCAAGAAAAATTTACATTTGATTTATGTGTTACTCTTATTTTATGTAATCTATCGTTTCATTTACTAGACAAAGAAGCATTTGTCTCCTTCTGGAATAAATATGCGGACTGTAAATTACCAAGTCGGACATTGATACGAAATGTAGTGCCATTTGCTCGTGAACACATAGAAAACAGAATGAAAACGGAATTGAAAGATAAAAAACTGTCGTTGTGTGTGGACGAAACAACAGATCGTCAAAAACATTCTGTGGTTAATGTAATGGTACGCACAATGGAACCACATCGACCGTCATCCTCCTTCTTACTTGCTTCCAAAAGAGTTATAAATTGTACTGCCGATGAGATTTTAAAGGTGGTGTTGAACTCATTGAACAAATTTGAAGTTTCAACTAAGCAACTTTTAATGTTTATGAGTGATGATGCAGCACCCGATCTCTTAAAGAACACAGTGGTAACTTCTTACATGTAACGTGAAAAATCCATACTCTAAATCTTGCGGCACAAACGATTCCTACATGTTTTCTACTAGTAAATGCATTGATTGCTAGTACAAAGGCAGTGTTTCTAACGTTCCCGAAACGTACTCGACTATTTCACAAACTGTGTCCTGATTTACCTGAACCACCACAGCCGATTGTTACACGTTGGGAAACATGGTTGCAGGCTGCGTTTTACTGCAACAAATATTTTGATCAAGTAAAGAAGGTAGTTTTAAAATTCAATCCGACAGAAGCTGCCATCAGAAGCAGGAACGAAATCAGAGAGAATACAACTACATAAAATTACTTCGGACTAGCAAACGTAAAATACGGTGGAAGCTATTTAAAAATTATCGAACTGCCATGAATACAAGTCGAAATCTTGATAGATACAGCCGAGAATTCCGTTCATCTTTAGTAAAAGTAACTCAATTAATTACACCTTCATTAACCCAACTTGGACGAGATTACCTAATAAACCAAAAGTTTGTATTTTGTTCACCTTGCGCTACACGCTTAATGGGCATTAATATTCAATCCGAGCAAACTCTTATAGCTTACTTATTTATCGCATTTAAATCGTCCAGAAGAGGGCGCTCTTAACGCTACCAACTTAAAAACAAATCGAAAAGTACGAGAGCGCTACAATATATTTCATCTACCGTCTCTAGGTAAGGTAAGTAGTAAGTGTTGCTCCTACTCTACTATTCCTCGAGTTCCCACCGCTTTCATTCTTTATATAAACATCGAGAGTCCTAAAATGAAAGCTCGCAATATCCTAGAAAGCTCGTAGGAGGCGGGCATTTGCATTGGCCAAACTTTGCAACTATTTTAAAGTTAGATTGAAGTCTGAGCGTCCATCCGCGTTTGCTCTTTTCGTTTCTTTTTGACTTCCTTCTTTACTATCTCCTTCTCCTTCGGTAATAATTATTTAAAATATCGCCTGTATTTAAATGCTAATAAAGCAGCCAGCGAACGGACCATCGCTAAAATATTCAATTTAGAAACAGGATTCGTGTTCTGGGAAACTATAGCGACAGCGGAAAGATAAAAGGTAAAAGCGCTGAGATGAAGGACGAGTTGTGCTGAGAGGATTTCGAAAAAGCTGGGAAATGAAGAAATAACGAAAAGAAAAGATGAAAAAGAAGGAAATAATTTTAGTATTAGTCGGAATTTGCATGGCAATTGGGAGAGGTTAAAAGATGATGATAAATTACTGCGATTGTGCGCGGTTTCGTTAAATTTGCTTGAAGATTGAAAGTTGTTAGAATATTTTTTAAATCAAAGGAGGATTTGGACGAAACTCCTTGGAAATTTCAGTATAATCGTTATTACATAGGAAAAAGTAACCGGAATTCCTCTTATTTCATTTTTTCAATTCTGTTCGAAGTACTTTCCATTAGAGCTAATATATTTGTCCAGTCTTTTCTTTCGTTGTTCAAAACATTTTGACATCGCCTTCTTCGCTTTTGTTTTGACCTTATCTACGTAGGAAGTAACTAGTAACTAAGAAACTCCTCAATGACGCTTGGAATTGGATCGCATCAATCACAAAAATAGACAAGCAAAAAGTTAAAAGGGTGCCTTAAATTTGTTTTTAAAGAGTTTCTTATCCATCCAAGCAAAACGCTTTCCTTTCAGTCCCTCTTAATCCGTGGGAAAGAAACTAGTCACATGAAACTATATCAGGTGAATAGGACTGGTAGGACAAAGAAGTCATACCGTTTCTTACGAAAAATTGGCACACCATGAGGACTGTGTGAGACGGAGTGTTGTGATGGGAAAACCAATCGCTCGTCTCCTACAAATAGGGTCCTTTCCGCCGTACGCTCTTGCGCAATCTTCTCAGCACCAACAATCTGACCTTGAGGAATGAATTTCTTGCTGATCATGTAAGTTTACCACGACTAAAAACGAGGTGCAAGCTTCCACGAAGGAATTCACAGATGCCAAACATAAACTTCCCAAGTAATGCCGCTTGGCACATTGGCTTTGGAGACTCCCTGAACGGAAGGACCGCGTACTACGCATGCTCTGCCCACCGTTAATTTTGTGTACCCCTTCGTGTAATGATCTTTTTTGCAACAGCATCCGCTAAAAAGTTAAGGTACATATTAATTTAAAAGAATGCAAGTCTGTTTAAACAAGGAAAAAGGTCCACTTAACAAATCAGCTTTGATTGATTTATTGGTATAAAACGAACACATATTTTCGTTTTTTGCTACAAGCAAGAACCTCTTTTAGAGTAGGGGTTAGATTAGATTAAATTAGATGGTGTTCGAGGTGGTTTCTGACCCGTCCTACTGCGACCTTTTCGCGTCTACTGTGGTTCCTCTATCATTAGGTCAATTAGGTTAGCCTTGCCATTTTCACCAGACCTAGCAGCCTTCCGAGCCCATTACTGGGATCCGCATTCCTGCTAATACTGTGCAGTTGCAAAGTACGTGGACGGCAGAATCCAAGTACTATTTCCCCTGTCAAGCCTAGGATGCTCATGTGTTTTTTGAGCGTGCAATATCCTGTTAGTAGGCCTACTATTGTTATAACGGACTTCCTGTCTCTGCCTAGTAGGTCTGCCGTAAATTTAGGCCTGCATCCCTTCAAGAATTGCTTGGTGCATCCCTGACTTGGAACACTCTTCCACCGGTCTTGAGATTTCTTATCTTTCCATTGTTTAGTAGTGGCTTTGACTGCCGTATATGCTGTACCTACAGAGTGGCTTGGGTTTTTCTCAGCAATTGACGAGGCTACGCGGGTTAATTCGTTTGTTTTGACATTCCCTCGATGGCGCTCGTGTCCTCGTACCTTGGAAAGGATCACCTTAGTTGGGCTACCCAGCCTATTAAGCGCATCCATGGAGTCCCACACCAATTTGGACTTTGAAGTCCATTGCTTTCAGTACTACTTGACAGATAGATTCAGCTTTAATCGACGCACCTTTTTTTCCATTCTTCTCTATATAGTATTACCGTTTTGTAGCTCTTATCAAAGCTGTATTTGAGACTGATGGCATTACTAGGCCTGGTTGTAATCGGCTCCACTTTGAGTTCCTTTAACAGCGTCTGGTGTTCTGCATCATAGCAGTAGGAAGAAAAGGAAGCATGTTAGAACTAAAATCTTTTCCTCGCATCAAGTGGTGCGAAGTGTGTTGATTTTTAGTGTTTGCTGTTGTCCTATATAATGCATTAGTAAGATACAAAATGGAACTTACATCTTTAGCAAGAAGACGTTATTAATTTTGCTTATTTATTTTATGCAACAATAACCCAGTTACAATTTATCTTTTAGTTTTAAACTAGGAGTTCCAGCAGTATGACTGCGCTTTTTTGAAAGTTTGCACCAAATCTAACAGCAATATTTTCATAAATAGTGCTTACGTAAATATCTTAACTTTTATTTGATATCTCTCATAGTTTCTGAGCTATTAAGTCAAACAGCGAAGGGTAGTGTTGAGCTTGAGGTTCTTTACACCCCGCCAGTGAGCGATTGGGCAGCTAAGATAGTTACTGTTGTTCTTACACTAAATCGGTCTATAAACCCACAATGTTTGATTTAAATCGATGAGACGCACTTACCTGTGTTTCCTTATAAGTGCATCACACATGTGGTACGTTTTTGTGGCGAAGTCTTTTCATTTACCTGACAGAAATAAGAAATATAAAGCTGTATTGTTAGATATTCTATCAGCAAATCTCCTTTAAAACGATCTGTTCCGAACTCCCGTCCGATTCTTCTCCAGTTTATCTTGTAAGATAAAAGCAATAAACACAAAATTTCATTAAACCTTCAAGTACGAAGGCAACGAAAACGCAATATCCCGTAAAATCAAATATTTATCTTCGGGGCAGCGCAGAGTGCTTAAAATATCTTTATTCAATTTTAGAACAAGAATCCTTCTTAGAGTATGCTTCTGGGAATATTTACATTTTACAATTACACAGTGAATTAGTTTCCGCAAGCTACACAACCCGCCGTTTCATAGACTCCCTCCTTCCTCCTCTACCTCCAGCTTTCGGTCGTCCAGCTCGCTGCCTTTTACTGAAGGCATTTGTCGTTTCGGACCCGACAAAGAAACTGAATTAGTATTTCAATTAAACTTGCACGTAACGGCGAATAGGACGTCGACAAGAGTTTTCTTTCAACACAGGAAGTGTGTCTAAACGAAGCAAAACGTCCGTCGTACCTTCTTCTTTTAGTTGCTGATGTTTTTCTTTCTTTTTCCGGTTTTCCTGCAGCTTCCTCGTTCTTTTTTATCTCCATGCTATTGCTCCTGAAAGTCTACTAGCGCAAAAGCGGTCTTTTCTGTTGAACAGGATGGGGTACTGGCAGATTATTGAAATTCGAAATAGGTTTGCTGCTATTTTCTTGTTATTTCGAACAGGAAGTGTTTATGTTGGAATTTAACTATTGGTAATAGTCAAATATTGTCTCTGAAAGGAGGAAAATTGGAAAACTTTTCGCCAAAATGTTGCTTGATATATAGCTAAGTGCTTACGAAAACATTGCTGTTATATCCAGAGTAAATTTTTAGGAAATACCAGGATACTACTGAACTTGTGTCTCTTAGCTCAGGGCAGGGTGTTTATTGCATGTAATTTGCCATTTCATTTACTAAGGAAAAAAGCATACGTCTCGTTTTGGAATAAATATTAAGAGTTTAAGTTACCAAGTGAGAGAACATTACAGAGAATTGTGCCGTCTGCTCGTGAGCATGTCGAAAAAAGAATTAAATCGGAGTTGCAAGATAAAAAACTGTGGTTATGTGTGGACGAAACAACAGATCGTAAAAAACATTCTGTCACCCTCAATTTTACTAGCTTCCAGACGAATACAACAATGCACTGCCGAAATAATTTCAATGTTGGTGTTAAATACATTGGAAAAGTTTGAACATTCAACAAATCAACTGTTGATGTTTATGAGTCATGGTGCCGCAAATATGCTTGCTGTAGGTCGATCTCTTAAAAAACATTGTGCTAACTTGTTGCATATTACATGTAAAATTCATACTCTCAGTCTCGTAGCAGATAGTATCAGAAAATGTTATCCCGAGGTAGACGCTTTAATAGCACATACAAAAGCTGTGTTTGTAAAATCCCCAAAACGTATTCGGGAATTTCATAGACTATGCCCCGGTATTCCTGAACCACCACAACCTATTCTTACTCGTTGGGGAACATGGTTAGAGGCTGCATTTTGTTATCTTAAATACTTTGAGGATATAAAGAACGTGATTTTAGAATTCGACCCAAAGGAAGCTGGGGTTGTCAAGGTAAGCCGCTTGAAATTTCAGGATAGTCAAGTTAAAACAGATTTGGAAATTATTGAGAACAATTACGTGGGACTAGCGGATGCGATAGAAAAACTACAAAATTCTTCGGTGTCGTTAGTGGAATCTTTGCAAATAGTGCAACATGTTCACGCCAGCTATGCGCGATAGAAGACGCAAGAAATGTTTGTGTTTTAGAAAGGTTTGAAAGTGTTTTAGATAAAGATTCTGATTTTGGCACATTAAGACAAATTTGTGAAGGTGCGTCGACAGAACCGTTAAGTTATTTAAAAGATTATTTTACTTACGCAAATATAACGTCACTAGTTGTAGAACGTTCGTTTTTGGCATACAAAAATACTTTTTCTTCACGCCGCACTCACTTTGCCGAAGCAACTTTGGAAACATATCTAATGTTACAAATATTGAATAGACATTATCCACTTTGTGATTTCACGGAGGATTCTTAAAACGGTAAGTGTTTGAGCACGCATCACATTTAATTTATTTTGTGTAAACTTTTATGCATCCGCCACTGGCATTCAGCGCAGTTGCGTTGCTCTAGTGGTAACCTACTTTGCTATATTATGACTTTATCATTGTCTTATAGTTGCAGTTTCTATTGTATAATAAAGTTATACTCTATTCAATTCTACTAAATTTAGTAACACTTTCAACAACATTCCCAGAAATTATTGACTATAAAAGTCAAATTTTCCAGGATAAAAGTAAACAAACAGTATTGTTTTCTCATTGTCAACAACAGAAAGTTTTATTACTTACCTTACTAAACATGAAAATCGCCCTGAGGAGATTTTATATCTCCCACAACCCCTAGATTATTATTCCTATCTCACTACGAACAGTTTCCATATTATTCGAAATTTGTTTACTCTGTCTCTATCTGACTAGCTTTCATTGTGACCATTTGTGTATTGAAGCCTTCGCTTCTCTTGAGAAACGAAAGCTGGTTTCCAATTCCATCTTTCTCGTATTCCATCTTCATTTTACCAACACCAAAGTCCCTCGTCGCCTCTCCCTTTTAAATGCAGCCGAACAAACTTTAATCATTGCATTTCGGAATTGATTTAAAGTAACTTTATTCAATTATCGTAATAAAACTCGAAGCAACCTCGCTGCCGGTTAGAGATAAGGAAATATATTATTTCTTTGGGGCGTCTTCTCTGAATTAAATTCGGAGAAATTGTTAAGGCGAATGGTTTGAAACTCTTTGGTGGAATTTAATATACTTACTAGTCACCTAACGATGCCGTTTCAAAAGTAATTATTTCGTTTTGGCGTGCGCAATTTCACTAAAAAGATGTCTTGGTTATATTTGGGTTGTCGAAAAAGTCTTGATGCATTTTCCCTATGTTTTAAAAAGTGAATTTATTTATATAAATAAAAACAAAGCGGAATCGATGATGCATTGCCCATTTTGCTCGATATCTTTCCATCTTTCATAATTCCTCCTTCATAGAAGAACCTGTCTTTATAGGCAAAAAACTGAATAAGGTGCGTAAATCAGCACCTCTCATCTGAATTAAATGTCATGCCACGCAAGGGGTTTTGAGGAAAGCGAAACGTCTGACAACGCAAGATCAGGCGAGTATGTTGGATGCAGCAATACATTCCATCCAAGCTCGGGTGACCAAACATGTCTGTGGTCTCACTGGAAGTTTCTGTATGATGGACTCGTTCAAACTGTTTAAATGTCTATAGTACATTTCTGAATTGATTGTTTGGTTCCTTGGTAGCTGCTAAAAAAACACGACACCTTTAAAATCCCACCACACTGAGAGCATAATCTTCCTTTAATGATATCTTTCGATGTCGTTTGTGGCAGATCAAACAATTATAGTAAATTATAGTGATCTTCTTCGGTTTCAATACATATCCATACTGGTGGTTTTATTTTATTAAATGCGTTGACGAGGTGTCGGATCTTGAAAGTTTGCTGGGGCTAGGCTGATAACCTTTAAGCTCCTCCGTACGCAGCCATCGAATTAAGTGTTCCTCAAGATCAACGGTGCTCCGTTTACTAGATGTTATCCCCAATATGGACTCTGTCTGCTATTCGTACAACGTGGCGACGAGGTGGTGGACGGTCTCGAGGGATTTCGACGACTCTAGCCAACAACGAGTTATCGGATAGACTGGCACATCGCCACGTTTTCTCAGTCGTATCTCGCAGATGTTCCAATAGACTCGATATCCTTAGGTCGTCTCGCAACTGTAGATTCCGGACAAACTATGGAGCACCAGTAATCATATGAAGTATTTGGTTTTGCAGGGTCTCCAATTTCTTCTAGTGGCTGGGAGCTACCGTTGACTTTGCCAGCGCACTATGGGCTGAGATTGGGCGCAGATACGTAACGTAGAGCAATAGGTTTGCCGCGACATCCAACTGACATTTCCGGCAACGCATTCTTGGCTCGTTCTAACACTTTTATCCAACATGACTCCCAAGCAGACAACAGAGTCCTTTCATTCAAGCCTTTGGTCATTTACTGGTCACTTCTTCAGGTGCAGGTCTTCTTCGACGCATGAATCGAATAACCACACTCTTTGACCCGTTAATTTTCAGGCCCTAATTCTCTGCTCAATCCTCAATGCTGTCTAAGACAATCCCCAGTCTCCTAACAATAAGGCCTTCTCTCTGACTGGAGCAATAAATCACCGTATCATCGGCATAGATTGAAAGGTGAAATTGGAGATGGCTAGGGACCTGATCGAAACCCGAATTGCTTTTCTGACAGTAGATTGAGAATCGACATTTCGTCTTCAAGTCTAGATGACGAGGTGTCATAAACATTTTGAATTGCTTCGAAAAGTTCTTGCATTGTGTGTGGTGAATTTTTGAAAACGTTATCTTTTTGGATGTGGAAAAACAAAATCTGTAAAATTGTTAGATCAGGAGAACGTGGAAGAAAATCTATTACACTGTTATCAAAATATTCCTGTCAGAGATTCGTTGTCTGTAGTGTTTTCTGAGCTGTAGCATTGTCTTGTTGGAAGTATCCATTCCAGGTTTAGAAAAGGTTGCAATAGGTTAATTCGATGTCTTTCTGGGTTTACCGTTTCATGAAAAAATAACGGACCAATAATTCTTCTCCGTGAAGCTGCTGTCTAAACACCAACCTTTTCAGAATATAACGGTTTTTATATCATGACCTAAAAGCTTCCACTGGATCATATATGGATCGTTTCTTTATTAATAAAACCATTAACCATTATCATCATTTTTATGATTTCATCAATCCAAATTGCAGAACTGGACTCTCACTACGTAATCAATGGGCTTGAGTTCTTGTACAATAGGAATTTTATACGAATACGTTTGGAAATCCCTTCTAAGAATCCGCTGAAAAGTACCATACGTCAAATTAATTTCCTGTGAAAGCTTTCTAATTGACTTTTCAGGCGAATGATCTGGTAACATTCTAACCACTCATAACGTTTATCTCGATGTCCGAGATTGCGTAAAGCCCAGTCCCTCAATCAATATTCAATCCGTGAAAGCTAATATTAAGTATATTGATCTCTCGAAGGCAAAGGGCCCTTACATTATAACAACTACGACGACCATAACCAACCTTTCGCAAGCCGGCATAACAGTAACCGTCAAAATCCACACGGACATCTTTTCTACCTTTTGCCGTTATAGATAAATCCTATCCCCCTGGAGAAATCTAATACGAAACGGGAAAGAAGGCATACCCTCGAGTATATTATCCTAATACCACGCAGCAGGTCTTAGAAAAAATAAGAGGAAGGCACGCCATCTCATAGATATTTTAATAATTTCACCTCCTTGTCATCCGTCTCCTTTTCGCCAAGAGCAAGTTTATCATGGCAGGTTTTCATATCGTTTCCACGTTATTTTAACCCTTGGAGCAGCGCCATTTCACCGAAAAACAAACTTTTTAAAATCCGCGAACGCCGGAGAAAGAAAATAGAGGAAGAGAGATAGGTATTTTCTTAGGCTTTTCCAATGCCTTCCCGTTAGGTTAAGCCAGGAAAGGTGCGAGGTTTCTTTTCCCTGTTACAAGGGAGCTTCCGTTTTGAAGAAGCAACCCTTCCAGTTGGTCTTCTCGCGTTATAAAAACAGGACTTTAAGCCGAGGGAAGGAAAAGATGTAACAATGAAAGGGACAAAGGTGACTGTTTTCTTCTTATTGTTAGTCCTATAAAATATACAGGGAATATCCTGATTATAAGAGTGTTAAAGTTCTCTAAAGGACTCTTTTATTTTATTGAAATATCTAATACAAAAATGGTGTTGATCCCAAGGAAAATATACAAATCGATAAAGTTAAGCTTGGCCATTTCCAAAATTTCTGCAGGAGAAATCAGAAATCTGTCAAGGATGTCCCTCCAGGCTCTTTTTTGGAAAGCAGTTATAAAACATAAATAGCAAAATAGACAGTTTTATTTACAAAATTTATTGCCATGGTCGATTCTTTGTTTTACACCACACTAAAAAAATGTGCTTAAAATAGAAAGCAATTTTATTAGGTTAAAATATGGCGAAGCATTTTTATTCTAATTTGTAGATTTAAAAAGCTTTTGCTTTAGATCCTTTTCACGATGTACTTTAGTGAAAGTAAAAATTCCCTGCAAGAGTCCATAGACCATGGTGCTCCGAAAATCTTCAACCTGAGCATTGAAAAAGGGATAATATACAATATATTAATTATTAATAATTAATGTCTTGAAAGAATTTGTGAAAACATTACGAGTGGGTTTAATTTTGCGAACACCATGGCTACGGACACAACCAGAGAAGTTTTCTATAAGGTCCTGGTCAATATTTCCAGTGGAAAGGTACTGTAATTGATATCGAAAAATCTTAACTGTTTTTATCCAGTTCGTTACTGAAGGCGGTACTGTTTCTTCTTTTCTGCTAAGGAATCTAATCGTTTGAAGAATACCAACAGCTTCATTCCAGAAACTGATGTGCCTTGATGTTTTAGTTACTCCTGCTTTGAATTCTTTGCCATGATCAAACGGCAGAGCAGTTATACTGTCGAACAGCTGATCAAAAAATATTAAAAGGTAAGCTGTATTTTCTGCTGATTTCAATTCTCTGGACCAGGAACCAGAAAAGGTATACTAACATATAAAATGATATTTAAAAAAGGAAATGTCTCGCCGAGTTTAACTGTTCAACGTAGAGCTGATACTCGATGAGAGAACACCTGAACAGCAACTTTAACTTTAATTTTAGGAATTTTGTATACATAGCCGTCCATTAATTACTAACTCATCCTGGTATTGTAGTCACCTCACCAGTCTAAACTCTTACCTGTTCGAAAGGTTGGTATCTTTCTCAATGATTTAGGAACAGAAAAACCTAAGACAGATTTATTTATAAATATTCCAAAAATATACATCTTTAATAGTTATACACACCTGTTCGCTTTAGGGAGACATTCTTAACTGTTACGAGTTGCAGTAAGAGATTATCCTGTGGTCCTCTTTGAAGTACCAAGTAGAACACTATCAGTTGATGAGAAACCTACTACCTGCTTTCGGAAACATAAATTACATATTCAAATGAATACTGTAATTCATTATCGGCACGTATAATAAATCTCTCTGGTGGTTATGAGCTCCTTCTCAATAGTCTCAATAATCCAACCCCTTTTATAATCTCCAATTGCTGGAGCTGGAGTTCTAGGAGATTACTTTAAATCCAGTCAACGACGATCATTGCGGAACGGAAAAATATCTTGACTTCTGTTCATTTTCTTCACATCCTAAATTTTCAATTTTATTACAATATTTTCTTACAACAATTGACAGCATAAATTCAGTTATATCTTTAGCATAATTTCGAAAATTAAATATCGTTCGTCAAGTATTCGTCTTGTTTATCAGTGAATTTTAATATTGTACAGTTGTTGGTGGTACTAAATGTCGTAGAGTAACATAGATTCAGTCATCCAGTTGCGTCCCTGCATGGTATGCATTACGCTATTTTTTTTTAAATACGAAGATGCGATTGAAATTAATTAGCAAATTATATTCCGAAAAGTATACTTATTCGAATTAGCTGTGCTTGAAGTAAAGGAGTGAAGGGACGCTAATCAACTTCTCACATTTAGTCAATATATTCATCCAGGTAACACGTATTTGGCTCTGTTCCCGTTTTCTAAGTGTTCAGCGCTTAAATTCTACCATGAATATGAAGTAGAAGTCAAGTTTGGTGCTTTAAGAATACGCATAGTTCCAGTACGTCACATATAGATGTCAAGTTTATATTGGAAAGTCACAACTGCAAGTTAGTTTTCTCTTTTTAAGATTTAGTACTTGTAAAATATCATTAATTGATATCTAGTTTAATTTAAATTGCCGAAAGAGTGTCTAGGGACATTCCCAGACCCACAGACCGTAAAATTGATTAATGAATTTCCAAAAAAAAATTTTTAGTTTTTGCCTCGTTCATCCACATTAAAGTAGATACCTTCTTGTTATCAGAAACTCTTGTCGATGCTAATAAAACAATTAAGAGGTAAAACCAATTGTTTATTTGTGAATAAGTTGCAAATTCTCGCGCGTTACTATAAAATAAATTACCACCCTTGATCAAAAACCACTCATTAAACTATTTTAAGAATCGGTTGACAGAAATACTATTCCTCATTTCTTCCATTCTCCGGATAACAAAAACGAAAAAAGTTAACTTTTGTAATGAAACACCTTACACGTTTCCAAATCATTTCCTTCCGTCTTTAATTCTTTTCAACAATCTACAAGAGCAACAGAACTACGCTAAATACATTCACTTGAGCATTATATTCCTTGGTACAGCTTAACGTTAACAATCGTTATATATAAATGTAAGACGGAAAGCCGGCAGTTCATTTGAATAATAGATGCTGCACCGAGTGAGGTGCGGAGACTCTGGATATATATTTATTGAAGCGATTCTCAACTTCTTCTCCTCCTTCGTAACTTTAACATAAAGGAATTTTAATAATAGCCGAGTCGCTTGTCCGCAACAGAAGAATGAATTATAACATGACGCCAAGAGCCGGGAATAAGAACCGGGGAGAAATCCAGTTGCCCCGTGGAAAACAATGGAAGGGCTGGCCGTGAAGGAGGTCGCAGGTTTTGTTTAACTTGAAGTTCGAGGAATGAAACGGGTGTAGGGATGGGGAAGCCTTATGAGATACTTTTGACGGTGATGGGTAGTAGGAAGATTCGGATGAGTGTGACCTAGTTTCTTTTAGGAAGGAAAATGTCGGTGATGAGGTTATCGCGTCCGTATCTTTGGGAAAATTTAAAATGTAGCGCATGTTGATGGTGATATCCTTTGATGTCGAAAAGTTACATCATAGAAATTATCATACTTAAATATGCCTTAGATGGAGGAAAGTAAGGGTACTGCGAGTTTCAAAAAATCAAAATTAAATAGAAATACAATCTCTCGGATTCCATTTTAATAATTAAGAGTTAAACGATTCCTCAAAGAGGAATAAGACCCGTCTTTTCAAACATTTTACAAGGAAATCCATTACTTAGCCCAACAATCAAACCTTAAAGAATAATATTTGTCATTTTCCTTGCTATAACCAAGGCGATATTCTCCGAAATGCAATCCTAATCTAGGAAAGTCCTCATTTAAATTAAGCACAAAAGGCGGCAGCCATCCAGACATCCTACAATGCAGACATTCCGAGCGAGATAGCGACTCTAGGCCATCATCAAGGATGGTCGAATAGTTCCGTTTCCGCTTCGTGTTATAACGGCGATATTACAATGTTGTAAAGTTGAAGTGTATTGCATTTCGGAAATGTTATGAAATAAAAGGTAATTACTTCTTCTTTAGTTGTCTCCGGCACCACCGCCACTCCGGAGCTTTGCGAGAAAAGCGCTCGTCCTTTATTGGATTGCCGTCGCGATCTAAGTGGCGGTGCGGTAGTGGCGCTGCAATACCCTCAGCACAGATGTAATTATAAGTGCGGTTATACAATCCTTAAATTACAGATTTTCTGCTTTTGTGTTCGACAATGAGACGGAATAATTATCGAAAAAAGGAAATGAGATAGACGAAAAGGCGAGGAAAATATTAGAATAAAAAGATGGGAGGATACTAGAAGAGAATGAGGAAAGCTTACTCGTTGAGATTGGAAATGTAATCAGATATGTACATAATTAGAAGAAACCAAAGTACGTGTCTACGTGAAAAGAAGATAAAATTATTCTAAATTCTTCTAACCACAGAGGTCTCTGATATTTTGGACTTTTAAACAATTTCAACAAAAAACTTCTAGCCTTCCGTTAATCCGGTAATATTTTTAATCCGTAGCGTTAGTCCCCTTTTATATATAATGGTGTCTTATGTATAACTAGTGCCATTAGAAGCTGTTGGACAGCTTCTATGGAGACCATGCTAAGTCTACCTCCTCTTAACATCCATATCAAAGGCCAAGCAAAAATGGAAGCATACAGATTGAAAAATTTGGATAGCAAATGCTGACGAGACCCTCCCATTATTTAACGGCTGACAGACTTGCAACAAACAGGATTCAACTTACAGTAGCAACATGCTAATTAACAGAATATGAGAGGTCATCTGAACAAGATCGGGATCTTCGGGGACGGTCCTTTGCAATTAGACTTGGACCAACAAGATCCACGGTCAGGCCAATGGAGGCCGGAGTGCCGCAAGGGTCATTACTCGCCCCGGATCTGTACTTGCCGTTTACGAATGACATCTCGAGAAGCCCGGCAGTCGAACTGGCAATATATGCCGACGATACGGCCATATACTCGTCTTGTAGGGACGAAAAAATATTAACTATTAGATTAAATAGTGCACTCGAGCAGCTGGTTACATGGTTCACAAAATGAAAACTCATAATCAACGAAGGTAAGTACACCACGGTACGTTTTACGTACAAATTGAAACCGGCTCCCGTTGCTCCATTGATCGACCTCCGTCAAATACTTAGGACTGGTGCTTGATAAAAGACTGACCTGGTATGGACACATCCAAAAGGTGCTAAGAAAGTACTATGCCACCAGAAGCCTTCTAATGCCCCCTCTAGATCGAAACAGTGCCCTCGATCAGAAGAACAAACTTCTCCTTTATACGTCAACGCTAAGACAGGCACTCACCTATTGGGGGATCGCATGGGCGACGGCTGCCGAAATTAAATTAAAGAAACTGGAGATCGCTCAAAGCAAAATGCTGAGAGCAATACTAGCAGCACCATGGTACGTCAGGAACGACCGAATAAGAGAAGACCTTCAGATACCATCACTGAGAAACCACCTCCAACACTTGTGGAACGGTGCCTGGGAAAGGCAAGATCGTCAAGCCATCCCCTGGTGCACACACTGGTCGAGCCGCAAGACCGCCCGCCGCCCAGGGTGAAGCTAAGGAGAGTCGAGGAGAGGATCGTGAGGATCGATGAAGAGGTACGACCAGGAGAATGACATAACTACCCCTCGAGAATCAAGTGGAGGACAATGAACTCCGGCAGCGGGATTGAGCTGCGTAGAGGAGGACAAAAGTGACCAAAGGCCATTTGGCCTCGCCCTGGAGTACGAAAGAAGCCCCTAGAAAAAAAGATGGGGGTTTCTAAAGGTATTTCTGGAAAGCGTATCGTTGACTAGACTTTCCAAAAGTCCCCAAAGAAGCTAATCTAAAGGACTTACATCAGAAGAACGAGCTGGCCATCTTATAGAACCATTAGTACCTAGCTATTGTCTCGAAAATAACTTGCTTAGATGGTCGCTTACTACATCATTGTTATAAGCAAGGGCTCGATCTTGTTGAAAATACATCACCTGCCGCAAGTTTAAATTAACATTCTCAAGCAGAGAGGCAGCTGATGTGTTAGAAAATCCAGGTATTGTGGTCCTGTTAAAAAAGTATGAACCGATCAACTGGTCTTCCAATATTCCACACTAAACATTTATGCTCCACCTTCTTTGGAAATTCCTCTTATCCAATGTGGATTGTCAGACGACCAGCAATGTGAATTACGACGATTGACTATCCCGTTGTTTGAAAAGTTGCTCTCGTCATATCACAGAATACAAGCTGGGAAATTTTAAATATGTCAATAAAGTTCCACGAAATCTTTCCTAATAACATTCTACGAATTTCATCGTCATCGTAAAGCCCAGATACCAAATTAATTTTAAATGGTTTATATTTATTGGATTTTAATATCTCATAAACTGAACCAGCTTATATAACAGTCTTCAGCATTACATCTCACAGACGGATGAGAATTGTAGACAGCACTCGTGCCCCTAACGGACATCTGGTTTTTGTGCCGTCTATGTTTTTTGTGGTGAGATTTTGTATTTTCAATGTTTCAATGTTTTCTTGTTTCACATAGTGAAATGAGCCAATTAAGTAAGCATATACTTCCATTGGCTTTATCGAGTCAAGCTGAAAAGTAATTGTGGAAAAATAGTTGACTATGATGATGCGTCAGTATCATAAATATCGTACTTCTATCTTAGGAGACCACCTTCGCACGAAGAAGAGATTGAAACGCTATCAAATGCCACTTTGGCGGATCATCAACTTCGATTAAAATCAGGTAAATAGCGATAATAATAATGATAGCGGATATTTAGATAGCATAGAACAATTATAAAATCCTTCATTGGACCAACAACATAAACAGCTCAACAAAAACCAGAAGTACTAGATTTGATGTAAGGTTCGATGTACAAAGGTTACTGGATTATACAAAATTCTTTCAAGACCATACCGATTAAATCTTCAAACATCCTCCCAGCATACAACCCGCATAAAAACCTTTCAAACAACTAATTTGCAAAAAAAACAAGCGTCAAAAACGGTTCCTAAACGTCATCGTAAACGTAGGTATAATTAAATCTGGTTTTACAAATGGGATTAACTGGAACCTCTCTCGTTCTGCTCCTTACTTCAACACCATTCTCTCCCATTAACGCAGCACAACGCGAAAATAAAAGAAATCTTGATTAAAAGTAAGAAATTGCAAGTAAAATATTTGTCGGAAATATTTTCTTCGTTACGTCGGCAACGCGAGATCAGAGAAGCAGGCGAAGCGGGTAAAGCAGACAGGCAACGCTACCAATCACGCCGCGCTTCCGACTTCCCTAATTAAAACAAGTTTCATTGACGGATGGGAAACAATTTAGCACCCCTTAAACGAATTTACGCAGCGCCCTTTTGTGCAGCGGCGCTCTCTGGTGGGAAACGGTAGGTACTTGACGTAGATCTTCGACTTTTGTGAGGCGTGAACTGTTTCAATAGAACCGCGAGTCGATGCGAATGCAGTTGTTAGGATGCCTAGGCGTTTAACAGATAATCCTCGCCTTGAATTCGATTATACGATGGAATAATGGACTGACATGTCGGAAGCGTTGATTAGTCCAGCGATGTTCTAACTTTTTTAAGCCATCCTAATAATGGGAATTGTCGAACTGTGCAAAATAGGCCCCTGTTTCGGCAATGACCTCTTCACCTAGCGTGAATCGCTTTCCGCCAAACCATTTTTTCAAGATTAGAAAATAAAAGAAGTCACAGGGGCCAAATCTTGCGAATATGGTGGATGGGACTCGCAATTGCCGATGAGGGGGCCGGGGCACAATCATGGTGGTAGAGAATTTTTTTGTTCCGATAGGTGGGGCGTTTTTCTTCGTAGTTCAGCGTCGACTCGGTCCAATAGATCAACACAGTACTGTCACACATGTATGTTCACATATGCGTGTGTCGCCACGGTCTAGGACGGCATGACCGTGTTTCTTGACGCTAGAAGGCGCCGGGAGATATTTTCAGTGCTGTGTGGACATGACACACTCTAGCGGTTTTCCGTATTTTTGGTATCTCTAATGATTTGAATCAAATTGAATAACTGAAATAACGGTTCCACAAATATTCTAGCACAGCCACGAGTAATAAGTTCGGAATTCCGTCAACACCGGCTAGGAAGCTGTCTTTTGATCTTTTCAGGTGATTTAGTAGCAGCTCTTTGGAAATGGGCAAAATGTTGCAAAATGCAATAATTGGAGTACGCTGAATCCAGTGGTGTTAACCGTTTTTAAAAGTTAACTCGCGTTTTTGAGCAATTTTAATTTAAAAATTTTGGAACCAAAGAAACTGGAACATTCTGGAATTTTCTGGAAAATCTGATCAATGGCCGAAGAGCTTTCTGGAACCTTGGAGAACCTTCCATGGACCGTTCATGGATCATTCGTGAACCTTCTAGAAACTTCCATTCTCGCTACTGCCACTTAGTCAAATTGGTGTATAAGGGGCGCTGTTAGCTGCTGAAAAGCAGGCAATCTCATTTGAATGATACGATAAGAAGCCTGAAAGTATCATAACAACAACCCATTCTTTTGGCGAAGGACTTGAAACAGGCAGCAGATATTCGAATTTACGGAGCAATCAATCGCAATCATCGTTTTACGAATTATTTCAAATCCATTTTGATTTTAACGACGCAATCCCGAGCATTGGCGATTGTTTATCGACTCACATCAATTCAAAAAATTCCATTCCGATTGCACTGAGCAACAATACAAAAGAAATATATCCATTGGTAAAAAAAATCATCGATTTGCTGCTATATAATGACCAAAAGTGGAAAATTTGTGCCGACTTAAAGGTGGTGGCTCTTGTATGCGAATGGGTTATATGCTGCATGTACTTGTGGAATATCCGTTTTGCCGGCGACCAATATAACAAACGGAACTGGCCTTTCCGTGAAGAATTTTGATTGCGACAAAACAACATTATTGAGATTCCACTTGTGCCGATCGAAAAGGTTTTGTTGGCACCGCTCTACATCAAACTAGGAATTGCTAAACATTTCATAAAAGCATTGAAGGAAATGCATTCAACGAATTGCGTCGTATTTTTCCACGGTTAAGTGGGATGAAAATAAGAGAAGGTAGATGTCTGAATCTGAATGTTGATCTATTGAAATTCCATTTTGTATGATATTTATGTTACAGGAATATTTAATGGAGCTGAACATAAAATGGACCTGTGACAAAAAACCTAACTTTGTTCTTTTACCTCTAACGCCTTGCAGAGGAAAACTAAGAACACTTTGTCAAATTTAAAACTATCCGCTATCTTGAATAATAAGCGAAATTTTCATGGTGAGGGTTGTGAGTCGATCAAACTGTATAAGTCACTGAAAAATTGAAACAGCATTGTCCTGCCAGGGGTTCATTGAGGAGAACTTAGTTGAACGACATTCAACATGGCCATATTGACAGTTGCCTTCTATGTTGTATTTTTATTAACATATTGATACATACATGAAGAAGTAAACTAAATATTAACAGCATTTGGTTTTTGTTTTATTTTGACTCTAAAAAAACAATCGACGCATTCTATTTTGTACACTTCAACATTCTTATAAATCCAAATCCCTTCTTATTCTCATCCAATATAGCACAATTTTACTTTCAACCCAAGCTTCCCCTTTGCCCCCCCTGCCCCGTATTCCAACTCAATCCACAAGAGACGACGCCTCCGAAAAGCGACCGCTTTTAATTAGAGCCCCTGACTTTCTTTGACCGGAAATTTAATTTGAATATCGCAGAATTAAATTGATAATGGCGAGGAGACGACGATGACGTGTATTTTAATATAATTAATTACTACGACACGCATTGATTAAAGCGTAAACGAAAGCTTCTCCAATTTGGAAGGTCGCGTTGGAAGGAACTGCACGGTTTAATTGATAAAAATGTCGTTCGTCTTGCCTCTAGCATGCTTTTATTTTGGAGCGTCTTTCTTTGTCATTTGTTGTGTTCGTCAAGTCTATACACATTGTATATAAACGGGTAAATATTCTGCTATAACCAGTGAAATATAAATTCTTTCCTAGAGGTTGGTAAAACGGTTACACTGAAAGACCCAATTAAATGGTTTCTAGTTGCATCAAAAAATGGTGTCAATTTTTACGAAGATGGTATGAGAGGTAGATGGAGTTTTGTGTCAAAATCTGCATTACCAACTGTGAGTACTATTCTTTAATCGACGTCCGTCAAAATTTCGAAAAGATTCAGTAGTTTTTTTTTGCGAGTAATTGAAAACAAGCAAGTTTATGAATTTGCAGAATCAAAAAGAACAATACCAGTCAGTAACTCGATTTCTTTTGATGCAAGAACGTGTGGAAATCAAAGAAAAGTTGGATGCAGATAACAAGGACCATGCATCATCGATAACTACCATCAGATACTGATTTAATGAATTCAAGCGTGGCCGAATATCGGTCTTTGATTAGGAGCGGCCAGGTGGTCCCACAGAATTAACTACGGACGATATGATCAATAAAACTTGAGTTTTGAGGTTACCGCGTCCACGACACGATGTATGTATGCGGATGAATCGGCACGGGCTACCTCAGCAAATAATATATATATATGAAACTTCTGGTTTTCGGGTCCCATCCCGCCTAGGGTGTTGGTCATCCAGTGTGAAGGAAGCTTGTTGTAGATCTTAATAGCTAGAATTTCGGGCGACTGCTGATACATAATCAACCTGGATTTTGGAGTGAGGAGATCCTCCCCGAATCTAGTTTGATAATCGTGAAAATCTCGATGTGATCTATAATTCTGCCTATTTATATGAACATACATCGCTAATTCTTGAATGAATATACAAGGTAATGTCAGGATATCATAGCTAACAAAAGAATTCCTACAACAATCTGTAGGTTTAATCCCAGCAATACAACGGATAATCTTCTTTTGGCTTATAAAAATATTATTTGCCAGTGTTGAGTTTCCCCAAAAGCTAATACCATAGGCTAGTCTACTTGCTATAAATGCTTAGCAGCTGTTGAGTTGTTAGAATATTCTTCAGGCTTCGAAAGAGGTAGCAAAGAGAATTACTCATTGACGGAAGGTTTTTGCAGTGAACTTTCCAGTTAAGTATCTCGTCAAACCATACCCCTAAAACTGTATATTGACTTGCCCTTGCCAATTGTTCATCGTTTAGCTTTAAATCTAAGTAAAATTCGTGAGTTGGATGTAACTGATAAGGGTGAAATCTAATATACGCGCTCTTAGAGTTGTTGACAACGAGTTGGTTATCTATAAACCAGTTATAAATCCTATCCAACATAGAGTTGCATTTAATTGATAGGTTATGGTCGTTCTTATCAGATGCCACCAAGGCAATATCATCAGCGTAAAGAGTGATAAAGTTATCTGTTATGTTAAGAGGAAGATCATTGATAAAAAGTAGAAAAAGAACAGGACCTAATATTGAGCCTTGGGGAACACCGATATATACCTTATATCAAGTCAAGGAAACGCCTACAATATAAACGGTAATAAAGATGTACCTTGTTTAGGTAATTTATTTGAAATTTTAACCTTTTATACTATCGCTTGTCTTACAAATATAGCATCATAAACGATTACTAGACGCAATAGAAATCTTGCAAAATATTGGGTTGTCGTTAGTAGAATCGCTGCAAATCGTGGACGAAGTTAATACATTGCTACACGGTACAAATGACGCAAAAAACGGTCGCGTTATAGCAAACGTGTGGTGGTGCATCTGCAGATTCATTAACTAACTCTAAGGATTATTTTAACTATGATTGTGTTACTTCCGTAGATGTTGAACGGTCTTTCGCGAAATATAAGAACATTTTGTTCATCACTGCGAAAAACCTCCACCGAGATAAACGAGGAAACATACCTGATGGTGTGAGCTTTTCAACAATCCTATTCACACTCTTAAAAAGTTACATTTATTTATTATATTATTATTTATTATTACGGTATTGATTTCAAAAAATCACTTATGGTGGCTGTAAGTCACATATACACTATTTATAATCCGCGGCTCATGCGACTGATCCGATTCCGTTGCAAAGACCGGTCACTTAATTATCGAGGGATATCTAGATTAAATCTCATTAAACCCAAAAAATCAAATAGAAAGAAAAAATCAAAAGAGAAAATTAAGATTAAATTCTTTTCCCTTTCAACTTACCCCCGATTAATATTCGCCCACCAAATACTTTAATAAAACAAGCCGAAACGGAAATAATTAGAGTTGAAAACTTGGTAACCGATATTAAATAAACCGCGGCAACGTCGCAATTCAAATATAACTGCGGCGAGCGCCTCATCAATTTGCGGGAATAAAAGAAACGATGCAAAGAAAACAGAAGAAAGACGCGATATCAATTTAGAATTCAGCGTCGTCGGGAATTTTTATGAAATTTCTCGTATTTGAACGCGACGCTGTCTCTCTAATAAAACAGCGAGGAACAGACTATCCCCGGGTAAAATGCGCGGGTCTTTTTTTTCCTCGTTTTAGCGTCTTCCTCTTCGTCTATTTCGTCTCTCGTCCGTGCAATTCGCGGCGAGCAAACCATTAGTGAAACAATCAAGGAGCGTATCCGTTATAATCTCATTACCAGCGGAGGAGACGCCGGCTCTAGCGGAAGATCGTTTAATGACATGCTAATAGTTGATTCTTAATAGCCTATGTTGGCTGCGCCTGTACTTATTTGGAGGTGATCTAATTCTGACCATTACATTCGCTAGTTTGCCGAAAATTGTTCGGAAATGAAATGTGTATTGGGAATGACCGTTGTACAACGCTAGGATGCAAGACAATCAGAGGAACAGGTCGAATGTTTTTGGGAAATTCTCGCAGAGGATGATGGGTGGATTTGGGGTGGAATAATTGGTATAATTTCCTCGTGATTCTTGGTTTGAAAGGAGTTTTCGATTGTCGTTGTTGCATCGTAAATTGTGTGTGAATTTTGCAACAATGAATGAAAATAACAATAACAGGAATTGTAATATTGGGTTGGTGGAGAATTGGCGTGAATTGCTCGCTTCAAATCTGGCGACACAAGTCTGGAGGACCAACAAAGAAGAGGTCGACCATCGGATCTTGACGATGAAGCACTTTTGGCAGCCTTAGAAGAGGACGGAAACTCAATAACCCGAATGTTGGGTGACGACTTCAGTGTCGACCATTCTACGATCGTCCGTCAGCTTATACGCAGAGAAATATTTTATCATCTTAGTTATTGTTTCTATGCACTTTTTTCATATGTTCTTCTACATTAAGTACATTTTTGTACCTCTACTTTAGCCTTTTTGCAATCACAAGCAAGGTGAATAGTTTACTGTATTATGTACGGATATGTCGTACTGTTTTAAACAAGGTAAGCGCAATTAATAATATGCTTCTCAAGAATTCTAATTAAAAAATACTTTATTTTATGAAAATGAAACTATTGATTTATGAACAATATCTAAACGCTTTCTGAACAAAATATTTCAATCGGTACACGTTCCAGTTTACTGATTGATGTAAAAGTTTACTGATTGATGTTCCATCTTTCAATGAAGTGGACGTTGTTAAAACACTTAGGAAGATGAAACACAATAATACAATGGGTGAAGACAACATTCCCAATTTTTTGATTAGAGATTGTGCCAGCATACTCGCGACCCCATTACATTACCTGTTTAATCCCTCGCTGAGCACATCTACCTTTCTGGAATGTTGGAAGGTTGCTAGGTTGTGTCCAGTTCATAAAAAGGGTGATACTGCATTAATTAGCAAATATAGACCTGTTGCTATAATAGATAATTTCGCTAAAGCTTATGAAATGCTCTTGTATAGCTACATTTACCCACAATTTCAAGCCGTTATATCTGAGGATCAGCACAGCTTTGTAGGTAAACGTTCCACTGTCTTCAATTTTACACAAATTACTCAGTTCATATCAGATTGCATAGATAACAACAAACATGTCGACGTTATCTACACTGACTTTGCAAAGGCATTTGACCGTATTGATCATCAATTGCTGCTATATAAACTCATCATCAATGGATTTTCACCACGTTTTGTTTCATTTTTTTTAACTTATTTGCTAAACAGGACACAATGTGTAACTTATCTTGGACATAAATTTGACAGTTTTTCTCCTTCGTCCGGAATTGCACAAGGAGGCAATTTGGGTCTTCTTATGTTCTTGATCTTTGTTAATGACTATTGTTCTCATTCAATTTTCGCTGGAGTCAATTATCTCTCTTTATTTCGCACTGGTACGATCTAAACTTGAATATGCCTCAACAGTTTAGTCACCAATCTACGCAACACACATATCATCACTTGAAAATATACAAAGAAAATTCCTTAGGTACATTTACTTTAAACAAAATGGCGTACACCTAGGTCAAGGATTTGACCATAATATTCTACTGGGCGCATTTCATGTACAACCCTTATTATTATTATTATTAATTTTCCTGAATTAAGGCAGACAGTCTTGATACAAGCAAACTCTGCGTGTAGAAAGCTGGGAATGGTATGGAAAGTGGCAAGATGGCTACGTCACGAACTCTCTGACGACAACAAAGCCGACAGCGTTCGAATATTTTCCAATTTATTGCAAAGAAACGAGCAAAAACCATTCCTGGAAAATTTGGTTACTGGTGAAGAATCGTGGTTACTATTCAAAAACGTCAAAACAAAAAAAAAAGGTTTGTGTTTCACCGGATGGAACGCCGAAGGGAATACCGGAAGACGTCCACTGTAAGAAAGCAATGTGATGTGTTTGGTGGGACGAAAGTGGAATCATCCATCAGGAAATCATGAACACACACAGTAGCGCAATGCTGATAAAAACGTCAAACACCAATTCAATATTAACAGCGACGTTTACCTGGCTCAACTTGATCGTCTTCACGCTGCAATCGCGTAAAAAGAACCACATCGTCTTCCACTACAATAAAGCGCGTCCACAGGTTGAATGAATACTTCCAAAACTCAGAACTGGGACATTATTTTACGTTTTGTTTCAAGTACTTATGCAGAATATTGGTGAGCTAATCAATTTCAAGTAAAGTAGTAAAGGAGACACATTAATATCTTCAAAACCGTACGTCTCGCCGCTAATACAATACTATTGTCTATTTTAATTGTACGCCGAGGAACTAATGCGTAAAGTTTGGAATTATTCGAATTAAAGCGGTGGTGGTTCGTTGGGAACCGCCGCCCAAGTAGCGGTCGGTCTTCTCCCATAATTACTGCTATAAATTGTGTAAGAGGAGAATGAGAATCTAACGGGAAAGCAAAGGAGTGGACGAACGTACATTCCGCAAAAAGGAAATAAATTTCGAAATTGTTCGCCGAGGGCCTTCTCTATATGCATACCTATTGTATAAGTTAAGGTTAGCTAAATTATTGCATAAAAGATTTTTAGTATAGATTTTTGAAAAATGATTATACTCTTCATTCTTTTTAAACAAAAACAAAGAATCTCCTATCCAAAATGCCTTATCTGTTATCAGATAATGCAATTTTATGCCAAATTGTCAAAGTATCCAGTAAGTACGTTAGCCTTCAGCAGAATAACTGATGGTGACGGTATTCCTCGACATTTATAATTGAAAGCTATGTTAGTAATGGACAAAAGCAACAGAAAAGGGAATGGTCCTATTTTATACAACTTGTGATAAGAATGGATTTCGTCTTCAGTTTACACATATTGCAATATCATATCTTGATTTATATCAGCAGATTGTTCTCTGCGTCATTTCGTGAAACTAGTGCAGTAAGTCGCAAACCCGGTAATGGTAGACTTCAGACGCTGGACCATTTCGAAAACTCCAACATTCGCAAAATTGTGAATAAATAGTTCTAATTATTATCGCCTCTTTGTATCTTGCTTTATACTTGTGAATAAAGCTGAAAATTAAACGCTTTTCAATTGATTTGCAAAGTATTCTTCTTTTATCAAACGTTTGCATGAATCTATATTTGCGAGCTAAGCAAGATAGTTGACGGTATTGACACATCCAGCTCATAGATGTCGCCAAAAGTAAAAAGACAATTTTAAGAACTGTTAACATATTCAGATTGTTTTTATAACCAATCACCACGTGGGTGTTGTTTAATTCAGATGTTTACGGATTTAGTGATTTTAAAGTGAATTTACGGCGGTGACGAGCACGGCGTCCATCAACATTCAACCGGGATTAGCTATTGTGTCCAAAGCTCAGTGTCGCAACAACAAAAAGAGTATGTAATATTTACAATTTTATTTACAAGTTTCAAATTCAAATGTTTGTTACAAAATTAACAACAAAAGCAAACATGATACAGCATTGAATCGAAATAAAATATAACTCCGTTTCGGTTGTGAATACGCGGTTTTCAACAAAAAAGGGAAATTCTCAATAAAATATATCAAGCGGTGAAACGATATGTGTCGGCTTAAACCATTTACTATTTTAAACAGTCAAATTTAAACGGCAGTGTCTCTCGCGCCGGAATCTATTAATCAGCTGAAGGCTGTTACTACGGAGACCATAGGAAATGACAGACTCCGTGACACTTCTTGGACTTCGAGAAATATTCAATGGCTACCAGCGTCAGCCGACTGCCCGAGGGATATTTCCCGGACTCTACTCAGCTTATTATAATCAGCTTAAATACCAACTTGCCACGCAGAAGTTTATCGAAATGGGTTTATATACGAAATCTTGACGTTGCACTTCTTGCTTATGATGTATTGTGACCTCGTACGTAATGCGTACAAGCAAAACAATCTTTAAGACATCGTTACACAAGCTCCAATCTGTTTGATTAATAAAATATATCATTAGCGTTCAAAAATAGTATACAGCCTTTTCCAAAATTAATTTACAACATAAAAGTTGAATGAAATTACAAAAAAATTACTACAAAAGGTAACTAATAATTTTTATACTCTTTTCTTGCTTAAAAGTCTTTAAATTTATGCGGGCGGTCAACTGTTCGTTACAGACTCAAGAAAAGAACTGCTGAAACAATTGCGAATGTGAGGTAGTGTATAGATCATTCACGTAAAAAGTCAATTAGAAAGTTTTCAAATTTTTTCGTTTTGGTTCTTTTTTTGTAACTAAATTTACCTAAGTTCATTGCAATAGAATGCGCGATTTTCGTGGATTCGTAATTAACCCCGCTCTCTTTCTGGTGGTGACCGTCAATCGAGAAGGAACGTTTTGTCGAAAATCTTCTTGTGGCTATTTGCCTCTAGTTAATGTAGGACTTATAGATTTTCGTAGTATTACGGTATTAAGTACTGTGAATGGCTCTGTCTTCCGTTTTCGTAATCATTATCAACCTTGTCAGATGAATTAATTTTTACGTCATTTGTCTTTCATTGAGCAATTAAGGATCATCGGCAAGTAAGCCCTCCACCCATCCGAGGATTTTTTGTTGGGTTTAAGCTAAACATTGCTGTTCCACTTGGGGTGGAGCCTGGGCGCGTACTTCCGCAGATAATTCCCTCTTTCAACTGGGACAGGATCGGCGCCGAATAATCGCTGCTCGATTCCAGATAAGCGGGCAACTTTAATTTTATTTACCAACAGTTCTCTTTCTCTTTTTTTCTAAATTTAACCGGTTCATTAACATTCTTATATGCGAGTAATTTTAATGAGTAATTTGAAAATTATCTTAACGAGTATTATCTTCTTTTTATTCGTATATTTTTATATGAGAGAAATTTTAAAGAAGTTCTAGTAGTACTACACTTTACCTACTCTCCTTCACCCCGCGCTCCCGGTTTTCGCGGTCAGTTTTCCTTAGTTCAAACGACTGGTGCATATTTTTGATTAATGTTGAACTCACCCCTGTTCATAACTAATGGGCATTTAGTAGGAGGACTCAGACAGACCTGCAATTTCTTTGATCTTGTGTGTTTTTTTTCCTCTATTTCTGTTGCGCTACAAGATCACTTTGAGCATTTACTATAATTGTCTACCAAATTCTTTTTTTTTTTTTACTTCTACTAGGAAATATTTTTTTTTATTCTGCTAGTATTACTTTTATTATTATATAATATATATTACTGTCAAATATGCAAGATTTAACTGTCAGATGCATAAAAAATAATTGAAAAAAAAAAACCATGAAACCCACGATGATGTTATTTTGTACAAAACACCAGTGAACTCGAGTTCTTTGCAAAATAAAGTATTACATCAGTTTTCTTTAGTTTTCATTGTTATTTACGAGTGACGTTCAGTAATTAACGAAACCAATGGCTGTGGAAAAAGCAACTTATCCAATGACAATGAAATTTACACTATTTTTCAATGTAGTCTCCACCAACATTTAAGCGCTTCTCCCAATTAAGCCCGCTTTGTGAGCTTTCTAATTCTGGTGCTGAAGAATTCTTGACCTTTTTGTCCGAGCCACTTGCGTACAGCTTGTTTCGATCGCTTCGTTGTCTTCAAACTTGGTGCCGCGTAAAAACTTTGAGCGGGCCGAACAGGTGAAAATCGGACGATTCGAGGTCGGGACTGTAAGGAGGATGTGGCAACACCTCCCAGCCCAAGTTGCCGATCATCTCTCGCGTTTTCTGGGCAGTATGGGGGCGGACGCTATCGTACAGAAGAATCACAGCTTTTGAGAGAGCACCCTGGTGTTTTCTTCTTATCGCAGGTTTCACTTTATGTTGAAGCAAGTTACGTCGTCCTTCTAAATAATCACAAAATATTAGGCCTTGAGAGTCTCAAGAAATCGTTAACATCACTTTACCGGCGGACGCGAGAGTTTTGAATTGTTTCTTAGCAGGTGAATCTGGATCTTTCCATTCAAAACTTTGCTGTTTTGATTCAGGTTCATAGAGGTGAATCCATCATCGCAGGTTATAACACGGTCTAGAAGGTTTTTAATGGAAGGTGACCTTCCATTAAAAACCGTCGTTTTAGTTCAGAACGAATGCGAACACGGGTGTCTTTATGGACTGGAGTCGACTGTCTTGGAACCCATCTAGAACACGGTTTGCTATAATTCAGCTTGTCACGAATGTTTGAATACACGATTCTAACACTAACATTACACAAATCAACTATTGTCACGATTTTTATACGCCTGCCATCGAGAATTGGTTTCCCGCTAATGCAGTTTATCTCGTTAATTTCTGAACGTCTCACGTATTAGTGTAGCTATAGCTTTAAAATTTACGCCATTCAAATAACACTACTATTTGTTAAATTTATCCATATTTCTTACTGTACAGTTACACTTACTTGGCTAAGTTCAACATTAACATCCGGCACACCAGGGAAGCATACTCGACTAGACACGAATGAAAATTATATTTACTTAAAGATTTCCCATTAACTGAGGAAAGAGAAAGACCCAAAGAAGAGCTCCATACAGATATAAGCGGGCGCCCGGCCCTCTGCCAGGCTGATGGAGAGTTTTATTCGAATTTAAAACGACGGTTAAATTGATGTAAATTTATTGCGATGTATTTAATTAACGTCTGTTTTATTTCTCTTACAATTAACGTCGTCAGTCCGCTTCTTCCACCACCACCACCATTACCTCCATTATTGCGTTGCGTTCGCCGTGAGAAACGGTGGCGTACTCTGTACGTCGGGCCCGGGAATTACTCCCAGATCTTTTAGTATCGGTGACATGCCATTGTCGCAATAATTGCCACAGTATAAGACGCGAGGAATAATGGCGCTGTTGCCGAGGTTGATAGGTAAGATAGGTAGGTGAGTAGGCTGAGGTGAACTGTACATTGTGTAATTGATTTTAATTGAAAGTGAAAATCTCGCCCGTTTTCGCGGAGTAATTTTCATTAGGCGTCTTTAAATTTGAATTCGCACACTTTGGGATTTTGATATTCTTCACTGGTTGTCACTTAGTAATTATCTAGATAGAGTATTGTCTTTTATATTTATCACGCACCCAAAAAAATGGAGTAAATCAATTTCTGTTTGGTGTACTTCTGTCAAATACGTATGCATTCTGTTTTGTACGAGAGATTTATTTCTTGACATTAACATATTCAATAATTATAAACAACTAAAGGTCGATTACAAAATAGGTGTTGAAAATACTAGAGGGCCATACTATAATACAGGGTAACACACTGGAGAAGGACGTTTTTTTATAAAAGAATACTCAGCAAATTCACAAATTAATGTATGTTTATTGACATGTAATTAAAGCTCACTAGTTGCCATTTTTATGTAGGATAGACTTATGTGTGAAAAATAATGTCGTCGAGGTGATGTCCATCATTTCGAATGCACGTCTCAACTCTCTTCTCAAAATCCTGCATCACACGGTTCAACATCTCTGGGGAGATGGCAACAATTTATTACGTGATTGCATTCTTCAATTGGTTCGAATTTCGCGGTTTGTGGACATAGACACGGCACTTGAGGTACACCCACAAAAAAAAATCACACAGTGATAAGTCGGGGGATTTGGGAGGCCAAGGAACATCGCCAAAACGTGAGATAAGTTGTCTAGGAAACATATGCCGAAGAACTGTCAGTGAAGCGCGCGCGGTGTGCGCTGTTGCGTCACCCTGCTGGAACCATACTTCTCTTAAAGAGATTCTTCGTTTTCTCAGTTCTGGTTCGAAGAACGTTTGGAGCATATGAATGTGTCGAGTCGAATTAACAGTGACAGCGACACCATTGTCTTCGAAAAAATAGGGTCCAATAATGCCAAAAGAACCAACAGCGCACTGTCACTCTTTCAGAGTGTAGAGGACGCTGATGAATAATATGTGGATGCCCAGAGGCCCAGTAACGCAGATTCTGCTTATTTACAGTCCCGTTTACATGAAAATGTGCTTCATTACTCATAACAATTCTCACATTATCAGTCGATCTCAAAATCACTTGCATTCTGTAAGCAAAGTCCTCGCATGTTGCGAAATCAGTCGCTTTCAGTTGTTACACAATGAGAACTTCGTAGGGATGGAATTTTAATTCTTTATGTAAAATCCGTCTAACAGATCCACGATTTCTAGCTGACCGTCCTGGGCTTCTGACTATCGCTTCTCTAACCCTTGCGACGTTTTCTGGTGTTACACTGTGTCTCGGACCTGTATGCTTCTTATTCATTACGTTCCCAGTTGATCTGAAGTGTTCGACCCATCTGAGTATTGTGTTATGACTCGAAACAGCTCCGTGTCGACCAACATTGAATTGTAAACGAAAGATTCGCTGCGTAGCTATCACAGATTCACCACTTTTAACGAAACTGTCATAAACGAACAAACGATGCCGCAAGTCCCACTGCTCCATTGTTAATAAAATGGCGTCTTGTGTGGAGAAGAACTGCGACGACCTTCCCCCACCACCACGCTCTCAGTACTGCGCAGTTCAGAAACGTCCGTCTCCCGTGTGTCACCCTGTACATTGATCTTAAACTCTAGTAACAAAAGTAAGACATCCTGGCAAATTATTAATGATGCTACAAAAGAACCAATTAACGAAAACAAAATGTCCATAATATGTAGATCCTCCAGCGAAATAACCAGTAAACAGCAGTAGACCTTGATCAAAGGTAACATGCCCAGTGTTTGCAGCTTTGAATTTATTCTACTAGACATTGTTCGATGTGCTGCTGTAAAGTCATCGTCAGGTATGGACAATATTCCTTGTTTTGTTAAAATGCGTTGCCAATGAAATAGCTATACCATTAACAGACTTAATTAATGAATGTATCGTGGAGGGTGTATTTCCGGAATCTCTAATGGTGTCAGGAACGATTGGTGATCGCTCTAATGTGGAAAACTACTGTCCCGTGACGATCGCTACGGTTTTTGCAAAAATTTTTCAAAAAATAAACAATCGACTAATGGTACAGGTCTCGCGTTGTAGGATGGCGAGTTTCGGCGCTGTCCGAAGGTACTGTCGGATATCGTTCGAGAAAATTCAAGTTTGAATGCAACATACAGTGGCGTAGCTCGACTTGTTTTTTAAATTATTTTAACATAATAAAAAACGACTATAAAGTAGATTCACTTTCATGTCGCGGATTATTTCCTTCTTTCACAATCCTTTCAATGGGTCTTATTGATACACCTGTAGCCTTAAACACAATGTCTTTTATTTCCGTCAAACTTTTATCACTTTCTGCTTTGAAATAATTAAAAACATTATACACAATTTCACGAGCTTGACTGCGAAACACTTTATTTGCAGCGATTGTTGATATCGTTTCTTTGCAACAAACGTATTCGAAAATGAAATTTAAGGCTAGCGTTTTCGCCCTCAGTTTTCGTTGCGGAAACTAAATTACAACTGAGCAACTGAGTGCATGTTTTCGCCAAAATGGGGATGATAGAATACTAAAATTTTCTTCTAATAGCACATAAACCCTCATTTGCATTAAGTAAATAACATTAATACAATATGTAAATAACATACTTAAGATGCAGGTACAAAAACCCTTCAGGTCAATACAAATAATAGAAAAATAGATGCATAAATAATGTCACATTCTTCGAAATACAGTAGGAAGGTATGTATTATGTAAACATAACTCCTTACTACGCCACTGGTAACATTTAAATTGAGCGGTCTTGTACTTCCATCGCGCATCTGAAGCGTTCGCCATCCTATAACGCACAAACTGTATACTTGTAGAGGAATAATCTGATTTCCCCAACACAATTTGGCGAGCAGAACATTCCACATTGTTCATCATGAAGCACTGTTGGATAAGCTGGAAGCGTATGGTATACGGGATGTACAGCACGGCGTCAGTAGATCGTTTTTCTCGTCGTCTACTTGCTTGGAATGCGGTGTTCCACAAGGCTCCATCCTTGCCCCGCCGCTCTTCCTGCTTTACGTTCTGATATTTAGCTGTCGTCGTTACAGAAGACAGGATTGCCATCCATTTTGAAGAATGAATATAAATGTTGATGACGAAAACGGAAAACACTCACGTTGTCTTTCAGGAGATTCCATTGCTACAGCCTAGATGCCAGCAGCTCAGATTTATTTTCTGGCAACTCGAGGTCACGCCATTAAGTTCATTTCTTACCGGAATGAAATCTGGATCTGTGAATGTTGACGGCTGTACAGCATCATTAACTTCACTTGCTATTTCTCCTTTTGTGGTGTCATGTGAATATGATTCTAGTGGGTGAGGAATTAGAATAGCTGCACTACGGGGAACAGATCGATGTGAAGATTCAATATAGGGATAATTTATCATCTATTCCTTCTTCTCCGAACAATCTTTACTTATTGGAGGTACCAAGCAAAAATACAAATTATTTGCACGGTCCGTAGCCTCCTTTTAGACTACGGGTACACCAAATTTCACGTAGCACTTCTTTCCTGTCAGCAACCGACGACCCCCTCCCCATGCTAACTTTGGAACGACAGAAGCTAGCGTTTTTTTAAAAAAAGGTCGATTTCAATTTTTTGTGAACTAACTTTTGCCGTTATCAACATTTCCGGTTTCAACGGAAGTGACGTCAACTTTCTTATTTTAAATAAAACACCCTGTATATTTTTACGTTTTTGTAAAGGTAATCGAAAGACGAATCCAACGATACCACATATGTTATACTTTAACTTAAGAGATATGACGATATGCAGCAATAAAGGTTTTGGTAATCTGTTCTTGTTGTTACGCAAAGTTGGCTAGGAAAGAGCGCCAAATTGTTTCTTGCGACGCCAGACTGGTCTAAAGAGCTCGTTGCTAAGCAAAGTAATCATAACAGTTGCGAAACTCCCAAATCTCAGTTCCAAGCTAGCAAAGAAACTGCAGACATAAATGGCATGCTAACACACATATTGAAGGAAACGTTCTATTACATCCTGGAGCCTCTAACAGATCTCCTGATTGAAACCATTCTGCGCGGTTATTGAAGTGCCACGATTTCAGCATGTATTAGGACGGCATTTATTCGGTTACTAAAATTGCAAAGCTTTGCCTCTAATGGACACAACTCTCAAACTTTCTCAGTTTATTTTATGCTTGAGTAGGTATTTAAATAAGATTACTGTTTAGTAATAATAATAAAACTTATAAATTCACGTGTTTTATTGTCAAATTTGGAAATAAATTTGAAGTATACAAGTCAGAGTAATATTTACGATCACTGAATAGCGAGCGGTTCGGTAGCTTTCTTACGTATATCGCTGTCGTGTGTAGACTGAGCGGAGAGCAGCGCGTCGCACTTAAATATACTCGGACAAAATCAATCGAGACGACACTGGAACTTTCCACACTGTTCCACGCTATTCGAGATACTGCGCTCGACTTCGAGACTTCTCTGGTACGAAATTTTTTAAATTGTTTGCTTTTCGATTACGAAATATTAAAATTTGGAATAATGAATACTATAGTTAGAATTATTTCTAGTTTATAACTATTTAGAATGGTGCTTTATAGTTATTATAGTTTATAACTATTTGGAATAAACTTTTTACTACCGCGACCCATGCGACTAATCCGATTCTGTTGCGAAGACGGATTGCGCCCGGCTTAATTCTAAATCTCCCTGCATAGTACTTTAATGCAACTCCTTCCAACAAGGTAGCGCAATTTACATGAATGAGGCCCTGACAAACATCACACTGTATAGTAAGTTCATTGAAGATACATTCTATTCAAAGATTATAGAAAGAGTTACAGTGAATTCCCACATTTTCGTCTTGATTTTGATAAAAATCCACAACCTATTTTTCCATGGGACACCGCATGCTATTATACCTTTTCCTTTCATTACCATCCCCAAATAAAATGAAGTCTGCATCCAAAAGTGTCTCCTCCATATCCTACATGTACGTTCACATGTACGTAGATGTAAGTTTACATAAATTACGTCGAAATGCACCTTATTTGTAAGCGAAACGGAACGAACACATGCATATACGGAATGTTGTAGGTAGCTAACGTGCAGCATCTGTAGGATTGTGGGGCTGAGGGATGGGGTGGACGTCTTTTGTCGCCGTCTTTGCTACTCGACACCGCCATTCTTCGAGGCTTGTATTAAAATATAAATTTTAGAATACAATGAGGCACATTTTCCCTGTTTGCAAATAGAATAAAGCGCTTACATGCTACGCTTTCTTTCCGACTTTATTCGTCGTAAAAGTATTTCGTTCCTTCGTCGTTTGTGCTCGGTGTTTTGTTATTCTCTCCACCGACGTAGAAGGTATGGAAAGTAAAATATTGCTGAATAAAAGATTGAATAAAGACATACTCTTTGTGTACGCTGGTGTACGTACACAAGGGAAAAAGTAACTGTGATTTTTTCCTTTTTTAAAAGCACCTTACTATAGGTATAGTTCCTAGAGTATTCTTTGCTTGATTCGCTGATCTTATTCCATTGGATATCAGTCCTTGATAGTACTATTTTAATATAAATTATAACTTTATGTTGTTTACGTAAATTTTTGTTAAACATGTACATGTTGGTGTGGATTTTGTGAAAATAATCCACCTCAAATATGTCAAAAATTAAAACGACAATAAGAGTGTCAAGAAGGAATCTACTTTTATTGTATGAGGGTAGTTTAAGAAGTTTGAAGCTTCAACATGAAGATGGCGGTACTCATCAAAAATATTCTGGTAATATAATTGCACATGCGTTAAAAGCCATGTTGGACGCTCAGTTGTTGTTTAACAGTCGTCTGTGTCAGCTGATGTTAGTGTGTACGCAAAAATTGAAAAAATCGAATATAGAGCCCTCATCAAATTCTTGCATTTGAAAATAATACGCAATAAAGACGAGATGGACGATGTTTATGGGTAATCTCCCTACTTTCACAGCTAATTCGATCCATTTACTACTGCTTGAAAGTATCTAATAGAAGAATATTGTTCCGTGTGGAGTTTTTAAGAATGTCCATGGAAATCGCAATCAATTTAACCTGCGTATGACGGAAGAGACTTTTCCGAAGTTAAATAGTTTGCAAATGTTGTGTATGCAACTAATTATCGCACTAATACCTCTCTCACAAGAATATTTTAACCTAATTACACAGTCAAAAGCCTCGCCTTATATTTAACACTTCTTAATGTTTTCCCTGTCATTAGATTTGTATTAAATTGTAACGTAATTCGGGACGTACCATGGGGCATCCACAATCATTGTTAATATTTTGGCCTGGAATCTCTCCAATTTTTCAATGTTTGAATTAAATGTCGTACCCCATAATCGGATTCCGTACCACCGTATTGTTTTGAGGATAACCTTACACATATATTAATAATTTGCTTTTTATGGAAAGTTGAGAATTCCTACCAATTAACCAATACAAGCTTCTACGCTTCATGCCCAGCTGCTTCCTGTGGCTGAAGATGTGCATCCTCCTGTCAAGCGTCTATCCAGGTGCATGCCCAGATATTTAGCATTGTCGCGTTGTGGTAATTGCTGCCCATCTAGGGTAACTGGTGGGCAATTTCCTCTTCGATTAGTGAACATGACTTGCAGCGACTTCGCCCCATTTTGTACTTTGTACAGATGACTTTGGAGTTCTTGTGATGCGATTTTTGGGTCGTTATTAGGTGTTAGAATCACCGTGTCATCTGCAAATGTTGTCGCAAGACTTTTACTGCTTGTTGGTAAGTCGGCTGTATAAATAAGATAAAGAAACGAGCCAAGCACGCTCCCATGTGGGACTCCAGAATTTATTTTGAAAATAGGTGTTTGCCTATTTTGATATCTTACATAGAAATAGCGTTCATGCGTTTGAGGAGGAGGAACTAGTTGAGAGAAAGAGAGTTTTTCCGAGTTTGTATAGGAAACCAGCATGCTAAATCCTGTCAAAAGTCTGGGTCACTGGCACTTTGCTGATTTTTTGGACAAACCGATGTATGTGTTCGATGACAAACTGATGACTTGATATGAGGTGATACTCTTCCACAATTGGGTGTAATCTACTGATTATTCATTTTTCAAATAGTTTTGGCATTACTAGTAACAAGCTAATAAGTCTGTATGACGAAACTTGTTCCAATAGATTACCAAGTTTTAGGATTAGAATAAGTTCTGCTACTTTCCATTGGGAAGGAAAATAACCTATTCCTATGGCAGTATTGAATATTGCTGTTAATATTTTAACTGCTTTATGAGGTAAGTCTATGAGTATCTTTGCAGGATGAGGTCGTACGCGAACGACTTTTTTATGTTTAAGCTTGTTCTAATAAATTTAGTAACTTGCGCTACTGTACATTTTTTAAGTGGCAGTTCAAAAGCTTCAAGCTGGTATGGCAAAGTTAAGAATTCACAAATTTTACTATCGTTTCCCTTAAGAGGGCAGGAAGTCGGTATTTCACTAAAAACATTCTGTAGATGACTAGCAAACAAATCTGCTTTTTGTGTGTTACCTTTAGCCCGCTACCCTTCTTCAGTGTTAAGTGGAGGAATACGATTTATGGTCTCTAACTTTTTTGTGGCTCTCCAAAGGCAGTATTCGGTAACTTCTGCTGGTGCTAAATCATTTAAATACTTTTGTATACCATCATTCTTATATTCATTGAAGACTTTTTGGATACCATGTGCAGCTCGATTAAATTTAGTTTTGTCGTCAGGAGGCCATGTTATTTGCCATCGTTTTCTTAATATGCGTTTGTTTGTAATTTTTCTCTGATGAGGGACCTAACTCTTCAAAATTGTTTTTCCGCTTTATTTTTGGAGTTGCTTCCCAAGCGCATTTTTGGATGGTCGTTGTAATGTATTCAAGGTATATTACACTTTTTAAATATTGTGATAAATCGAAATTTAGAAACGTCAAAAACACTGCGAACATAATCTAGAAATAGTACCTTTTAAACTGATTTTTAAGTAATTTTTATTCATTCGCTCAAAGAAAGAATGGTCAGCTTGTACTCTGCAGAACATGAGCTCAGACAACGTTTCAATATCTCATTCAATTGAATAATACATAATTTGTTCCATTAAACATACCAATTTTTACAAATTTACAGACACAAGTGAAAATAGAAATTAAAAAAAAGTTCGTTTTTCTAAAAACAAGACCAGGTCAATTCCCATTGCTCGAGGGGAGTAATAATCCAGAGCGCTACGACAAAAAAAAGAGACGGTGGTACATTGTACAGGCGACCAGATCTTCGATCCGAACGGCCCAGCGTACAATATCACACCTCGCCGAACACTGTCAAAGCATTCGGCGCTATCTCTTGATATTTCGCCGCAGTCGCAGCTGGGCTGTCTGTGAAATACACTCCACGGCAAAATGGCGAATGTATGTACAATCGTGGACATTCCTTAGTTCTCACATCATCACTGCAATTTGTAAATCCTTTTTTGCAAGATTGCGAGGCGAAGCAGTGCTGGTGATGTCTTCCCTCGATCTTCCGCGAGGTCAATTATTCACCTTTGTCTAGTAAACATTTAATACTGAGTATTGGAACGTCATAGGATTCACCCCAAATGTCTCTATTGAATTAATCTGACATTAATCAAGTACAAAATTTATACAGCGGACGTGATAATGGTTTCAAGATGTCAATTTCTTTTTAATTATTTCCCATTTGAGTTTAATAGTTTCAAAATAATGATAGTTCGTAACTTTCAACTGAAACACTCAGTACATGTACCGAGTTTGCTGTTCCGGACTGTATCTCACCTAGGTGAATATATCCACCCCTTACTCATTCGATTATTTCACATATGTTACGTCATCTGTTCCACGTCACGGCTGCAACGTTAACCCCCCTCTGTCTCTTTCTCTGGGTAGCCGCATGCCGCTATCCAAAAAGGGAAAATGTAACAACGAGATGGTGAAAATATTCAGGCCAGTAGAGAATTTTAGCGCATATAATCCCGCCTGAAAGAAATTGATTTCCATTCTAATACGTTCTGTTTTCTCCCCTTCGTTTTTCTTTCTCTTTGGCACAGATGTATTCGAATTTTCCCCACATCGCATCGCGGGAAAAAGCAGGTAGATATTTTAAGGTCCTTTTTTCTTTTCTTTCCCGATACTCGCCCTTTTCCCAATCGCCAATTTATAGCACCAAGCGAACTTGTTACCCCTCCTCATCCCCAACGCGATGGCGTTGTTATTGTGAATTATTATCGAAGGTTTTACGCTTACGTGCATTCCCCCCCCCCCCTTCGTTTAATGTCAAAAGACGAACGTTGTTCTCTTCGCGATATGATTTTTGGCACCCTCTTTATTCCGCCTTGTATTTGTTGCTGCTGTCGTCGCAAAAGAAAAAGGAAACGGGAAACATTTATTCGCAGGTAAAAATCGACGCACGTAAATCATATTTTATATCTTTGGAAGTTTATTGAGGTCACCGGATCTATCGACTTGTTTAAAATTGGTTTCTGTGTGCCGTAACGATGATAATCGTAATAATGAATATTGAAAAAAAGTTGCCTTTTATAGATAGCCACATAAAGGAAATTATTTATTTGAATTTCGTTGAGTTCTCAGGTCATTTCGAAATGGCTTTTTGGCAAATTTAATCATGCGACAGGATGCATTAGGGGAAAGTCTAAAATGAAATAGTCAGCTGGGTTGGAGTTCTGCGCCATTTTGTGCATTTATAATTTATATTCGAATGAATTTGTTATCGACATTCGATTATATTTGTGTATTATTCAAACTACAAACTAGCTAAAGTTCCACTGGAATTAGTAAAACATGCATACATTGTGACGAACCGAAGTTCGACCCTGTTAATTTAGAGACTTTTAAGAACAAGAAAATATTGAAATTATTACGTGAATAATTTTGTAATAATTTTTTAAATTATTTCTGCACTTTTGTTAATTTTTATTCTTGTCCCTTATTTTTTCAACGTCATTATATACACATAACTTTTGGACTATCAATGTATATCCCGCCGATCAATAATTGTAAACTTATGTAACATTTTATTTTTTAAATTGTTCTTCCGTCTACGTCATGCACAAGAAAACACATACGTCATCCCGATATTTTGTATATAAAACTCACCAGAATTACATTCAAAAGAGATTTTTCCTAACCGCCCCTTTAATGACGGAACAACTCACTGGCTGAATTAAACTCGCTGAATTGAATTACTGCTGACTGAGTCTTGATGGCAAAAGGACGGGCTCGTTCTGTCAATGTTATCCTGATTCATTAGGTGATAGTTTCATTAGCTGACGCTCCCGACTTAAGAATTCATACACGAATAGCACCGCATAAAGCTGTTATCAGTTGAATTTTGACAATCGAAAGCCGGGCCTGTTCTGACGATGTTTTCTTAATTCGCTGGTGTTAGTTTTATTGGTCGAAGTTACCGATGTATGAACTCATTACCGTGAATACCGATTATCGTATTTTATAATTCAAGTTACTTGTGGAGATCGCAGGCGTTCGGTCGGCAACTGAACATATGGGGAGAGGTGTGCCTCAGGGTTCCGTTCTTGGTCCTCTGCTTTTTTTAATATTTATTAATGATCTTCCTAGTTTGTGTGATAATGGCAATCTAGTATTATTTGCGGATGATGTTTCCCACTTGTGCGTCGGAGAGACTTTGGATATCGCATTTCTAACTGCTAATTTGATGTTGAACAAGTTCAATAGATGGTTTACAGCAAATAAGTTGATTTTAAATTTATAAAAAACAAAATTCATAAATTTTACGTCTAAAATAAAACTGCGCGATGTTAGTTATTTACTGAAAGCTAATTCCATCTGTGTGCTTTGCGTTGTATAGGTTGTCCCAGGTAGTAACGAAAGATGTATTAATTACTTATTATCGCGCTTGCTGTCAGTCAAGGGTGGAAAATGGTTTTTGCATATTGGGGAGCAGATTCGAAATTAGGAGTAGTGTTCCGCATCCAGAAGCGAGTTATTCGTTGCATTGCAGGTGTACCACGTATGGCATGTTGTCGTGCACTGTTTGGGCAGTATTCTGTTCTACCTGTGCCATGTCTCTAAATTCAAAACGTACTACACTTAATTAAACAAAATATTAATCAACTGAACACAAATAACTTCAACCACACTTATCCTACTGGACACGGTGCAGATTTGTTGACTCCGAATCATCGACTGAGTCTGTATAAGAGCAATCCTATGTACGCTGGAATTGCGATGTATAATAGATTACCCGTAAATATAAAAAATATTACTAATATTAAGGTATTTAGAAACAAAACCAAGCAATACCTTCTTGAACACTGTTTCTGCAGTGTTGATGAATACATGGAAACTCGATGACCATTCCTCTATGGACATATTTGATTATATGTCCATATTTATTCCACAATAGTTTGTTTATATATTGATTTTATTTATACACTAGTTTTATTTATACATTGATCTTACTAGTTGGTTTTATTTATAGATTAATTTTTATAACTTGTATGTTTCTTTCGTCAATTTTATTTATATTTCTGTTTTATGTACACGATGTAATACTGACTTGTCCAATATCCTGTTTGTGATCGATAGGGCCAAATATATTATTATTATTATTATTATTATTACTTCACCGTATAAAGTTACCTTCGACTGAGTTTTGTCGAATGGAAGACGGACATGTTCTGTAGCATTTCTTGTAACTCACCAGTCATTTTATTGTTTACACTTTTTTTGCCGACTCTAGAATTTTATTTCCCGTGTCACCGGCGGTTAATCGTCGTAATATAAGATTTCGCAATAAAAACGTGGGTGCAGGTAAATGAACCCGAGAGCGATAAGCCGATAATTGAGGATATATCTTCAATAGGGTAGTAATATAAATTTTACGGCAGGCAAATCCAAACTTTGCCCCTCACACAATAGACAGGAAAACCCATCGTTGTATTAGTTTATAGCATTTTAGCTGTAAAACTAAAATTTACATTTAAGAAAGATGCAGCTGTGTAAAAACCATATTTATTTAAAATTAAAAAAAAAAAAAACGTTTAGACCAAATAAATATGATTTTAGGACAAAATAGGCGAAAAATCACGATTTAGGCTGTTAAAAGTCCAAATAGGCAACTAGGCAAAATAAAACATAGCTAGATCGCTTTGATTTGTCGAGAAACATATAGATTTTGTATTATTTTTAATTTGCCTTGAATCTAAACAAAGAGACATTTTGCCTAAAATCCAGTCTCTAGTAATTACCATAATAAGGAAGGCGGCACACGAATATGCAGCAATTACAATCCCTACTTTGCGCAGCAGCAGAGGCAATAGTGAAAAAATGATTAAGAGACATAACAGAAGCACAACTAAGAGAAGAACAAAGTGGTTTCAGGAAAGAACGCAATACAAATAACCACATACATATTTACCCTGCAACAGATTTCTGAAAAAGCATTAGCAAAGAACAAAAAGGTAAATTGCTGTTTTATTGACATGAAAAAAGCATTCAATGGCATTAAAAGAGAAGAGATTTGGAAGAGCTTATATAAGAAGAGAATAGGAAAAGACAATACAGAAGTAGTCAAAAGCATATACAACAACACCACTAATCAAGTAAGTTAAAAAAAATAGGCTATCGAAAACATTTATCACAACACAAGAAGTCAGACAGGGTGGTGTGCTGAGTCCGTTCCTCTTCATATGTGCATTAGATGATATAATAAAAGAAAGCTCTAAGGAAATTAAAAAATATAAGGTAGGATGGTTTAACATGAAAATGGTGGAAATTGAAATGTGCATATTTGCAGATGATATTGTATTAATTGTTGACAATAGGAAAGATTTGGAAAATAATCTTAGAGCATGGAATAAGGTTGCTACAAGATATGGATTAGAAATAAACATAGAGAAGAGTAAGATAATGATGATCTTAAACACGGAAGAAGATATAATTTGCAAACTAAATAATGAAGAGCTTTTAAATTTAGCGACCGCGGTACCGCGGTACTCAATTTTCCTTACCTGAGACATTTTCATGCACTAGTCACGTTGTCTGGCTGGCTACTAAAAACTACTACTCTTCGAGCCGTAAAATATACAGTGTAGGCCTCGCACATGTCTGACTATGACGCAATGGAGTTTAAACACGCTCGAAGCTGTATAAACCTGTCAGGTCGAGAATTTATGGCGCCCGCCTCAAACTTCTAGACTTTAGAAGCTACGTATTTTTGGATTTCCAACCATTACCCTTTCAATAAGAATGGTAAAAAGTTCCACGCTACAAAAAACAATCACAGGAATATCAAAAATCTCCACCTATAAAAAAAATCCTACCACGAAACAATAAAAAAATAGGATCAAGCAGGTAGATCTTCCGTATCTCCACACATAAAAAATGAAACATGTAAACGAGCAGTAGTAGCGAGTCGGTTGCTCCCTTTTTAAATAAGTGCACTCCTGATACTAAGTGGTACATTTAGTGGGTCCGGGGATCACTTCATTAAATCCACTCACACACAAGCTACAAGAGAGAACTTCACCCTCACCATCTGCCATAACTTAATATATCCGGCATACTCTCGGCCCGGCCATAACTCCCTGACGGCTCGAGAATTACGAGTGAGCCTTTCTCCTTTCTCCACTTCATCCCTCGTCCACGTACTTCGGTTGAACGTTCAGAGACTCTCGAATGGAAGAGCTGGCGCTAAGAATTTTTTCACTTGCGCGTTTTGAAGCGTGCGTGAGGTCCGTCGGGCTACTGTTCTGTAATTAAATTTGTCCATTAAGCTGTGCGCTGGAGAGAGATGGTAAGATGGATCTTTCTATTAGTGAAGCTTAGGTACGTTCGAGCTTTTTCCATTATTGCGAAAATGGAGGAAATATTTTGCTTTCTTCGCGTTGTTGGATGATATTATCGTATATTTCAATTAATTCCTGCGTTTTTCGCTTAGTTTTGATGCTGTGAGGGATTACGATATAGGAAGGAAAACAAACATACAGAGTAGTGTTTGTTACTTTATAGAAATGAGAAAACTTTACGGATTTTATTGTAACAGGTATGATTATTACATACACGTGGAAAGAATGCCTAGTAACAATAACCAAAAATTAATGTTAATATAGCTCATGGTATTGGTGGAATCATTCTCGGCAAAAACAAAAACACAGAGAAAATACCGCTAACACATGAACAATAGGTGGTGGACATCTACACTCCGGTTTGTCTTACTACCCTCTGGGACGGCGTCACTGTATCTCTTGGCGATAGGTGTCGCCGAAAGACATATTCAGTGCTGTTTTGGAGATTAGCGCAGCATAAACCGAGAGGCAAACCCAATTGTAACAGCAGAAAATTGTGCTTAGAACCATGCTGATGACGCCGGGTAGGCAGAAACATGTTCATGTGTTAGCGCTATTTTCTCTGCTACATCGTTTTTGCCGGGAATGATTCCACCAATACCATGAGCTGTATTAGCACTAATTTTTGGTTATGATTATTACAGTTTACTTTGGTGTTTATGCCGATAGCGATAATTCTGATGATGTCAATACTTTTTATTATAAAAGTAAACTCTTCCAATTTTACAATTTTTGACGTGTAGAATGAAAAAAGTTTCATAGCTGCTTGTAGCATGAAGATACTGCAAAGCGAGGAATAAATGAGATTGCTAGTTGTGTGTATCATTTGATAGCAGCTCAATGAAAAAAGGATGTGATATTCTATTCTAATAATTGCGTTGGACTCTGTGTTCAAATAATTTCTAGATATCCATTCCATTTCGCATAAAATGCTTAGCGTCAATCGCACGCAAAATGGGGGCGATAATATGCACGCCCTTATTAAAAAAGAAAAAAGCGAATTTCAAGAAACGACCTGATTTATACACCTTCTCAGTGCGCTGTGATCATTCGAAGTGCCAAAAAACTGGGACATCCGTATAAGTTAGGAGAAATACGTACTGAAGATATTTTTGATGTTAGAAGAAGCTGGTCTCAAACATTGGCAATCATTTTGATATTTTGATAATGAGCCAGCCAATAAGATGGGAAAACATAATGTTTGTTAAAGTTGAAAAAGGTCATCCATTTACAATCTTCTATAGAACATCTTACGCTCAGCAGGATTCTAAAAGCATCATTGTAAAAATAATATTCCCGTCTTCTAAAGTCTGTTGCAAAACTTAAACCGATTAGCATCTATAAATGTGCATATACTGCAAATTAGAAGCTATTAAAAGTCTGTAGTCAGAAAATGAGTAAAAGTACACCATTTTGTAGTGCGCTACAAAAAAAAACACCCAAATTTGGAACAAAGGTGTGCCATCAAATTTTATGTTAAGATAGGCAAATCCGTAAATTTGACCTATGAAAAATTTCCTATGGGAAGCATATGGGAGTCTATGGGAAACATTCCTTATCAAGAACCTAAGCTTTTCGGTGACATTTTTGGAGATTTGAGAAGCAATGGAAGATAAACCTCGCTCAAACAGGCCTTCAACATCGAGAACTAATGAAAATATAGAACAAGTGAAGGCGAGGTCAGACTGTTGATTAACATTACGGATGATGAGTAGTGAATTACATTTGAATCAGATTTTGATTCAAGATTTGGGCTTGAGAAAGGTATGTGCCAAGGTGGTGCCAAGTCCTGTAATCACTAGTGATGAATCAAGGACTTCAGAGAACGATCCCGAAACAGAACTTCAAAGTGCAATTAACTGGCGCACTGACAAACTTCCCCGATCAAAGAAAACTCGAATAAGCAAATCCAAAATCAAATCCCTTCTCATTTGTTTTTCTGACAGTAGGGTGATCGTTCACAAAGAACTTGCGCCTCCGGGACAAACTGTCAACCAAGTGTTTTAAAAAGAAATCCTTGAAAAGTTCAGAAAAAGGACGCATCCTCCACCCATCTTTTGACGAAAAAAAAGATCCCCTATGCTTCTGATCTCAGTCCATATGACTTTTTTGTTCCCCAAGATCAAAAACCATTTGAAAGGACTTCATTTTGACACGTTAGCATCCAAAGGAGCGTAATCAAAGAGCTGGGAGCGATTCAAGTTGAAGAACTCTAGCACTGCTGCGAAGAATAGAAAATTCGCCTTCGCCGATGTATAGCTGACCAAGGGGGCTACTTTGAAGGCGATAACATTGATGTATGAAAATAAAGTAAAATTTAAAGCAGCAGATATCATCAAAATATTGAGTATCTACAAGAAAACCAAAAAAAATAACATTTTACATAAAGACATTTTAAATCTTTCGGAACATTTCACTAAATCACTTTGTAACACATATTATAGCCAACTTTTTTATATACATGCATACACATAAGTCCATTTCTTATCACCAACTTGAAAAAATTTATGGCATCCCTTTTAATAACTAAAATTCATATTTTCTTAATAGCAATTCAAAAAATAATTTACCGCCCACTTTATGGATTTAAACGACTTCTTTATGGAAATCCATCCATAGTTTACTTCGCTAACTGGCAATTTTCATAAAATAACGCATCGAACACTTGACGATTATAGCAAGAGTTCTTTGTCACCATCACCATTATGCACCACAGAACCCCATACATACATATTTGATATACTTACGAACTTATTAACAAAAGCAATTAAGTTAGCAGCTGAAGAATTCCTTTGTTATCTTAGATTTCAAAGAAATCTCCGCCGTACTGCCGCTTCCACCGTTCTCGGGGTTTTTAATATGCGTGACAAATGGTCTAACTTTTCGCGCGGGAGCTTCCAAGCGAACGATTCCTCTTTTGAATGAAGTCGAGCAGTCGTTTGACCGGCCAAAAACCATAAATATGATATATGCGTAATCGTGAATGATTCACGAACTTCCCGGCATATATATGAAGTCCTTTATTATCCTTTCGCGCCCAGCCCGACGTCCTTCAATGAAATATATTCTTCCTTTGGAACGAGGTAAAGGAAAAGAATTCTTAGCAGAGACGCCTCGAACCCTGGCCAGTTATAATAGACCTCCAAGGATTGAAGCAAGCTTGTAAGTTAAAGATGAAACCATGTTGTTAAGCTGGTTTAAAATTAAATGAACTAGTACTTCGTATAAGTATTTCACATGATTAATTATACCATTGTTTCCGTTTAAAGATTTTTTGAGTATAAACTAGTTTTAAATGAAGAACGTGTATATCTATAATGATTTGGATTGGGGAAAGTGCATCGGTACGTGTACTGATGGTGCTCGATCAATGTCTAGTCGCTATGGAGGATTGCAGGCACTTATTCGCAGCAAAGCACCGCGTGCTATGTGGACCCATTGCATCGCCCATAGGGAAGCACTTGTATCAAAGTCTATAAGCTCTCAATTGAATTTCGTATCAGAACGTGTCGTTGACATAGTAAACTACATAAGAACTAGGCCACTGAATATCAGATTTTTCGAAAAGCTATGCATGGTCATGAGAGCTGAACACACAGCCCTGCTATACTACTGCAGTTTACAATGGCTTTCACGTGGCTACGTCTTATCCTATGCACTCGAGCTACGTCAAGAAATTCACACTTTTCTACAAGAGGAAGGTCATGAAAACTCCAGGTACTTTGCCGAACCCGACTTTTTGCTGAAACCAGCGTATTTGTGCGATATATTTGACAAACTTAATACCTTCAATCTGTCTCTGTAAGGCAATAACATGCACATTTTTGTACACATGTTTTGAAAACCTGTAAGTGCGTCGCGGACTGATAATGTTTGGGAACCCCTGCCTTATGCTGTTTAAACATTCTCTATCGCTTTATAGAATATGAGATATTTCACCTACCTAACAGTTCCTTCAATTCTCTCTTCCCCCAAGAAGCAGAAGAGAGAAACTTAACATTCTAAAATGAATCCCTTACCCATCGAACCGCGTATAACTACCAACCGCCTCTTCCTCTTATTACTCAGTACCGCTCCTCGGGGATGCATCTGTTCCATCCAACTAACATAAAGGTGCTTAATTGTTGCAGTTCCGCCACGGATCCACTACGTTTCCTCCAATGGACGCGTAGAAGTGAAAAAAGGCTCCTCGGTACGCTTAGAATGCAAGGCTTCCGGCAATCCGGTACCGAAGATCACGTGGTCTCGGAAGAATAACCTTCTTCCGGGCGGGGAACAGACTACCGTTACGCAAACTTTGGTACTGGATAAGGTAGATCGCCATCAAGCAGGGATATATCAGTGTACGGCAAGTAATGGTGTTGGTGAAGATGTAACATCGCAGATTGTCCTCCACGTGCTCTGTAAGTCTGCATTTTTTTCTTTCTATAAATGTTATCTCTATCTTTACACTTCTCATTTTGTTTAATGTGTTGTATACGTTTAGAACTATTTTTTTTGTATTAAAAGAATAATATCTGATGGCACAGATATGTGCATTCCTTCGTATTCCGAATCTTGTCCTCTACATTTTCTAACACTCAGAGTATACCGGGTGTGATATTAGTGCGTCGTCATAGTTTAGCATGAAAACTACCAAAGATGGAGAAATGAGATTTCCTGTACATATATAGTATACTACAACGCATTTTGTAAAATTATCTATAAATATACAGGGTGTTCCAAATTTCCGCAACCGTCTTCAACTGTTTTATTTTAAATGAATTGCTGTATTTAACACCCTGTATATATGTTTACATTATACCTCCTTGAAATGTATATAGTGTTAGCCCCTAAATTGATAACAAAAGAGTAACTCTCCACACTATATCTGTATTCAGGCTATCTCTTAAAATGTCCTATAACTGTCAAAATTTTAACAGAATTTGCAATATAACCAAAAATAATTATGGAAAGTGCACAAAACCTATATCACTGCGAAGGTAATTTAAGTGGCTATCAAAAGAATCAATAAAAAATATTGCAATCCATTTAAAATAAAAAAGGCGGTTGCCGAAATCTGGAACACCCTGCATATTTATAGATAATTTTACAAAATGTGCTGTGGTATACAATAAATCTCATTTCTCTATGTTTGGTAGTTTTCACGTTAAATTCCGCTGACACACTAATGGCGCACTCGGTAACACCTTGTAGTTTATACAGAGTGAATCGGGAGGGACGAACCAAACGTCAGGTTACAACTTGCAAAAAAATTAAAATCGAATAGGAACATGAGTTTTTTTACATAATTTTCACGCGTGCAATGGGATCCTGGAGTTTGGTCCGTTCTTCCTGACTCACCCTGTATACTTTACGAACACTATTACACTGGTTTTCTTTAAAATGTTTCTACAAATATACCATTCTTTCGAAAAAAGCATACACTGCTTTCTATTGGAGAAGTATCAGTTTAGAATCTAGAATGTACCGTTTTGTCATCGTGTTCTTTACCCATTCATTCCGTAAAAATAAAGTCAACGCGTATATTTTCAATTTATCCAAGCTGCCTTATCTAACACCTCATAACACTATGTCATCTCGACTGTACGCCGTGTATACGCCTAAATTCTGGGAAAAATATATCGTCCCTTTATGGTCTAGTATATCGCATGTTGAGGTAATTTTTATAGATCGTTAATGCGTTAAGTTGGCCATATATCTTTACGATCGTTTACGTGTTATGCTGTTTTAATTTATTGCGATGCTTACATATATCGGTATCGCTTTAAGTTGCTTTTTACTGAGCCGGTGATATTCCAAGATTTATATACGGATAGGGGGACAATGGACCTATTAAGCAGTATATGCTCATATCTCTAGTGAATTCGTCAATGGAAGCAGAATTAAATGGAACTCGTTTATACCTCAATCCAATGACCGCTGTTGCCAAATTTACCCGCGACAAAAGTTCTTATAAACTAGAACGGCAGTACTACCTCTATTATAGTAATGGGTTCGGTTTAATTTTTACACTTACAAATGCAGTTCTCTTTGACAGAAAACATGTTTTTATTTTGGAATTAAATTTAGTTAAGAAATTTATGTATTTGTTACGACAATATACCAACGGTCGTTTGAATCCATCAATGAGAAAAAAATATGTATTATACGTTTTCTAAAACCTGCATTAATGTCGAGTGCGTACAGTACTCAATTAATAGTAATTTGTAATTGTGTGAGGGTTGTCTAAGGAAACTGAAGAGTGAGGACCACCTAACTCACGTGACAACATTATTCTTTATGTGCATGGGAACAGCTCTTCTAGATGTGTACTTTCCAGCGCGGTATATTGCAAAAATGTTTATTTTCTTCATCAGGAAACCACTGCTGATTTACTATTAACTCACTAACATGTTATTTACTTGAAAATCTTATATACTTTTCTATCTTTGGCGAGCCCAATATGAGTGCTTTCGCCTGTTTGTCCTGAAACACTTTCCCAGTACGAGGCATTTTGATTGTCCTTGCATATCTGAAGTGCTTGTTTTATGTAGCTCTTTTGGAGACCACAAATTGGGTTAGGACCAATGAAAGACATGTTCGCTGCTTCTTTGTCCAGCTTATCTGCCTTTTCATTTCCTGCGATCCCTTGGTAGCTTGGGACCCACCGCAAAGTAACGTGATTATAGCGTCCCGATTGCCTTAGATTGTGAATACACTAATGTAACAGACCAGATTCGTATGTGTAGGCCCTAATAGCCTTTAGAACTGTCTGACTGTCGCTGACCTCTTTTGCATTGAGGCTCAGTGATCACCTTACAAGGCTGATCAAAATTATATTGCATATGAATCGTGTCCTTTGCAATATGCATCGGATAGTTTATATTGGGATCTTCAAGGATTCTAAGGCGCCCTCCGAGATCCCCAGGCTTTAATCCCTGCTTCCGAATGTGGATGTGAAACGGCGTTATTCCAGCAGGACTTCGAGTGCTGCTGTAGGACAAGTACGCGTCACACCTGTGATGTTGAGATATGCAAGTCTCTGAATTTGTTGAAACTACAGTTGTACAGTCTTCTGTGTTGTTTTTGGCCACCAAATCAAAGAGGCGTAGGTGATCATGAATCTGATTATTACTATATATGACCAGAAGATCATTTGGGGCTTAAGACTCCAGTTCTTACCAAGGAAACTTCGGCGTACTAGTGATGCCGTAATGGCTTTTTTCTGTACGTTAGAGATGTGGAAATTCCATGTTAGTTTTTTGTCGAACGTAGCTCCCAAGCATTTAACTTCATCGCTAAAGCTAATGGTTTTCCCTTTAGTGGAGGGTGATTTTAGAAAGACTTTTCTTCTCCTTGTGAAAGGGACGACTGTAATCTTTTGCGGATGTATGCGCAGGCTATGATTTTGACACCAATTATAGGTGTCGTCAAGAGCTCTTTGCATAAGTTGCAGTATGATATGGTTTTCCATTCCTTTAAGCAGGAATGAGGAGGGACTGATAGGTCTATACGCTGTAGGCTCCGCTGATGATCTCCTTCCTCCTTTAGGTATAAATACCACATTTACGTCTCTCCTAAATGCAGGTATAGTAATAAACCAAAAGTACTGTATCATTTTCAAACAAAACGCCCTTTTCATAGCAGGAATGCTAATAAAAGAGAAAGGAAAGTTAAACCCTTTCTCGGTAAGCATTTTAACCGAAATAAATTGTACATATACCTACACCTTCATAAACATCTACCACACACACGTATTTTATTGTTCCATGCAAAGAGCATCTAGCTAGTTGGTTCATCCTTTCTGAAACGTTCCACGTGAAAATTCACGGAAAACTATTGTCCGTTTTCTTCTCTCCTGTGCCTATTCTTACTCCCGTTATACGATTCACGCATCTGCTTATATATCGTAGGTGTGGTAGGTGGATGTTCTCCTTTATATCTTTCATATACTGCGCGCTAGCTATCTTTTCCTTGTTTTTTCCAATGCCGCGTGGAACTAGGTCAAAAGGATCTTGAATGGCCGTGATGTATAGTATATGTATGTATGTATACAAAGAACAAAGCCTAATATAACCCAGAGAAGATATTAGGGATTTTTATGTAATCTACTAAAGGCTAAGGGTGTCTCTAAGGAAACGTATTAAAAAGTTTTGTATGAACATCATATTGTTGACCAAATTTTTGGATTTCGCTCTTTTGTGGAACGTTTTAAACTTGAGACAAATTTTGACTAGAAGCTTAATAAAGTTCTATAGATATTCTTGCAGAGCCTCCATCAAGCGCTCAGTAAAACAATTTAACAGGAGACTCAATAGGATCACTTACTGCTCAACTTATTCAAAATCTCTTTACGTCATCTGAGTGGGAACAAATGAATCATTCTCAGTGCAATCCACACAACGGTGACAATATCAAAGGAATTGTGCTGCATTCCGACTTTCATTTTTAGGCCCTTCAAAAGTTTCATCACTTCGGGTTCAAATTTTTGCGGCTCTCTTGTATCTCGCCATCCGAGCTAGGAGGTTGTGTTTGGGTCCGATCGAAAGCTCTCGGCGAGCGCTTTATAACTAACAAAAGCCCAACTCTCTACCTCTAACCGTTCCGACGCTAGAGCGTCTCAAAGTTAAGAAAAGAAGATTTTTTTTTATGTTTGAAGCGCTGTAGCTTCCAAACCAAAAGAGGTAGAAGGTTCTATATATTTTCAAAATGATAACATTTTATTAGAAGTAAAGAGAGTTTGTATTCGATTTTAGCATTTTGTCAGTTGTTTGGAAATATATTTGGAAAGTCATTGACTAATTGACCTAATGTAGAAGCCGCTGCTGCTTATAGGTAGAGTAAATCCAAGGGAGGTGCCTAGCAGTTAAGAAACCATGTTGTTTTTTACCATTATAGTTTTAAAATTGATGCGTACTATGTCAGTCGGCAAGACATTTTGGTAAACAACATGACGAAAACATTAAAGTACAACTTTTAGATTTAAAAAAAACGAACTTTTTCAAAAAATGCACACTACCATCTATCACAATCTATCATAGAGAGATGACACAAATAAAAATATAATCTTTTTTATAAATAAGGACACAAAGACACAATAAAGATTGCTTTTTAACTAAATTTTCCGGACAAGTCACACATATTTTCATATTTTGCGCAATTTACATGCGTCCAATGTTTACACCTAACGCATTGAATCCAATCATCTCGACGTCTTGTAGTGTGGTAGTCCTCAAGGCATCCTACACATTCGTTCCCATTAATTCATCAGAAATCTTGATCCTCTTCATCTGATCCGTCTTTGCGGAACATACGTCTCTATTTTTTGAATCTCTTCATGGACTTGGTGACAGATTTAATGACGAATTTAAATTTTGTATTTTGCTTTCGGTTTAGTGATCTAGCCTTTTCTATGTTTTCGGGAGAAGCTAAAGTTGCTGCGATACTGCTACCCCGTTTTTTTAATCCTAAAGAAATGGTAGGTAGAGGTGAAATAACTTTAAGAACCTTGCCAGCGGATGGAGGTTGATTAGACTCCACTAATAGATCAGGCTGGGGTTCAGGTGTGGTGGAACGAGCATCTGCTGGGATCCTGGTAAGGACATCTAGATGCTTCTTGATGGGAAGCTGGTGGTTGGTTTATTGTGGTAGTAGAAACAGAAACGGCAACATCAGAGACTATCTAGGTATATTCCGATATAGCTTCAGAATTGTAAAGGAAGATTCCGGTCGCCGTGAATGAAGAAGCTGCGTTGTTATTGGTTGCTGCTTTCGTCCATGTTTCAGCAAAGCTGTGTTCTTCCCAGACCTTTCCTCGGCAAAAAATGTTCTCTTAGCCACAAAAGAAAAATCCCTGTATTTACGTACGCTGATTTTGAGGTTAAATTAAGTTGATAAAAATTGAACTAATTGGAACAGGAAAAATGACAAACATTCTGAAATCAATATCAGGTTGTCAACAGGGGAAAGCCTTTGTTGTCGAGCCGTCAAAAGTAAGCCAAAAGAAAAACAAAATTAATTGAAATATACGATACTAACACCCAACAAATTGTATACCAACTCGAAGGAAGCAAAATATTTCCTTCATTTCCCCAATAATTCGAGCTGTTCTCGAACATCCTTAAGCTTATCACGAACCCTTGTCTGTCCGCACAAATTTAACGACTTCTTGACTAAAAGAAAAGAGTATAAAGTTATAATCATCTTTTCTAACAAATTTTTGGATTTGATTCAGTTCCCATTTTGTAAGATCGACTTTTATGTTGTAAATCAATTTTGGAAAACCGATATTTTTCATTAATCAACCCGATTGCAGTTGTGTAACGATATCTCATAACGAATGTTTTATTTGTACGCGTCACGTACAAGGCCACAGTACGCCATAAGCAAAAAATGCAACGTCAAGATCAAGAATTGTATATAAACTCTCCAGATTTACATTTCGACAGACTCTTGCGTGGCAAGTCGGCGATTACGCTGATTACAATATTCTAAGCAATAATTTCACCTCTACGTGGGAAGTCGGCGTACACGCAGACTATAACAGAGTCGGGGAAATATCCCTCGGGTGGTCGGATTTTCGCCGGCAACTCTGGAATATTTTTCTAATTACCCCGTAGCAACAGCCATCAGGTGTTTGTTGGATTCCACCGCGTGAAAGACCGCCATTTGAACCATTCAAGCCCGTAATTAACTTATGCTAAAACCCTCTTGATTTATTTTGACTTAGAGAATCTAAAACCGCAAAAGAACTTTTGCCAATACCCGTAACAAACGTGTGATTGTTTGAGATAGTAAGTAGTCTAAGCAGACACATATTATTTCACTACTTGATAACTTTTATTGAGAAAACATCTTTCCTGTTAAACATTGTAAATAATCACGACCGAATTGGAATTTTATGTTATTTAATTTGTGTACTACGTTTGATCTTTTTTTTAGTTAAGTTATTTTGCTAGAGCTTGTAAATAAAACTTTGTAAATATTACTTCTTTTCATTCCGACACTGAATTGTGGACATAAGCAGCTAATCCCGGTTGACGACAAGTGGACATCGTGCTCGATACCGCCTCATAAATACTTCACCAAAACCGTAAACATCGTAATTAAACGACTCTCCACGCGTGTTAGCTTTTAAAATAATCCACGTAATTTTGACAGTTCTTAAAATTACATTAATACTATAAGACGGATGTGTCAACTAACTTGTTAAACCCGCGAGCATATTTACCCATAAGCGTTTGACGTTTTACAAAACATTTAAGAAGCATTTTACAGTCCCTGGCCAAATTACTTGAAACACTCAATATTTTGTAGTTTCTTCATAATAAAATATAAACTATACATGTATTATATTTTTAACATATGTAAATATTAATAAGTAATTAATATTTAGTCAATAACCCATGATTTTTAATAACACCCTTAATTCTTCGGGGCATACTTTCAATACAAGATATGATTGCCTCTTTCATATCTTCATCGTTCTCCCATACATCCTTCATATTCTTCATTAATATTTCCTTTATAGGGTTTTCTCTTTCATATACCTTACTTTTTAGTCGATTCCATACGTTCTCGATGGGATTAAGGTCCGGTTCTACAAAAAACCCCAAATATTTCAATTTTTTTCAAATTCCAAATAATTAATTATTAAGAGAGGGATAGAATAACAATTTTACCTTTGCAATAACGATATATCAACACAAAACACTTAACGATACTCCACAACTTAGCTTTTATACGGTTACGACGAAATATTTTAAGAAATATCGATGCATTCTCTAAACTGTGAACTCACTAAATGTAAGTTGATAACTGAAATATTTATATATACGTACTTTACTCTTCTAAATATCATTTCTCTGGTATTTTTATTTATTGATACAATAATCTAGTTCCCCTATAAACGATTGGATTCACAGCAAAAGGATATCACTATAATAGAATGGGAATTTCCAGGTAAAAAGGTTGTTTTATGACATGTTTCAAGTAATATGGCCAGGGACTGTATTTTAATAAGATAAAGGGAATTTTAAGGGAAACTGTTTATTCACAATTTGGTGAATTTTAAAGTTAGTGAAATAATCCAGAGGAAGCACGAACGTCGCAAGCTAACGTCATTATTGTTTTATAATTTTATTTTCAGTAATAATGATTTTCTTTTATAATTCTTTAACGCGATAAATTCAAAATACTTACTTTCAAAAGTGTTCTTTGTTATTGCAACAGCATTCGATTGAATGGTTGCAATCTTTTCTTGTAATTTCAACAAAGTAACTTTAATAACGTTTCACCAGGTAAGTAATAAAAAGGAACATCTTCTTTGTCAAACGTAAACAAAGCAGGATAAGTCAATAAAAGCATTTACGTCCTAATCTCTTTAGATGTTAGATACGGTAAAACTCGATAATTTGACATTAAGCGCACTCGACCAATAAAACCGAAGCCATTTCCCTATATACACTATTCGGCTCGGGAACATCTGCTGCAGCAGTAAATTAAACTGAAACTTTCCAGTGGCATTGGTAGCATTGATGGCGGGAAGCGGTAGTACACTTTTAAATCCCGGTAAGCGCCTCGTCTAAAAGAACAAAAGCCAGGCAGAAGGACGACTATTCATCACACATTTCGCATAAAGTTAATGGCGCGTGTGTAGTAGGTGCTTTCAAGGAAATGCATGATGGCTACGCGAAGGACGAAGATCAGCGGCGGCGGTGAAAGCAAACAATGCTCCAGCAAGCCGGGTTAACTGTACCCTTGGCATCCATAACCGCGAGAGTTCGCCACTCAATCCGGTTTATGACCCTGCCAAATTAGAGCCGATGTTGTATGATTAACAGCCCCCCAGTCTGTGTCAGAACGGAAGTAAATCTCTTCAGGTACAATATGTAGTAAGCTTGCGCGAGGTCTTTGTGCTACTTTCCTTTGTTTTTCCTGATGGTGGAATAAATTGGGTATAACGTGGAATGGCCCGTATCATAAATTCACTTGAATGAATTCGTTTTTTTACGTTTCTTTGCAATAAAATCTATTACTGCCGTAAGAAAGATCTAATAGAACACAGAATAAAATGTCTGGAAAGTAGCAATTTACTCTCGAGTCGAAAAATTAATAATGAATGATTTTCTGACCGGTAAAACAAAATGGAAAACTGTGAAGAATGTAAAAGTAACAAGACAAGCAGAAATTGGTAGTGACCATTATCTAGTAAAGCTGAATCTGAAAAGACAGGTACAGGAAGTGGAAGACAAAAGAAGAAAAAAGGTTAACGATAAAATAAAAAGCTATAAACTTAAAGTTCCAGAATGCAGGAAGAAATATCAAGAAACAATAGGTAATACGAAGAAGAAACAAACAGGAGGAGATGCCAGTGAACAAAAATGGGAAAAATTTGAAAACATCAATTGATTTAATCATTACTACGAAGGAATCATCTATATCTAACCGTGGAGTTCTAGATTTTCATATGTTCGATCATGATCTTATATTTTGCCACATAAGGAGAAAAGTGGCCAGTGCCGAGCCCATTATCCGTGAGTACCGTGATTTTAGAAATGATGAACTTTGATTCTTTTCAGAGAGACATTCACTCAATTGATTTTAATTACCTGGTTTATTTAGACCATCCTGATGATAAGATTGATTACACTGGACAACAAATTTTAGTTTATTTGTTAATTTTTTTGTTAATTTTGGGGCGCTGAATACAAAAATGACAATGAAATTAAAAACTTAGTTGCAGTTTTCAATAACAAGTTTTTTTGTTTTATTTGTAACAAAATAATAAAAAATAGATACTTTTACACTTTTAGAGTCACTAAATGCGTCGTCTTTTTGCTATTCTTTTGTGAATTGTTTCTGGAGCATCTCTAGCAAGAGTCCAACAGTGGTCGGCAAACATGGAAGCATTCCAATTTGCCTAGTACCTTTTCTCCATTGTTGATACATCCTGATGGAAGCGTTCGCCGTGCTCATCACTTACAGCTCCGCAGTTTCCAGGAAAAAAGTCCAGGTGTGAGTGTAGGAAATGGATCTTTAGAGACATATTGCAACCCATTTTTTGATACGATGACACCATATTTTCAGTAAGAGTAACGCAATTGTCAGCTTCTTTGTTTCCCAAGAAATAAGTGACCACGAAAGTCATTCCAAGCATTTTTTTCAATATCTGTTAGAGTGCTGCCAAAATGATCGTTTTTCAGAATATTTCGAATCTGTGGCCGAACAAGAATGCCTTCTTTAATTTTTGCTTCGCTTAGCCTTGGGAATTTCTGACGCAGGTACTGAAAAGCTGGCCCATCTCTATTTGGTGCCTTAACAAAGGTTTTCATTAGGCCCAATTTGATGTGCAGTGGTGACAACAAAATCTTTTTGGAGTCTACCAATGGTATATGTTGTACATTCTTTTGACCTGGCTCTAATGATTGTCGAACAGGCCAGTCTTCTCTTTTGTAATGAAGTACCTTTGTCCGACTGTCCCATTCACACAAAAAACAGCAAAACTTGGTATAGCCTTGCTGCAACCCCAGTAAAAGTGCAACAACCTTTAAGTCGCCACAGATCTGCCATTGGTGCTCATCGTATTTTATGCTTATCAATAAGTACTTCATATTGTCGTATGATTCTGTCATGCGAACGGTATATCCAACAGGAATAGACGGTAGAATATTTCCAATATGCAATAGTACTGCGTTTAAGCTGAATGTTGAACTGTCTATAAACAATCTCCATTCCTCTGGCTTGTAGTTTATATTTAAAAGCTCTCACGAGATCGTTTAATTCTGACTGGATTATTTTGTGCGGTTGGCGGTTTGACGTGCTTGGTGTGAAATCAGGATCTCTTGATGTTGATGGCATATCTTCTTCATTACAAATCGCTGTATCGCTATTATCTGATTCGTAAGTGAATGTTCCTGGGGGTTCTGGAATAGGAAGTTCGTCACTATGGGGCACAGGTCTCATGGCAGATGGTATAGTTGGATAGTTGATAACCGATCTTTTCTTCTTGGATGTACCTGTGCCTTGCCCAACACGAGCTTTCATGCAGAAACATCAATCATTAACATGATTTGTAGGCTCTCCTCAGACCATTGGGACAGCAAACCGCATAGATCGTTTTTTATGATTTAACCAGTTTCTCAGATTTGAAGTGCATGTATTACAGCAGATATGTGGCACCAAATGTTTGTCTTGATCCCCTATTTTGCAACCGAAGTAGAGCCGATATGCCTGTTTTACCAATGGAGTAATAGACCGCTTCTGAGACGCAAAAGTCACCTCACAACAAACATAACAGAAGTGATCTGGATTGTTTACACACTTTCGAGACATCTTACAATGTCAACTATTCGATTAGACTCACTAACTTCGACTGACTAACCTTTCCGCTTTGTAGCTGCTTATATACCCAAATACGGCTTCTAGATTTTTAGAGAATATTCGAGAATTTTCTATTCAATTCCATAATATTCGCGATAATGGCGATTGTCATCTGTTTGTATACAGGGGCTGTTCAGTACAAGGCGGACTTGCGGTTACAGTGATAATATATAGGGGCACATGACATCACGTATCTCTAAAACTTGAACTAATATTAAAAAGATAAGTTTATTTTTGGTTTTAACACACCAAAAATAGTAAGATTTAGTCGATTTCATTTTAGATACATTTTGGCTGTTGTCCAGTGTTATTTGAACTCTGTTGTATTTGACCTATTCGATAGACACGATACCTTATATGCCTTGGTTAACGGACAACTTAAAATATATGTTGCATCTCAGGGATAGGGCAAAAGCAAAATTTAGAAGGACGGGTGCTGCCAGCGATATAACTCGTCCTCGATTCGGAATAATCTATAATGTTTAAATAAGATATATAATCTGATTGTTAAAAATGCTCATGTACTATATGTTTGCAAATATTACAAATACTGCGATTATAATAATAAGAGCGGAGTTTCCTAAATTAACTAATAACATTCAGTATTTCATTAACGTCTCTCAAAAGGCTACACGAACTATTAACACAGTACATCGTGTGTAGTGTACCTTCATACATAAGTGTGTGTGTGTGCATGGGACGCTGTTTGCCAACTCATTACCGGGAGCAACTTCAAGCTCGTATATGTCTACCTCGGTACAGAGGCACGGGTGGTTGCAATGTGTTAGGAATGTGGCGCCAGATTAATCGGCATGCACTTAACTATTTTCCCAGGCATTTTTGCGGACCTCACTTTGCGAATTCTTGTCGACGGCATTCGCGAACACCACACCAATGATATAGTTTCCCAGAGGTTCGGCTTGCTTAAAAACAATTCACCGGATACTATCTTTAGTTTTTTCCAAATATTGTAGGGAGTGTTTATAGATTCTTCTAAATTCAAATTTCGATTTTCAAAATATTTAACTGTTTGTGTCACTAAACGTCACTAAAATTACTTCCTGTATATTTTAATTGGTTCGCTAGATTAGATTCTTGAAGAACTTGTCCGCATCGAATAATACTTTTTGTATCATCGTTTAATGAAGAAATAATTTTAAGCTGCTACGCAGTTCTTGCATAAAATAAAACAGCTTGTGGTCATGTTTCCCATCTAGTAATGATAGGTGCAGGCGGCAAGGGAAGCTCTGGACATTTTTCTTTATACAGCGTTCGACAAAAGTAATGCATTAATCTAATATCTCTTTATTTATTTATTTATATATCATTGTTTGTTATTTTAATTAAAAAAAAATTAATTAATAATAATAATTGATGGCTTAGACGCCCCTTCTGGGATTTCGTCGCTTCAAATGAAGCTTTCTAGATCCCTTATTAAGGGGAGGACCAGTCCCCGTTCTCTCCTATTCCACTCTTTCGCATATCCTTCTCCACTCCGTTCTATCTTTAGCTTTTTCTTTTGCCTTATCGATCTCTATCCTCTTCATGTCTTCCCTCACTTCATTCATCCAGCTAGACCTAGGTTTTCCCCTCCTTCTTTTTCCCGATGGTTCCCAATTTGTTATTACATTAACTATTTTCTCCTCTCGTGCTCTCCACACATATCCCAACCACTTTGCTCTTTGCTGTTTTATCTGCTTAACTATATCTTCTCCACATTCCTGGGACTGGTAGCGCGGTACCTAGCGCGCCGGGGTACCGGATTCGAACCCCGAGCCCGTCACTCTCAGAGTAAGGTTTTCCGTAGTTTTCCTTACAAATTTGGCGAATGCTGCGGGTGAACATCTTAAGACGCTCTACGGGCGCGGGCGTAATAATATCTCATGGCTGACCGATGCCCTCTGTAATTGGCGAAAGCTGTTGGGGGATGTGAAGGCATAAATTATTATTATTATTCCTTCGCTAGTTCCTCATTCGTTCTTATCCTGTATTCCAAATTTTTCATTCTAACTAGTCCTAGTATTGATCTCAGTATTCTTCTCAGCGACTCTCAAATTTTCTTCATCCCTTTTTGTCATTGTCAGTGTTTCCGCTGCATACATTATTATTGGTCTTATGGTTGTTCCATAAAATTTTATTTTTGTATTTTTTGAAGGATTTTGACTTCTTAGTAGGTGCTTATTTATATATAGAGCTTTGTTGGCTGCCATTATTTTCTCCTTTATCTCCATTTCTTCTTAGTTCTGTTGGCACTTCTAACTCCTTCATCGCTAACATAATCATATTTCTATTTAGAGAGTCAAACGCTTCCTGAAAATCAACGAAAAGCGGTTCGAGGTTTATATTGTATTGATAAGTTTTTTCTATAATTTGTTTAACTATGTGTATTGCGTCAATTGTCGATTTCCCCTTCGTAAAACCGCACTGATACTCTCCTATTTTATTATCCGTTGCCTCTCTTATTCTTCTCTGTATTAACGTAGATAAAACCAGCTTTTACTATTTTGAAATGTTCAGCATAATAAAAAGCTGCCTGTAGCCATGTTCCCCAACGTGTAAGAATTGGCTCCGTTGGTTGACGAATGCCAGGACAGTCTGTGTGAAATGATCGTACGCGTTTGGGAAATTTCAAAAATACTTTTTTTGTGCTTGCTATTAATGCATCTACTTCGAGAGGGCATTGTCGAATGGTTTCTGCCACAAGATGTAAAACATGCACTTTACACGTAACATGTAAACATTTGCAACCATGTTCAAGAAGAGAACGGCCTACCGAACGCATTATCGCTGCGCCATCGCTCATAAACATCAACACTTTATCTTTTGAAATTTGAAATTTTTCCAACGTACTAAATACAACCTTCGCAATTGCTGCAGCAGTACACTCTTGTAGTCTTCGGCTAGCTAGTAACAGTGGTAATGTAGGTTTACTAGGGTCTAGTATACGTACCATAATATTTACAATTGAATTTTTTTTTATAATCTGTTGTCTCGTCAACACATAACCAAAGAAACTGTTTTTTTCAATATGCGTTTCACTTTCTTTTCCACGTCATCGCGTACAAATGCAACATGCTTACGTGCCGTTTTCTCCGTTGACAACCGCAACTCAGAATTGTATTTGTCCCAAAAGTCCTTAAACGGTTGTTTATCGAGTAAGGCTAGTGGCAAATTATAGTTTATCAATTAAGAATTACATCAAAAAAAAAAATTGCACTTCTCGGTGGTATGCCCAATTTTCGTTTTCTATGCTGTGCGGAATTTACGTGTCTTGTACAGTTCCACTTCTTATTTGACATCAAATGTATTTTGCACATTTTACTAACTATCTTACTCCCGTTGTAAAACAAATCGCGAAAGTCAGAAATAAACTTATTTACTATGTCTTGAAAGGGTCGTCTTTTAGCCTTCGACATGTTCACTAAAAACTACAATTAATAACTACGTCTATATCAATAAAATCAACACATCCTATCCGCTATCCAATGCTAAACTGAACTAAGTGATGATGATTTGTCGTGTCGTATCATAATCAACCAGCCCTCCCCGCCCACTTAAACACAGTCACACCGCCGCTGCGATTGCTCTCTAGTTACCGGACTTTACTTATGTGCCTTTACTATTTGTCCTATTTTCTAGTCATTCTCTCCTCTTTCCATATTTTTAATATCAATGCCCATATTTGTTTTTTCAATTGTTCGCCTCCATATTTAAGGCTGACAATTTACAATCTGTAATGGTATAATTACAATTATTATTATTGTTATTATCTGAAGAAGGGATTGAAGAAGGATAGAGCGCTTTCTGTTCGCCGATCCGAGTAAAAGAGGAAGGCGACATCTCGTAGTACCCCAACGTGCACTCGTAATTTCGCAATCAACGTTGCATACTAAACACGGGGCCTGTTTTCTTTTATCGCGGTTATAAATTCACAGTGAATTATGTAAGGCGTCGCTGCGCGTTTGCAACGTTGCAATTTAAATATGCAAATCATGACTGTGTTGTGTTGTATCGTACGGAAACGTTTACCATGCATCTTCCGCAGACTGTAGATAAATAGGCGGACTCTAATTTCGGGAATCGTAGAGCTGAAATGGCCAGGTTACATTGAATTTGGAGGTTCGTACACAGAGAAAAAATGTTCTTGACTCAATTTTAAATGGCGGAATGATATAATTTTTTCATTTAAAGAAATATTTTCTTTGACATCGTTATTTGATTCGAACGTATGATCTCTTGAAACAAATTACCTCACATTTGATTTGAAAATATATCTGTTTGATTTTTCTTTACCATTTATTTGACTTCACCTTTTAATATCGAACGTTCCGAAAATGGGAACATCCTAAAGAATCTAATTTTTATTGAATTAATCATATTATTTGCACTAAGTTTTTATATGTTTTAAAATATACATAGATGTATACTTTTCAGCTTGTTAATTATAAACATTTTATGCAAATAATATATTAATTCAATAAAAATTCGATTTTTTAGTGTGTTCCCATTTTGGACTAAAAGGTTAGATAAATACATATTTGCCTAACAAAATATTTCTGTGATTTAAAGTATGCTATTGCTCCAGTGAACAAAATATTCTTTTGGGAACATCACTGGACAACACCATGTAATATTCTTTGAAAAATGTGCAATTTACACGTTCCAAATAAGTTTTAAATGAGCAAACATGCTTCGTAATTACTTTTTCGATCCGAGAAGTACGATTTGCATCCTTTTCTCTAACTCCAAACCAGGTTCAAACGTTTGGAAATGAGATACGATTCGATCATTTTTCTCTGGTAAGTATCTCCTTAGACGACATCGCAAATTCGTCTATTCCTAACATGCTCATTCTTCTCTCTCATTCTCTTTCAGTTATTCGAGCTGTCTTTAATGAATATTAGGTATATATACAAGTTTAGCGAGGTGGAAGATTGACTCCAGTCGATTTTGGGGAATTTACATTGAAATCCCTTTCCGCTGGAAGTCTCCCCTTTTATCCTAACCTGGAAGTTTAAATTTTAAAAGACAATTTAGTAGTCGATTTCGATCGTAGAGTTGAGTTGTCTCTCGCCTGAATTTGACGGCTAACTAAGTGAGATGTCGTCTCATAGAGTTTGCGGGCAATAAATTATATACCCAGGTAAAATGGGGTCGTCCGCAATGTTAAAACGCGGCAACATACCTAACATACATACACGCATACCTAACATACATACAAGGATATCTAATATACATACACACATACCTAACGTATGTATGTATGTATGTTAGGTATGTTTGTATGTATGTTAGGTATGCGTGTATGTATGTTAGGTATGTTTGTATGTATGTTAGATATGTGCGAGGGAAAGTCAGTAAGTAGGTCACAAAAAGCTATTATAAAAGTAATAAGAGAAATACTTAGCCAAAAACAAGGTTTATTTTTCAACATAGTCTCCATCTAAATTGATACACTTATCCCACCCCTTTATTAATGCCCCAATGCCTGCTGCATAAAAGTGTTTGGGCTGCCGTCTGAGCCACGTGCGTACCTCTTGTTGAACATCATTATCACTCACGAAATGTGTTCCGCCAAGATGCTTTTTTAGTGGAGCAAACGGATGATAGTCACTTGGGGCTAGGTCGGGACTGTAAGCCGGATGTTGAAGAAATTCCCACCCTAATTCTTCAATTCTCGCCTGGGTCAACCGGGCCGAATGCGGCCTGGCGTTATCGTGATGCAGCAGTATTCCTCTCGTCAGTAGGCCTAGACGTTTTCGTCGAATTGCATCCAGAAGCAACAACAAAACTCTACAGTATGATTCAGCAGTCACGTTCTCAATTCTACTGTGGAAATGGGCTAGGAGCACTCCTTGAGAATCCCAGAGCACGGTAAGCATAACCTTAGCATCTGAGGGCACGACCTTGAATTTCTTTGTTGACGGTGAAGGAGGACGTTTCCATTGCATTGAAGCACACTTTGTTTCGGGTTGGTAGTAGTGCATCCATGATCCACCACCAGTAACAATCCTGTTAAGCATGTCCTCCCCTTCCTTTGCGTACCTAGAGAGGTGTTGCAAGGACAAGTCCATTCGAATCCATCTGTGTTCCTCGGTCAGTTGTCTAGGAACCCACCGTGAGCAAACTTTTCGGAAATTCAAACGATCCTGCATCAGTTCGTAGGCTAAACCATGAGAACACCCTATTGCAGTTGCTATGGTGTCTATTGTTACCCGCCTGTCAGTTCGAATCATCTCTTCCACCCTTCGAAGTGTTGCATCTGTCGCAATCTGAACGGGGCGGCCACTCCGCTGACCGTCAACAACTTTTGAGGGCCCTTGTGAGAATTTCTCGACCCAGTTATACACGGCTTTACGCGACAAACACTTTTCACCGTAAAGAGGAGACATTTCCTTATGGATACCTTTTGCAGGGAGTCCTTTTGCCCAGAACAAACGCACAACAGCACGCTGCTCTTCCACAGTACACTCTTCGAGCACGGTCGCCACTTTAACACTGCTTGCATACGCGCACGTCAGCTGTCACTTGATTATCATTAAGCTGAATAGTGCTGCCCTCCAATGACAGATACGGAAAATAGCTCTCTGCTATTTTCAGCTTTCCCACAACAGTTTGTGACTGATTTAATGACTTTCCTTCGTATGTATGTATGTTAAGTATGTTAGGTATGTATGTATGTCAGCTGTATATGTATGTATGTTAGGTATGTATGTCTATATCTGGTGCAATTTCTTTAAAACATCGAAGTCGTTATGGAGCCTTTAGAAAAACTTTTTTTATATTTGAAATCAAAACATCGACGTCATGAAATAAAGTGCGCGTTTCTTCAGCGACTCTATGGAATGCGTAAGCAATGCATGTGACGTGTATCGGTTTATTAGGGTCCAGTACACATGCTATAATACTTAGAATAGAATTTCTTTTACAATCTGTTGTTTCGTCAACACATAACCAAAGAAACTGATTTTTTAATGTAGAATTGATTTTCTTTTCCACGTCTTCGCACACAAATAAAACACGTTTACGTGCCGTTTTCATAGTTGGCAACTTCCACTTGGGGTTGTACTTATACCAAAAGTAAGCGAGGCGTCAAATTACAGGTTCTCATCACCACAAGTAAATCGAAAATAAAGCCAGTTTTCGCTGGCGCGCCCTTCTTTTTATTTCTGTGTTCTTCGGTATTTACATTGTGACGAACCATCCCGTTTCGTCAAATTTAAAGACTTTAATTTTGAAAAGAACGAAGAAAAATATTATTTCAATTTTTACCTGTCTCATTTAGTCTTCGAATCTATGTTATAATTTGTAAATTCACATTTCTTTTTATTCTTGTTTCAAATTTTACAACCATTTATGTTGTGCTCCGGTGTACTCTATGAATGTGGTCATTTATGATGTACGTTAGTACATATTACGTAAGCACGGTAGTTACGAGTTCTGTGATGAGCGCGCGCCGTTTAGATGCAAGGTCACAATACGTAGATAGACAAAAACGAATAAATTTTGCTATAAAAGGCGTTCGAATCCGCGTACATTGGTCTTTCTGCTGGTTCACGCTGCGAAGGAACAACCCCTCCGCTGGACTTGCTCCGCGAGAGCTCCTACTGCACAAACTTCATTTCCCGGCGGCCGCTGACTGCGATTGATGAAGGCTGGACAAAGACAACGTCGTAATATCATGAAAGTGTGGCTTCAGCTATCTATCGTGGAATTTTGACTGAAATTATTCCGTTCCGCCGATATTATACACGTCGACATTTCATAGTAGCGTGGCTCGAGCTATCTATTACGAAACCTCGACGACCGATGCATTCAAAGTACGTTATCGAGAATATTTCGCAAGTGTCTCGCCACGACGTAAAATTTAAAGACCCGATTAAAATCTGACCGAACTCGTAACTGAGAAAATAGAGCATTTATTTTACCCGATCTGTATATATTTGTATATGAATTTGATTTAAATAAGTAGTGCCGTTGTACTTACATCTTTTCCTGATAAATTAAACACTTTGGCACTTTTCTCGCTACCCCTGTAGTTAAGATTGTCCACGCACGCTATGTCAATTATTCCGATATTCACACAACTTTTCTTAATCACTAAAAACCGCAAACATCTAACAGTTTTATTAAAAAAAAACAAATAAACTGTATTATGAAGTTGATAATATAGTTCTCCTGTCCACTAAGTATGAGATCTTAGTGTTTAGAATAAGAGAAGTTAATGATGTATATTTTATTTCCGTCTGAATCACTCAGTAACATCAAATTGATTAAAAAGATTGTCTAAAAGTAAAGCCGTCATATATTCTTGATACGATAATCTCTCGTATATCATCCAGAGATGTCACTAGTGAACAGAGTCCATCTTATATAGCTTGGCAAGTGTGTAAAGATTGTCGCTTTGTAATTTTGCGTCTAGAAATAAGGAAGTTATTACATTGTGAAGCCGGAGCAGAGACGCAGTATTACAACATGTTTGTTAGAGTCCGCCTTGTCCCAGCGCAGTAAATGTTTCTCGCACACTTTACAAACTATTTTAGCACCGTCGTAGAACAAATCCGGAAAGTCATAGATCAATTTATTTACTGCGCCAGCAAAGGGTCGCCTTTTAGGCTTGTTCACATTACACATTTTAAATTAGTAACTATATATTTATAACGAAACAAGGAAAAATAAACAAGCGGACGCTGACAAGGCGAGAATCGGTTTTTGCACACAGCCCACTACTTCGGTGAAACGCCTCTGTATTCAGCGGAAGAAATCTTTGTTTTATATATCCGAAAAACAATATTATTATTATAATATAAAAAGAAGATGAAGCTGATTTTATTTGAGTGTTATTTTAACTTTAAACTAAAAATCTATACAGGAAATGTGTGTACCTCGAGCTAGGCTGATGCACATAGCATTGTGTTATCTATATTCTCCTTTATCAAAATCCATGCATTGTACATGCTACATGCCGTTTATTTTTTACTATAGAGGGCGTTGCATACAACATATTCATATTGGAACACATATTTACCTACTTCGAACAATAGCAACAATATCGTTACACGTGACGCAGCGCGAATAACCACTACAACAAACACGCTCCATTATTATTTGCGAATATCAGAGGATAACCCAATGAACACACGCACACACCGCCAACAACGGTAATAATAGGGCAAGTCCCTAGTTCAGTATGTGAAATACTCGATCATCAATACATCCGACGCACAGCTTTTTTATTTTTCTGTTTGCAATCTCCAAACGTTACATGGATATATTGTATACGTTGCGAGAAATCAATAATGGATTACTGTGAAAACTCAGAGTTCATAGGAGAGATTTTATAAGAAGGATTGTTTATTAAAAGTTATAAGTGCATAATAAATTCGGATAATGGGAGTGCATATTTGTTGAATTTGAGCCGTATATTATCGGTCAAAGTTCGATTACACTTTGCACAAAAGAGCTTTCGCGATAGTTTTAGCTTTTCTCCACGGTAGCGTAATATGGCATCTTTGCTATTTACTTTTCTGAAAGGAATATCCTGTATATTACTTCAACGTTTTTAGAATCTTTTCGACATACCCCTGTAAACTACGAGAAACACCCAGTCGAATAATTTTTGAATCTCCACATTAGCGTGTAAGGCATTTAAGATATGGAGCGTTAAAGAAACACATTCAAACTATCTCAGCTATTTATTTCAAAAACTAATTTAGATTGATACAGGGAATATTGAAGGAATTTTGTCATAAATTGAAGGAAGGCTAAACAAAAATTTGAAACAAGATCAAGATCTAACAGCACTAAAGTACCGGTATACTCCGCACCACACAAGTTATTAATTAATTCAGAACACCCGTTTCAAGGACCCGTGGGTCCTCATCCTCAACCGTTTGACCGAACGATGTGAGAAATAACTCTATTTCTAACATGCCTGTTTTATCCCTATTCTCGAGAAAAATATTTACAAGTACCTACCTTTGCCACCTATACGTCCTCAAACTAAAACATGCGAAATATATGGAAAGATAAACGAAAGGGTCTCTTGTCATTGTAGCATGAAACGTAAACCATGTGTCCGTCCTTACCCTAATATATCAAAGAGACTAGAGTAAGATAACGATCCTTTCTCGCTATTCATCAATACAAATTTGAACACAAGTTCCTTTTTATGTAAATAGTTTCGTAAGCGTCTAATGCCCGGTTTCTTTTATGTGTTGTGCTACACTTGAAGCTTCTATCGTCCCGTACCTGTAGCACCTAATGTGCTGATCGAATCTGGTACCTATAAACCAATCTAAGCTCTATCACAGTCATTACATGCAATTTTATAAATTCCCGACCTTCCTTTCATGTCTCGTTTATCTGTTTATATGTTGTTTTTTTTACAATTGTTGGCACTCCTCGAATGTACTTAATTTTAATATTGTTTTCACCTTTTGCAATTCTCTCACTCAACTGACATTTCAGTTTTTTATAAGTTTCCTTGGGGGTTTTGTCTGTGGATATTGAAACATCAGAAAATCTAGATGAATTCCTCAGCTTATTAGCATTCCGCAAAACCAACAAAACACAGGTTGAAGTCTGGATACCGATGGGTTAAAACGACCAAAGCGACGTGGACTAGAGTCCGAAGTCCCAATAGTTGGAGCAATAGATTGAAATATTAATGACACTTCCGCCCGGTTCGCTGCCACACGCATCCGTACTCCGCATCCGAAGCCTGTTCCAGGATTCCGAAAGTTTCAATATTTTTCCCACTAGATTGTCTATCGACCAACTCCGTCAGAACCTCTTCATAATTAAAGCGTGACAAACGGTTGCACCTGCAAAGGCGCCGTGAAGGGAGCTGTGTTTACTATGTACATACAAGGAATCGAGTGGACGTTCGGTTATTATCGGTTGATCGGCGTGCGTGTACTATTTATAATGTTCGAGAAACTAGTGGAACCGTCCGGGGCGTACCGCGCAAAAGTAGACGCAGTATTAATAAAAAAATAATAGTACCTTTTATTGACGTATCGATGACCACTGCGGTAATGTGCGACTGCCATGGTACTACAACATAAGCAATGCTTCCATTGTTGATTCGGTCAGGCCTCGACGACGGTCTGAAAACGTTCTCGTATACTTTGCAAATGTAAATATTCTGATCCCTTTATCTGCTTTTAAGTAAAAACAATTTTTATTTTTGAGGCCTTTAATAGTCCTCAGATCACCTACGTTATTTCTCAAACTTTTTGCATCGTTGACCAAGATCTTACAATCATATTTCAGTTCTATGAAACCATATCCACCCACACAGTTTTATATTCCAAGTTACTTGAATAGCATTTATAATCTCTAGACTTTCTCCAAGCGAAACAAAAACGAAATACTGAAGGCAGACGAAAGAACAAACAACGTAGGCGTGGCTAAGACGCAAGCAAGAAAAAATTAACGAGAAGAAGGACGACCGACGGGAAAAAATTGGTTTAATTTGAGCGCGGCAGAAGCTAAGAGTCATTTATTGAAAAGATAATTTATGAATTCTGTGTTTCTTGTTGCGGATTGTTTTTCTCTCTGGTGGTGGTGGCCTCTTCCCATTCTAAAGCCTCGCTCTTCCAACGCCTCGACGTTCAACGTACAATTTGTCAGAGAAATACCAAGCCGTAAATCTACTTATATATTAAAGAAAAAAGCTTTTGCGCCGTTTGTAAGGGAGGGGGTTGGAGGAGGAGAAAGAGGAAAATGTTTTTATAATTTGCATTCACCGTTAGGGTAAATAGCAGAGCTCCGGAAAAAATGTAGTAGATGCTAAATATTGCGAAAAAATTAAAAAGAAGATGTTCTCATAAAATTTTCCATATCCTAAAACCGTAAACGTCTAAAAGTTGTACCATTGAAGTTGTTTTCTTTGGAATTGCAAAAATATTAACTTTTTTGTTCGTTGGTACTAAATTTTGTACATCACTCGGACAATGCCCACTCCAAGAGTCCAATAACCAAGTACCTTCAGCTCCAGTATTTAAGTATTTGGTAAGTAAACGTCTGTAAAGCAATCTTTAAAATGATGAGAAGTTAGTATTTTTCTTGGTAATTTTATTGGTTGATTTTACCGACTTGAGAATTCATTCCGATACCTCCTTTATTTTCCCTTGTAAACAAAGTTTAGTCTTTCGCAACGAATGTCTTTAACATTATTTATCGTACGTGGTCTTAACCGAAAGTTTGAGCTTTGTCTGCATTAAATTTATTCAAATTTGCAATCTTGATACGAGCGATGATCGTAAAATAAGGTTCCCGTATTTTTTAAAGATAGACAGCATTCTTTATTTCCTTAACATTACACATCGTTTTAAAGGTAAAAACTTAAGCTATTTTTCGACATAATCGCCATTTGTATCCAAGCATTTTTGCAGACGGTGCTCCAACTTCTGTATCCCCATGTCGTAAAATTCCGTCGCCAGTCCTTTCAAGAATCGAATAACCTCTTCTTTGACTTCATCGTCGGTCCCAAAACGTACGCCACCCAAGTGTTCCTTTAATTTTGGAACAAGCGGTAATCGCTTGGAGCTAGGTCCGGATTGTAAGGGAGATGGGGCGTGACAGTCCAGCCAAATTTTGTTTCCAAAAGTTCCTCCTTGTTGTCTTGACATTGTTACAGAAACGCCTGGGCACACTTGCAGCGTTTCTGCTTATGGTCTTCCGTGAGCATTCGCAATACCCACCGCGCGCACACCTTGCGGTAGCCCAGTTTTTCAGTCAAAATCTTTTCAATTGTGTTGGAAATTCCAGGAATCCGAAGAGCGAGTTGACGAATGGCGACCCTCCGATCTTCAAGCAGTATGCTCTCGACCTTTTCAACGATTTCCTCTGAAACTGATGCTCTTCCGCTCCGTTCTTCATCGTAAATTTCCATCCGACTTCCAGTGAATTCCCTACACCATTTGCGGACGTGTTGAACAGCTATACGCTTTTCTCCATAAACTTCGGTTAATTGACGATGAATAGGTGAAACCCCTTTCGCGTTTAAAAAACGTATCACAGCTCGAATTTCGCACCTGGCGGTAGCGGCGATCGGGAATTCCATCTCGGACGGCTGCTTAGCCAACACTGAGCGGCGTAGCGAGACGGGAGTGGTACGTATAAAGAGTGGGAGAGCTACTGCACACGCCAATGTTGTCGGATTTCGCCTAACACGTCTTATTGCTGCTGTAGGGCTTTGGGAACCTTATTTTACGATCAACCCTCGTACAAGAATTTCATTTCGTTTTATTTTGCTTTAATCAGAATGTCGTTCGTTTTTTTTTGTTTCTCCTGTAAAACCGTTGCACGTTTAAACTCCTATTAAAATATCTTTTGAAAGCTATAGTAAATTCTTTAAACATTAAACAAAACCAGAACCTAGATTCTTGCTCCTGACATCGCTTAAAATTAACAGAAACAAACTCTAATCTAAACTTTCCAAACTATTAACCGATGCGGTGATTTTCGATTTCTTCCTCCGACTCCTCGAGCACAAACTCGAACTCGAAACGTTCGGTAGACTACCCGCTTTGAAGTTTCAACTTCCGGTCGAAGTTTATACGAACGCGTTTAATCTCACTTGCATATAAGGCCGGGTAACGTTATAGCAAGGTACACATAATAAATTAATCATTAAATATCTTTAGTTTCCTCCTCGAAGGCGAATCGAGGCCAACCGATCTCGGGGCAAGTCGACGCGACGGCGAACTCATCAGATGCTAATTACTCGCGAGGTTATAATCATGTTAAGATCCAATTACAAAATTCGCGTCTCTCCGCTAGAAATTGCACTACGCTAAGTAGAAATCGCCGTTCCGGAAAGACCGTGGATTATATTGCATCACTCGCTTAATTTCTAGGTTATGTAATTTCTAATGGGAAAAATTCAGGTTGTCGGATTTCGCGTCATAATTATAAGAGCAAGGTAATCGTCTCTGCTATACATAGATGTTTCACAGGAGCAGCGGGCAGTGTACAAAAATCGATTCTCGCTTTGTCAACGTCCGCTTGTTCATTTTTCGTTCAGTTTAGGAAATTAGAGCGTGCGTTGTGTTTTATATTACATGTTATTCCTTATAAATATATAATTATTAGTTTAAAATGTGTAATGTGAACAAGGCTAGAAATCGATCCTTTGCTGGCTCAGTAAATAAGCTTATCTATGACTTTCAGGATTTGATCTACGACGGTGCTAAAATAGTTCGTAAAGTGTGCGAGAAACATTTGATGTGCTAGGACAAGGCGGACTGTAACAAAGATGTAAATACCGAGGAACACAGAAATAGAAAAAAGGACGTGCCAACGAGAACTGCCTTTATTTTCGATTAACTTGTCATGATGATAAACCGTAATCTGTCACTTCGCTTACTCGAAAAGGGACCGTTTCAGAACTTTTGGTATAAGTACAACCCCAAGTTGAAGTTGCCAACTACGAAGACGGCACGTAAGCGTACGCGAACGCGTGGAAAAGAAAACCAAATCTACATAAAAAAATCAGTTGCTTTGGTTATTTGTTAACAAGACAAGAGATAATGCGAGTACTGGTCCCTCATAAACCAACATTTCCACTGTTATTAACCAGCAAAATACTGGAAAAGTGTAATGGTGCAGCAATTGTGAGGGCGATACTTAGTGCGTTAAAAAACTTTCAAGTCTCACCATGTGAAGTGTCGATGTTTATAAGCGATAATGCCGCGACAATGCGCTCGGTAGACCGTTCTCTTCTTGAACACGGTTGCAAGTGTTTACATGTTATGTGTTAAAGTGTATGCTTTACATCTTGTGGCAGAAACTATTCGACAATGTTCATCCTAGGTAGATGCATTAATAGCACGTACAGAAAAAGTGTTTCTCAAATCTCACACGTCTTCGAGCATTTCACGTACAATGTCCTGATATTCGTGAACCACCACAGCCGATTCTTTGGGGAACATGGTTGAGGGCAGCTCTTTATCATAATGAATATTTCAAACAAGTAAAAGTTGTTATACTTCAATTCAATCCTGCCGAAGCTGCAGCTATTAAGAAGAGCCAGACAAAATTTCAAAATATTTTCGTTGAAACAGAATTACAAACTATTCGTAATGACGCAATAGTACAATGACATAACAGAGTTGTCATTAGTGGAGTCACTGCAAATGGCGGACGAAGTACATACACTGCTACGCATTATACATGACGCAAAATGTAATCGGCCATCGAATAACCGTAAAAGGTAAAGAAAGTAGTTTCTTCAAAAATCTGTTGTACTTAATACCGTAACAATAAATAATAATATAATAAATAAACATAACTTTTTGACAGTGTGAATAGGATTGTTGAAAAACTTGCACCATCAGGTATGTTTCTACATTTGGCTCGGTGAAGGTTGTTCGCTATGATGAAGATATGTTCTTATATTTCGAAAAAGACCGTTCAACATCTACGGAAGTAACACGGGCATAATTAAAATAATCCTTAGAGTTAGTTAATGAATCTGCAGATGCACCACTACACATTCGTCTTAATCTCGTGTAATCGGCATTTGCTTTTTAAGCACTGTCGAACTTTGCTATAGCGCGACCGTTTTTTGCGTCGTTTGTACCGTGTAGCAATATATTAGCTTCGTCCACGATTTGCACTGTTTCTACTAACAACAACCCAGTATTTTTCTAGTAATCGTTTATAATTGTTGCTAAAACTTTTTAAATTTGTTTTAACAGAAGTATCTAGAAATCCCGTCTGGCTCTCCTTAATAGCTGTAGCTTCGTCAGGGATGAATTGTAAAATCACAAATTTTACTTCTTGGAAATGTTCAGAATCTGCTGTGGTGGTTCGCGAATACCGGGACAAAGCCTGTGAAATGTTCGAATCCGTTTGGAAGATTTAAGAAACACTTTTTTTGTATTTGCTACTATTACATTCACCTCAGGGCAATATTCCCGAATAGTTTGTGCCACAAGATGTAAAGCATGAACTTTGTAAAAGTCCCTCTAACTTTTTTTTAAGAGAACGGCCTACACTACTCATTGTCGCTGCTTCATGGCTCATAAATAGTTTTTACTGTTTTATTTTTTTAGGATCTGTTTAATGCAGAAATGAGAAAGATGATTTTCAATTAGATATTGTATAGGTTAAGAAAATATGCTAGTGCTCATAAGTAGAGTTGCTCAATTTGCGCCAACAGCCAGTGGCGGAGGCATAAAGGTTTACACAAAATAAATAGTCAAAAATAAAATATAATACGTGCTCAAACACTTACCGTCTTAAGAGTCTTCCGTGAAATCACAAAGTGAATAATGTCTGTTAAATATCTGCAACGTTAGATATGTGTTAGATGGCACAATTCTTTGTAACGATGCCCGACTTGGTAATTTGCAGTCCGAATATTTATTCCAAAAGAAGACATATGCTTCCTTGTCTAGTAAATTAAACGGTATATTACATGCAATAAAGGTGACACATGAATTAAATTTAAATTTGTCATAGTGTCGTATGCAATTTTTTTTTAAGAATGCTGCTTATTATTTACGTGACGTAGACAATCCCTTTTGGACGAACACACTAAAGGGATATTACAAACTACACATCGAATTTTGGCGCCATCATAATTTAGGTCAGGCATTTCTGCTATAAATTCTGCAACCTTGTCCAACATTGGTCGTTTTCGCGACGTAAGCAACCTTTTTAAAACAAATGTAGAACTACGAAATAGTATTTACGGCAGCGTACATGTATACACAACAGATCTGGTTGAGACTCGCAGTTATACTGAGGGTGGTATCGAACCTCCGCCACTGCCCGTTGGCGCTAATGGGCAACTCTGCCATAAACATCAACAGTTGACTAGTTGACACTTGAAACTGTTGTAACGTATCGAGCACTACACCCGTAATTGCTTCGCCAATGCACTTTTTTGGTCTTTTGCTAGCTAATAAGATCGCAAATTTCGATTTAACAGGATCTAGTACTCATACTATAATATTCAAAATAGAATTTTTTTTACAGTCTATCTCATCAAGACATAGCCACAGCTGTATATCTCTTAATTCTGCTTTTATCCTATTTTCGATATCTTTGCGTATACTTGGTAGTTCTTTCCGTAACGCTGTCCGTGATGGTAAGTTCTATTCGGAATTGTATGTATGCCAAAACTCTCGAAGCGGTTCTATATGGAGTAAGCGAAGCGGTAGACCACAGACAATGATCACCAAAAGTAAATCCAACTTAAATTGGGTTTTAGGTGGCATGCCGTTTTTTTTCATTTTTGTGCTGTACACTATTTATATGTCTTTTATAGTCGCTTTTGTTCCTGCATATTCCAGCACTTTATTAGCCAACGGTCGCTTTCCTTGCGTATGTTAGACACACTTACATACATATATTTATCTCTATAATTTCGACTAACGCTGCGAAGGGTTGATGAAAAACTGTTACAATAAATCAATAATTTTATTCGCTGAGGTAGCCCGTGCTGATTCATTTTCAACCTCACTTCTAACCTAGCGCGAAGCTCTGTGTGCCCGGCCTAGTGATCACTTAGCATTTCAATTTAAAACATATTATTGTCGAAAATGTTTCTCCTTATCAAATAAATATCTAACACGACAAAAAAATGTGTCTTTTATTAATCATTTAATTAATCTAGATAAACCAACTTTACAAATTCCCCTTCGACAGCCAGGTACAAGCCGCAAAACTTCACTTTTTTATGACCGTAAATTTTATCGGACTCATGCATCGTCTTCTCCTATTTAAATTATATGAAATTTCCGCGTTAAACGTAGATATAGAAAACGAGCAAAAGCATATAAATTTAAAGTTGAATTTCAAAAGCACCCCAATTTGCCTATTCAACGCAATGGACGTTGCCGTTGCAGCATGCTGAGAGTTGCAGTCCGTCTTCTATTTATTACTTGCGAATATAATAGGTGGAACAAATTATGAATTTAATTAGATTTTCAACGAATCGTTCGTGTGGAGAAGGTATTGGTTAAATGGATGCTCATAAATGGAGTTTTGTGTTTACTAACTGCGGTTAATGGCTAGTTGAAAAGTCGGTTTAGGAATATTAAATTTTATTGAAATTCCACGTAAGTTAATTTGGATAAATTACGTTATATGTATATTTGAAATCCGTATTGTTGAGAAATATGAAACTGTGCTTTACGAAGATATTTTCGTAAAATCCAACATTACAAATCCAACGAGAGAGGATTTAGGTCGATGCGAAGCCATTGGAGAGCTTGGTCACCTAGTCACCTAGTAGACAATGAACACTTTCGTCTTTTTTTTGAATAAATATGCTCCCTTGGGGAAACTACCAACCAATAGACAATTGTGATACAATTTACCACATTTGCAAGGTACAGTTAAAAACTGTATAGTAGACGAGTTGAAAAATAAGTAAATTTGCGTAATGATGGATGAAACAACTGATGCCCAGAAACACAGCGTGATTCTTGTTGTAGCGTGTCCTTTAAAACGTAGTGATTCAGCAGCTTCCTTGTTATTAACCAGTAAAAGGATTGAAAAAAAATCATGCTGAAACCGTTGTGAAGATAATAAAGGATTTGTTAAGAGAATTTCATATCACAGGAGCCCAAGTCACAATGTTAGTTACTGATGGAGCTGCAACAATGCTGAAAGTTGGTAGGATGTTGAAAATATGCTTTCCGACTCTTCTTCACATAACATGTCTCATACACGCGGATCATCTGGTTGCAGAAACCATTCGAAAGAAGTATCCGATGGTGAGTAATTTACGAGAGTAAGCCAAAAATTACTTACACTTTTAGTTCTACAACTGTATTAAACAAAGGTAGGCGTACAACAAATACATTATTTTTCGATATAGTCTCCACTTTTAGCAATGCATTTGGTCCAGCGAGCCACAAGTTTCCGTATGCATTCCTGGTAGAAGGTTTTCAGTTGGTCGTGAAACTACTTTTGCACCGCATCCCGAACATCTGTGTCTGAGGCAAATCGACGACTTCTCAAAGCTTCCTTGAGCGGTCAGGGCTGTAGGGAGGGCGTTCCAGGGTCTCAAAGCCCAACCTGTTGATAGTGCAACAACAAAACTTTCTTTGAGAGTAGACCACGGCGTTTGTTTCGAATTGCTGGTTTCAGCTTATTCGCTAACAAATCACTGTACCTCGCACTATTTATGGTAGTCCCCCTATCCAAGTAGTCGTCCAGTATAGGGCCTTTTTCGTCCCAAAACACGGTGAGCATCACCTTCCCAGCCGATGGCAACGTCTTGAATTTTTTCGTGCTAGGGGATCCTGGGTGTTTCCATTCCATACTCCGGCGTTTCGATTCGGGCTCGTAATGATGAACCCACGTTTCATCAACGGAGCTGACATGCTTATGCTATTGTAGCTAGCAGACAAATGATCTTCAAAGCTAGTTATGGCGAAAGTGTAGATAATATTTGACTTACCCTCGTACATCAGCTAGTTGATCCTTAAATGTTCATTTTTTTTAGTGCAATTAAGCTAAAACAGCTGCAATATTCTTGTGCCCAACCATCTAAAACCCTCACGACCCGCCTCTGTTAACAACCCGATAACACTCCCTACATTTCACGAAGTACATGCTACATATGTACAATACGTGCATAAACTCGATGTTAACAATGAGTTCCAAACTATGCAGTCCTGCAGGCTTTCTTTACCGTTCTACCGCTTGTCGAGTATGCACTTACAGCACGCTAACACCGTCAGTATCCTAAATACTGTTTCAAACAAGCGTTAAGTCGTCGTTTGATTGAGTTAGTTATGCATTTCAAATTGAATTACTCTTATTAGGTTCGGAAACGGAGTTATAAGTTAGGGCGATAAAGGGAGCGCGATGCGAGGAAATCAAATCGGAGCCCGTGACAATACGGTAATGGAATCAATTAATCGAAGTTGGCATGTGACTTGGTTGCACGTGCAATTTGCAAGAGAAGACCGTGACTTACTGCTTGTAATGGCTTCACTCACGCTTATATGCGCTCTGTGATATACATATGTGTACGTATATGTACTTTATATTTACTTTTGATCAGTTCATTGCAGGAAAAACGAAAAAGCAAGTGTTTGTTAGTAGACTACGTATACACGTTGCGACACTGAGTGGTTGTACATACGGGGTTTGAATTGCAACAGTGGAATACTATGTTCGTATGTGCATCGTGGCGATTGTGACTCAGCACCCGCATCCCCCATTCCCCTACTACGGTTACACTCGTCTCACCCAGCAGCGTTAACAAAGGCAGTAGGCATAACTTCGTTGGGACAGAGAACGATTACAGGACTTACGTATTATGTATTCGCAAATTATATCGAAAATGGGTTCTCATATTCATGTTGTTGCTGCTAGGAGGCATATACGGAACCAAAAAGTAATTCTAAATAAGAAATGGAAAGTATTCTGATGAAATAAAAGAAAGGAAAAATAAATACTCTACATAACTATGTATAAAATAAATAAAAATTCTAAACCGCTCTACGACAACGTTACTAGCTGTATCTCCTCTCGCATCCGCCCTGGCTCTGTCGCACGAACTCGTGCTGGCGAATATAATCGATATAGGCGCTGTTATCGAACTGTGTTGTTTTCTTCATGTTGTATGTACAGCCGATCTGTGTCGCAACGTGTATATTTAACTTATGGGAACTATTTTCAATTGAATATAAGGTGTTGTCGGCGATTTTGTGAAAATCCATGATAAAAAAATGAAACACAAATATACTTTGAAAATTTAACTTTAAAATGTTATTTTTTCTCGGTAATATAGAATCTTTGTATTATTTACTAACTGTTGATGTTCTTCTTAGGTTGGTTTGTAAGTGTTACCCAATTCCGGGTATTTTTGTTTAACCCATTAACGCTCAGCGATCTCATATGAGATCGGTAAACAATTATTTTTTTTCATAGTAAGAAATATACCAAATATGTGTATAAGGGTTGTTAATAATCTAGTATTTATACAAAAACGCATTGGATACTATGCCTTTCGTTATCGCTCTCTTAAAAATAAATAACCTATAACTAGAGCAACGCAATTGCGCTAAAAGCCAGTGGCGGACGCATAAAAGTTTACACAAAATAAATTAAATGTGATACGTGCTCAAACACTTACCGTTTTAAGAGTCCTCCGTGAAATCGCAAAGTGGATAATGTCTATTTAATATTTGTAACATTAGATATGTTTCCAAAGTTGCTTCGGCAAAGTGAGTGCGACGTGAAGAAAAAGTGTTTTTGTATGCCGAAAACGAACGTTCTACATCTAGTGACGTTATATTTGCGTAAGTAAAATAATCTTTCGAATAACTTAACGCTTCTGTTGACGCACCTTCATAAATTTGTCTTAATGTGCCAAAATCAGAGTCTTTATCTAAAACACTTTCAAACCTTTCTAAAACACAAACATTTCTTGCGTCTTCTATCGCGCATAGCTGTGCGTGAACATGTTTCACTATTTGCAAAGATTCCACTAACGACACCGAAGAATTTTGTAGTTTTTCTATCGCATCCGCTAGTCCCACGTAATTGTTCTGAATAATTTCCAAATCTGTTTTAACTTGACTATCCTGAAATTTCAAGCGGCTTACCCTGAAAGCCGCAGCTTCCTTTGGGTCGAATTCTAAAATCACGTTCTTTATATTCTCAAAATATTTAAGATAGTAAAATGCAGCCTCTAACCATGTTCTCCAACGAGTAAGAATAGGTTGTGGTGGTTCAGGAATACCGAGGCATAGTCTATGAAATTCCCGAATACGTTTTGGGGATTTTACAAACACAGCTTTTGTATGTGCTATTAGAGCGTCTACCTCGGGATAACATTTTCTGATACTATCTGCTACGAGACTGAGAGTACGAATTTTACATGTAATATGCAACAAGTTAGCACAATGTTTTTTAAGAGATCGACATACAGCAAGCATGTTTGCGGCACCATCACTCATAAAAATCAACAGTTGATTTGTTGAAAGTTCAAACATTTGCAATGTATTTAACACCAACATTGAAATTACTTCGGCACTGCATTGTTGTATTCGTCTGGAAGCTAGTAAAATTGAGGGTGACGGTCGATGTGGTTCCATTGTGCGTACCATTACATTAACCACAGAATGTTTTTTACGATCTGTTGTTCGTCCACACATAACCACAATTTTTTATCTTGCAACTCCGATTTAATTCTTTTCTCGACATGCTCACGAACAGACGGCACAACTCTCTGTAATGTTCTTTCACTTGGTAACTTAAAGTCCGAATATTCATTCCAAAACGAGACGTATCCTTTCTTCCTTAGTAAATGAAATGGTCATCTTGAAACTTGATTCAAAAATTTGGTGCAATTTTAACGAAAAATCCCGATTTACAAAAGGTTCGGTCTATAACTGAAAATCAAGAGTGCCCAGATGAGGAAAAGGAATATCTGACTTGCGATGTCGAACGATCATTTTCGAAATATACGACAACGTATGTATTCACAACACCGTCGACGGCTGAATGAATCGACAATGGAAGCGTTGCTGATGTTGCAATTCTACGCAACTTACGTAGCTTACCAGGGCGGTTGCCATTTGCCACAGTGGACGACATCAAGACGACAGGAAAAGGTAATAATATTATTTTTCACTAATATTGTATATTACGTACCTACCTCTATGCGGTGCGCCGCTGCCGGTAGCACCTTTCTAACAAACTCTAATTATGATGCACGTATCGACAAAACAAACCACTTCATAGTACAACGAATGCGCAACGACGGGCCAAATGAAGAATTGCAAAAGTCGTCCAAGCACGTATTGCGAAAAATGTAATGTGACATTATATGTGCCGTGTTTTAAATGTTGCCATTTCTAAAATTAATCCAGTTTTTAATTTTGCAAACGCATACACTTAATAAATTTTGTTTCTAAATGCTCAGTTTTCTTAAATAATAATAAAAAAAAATAAAACAAAACCGCTGTATTTCAGTTAGTTGTGCACATGTGTATATAATACAACATCCGCCCAGCGATCTCATATGAGATCAGTCCCTAGCGTAAATCACACTGCTGGAAAGAAGTATTTCTGTGTGTAGCCTATACCATTAAGATGAGATGGCTAATATTTGATAGAAAGGAAAAAAAAATCTATATTGGGCGTTAATGGGTTAAGACAAAATAAACTTACTTGATGATGTGGCTACGTTGCTATTAACCCAGTTTTCCAAATTGTCTCCGGTTCGTGTTCTCTTAACAGGGAAATTCTCATGCAACCGATGAAATTGGCAAAAATAACGGTAAAACTGTGTTGAGATTGCTTATCCCATCATCATTACACTTACAAAGAAGCAAAAATGTCTTCTTAACAGTCAATTTTACCTCCAATTTTAATTTATAAAAAAAAAAATACAAGACTACATAGCTTTTACGTAAAGTGCTGTTGTAAATCAGCCCTTACGGCACCTAAACATTGCAATTATTTATGCTCGTAGATGACGACCGTAAACTCGCGAACGTAAAATTCCTAGATTATAAAGTTTCGCTTATATTCACGTGTTCGAGCACACGTAACACACACATCCACATAAGGAGGAAAGTCTTATGTAACTTGAGCCCGTATGTAACGCCGGAGTCGAGACACAAGATACCAACGAACGTATTTCAGGAGTTACTAGGAACGACGTAGTCGCACACCTAATATAATTTGCAATTTAAGTTTGTTTAGCTAAGCAGACGGTAGTCCGTTTAGAACTTATTCGCCAAAATTATTTCGCGCATGTAGATCACGTAACGCGGGGCGAAATTGAAAATTATGCGCGTTTTAGCTGGAATTATGGCCGATTTTTGTTAGCGAGTTTCGAAAATGTACGTCTAAAGAATATGACGCTAGAGTCTCGTATGTCGTATGAGTTTCACGCCGTGGGATGGTTTGATTATGAAGAACGGATTATGATATGCAAATAACAATCATGTTAGATGAAAATATTATTTTGATGGTTTTTTAAATTGCGTTTCCAAAGTTTAAAATGTCCTAAAGTTACAAGGGATACTTTTTAGATTCTTACGGAAACAATGATCAAAAAAAAGATTTTTTTTATACAAATAGTTCTATTTTTCAAAACATTCGCCACTAAGATTTGACAAAAGGGACTTTACGAACTCTGTAACTCTATGCTCATTGTTTGGTGCCTTGAATACGCGTGCGTTGTGTGGTATCCATATTGTGAAGCTTACAAACAAATTATCGGGCGCATCCTCGGCAAAGGCATATGATAAGTAGAGACGGGATTTTAGGACGTAAAAAACAGCTAAAAAGGCCCTTTTTTAGGCCTTAAAAACTATGTATTTAGGACGAAAAACTGTGATTTAGGCATGTTAGGCAAATACTGAAAAAAAAACGGTAAACACAAAAATCATTTTATTTTAAAAAAACATGAATAAGAAGACGATATTTAATGTAATTTTAGGTACATTTCAGCCATAAAAAGAAATAAAACATACAAATTTTAACTAATAACTAAAATATCTAGATTCATTTGGTTTAAATAATAAATAAATTAATTAATCGCCGTATAACATGTCCTCAAATTTCGCGTTTGCGTAGCACACAAGATGTTTTTCCAAGTTGTCGCTAGTAAAATTTGTTCTTCGGTCGGAAAACAGCAGTTTGTACGAAGAAAATGAACGTTCTACGTCACACGAGGTTGTAGGACAAAACTTAAATATGGACCAGTCAGCTGTGGTATGAGCGGTAGCTTCAACTGCTTCGCCACTGAGCAGCTCAGCAAAGTCTTTAACCGTTTTGAAACCTGGATTTTTCCGAAATCACTTGATTAAACTTTGACAAAATTATTTTGCCAACTTTTCCTGAGGCATTCTTGAGAGCTGCTTCGGCATTATTAATTACTGCAACAGAATCTGTAAGAGGAAGGCCGAATGTTTCTAATCTTTTGATGTTATCAATGAGAAATTTATAATGCGACTTGATGTATAAAAGATCGTTTTTGACATTTTGATTGAAAAAGTATTCTTGCGCTTGCTCAATACAGTTAGCAGAATCTTTGTCAAACGATATTACAACCTAAAACATAAAGCGTTAAATAAAAACAATCTTATTTAAAAATTTTGCTAAAAGAGTACTTACTGATTTTATTGCTTCGAAATTATTAGCATAAAAAACTACCGCCTCTAACCAAGTTCCCCAACGTGTTAAGACAGGTTCGGGAGGCAAAGGGAGATCTGGCAGATTTTCTTTATGCACTGCCACACGCAGTGGAGCTTTTAAAAAGACTCTCTTGGTATTTGAAATTAAACCATTAACATTAGCATATTGATTTCTTAGACATTCACACACCAAATTGAGTCCATGTGCAAAACATGTTAAATGATTAAGGTTTTTATAAAAAATCTTCAAATTTGTACCACATTTGAGCATATAAGAAGCACCATCCGTGACTAAAAGCTTGACTTTTTCGTACTTAATTCCATCTGTCGACCACAAAATACCTAAAATACGAGAGTTGCCTTTAACTTAAATATCTAGCATTAAATTTACAATATTACTAAAGTAAGTTTTTTGCATAATATATCTTACCTAAAGCTTGGTTCACGAATCTTGCCATTGTATTGCAATTTGTTCTTTCAAGTTGCTTTGTAGCCAGTAAATACGGTTTTCCCGGTGTTTCAGAACAAAGCTTACCCACAATCATATTTGCCATAATACGACCTTTAGAGTCAGTCGTCTCATCTATAGATATCCAAATATCGTTGTTACCAACTTCTTCGCGAATAGTATTAATAGTCTTAAAAAATTAATAAAAATATTATAGGTGTAAACAAAATCTTAAGTATGAAAATACATTTTTAAATTATTATTTATTATATTAATTACCTCATTGTAACATTTTGTTACATATGTTGTTCTTAAGGTTTTCACGCTTGCCACATTCTTGTTGCAGTATTTAGTGAGAAAATTACGCAGTTTTGAATAGTTTAATCTGTCCAGAGGAATATTTGCAGACATAAAAGCGTCGCATAAATCTCGATTAAAAACATCGATTTCTCTTGAATTTTTGGTGTCTATTAACATTTGGTTCCTCAACGGTTTCCTAAGATTTGCCTGATGTCCAGGAGCAGTAGCATGTGGCTCTAAATGATTTTTCTTTTCGCAAGTTAACTACAATAATATTTTTGAAGCAAGTTAGGAAAGAAAAACAAAAACGTCCTTTACCATTTTTCCGCACGCTTTACAAAACAACTCATCACTGTTGCTTGGATTCAGCTGAAAGACAGTACTGCCTCCAATTGCCTTCAGCCATTTTTGAACTTTATCGCTATGTGATTCCTTGGATTTTGGCATTGTTGTAGATGGAAATACACAATACACTGAGTAGATAAACAAGCACAAACCGACAGAAAACTACCGAAAAATATTCGTTGCAAGCTACGATGTAAATGAAAATTCAAAGTACGTCTTTCACTATATACTGATTCGTCAATAGTCCACCTCGCTATAGGAACACACACATATACGCTCCAGAGAAACATTAAGAGAATAAATACAAAATCTAAACTGCAATATCAAGATGTCCATTGTATAAACTATGAATGGGCATCGTGTATTCATTAATCACGTTAACAGGGAGAAGAAATTTGCTTATATGGTTTAAATTACAGGGCGTAAACAAGCCGATAGGGATTCCCGTAAAATAAAAACGTGGGTGCAGGTAAATGAACCAGAAAGCGATAAGCCGATAATTGAGGATATATCTTCAATAGGGTAGTAATATAAATTTTACGGCAGGCAAATACAAACTTTGCCCCTCACACAATAGACGGGAAAACCCATCGTTGTATTAGTTTATAGCATTTTAGCTGTAAAACTAAAATTTACATTTAAGAAAGATGCAGCTGTGTAAAAACCATATTTATTTAAAATTAAAAAAAAAACGTTTAGACCAAATAAATATGATTTTAGGACAAAATAGGCGAAAAACTATGATTTAGGCTGTTAAAAGTCCAAATAGGCAACTAGGCAAAATAAAACATAGCTAGATCGCTTTGATTTGTCGACAGACATATAGATTTTGTATTGTTTTTAATTTGCCTTGAATCTAAACAAAGAGGCATTTTGCCTAAAATCCCGTCTCTATTTATTACTAATGGAAGGAAATTTTAAATTTAGTAATTATGGAGCATTTGCTAGAATCAAAGATGCAAAATATATTATCAATGTATCTGATCCAAAGCCAAGTAGGTAGTATGCTGCAATATTCTTAAGATGAGTTGCAAATTTGTCCATAAAGAGGTTAGCCATAGAAGGAAGAAGATTGTTACTCATTGCTGAAGAAGCTGCAGCGGACTGACGGCAGGCGTGGTAGATACTGTGCAGAGAAGCTTTCGTTGAGGACGTTTTAGATGTATTCCGAATAAAGAAATGATTAACAAAACATTATTTTCATCCTGTGAGCAAAAGATACTTTATTGTACTTCTTCCTCTGAAAGAGAATTATTTCAACCAAAAACTTTTGATATTGTAGACCTTCTAAATTAAACACTCTACCTGTTTGTAATAGGAAATCCTCTGATATAATAAATAGCAATACGTTTCTGAAATTACGATCTCTTGTGCTCCCCGTCTCCATATATCTTAACATTCCCCCATACTAAACCCTAGAATGCACCGCATCTTCTAAATGACAAAATCCCATTACCGACTACAATCTATGGCAAATTAGGCAGATGCAGCCCTAACGTTTTCACCCTTAGTATTTCGGCGATATAGACTCTCGCGTTCATCGACAAACTAACATGCGACGTTGTCACATCGACGTTTGGAAATCTCATGCTTTAATGGGGACCTATCCGAGACGGGTTTACAAGTTTGAAGTAGCATACTCGCTCATATCAACCATATTTGATAAAAGAGAGCTAGGGCAAGCTTTTACCACTTTCGTCGTAATAAGCACCGTTAGAGGAGAGTCGATTGGGGACTAAAAGCTTGGACCTCGGACCTCGTGGAGGGGACCCGATGCTTTTAACTCGACGTATGGATTTCCACACACATATTTCACATATTATGTTACAATTAATGACGTGCAAAGTGCCAATGTCAGTACTTTCGTTCACGTTTTTGAAGAAGGGCTGCTCGTTGAGAGAAATGATCGCTGAAAGGTAATTGTGTTTGCATACAGAGCGCCATCTAGCGTTCGGAGTGGGCGCGCAATAAAACGATATCCATACCAATCTTGAAATTGACGGTGTAATATGTTCCCCGTTTTATGGAATCGTGAGTTTTTTTGCAATAAGTAAAAAGCAAACGTAATTTGAATTGGTAATTTATTCGGTATTAATGCTATGTTTAAAAAAGAGAATATTTTAAAAGATCTCTTTGAAGCAGAATGTAAACAAACGTAGATTATGCAATAGCATTTAACATTTTCAAAATGTGTAAATATAAATCTTATAAGTTTTTTAATTATCACCTAAGCCTTTTTAAGAAGGCAAGACAAGACGATTCCTGTGAAATGTTGTGTGATTTCTTAAACGGAAAAACGTGGTAAACAAAATACTTTTTACCGATGCAGCACTCTTTTCAATCGATGCTGCAATCAACTCTTAAAATTATTGGTTCTTTAACAAATTGCTGGACAGGTAAATCTTAGAATTCTATAATCCTAAATCAATTTAGAGGTGTTTAATTTTCGATTAAAACATTTTCTCAAGAGAAAAAATTGTCGTTTTTGACAAACTGTTAGGGGTAGTAGAGAATTTTAGAATGCTATAATTCTCTACCAATTTAGAGTTGAAATAACACTTTCCTAAAAAGAAAAAATTTAAGGACTACAGCCCTTTGACAAATTCTTGGGGTGAAAGGTAAATTTTAGGATTTTATAATAAAAAAAAAAATACAAAAAAGATGTATTTTTTGACAGACTCTTGGAGGTGATAGGCAAATTTTAGAATTTAAAATTCTTCACTATTTTAGGGCTGTTTAATTCCGAAATAACATGTTTTCGAAAAAAAGCTAAAAAATAAAGTCTTTGACAAATCCCTGGGGGTGGTAGGTAAAATTTATAATTTTATAACTCTCTACCAATTAATTTTCAAATTAAAAAATTGTCATTTTTGACAAACTCTTGAGGGTGGTAGAAAATTTTAGAACCCCATATTTCTCTAGCAATTTAGAGTTGTTTAATTCTGAAATAACATTTTCTCACAAAAAGATTATTAAAAAGATTTCTTCTTCGACAAATTCTTGGGGGTGGTAGGGTAAATCTTAAAATTCTATAATTCTTTTAGTTTTTTTTTTAAATTTCGTTTTAAAATATTACAAAGAAAATATCTTATTTGTTAAGTTCTTGGAGGCGGTGAGTGACTTTAACATTTTATAATTTTCTGCTAATTTATAGCTGTTTAATTGTCAATTAAAACGTTTTCTAAAAAAAAAAATTACAAAGGAAACATCTTTTTTAACAAACGCGTAGGGGTGAGAGATAAATCTTAGAATTTCATAATCCTTTACCAATTAAGAGCTGTTTAATTTTGAATTAAAACACTTAAAAAAAGAAATTACAAAGAAGATGTCTTTTCTGACAAACTCTTGGGAGTGGTAGAGAATTTTAGAATTTGATAATTCCTTACCAATTTAGTTGTTTAATTCTGTGAGAACAAAGAAAAGAAAGAATTACACTTTGCTATGGCAAAATCTTGGGCGGTGGTAGGCAAACTTTGGAATTTTAGAATTCTCTAGCAGTTTAGAGATATTTAATTTTGAAGTTAGATATTTTCTCAAAAAAAAAGTACTAAGAAAGAAAATGCCTTCTTTGAAAACTCTTGACGGTAGCGAATTAGGCTATAGTAAGACACTTTAACGCGTTGAAAATATGTTTCCATTGATAGTCTACAAATTTTGCTCTAGATGGCGTTTAGTATTATGGTATATTTATGATGTAAACTTGCTTAATTTGTTCTCCTAATTTAGGTGAAATTTGAACATTATTAAAATTTAGTAAAGGAATACATAAATCGTCATATTGTCTCAATAAAAGCAATCTGATTCAAGTGCAAATAATTTGCAGTGCTCGTCTCGAGTTTCAAAAGTTTTAAAGAGATACATCTAAATGAAATTATAAAACTTGCAGCGTAGGCATTAATGCGCTGCCGCTACTCGCGAAAAGAGCAATTTATGAAGATAAATGACGTTCTTACAGAATACGAAAGATACGTACTTAAGCAGATGAATAGATTCCTAGTACTTGTTCTATTAAATGTAGATTACGAAAGTTTAAAATTATAATACCTATAAAGTAGGCGCCATAAATTCTCGACGTGATATAGAAAAAATAAACTTAGTGAAATATAACAGTTTCTATTTTTTAATATAATCTCCCCTAACTCCGATACATTTATTACAACGATCAATTAATAGTTCTATATCCTTGTAAAAATAATCTTGTTTCATCTTCTGTGACAATGGACTCCAAAATTGGTTTCGGGTTGGCTCCATGTTTAAAAAGGAGCGCGAACATTCTACCTGACGTAGAGTTCACGTTGGAGAATAGAAAGAAGATGCGGTACCCATGTTGCACTAATCTTATTCATATCCAAATTGTTATGGAGAATTCGGCAAATACTTATTCCGGAAATGTTAGACATCATTGCTAATTCCTTCACTTTCGTTATAAGTTCAATTGGCCGACCGGAGCGCTCATCATCTTCAAGGGATTCTTGCCCCAAACGGAAACGTTTTGCTCATTTTTTTAGAGTGGAATATGAAGGAGATAAGTCACCATAAACGCCGTCTAAACGTTATTTAATGTGATTATACGTATGCCTTACTTTTGTTGTAAAATTGAGTGACCGCGCGGTACCTGAGAGATTTTCATGCACTAGTCACGTTGTTTGGCTGGCTACAAAAAACTACTAAATATTTATAGTGTAGGCCTCACACAACACGCTACAACTTGTATAAGCCTGTCAGACCGAGAATTTACGGCACCTACCTCGTACATAATCTTAGTAACAGATGGATATGTAACTACCGTTAATATAATACCACGTTAAAAAAGAGCAAAATACAGTGAAGATTAATTACATTTCCTCTTCACAAAGGGGTAATAATCCCTACACAATGACGTCTACCTTGATACCACGTTAAAAGGAAAAGAATTGAACTTAATTCGATGGTATACCTACAAGCGGAGCCGTCGACTTGTTAATATTTATCAGAAAAACGGTGCTGTTCAATAACACGCCAGCGGCTAGAGTTGCACGTCAAGTAAACGACGCCAAGCCGAGTACGAGAGAACACTGCTTATATATAGACGCTCTATTCTAATGCAGCAATCCACTTCAAAAAGAGTTAGTCGATGATAAATTACGTTCTTTAAGACCTTCGTCATTTATTAACTGCCCGTTCACGTGTCGTATAAGCTTCTGGGAGTTATGTGTTAGATTCACTTTTGTTGGGTTAAGCTTTTATACGCAGTTGGAGTTGGTAGCACTGTGTGTATGGAAACGCTTGTCCGTCAAGAGTATTACGGGTTGGACGAAAGGCTATCAACCGTCCTTTCAAGATCATTTCGCGAACAATTTGTTATGTGAGCTTTCACGTTTAAGCTAACTGTTTTACGATACGAGCCCAGAATTGCTTTTGCTAACACCGTTTGGGGTTGGAAGGTTCTATTTCTGCAAAACTTAATTCTGCAATCGAAAACAGGTTGTAATGGTATTAGGGATATCCTGTTATATTTGTTTTGTTTCCATACGAAGGAAGGCGTATTTCTTCAGGTTTCAGCACCTGTGTTACAATTCGAGCTAGTGTATAAAGAAGACAAAGCAATTGTTTTCCATCTATTGAATTTATTTCTCGACTCGGTATACAATTAAGAAACAAGTGGTTAACGAAATATCACAACATAAACTCAAAGCATTTGGTTTAATGTTAGATGAGTGGACATCTGTTAAGGACCGTCGATACATAAAATGTTTCCAACATTGAAATTACTTCGGCAGTGCATTGTTATATTCGTCTGGAAGCTAGTAAAATTGAGGGTGACGGTCGATGTGGTTCCATTGTGTGTACCATTACATTAACCACAGAATGTTTTTTACGATCTGTTGTTTCGTCCACACATAACCACAATTTTTTATCTTGCAACTCCGATTTAATTCTTTTCTCGACATGCTCACGAGCAGACGGCACAACTCTCTGTAATGTTCTCTCACTTGGTAACTTAAAGTCCGAATATTCATTCCAAAACGAGACGTATGCTTCCTTCCTTAGTAAATGAAATGGTAAATTACATGCAATAAAGGTAACACATAAATTAAATTTAAATTTGTCATAATCTCGTGTGGAATTTTTTTTTGAAACATGCTCTGCAATATATACGTGCCGTAGACAATCACTTTTCGACCAACACATTAAATCTATTTTACACACTACACATTGAATTTTGAGCGCCATCACACTTTAAATCAGCCACAAATTATAGGAGTTTGATATTTTTTTCAAAAATGGTATATTACAAAAACATGTAAAAAAAGAATTTGGTGGAGAACTTTCGTTAATGATGGATTCTAAAACACGTTCGAATAGTTTACTGATTAAGATTTAATTTTGTGCCAAAATAAATTTTATAATTGAAATTTCCTCAATTCTTTGCACCAAATCAGTCACATTCCCACAACTAACCCTGGTAATTGAGTTGGACCCATCCTGCATCCCATCTTAGAATTGTAAACACATTCATTATTAGATTAAGACTAATATAACTGATTAATTTTAAACTGTTCCATCCTTTCTTCCGTAAATAATCGAATATACATATAAAGGGTTAATCTTTCCGAGTGCGTTATTGTAATGGGTGTTACACAACTCTCGTCCTGTATCAAGGAAGGTCTTCATTGCGGTTCTTACGCGGCAGACCTGTGTGCTGTGTGTGTTTGTCAAAATTCAAATATAAATGCAAATTCTGTTCGGGTTATCAGATCTCGATGTCGGGACGACGCAGTTTCTCCAAACCCCAAGCTTGATGTTTTGGTAGTGTATCTGTACGTGAGGAGCTGTTAGTTCTGTTTCTGTATGTGCCTGTGTGTACGTTAAACAATGTCCCCTCCGTTTCTAAACTTAATTTACCTACAGCTAACTAAATATACATGGAAATATCTCCTTCGCCAGGCGACGATGTTCCTTCCAGCGTATGGAGATTCAGAACGCGGCAAATTCCAGTTCGTTATCGACGCGTTTACGACAAATTTTGCAAATTTATTTAAATGGATGTTGTGTCTGGCGTTATTGCTTGTTGTCCCCGCTGGTCAATTGTATCGGATGTTGGTCCGCGTCCTATACCTATACTGATTTGTTATTCATATCCTAACACGGGTGAGGTTGATTTAGATGCTGGAGCTCCTTCTTTACATACTTAATGGAATAACCAAATGCATACTAACGAGTGTGTTTACGATTTCATGCTCTAGCAATGATTAAATCTTGATTTCGTATGACAAGTCCGAAGTATTTGGATGTGACTTTTCTTATCGAGGTTACTGTTTCATATAGGCACCGGTTTAGCGTTGGAACGTTCATAACATTCGCATTTCATTGGCTAGAACTGATGCATAGACTATGGGGCGATAACTCTAGAAAAAGATACGAAGTTTCCCTCTTCAATTGGTTTTATGAGTTTCAGAGTCATCTAGAGATGAGCTGTGGTTTTAGCGAACAGACAATATGTATCTGTGTGTAATGTGATAATAGCGAAAAGCGTTCAAATTGGATACAAAGAATGCGCGGAATTTCACAAGGATCCATATTGAGTACATATCTGTTCCTGCTCCATGCAAATTATCTGCCGGAGGTTGGTCATCGGTAGGCCAGACAGAGAGAGCTTCGCACCAGGTTAGGAGTGAGGTTGCCAGATGAATCGTCACGGGCTACCTCAACGAATGAAATTATTGATTTATTGCAACGGTTTCTAAAGATAAATATATGTATGTCTAACGTACGCAAGGAAAATAAACGACCGTTGGCTAATAAAGTCACTACATTTATCAGTGAAAAAATCGCATAAATGACCTTATTCTCGATTACAGGCGTATAAAAATCGTGACAATAGCTGATTTGTGTAATGTTAGTGTTGGAACTGTGTATTCAATCATTCACGACAAGCTGAATTATCGAAAAACGTATTCGAGATGGGTTCCAAGACAATTGACTCAAGTCTATAAAGATACCCGTGAGAGATGATCGAAAATTTGGGTTGGGAGGTGTTGCCACCTCTTCCTTACAGTCCCGATCTCGCACCGTTCGAGTTTCATCTGTCAGGCCCGCTCAGAGTTTTTACGCGGCACGAAGTTTGAAGACAACGAAGCGGTCAAACAAGCTGTACACAAGTGGCTCGGACACTAAGGTCAAGAATTCTTCAGCACTGGAATTAGAAAGCTCACAAAGGTAGACATCATTGAAAAGTAGTGTAAATTTCATTGTCATTGAATAACATGTTTTTTTCCACAGCCATTTGTCTCGCTAATTATTGAACGTCCATCATATATTCATGTCGTTCGGAAAATATAAGCTTTCAGAATCAGTCAAAATATAAAGCGACAGCCTGTATAGCCTCAATTCGCTGTAGCACACACACACCTTTTATTTATTGCTACACACACAGACAAAGATCTTTTGGTTGCCATTCCTGAGGGGAGATCTTAAATATATTTATATGTGACTGGCATCATATTGTTCTTAAACCAGCAAAGACATGATAGCAGTAATCTTTATCGACATTGTTTGCTGTATGCTGAAAAGGTAATATTAAGCTTGGTGCAGCTCTGAAGGATTCAATTACACGTGTACCATACATTAGTATTGAGTAACGCAAAAGCTTTTAATGTGAAAAGGTTGTTCTCGTATTATTGGACTAAGGTGAGGTGGTGTATAGAATATAAGCACTTACGGATATGTATATTTACCAATACGCGGAGGCGTAACAAGGCAGCTCTGAGCCTCGGTGCAAAACGACCCTTGGGGCCCCCTTTACTAGAGAGGGATTAACATTTTTAATATCATTTAAAACACGTCTTTCTTTAATCTTTCGAGACTTGCCACTGTTACAGGTGACGTCAAGAATAATAGAAAGGCCGTGTACATCTGTATGAAATCATTCTCGAGAATCCCATATTGCTTGATAATTCATGCGGAAAATTCTCTTGTTGACATTCTGCTAGTCAAATCTTTCTCAACAATAGTTAAAAGGTGTTGGTGTTCGAGTACTATAGATGGTTCGATTATTTCCGAATATTTGTTTGAAAACTGAGTGCATTTTTTGAATAAGAACTTCTCAGTCAGCGCAAGTGATGATTTTAGGATCTAAAATATCAAAATAATCGTTAACCACTCTCATGCCAGTGAATCGCTTTTCAATTTGCCCTGCAACCTCATCGATCACATAGAAGAAAACCTTTACCTTGAATATTTCTTCAGCATTTTCAATCCTATGGTCTTTAGCCATTTCATCATAGTGCTTTTTAACTATTCTTTGACGCTTCGCCTTGAAACTCTGGTCGATTTGCCATTTTTTTGCGAACTCCTTGCTTCAAGTTTCATTTCCTCGAAAGAACCCCTTAACTGTTGAATGTTATTTTGGTCTTGGCTCAAAAGATCAAGATCAATTCACAACCAAATTTAGATTATGATTGGCGCAGTGAACATGTTCAGCATTACTTTGAATATTCTTAATTTTTGTTTGCACTCCGTTGTAGGCCCCGCTCATGACACTAGCACCATCATATCCTTGGCCATAACATTTTTATATTGAAATATTAAGACGATCCAATACAGCTAAAACTTCATTTGTCATGCCCTCAGATGATTGGTCTTCTAACTGGCAGAATCTTAAAAGTTTCCTTGACTTCCAAGTTTATCGGAATCACCTCATCATTACGTGTAACATTGGCAGTTCTAATTACAATGCTGAGCTGGTCTTTTTTTGTTACATCTTGTGTAGTATCGAGTAACAAAGAAAAAAAAGGAGACGAATGTATATGCGCTGTGACTTTCGACAGTAATTTTTGCGAAAGGCATTGGATGATTTAACAATATGAAGATGGTGTTACTCGTCAAAAATATTCCGAGAATACAATTGAGCATGCGGTGGAAGATACATTCGAAAGTTTCATCCATGTACGACTACAATGTGACATTCCGACGCAAAATGATCTGATAATAATTCCATAAAGCTTTTCACGCTCCTCTTTCTAAAATTTAGGAGATTTAGGCCCAGTCTTTTAACTTATTTTTAAAGTCCTTCTTACCAAAAAATAATATTGAATTAAAAGTCAGATTAATATGACTTTTAAAGAAATGCGTCTTTTATATGATGCAAAACTTATTTTTGGTTAAAGTAGGTTGGTAACTGTAAATTGTCAAACGCATGCGCCGATAGAAAAGAAATGGACGGTATATGTGTTAAATCTGAGAGCGATAGCTGCGGTGTGTGATTGCTTTATTCTTATAAGTTGGGTTATAACCTCACTTCGCACGTCACTTTTATAGTACCTTCATATTGCCACATAAGCGAAAATGATTTCTAATTTATTTGAAAAACGGATAACGCAATTACTGAAAGACGAAAAAGAAAACGTTCAAAGAATTTTACAGAGTTGCTTATTTATGGATTTAAAAAGTCGTTTGCATATTCAAATAGACACACTACCCGTAAGTAGAATAACTAGTTAATTACTTTTTCACGGGCATGTGTTGCTCAATTTCTTTCATAGTCGAAAACGCATAATAAATTCTTTCTCATACCAAACATTCATGTCATTGTGTCCCAAGTATAAAAATACCTGTTTTCTATGTATTTTTGCACGCTAAATTCAAATTCACTTTGAAAATTACTGCATCACCCTCAGTTTTTGAGTTCCAGTATATCCGCGTAGCAAAATACTGTGTGCTTTACAATAAAATGCCGATAAATATGCCGGTGATATTTAGGTATTTGAAACTTTTATTTGCAACTCGGCTACACGAAGTACTATTGTTTCCTGTGTGAGTGGGACAGTCGAGAGAAGAAAAACCATTATGTAAAGAAAGTGTGGCCGACACGAACATCATTGACTCCAGGAGTTAAGAATGTTATCAACCCCCCTCTTGTCGATCCTCAGAACCACAATACTGTAATTTCTTATAAGTTGGCGAGATTTTTAGCGATTTGTACGACAGTGTCGCAATATTGAAGTATGTGATTTTTCCCCGTTAAAAATCCTAACAAATCTAAATGTACTAGAGTTCAAATCTTTCTAAAAAGGGAAAAATCCAGCAAATCAAACACGTCCCTCCGAGAAAAGGATATTAAGACCTTAGACTTATTCTATGGGTGCCCCGCGCTGCTTTTTTACCAATTCATACTATCTCTGAGCCGGCCGAGAGGAATGAAATCAGCTGATTTATATTCGCATGCAAACTATAAACAAACATTATAAGAATTTTCGATTCACTCCAGATTCCTTGGCTTTTTTTCTAAAAGCGACAACGCCATCACCCTTCTCTACGTGCTTAAAACACCCATTTCTTCTCTACCCCCTCTCTCAAAAAAAAAAAAAAAAAACTCGACGGAAAGGAGGTTATATTAAATTTTTTTCGGGACGTTTGTGACAATATTTGGTTTAGCCGAAGTCAATAAAAATAAGATTCTTCTTCTCTATGCAGATCAAAGTGTTGTCGGCACGCGCTCGAACGCTGATGAAAAAAATAAATTTCCGAACGCCTCCGTGTTGGCGCTTGAAATAGGAAATTTCGCCATTTCGAGTCGTTACAAACGTATGCAACTTTAGACTCGCGATGGCGTTGGTACTTTGCGTAGTAACGAGAAATTTAATTTAAAGAAGGAAGGAGTGGAACGAATGTAAATGATTTTTTCCGTTTTTTTTTTATCAAATTGAATTTCGAATGCTATGAATCGTAATATCGGTAGGAAGATAACAGAGAGGTGGAGAGGTTAATATAAATGTAAAGCAGGAGGATTGCTTGTTGTAACGACGTATGTCTGTGGAATTTTTAATATGTTCGATTTGTTGAAAGAATCAGGTTCAGTTACTTGGGAATTATGTTATACTCAATAAAATAATTAAGTAGAATTTCGTATAGAGCAGGTAGAAGTGAAATTAAGCCTTAAAAATGTTAAAAATTGACTCGGAATAAATTTACATATCCTCAAACGTCAAACGGTAACAAAGCAGAACAATTATAAGCAGATTAAAGGCGGTTTTTGTCGATATATTGGTTTGAACCTAGTTACTAATGTTTTAAACCATTATATTTTGGTACTGCAGCAGTGACGTGAAAATCGTAGCGGTTTGAAATGTCTCCATAAGTGTTTGAACCACTCTACTGAGGACGTTTTGAAATAGGTTCGAAGAGCAGCGATGTAGAAAGGGCAAATTATAAGCTGAAATGTAAGGTTAAAATAGTACAGGCTGACAGATGATGGTTATATTAAACTAACCGATAACTGGTCCAAAATAGTTGTTTTGTTATCCCCATAACACGATGACGTCGGAATTAAACCTGGTTTGAAACGGTTCACAAACCTGTTTCCTCAACAAATGGATTGGTAAAGTTGAGTTATGCATAGAGAGATTTTTTTTTATAAATATTGAAAAGTTAAATTGGCAATAATGCAACTTAAAAAGCATAAATTAGAACTATAGCATTACTATGAAACTGAAGTTAAAAAATTATAATATTAACAAATTATGAAGCACAACATGGTCAGCAAATAAAAAGTGTTGATAAAGAAGAAGAATTCATTGAAAATCCGCCACAAATTTAAATGGTAGAACAATTGAGATATAAAAAAACAAATGTAAATAAGACGAATAAACAAAGAACAGCAAACTCTTTTACTGGGAAGCATTTTTTGCCGGTTTAAATGTATGTATCCTGGGTGTCCCAGATTCAATGTTACAAGCAATGCCTTCCTTACTTTCTCTGGAGCGTATATGTGTGTTCCTATAGCGAGGTGGACTATTGACGAATCAGTATATAGTGAAAGACGTACTTTGAATTTTCATTTATATCGTAGCTTGCAACGAATATTTTTCGGTGGTTTTCTGTCAGTTTGTGCTTGTTTATCTACTCAGTTGTATTGTGTATTTCCATCTACAACAATCCCAAAAATCCAAGGAATCACATAGCGATAAAGTTCAAAAATGGCTGAAGGCAATTGGGGGCCCAGTAACTGTCTTTCAGCTGAATCCAAGCAACATTTGAAGAGTTGTTTTGTAAAGCGTGCGGAAAAAGGGTAAAGGACTTTTTTTGTTTTTCTTTCCTAACTTGCTTCAAAAATTTTATTGTAGTTAACTTGCAAAAAGAAAATCATTTAGAGCAACATGCTACTGCTCCGGGAATCAGCAAATCTTAGGGAAACGTTGAGGAACCAAATGTTAATAGACACCAAAAATTCAAGAGAAATCGACGTTTTTAATCGAGATTTATGCGACGCTTTTATGTCTGCAAAATTTCCTCTGGACAGATTAAACATTCAAAACTGCGTAATTTTCCACTAAATACTGCAACAAAATGTGGCAAGCGTGAAAACCTTAAGAACAACATATGTAACAAAATGTTACAATGAGGTAATTAATATAATAAATAAAAATTTAAAAGTGTATTTTCATACTTAAGATTTTGTTTACACCTATAATTTTTTATTAATTTTTTAAGACTATTAATACTATTCCGAAGAAGTTGGGTAACAACGAAAATTGGATATCATAGATTGAGACGACTGACTCTAAAGGTCGTATTATGGCAAATATGATTGTGGGTAAGCTTTGTTCTGAAACACCGGGAAAAACCGTATTTACTGGCTACAAGCAACTTGAAAAGAACAAATTGCAATAAAAATGGCAAGATTCGTGAACCAACTTAGGTAAGATATATTATGCAAAAAAATTTCTTTAAATAATATTGTAAATTTAATGCTAGATATTTAAGTTAAAGGCAACTCTCGTATTTTAGGTATTTTGTGGTCGACAGATGGAATTAAGTACGAAAAAGTCAAGCTTTTAGTCACGGATGGTGCTTCTTATATGCTCAAATGTGGTACAAATTTGAAGATTTTTTATAAAAATCTTAATCATTTAACATGTTTTGCACATGGACTCAATTTGGTGTGTGAATGTCTAAGAAATCAATATGCTAATGTTAATGGTTTAATTTCAAATACCAAGAGAGTCTTTTTAAAAGCTCCACTGCGTGTGGCAGTGATAAAGAAAATCTGCCAGATCTCCCTTTGCCTCCCAAAACCTGTCTTAACACGTTGGGGAACTTGGTTACAGGCGGTAGTTTTTTATGCTAATAATTTCGAAGCAATGAAATCAGTAAGTACTTTTTTAGCAAAATTTTTAAATAAGATTGTTTTTATTTAACGCTTTATGTTTTAGGTTGTAATATCGTTTGACAAAGATTCAGCTAACTGTATTGAGCAAGCGCAAGAATACTTTTCCAATCAAAATGTCAAAAACGATCTTTTATACATCAATTAGAAACATTCGGCCTTCCTCTTACAGATTCTGTTGCAGTAATTAATAATGCCGAAACAGCTCTCAAGAATGCTCCAGGAAAAGTTGGCAAAGTAATTTTGTCAAAGTTTAACCAAGTGATTTCGAAAAATCCAGGTTTCAAAACGGTTAAAGAGTTTGCTGAGCTGCTCAGTGGCGAAGCAGTTGAAGCTACCGCTCATACCAAGCTGGCTGGTCCATATTTAAGTTTTGTCCTACAACCTCGTGTGACGTAGAACGTTCATTTTCTTCGTACAAACTGCTGTTTTCCGACCGAAGAACAAATTTTACTAACGCCAACTTGGAAAAACATCTTGTGTGCTACGCAAACGCGAAATTGGAGGACATGTTACACGGCGATTAATTAATTTATTTATTATTTTAAACCAAATGAATCTACATATTTTAGTTATTAGTTAAAATTTGTATGTTTTATTTCTTTTTATGGCTGAAATGTACCTAAAATTACATTAAATATCGTCTTCTTATTCATGTTTTTTTAAAATAAAATGATTTTGTGTTTACCGTTTTTTTTAAGTATTTGCCTAACATGCCTAAATCACAGTTTTTCGTCCTAAATACATAGTTTTTAAGGCCTAAAAAGGGCCTTTTTTGCTGTTTTTTACGTACTAAAATCCCGTCTCTAGTAATAAAAGATTAATTAAATATTAAATAATTTGAAGGATTCTAATTACTCATAGGAACATCTTTCAGCAAATAGCTTTTTGGTACACTGTAACGTTGCGTGGTCTCTAAATCTTGGTGTTGCTTAAAATGCCAAAATTCTAGGTTGCTTCAACAAGGAACAAGTTATTTGTTCTCACCAATAATCGTTGCCACATCAGCAAGTGGGATTGTCGTTTTTTCTTTGTTAAAAAAACTTTGAAATTTGACGAGTTACAATTGGTATATTTAATTTTTTTTTCTTTTTTCTATTTCTTTTGATGATTTCGTTGTGATTCACTTATGTCTTCACTCCAGTCTAATAATAAAGTACGTCCGTTTTTTGTTTTCTCTTCTATTAACGGCCTAACAACCCCCCTCCAACCCCTCCCAAATTAATATTTTATTAATTAAGCCAAGATCAAGAAAGAGAAGAACAAAGTCTTCAAGTCCTATATTCGAAAGTATTGCATACATATTTAGCGCAAACGAAACGTCCAACAAAATTTAAACAGAACTTGATTTCACCTGCAAAACAAAAGAACCTCTGTTAAGTAGTTTCGAACCAAAAGTTCGCCTAAGATAGGGCGGACGTGTTGATCTTTCCCGAATTAAATCTTTACGGGCGAAGTTGGAAGCTTCTCAAGGACCAGTTCTATTTGGAGGACGTTGGAGACGGCACACCTGCCTTGGAAGAGTAGCGACGGCACGACGCTTCTCCCAGAGGTGCGTTATTACTTTATTAAGCGGGCCCGCGCGGGGTAGTTTACCGAGTTATCTCGGCTGTCACAAATGCATCCTTTAATATTAAGCCCTCGACGTGCCGTGTTGTCTTCGAGAAACTCCCACGTTTCGTAGCTTTTCTACACTATTGTCCATGAGTTTCTGAGTTTGATTATCAAAATTTAAGCATATTTAAACGTTTGCTGTTATAAATCTGCCCACTCTTTCTTAATTAATTAACTTTTTAATGTGTTATATTTGGAGAGAATATAATATGGAAAATTCATTTGTACAGCAATGACAATTATCTACATTTTTTTCTAGCACGTTCCCCAAAAAAAAAAAAGTTTTCAAAACGCTACACCCGACTAAAATGCAGAATTTTTTATTAATGTAAAGTATGTGATTGTTAAAAGCACAGCATAGCTTCCAGCTTTACCTCGTTTGTTTTTATTTGATTTAGGTTCAGCGATACCGGTTGAAATCATTTAATAACATGCCTTTGTTTATCGAATCAAGCTAAAATGTTTTACAGATGTAGCTGTTTCATATTTTTGTTTCGTAGATTACATGCAGAATTTAAAACATGTAAAAAAAAATACAATGCACCTTGGAATATATTTTTTAAAATTTTAATTGTTTTTTGCAATGCTACACAAAAAATGCATATCATATATAGGTAGAGCCCAGTAACTGGAAAGCAATCGCAGCGGCGGTGTGACTGTGTTTAGGTGGGCGGGGAGGGCTGGTCGATTATAATACGACACGATAAATCATCATCACTCAGAACAGTTTAGCATTGGATAGCGGATAGGGCGTGTTGATTTTATTGATACAGACGTAGTTATTAATTGTAGTTTTTAGTGAACATGTCGAATGCTAAAAAACGACCCTTTCAAGACATAGTAAATAAGTTTATTTCTGATTTTCCCAATTTGTTTTACAACCGGAGTAAGATAGTTTGTAAAGTGTGTAAAATACATTTGATGTCAAATAAGAAGCGGAACTGTACAAGACACGTAAATTCCGCACAGCACAGAAAACGAAAATTGGGCATGCCACCAAGAAGTGCATTTTTTTAATGTAATTCTTATGTTAATAAACTGTAATTTGCCAGTAGGCTTACTCGATAAACAACCGTTTAAGGACTTTTGGGACAAATACAATCCCGAGTTGCTCCGTTGGCAACCGCACAACGGAGAAAACGGCACGTAAGCATGTTGCATTTGTACGCGATGGCGTGGAAAAGAAAATGAAACGCATATTGAAAAAACAGTTTCTTTGGTTATGTGTTGACGAGACAACAGACTGTAAAAAAAATTCAATTGTAAATATTATGGTACGCATACTAGACCCTGGTAAACCTACATTACCACTGTTACTAGCTAGCCGAAGACTACACGAGTGTGCTGCTGCAGCAATTACGAAGATTGTACTTAGTAGGTTGGAAAAATTTCAAAAGATAAAGTGTTGATGTTTATGAGCGATGGCGCAGCGATAATGTGTTCGGTAGGCCGTTCTCTTCTTGAACATGGTTGCATGTGTTTACATGTTACGTGTAAAGTGCATGCTTTACATCTTGTGGCAGAGCAAAATATTTAGAGATGTTAGTGTATTCAGCAAAGTGGAAGAAGATGTCAAAATCATTGTAACATTCCACTATATATTGCTATCTTTCTTTGCCACAACACGTGCATACAACAGCACCGATCGTACTACAGCTGCATACGTTTGCCTTATGAAAGTTTAATTGCCACATTGTCTTTCCTTTTCAACTTTCTTTTGTTGTCGAGATGCTTTGCTACCGTAGAAGCGGAAAAGTGCAATATGCATATGCATTGTCATCAAGGAATCCCGCTATTCAACTCTTCGTTGAGAACTTTTTATTATTCAAACCATTTTGCGCGTTAACATTAGCAGTGTTAATCGTGTGAAATAAAAGCGGGAGAATAGCGAAGGTATTCGGACAATTTGTACTTGAGACCTGCTAAAGTTTTACGTCATTCCTTGTTATGCTAAGAAAAGGGGTAGTCAGTAGGATTTTTTTGTTTCGTGAAACAAGTTAGTTGAATTAAATCCACTGTAAAATAAGTTACATCTACTTCTATTTGTTTTGTTATCTATTTTTTTAAGTATGCATAAATTTTTAAATGTTACCTTGGATTAGGTATGTACGGCTTATTCAAAATTCCCGTAACCAGGCTACTTTGCATTTGTGAACCCAATTCTACATGTTTAATCTGCTAAAACTATCAATAATGTTTAATTGTTTAAGTTAGCCGAAAATCTAATTACCTTTGCCGGATATGCTACTATACGAGGTGTAGCAATAAAATAACCGGACTGGTGCTACTATCGGCAAACAGCGAGTACGCCACGGCAGGTTTGAACATATCTGTGCTTGTAGATGCTTCCCCCACCCTGAGCTCGACGGGCACGGTTGTACGTCGCTCAGTCTCGCTGTAGCAATCGTCCGTTCAATTCCATACGCTAGCGTCGTGTCGGAAAAATGCAGATCGAGCAACGAGTTAACCTCAAGTTTCTTGTGAAACACGAGGTTCTAGCTACCTTTCGTAAACGAGTGAGAAGACGAAGACCCGATTTGTGGAAGGGCAAATCTTGGATGCTCCACCAAGACAATACCCCAGCCCATTCCGCCTTGTCTGTGAAGGCGTTCTTTGCGAAATCCGGCATCACCGTGTTGGACCACCTACCGTACTCGCCCAACCTGTAACTTTTTTTTTATTTCCCAAGGTAAAACCGGAGCTAGGGGAACAAGATGTGACAGTGTGGAAGCGGTGAAAGCGAAAGCGACGGAGGTTCTCAACAAGCTAACAGAAACGGACTTCTAGCACTACTTTCGACAATGGAAAATTCGTATCGAGCGTTGTAGGGATCGGCAAAGAGAGGACATTGAAGGGGATAAACTTTGTAATGTAATTGATGATCAATAAAATGTTTTGTAGCATCAGTCCGGTTACTTAATTGCCACACCTCGTATACTGTGTTTAAGTTGATAATGTGCGATTGCATTTTATTATATCTTTTGGTTATTGTTGTCACGGTAACCAAACAATACTAACACCAGGAACTACTGGTATCACTTTGACTTTGAATTTTAGATATATGCGTTATTATACAAGAATACGGTGGACGCAGAAAAATACGAGACTATTTAAAAAAAAATACATTTCTGGTGTTACTATATTTTTGTACTTGCAAGTATTCAAGAAGATTTTAAAACAAGGCAAGTTATATTGGCGTAAATTCTATTCCAACAACGTCGAAACCCTAAAATACGTGAAGGAAGAACACTAGCCAGGGAATACTGTAAATTTTTGAGAAAATAAAATCGCAAAAACATTAGGTTTGATTTGCTTGTCAACGGTAGCTCAAATATTTGACCCATTCGGTTTACTAGTACCTTGTATGATCACCGCAAAAATTACCAAGCAAATTATATGACTAAAAACCTGCATGGAACGAAAGTGTACCTGTAAGCATATTTACGTCTCGGTGCAAATTTAGAAATGAACTCTCGCCGTTAAAACACTTAAAAATAGATCCACTAATTGTTCGTGACAAACTAAGGCAATTGAAATTGCATGATTTCTCAAATGCGTTGAAACACGCATGCGGCGCATGCGTATTTGTAAGAAGTACCGAACAGAATGGAAAGGCGCACGGTCATTTTCTATGTTCAAGATCAAAAGTTGTTCCTTTAAAAACAATAATACTACCCCGACTATTAGAAAAGATTAATAGAAAAAGCGACTAAACCCCTACGTACATGCAGAGAAACATTGCGTCAAAGCTATGTTCCAACACGACTAACGCTGCGAGGGGTTGTGAGAAACTGTTACAATAAATCAATAATTTCATTCGCTGAGGTAGCCCGCGCCGATTCATCTGCATACATACGTCGCGTCGTGGACGCGGCAACCTCACTTCTAACCTGGCGCGAAGCTCTCTGTACCTGTCCTAAAGATAACTCCATTACGGATGAAATCTCATCTCCTTGGGAATATAAAACTTTATTCCGAAACGGAGGCTCCTACAACTTACAATTCTAGAAGGTTGGGACATTCTGTTTGTAGGCATATTTCTGTATCTGTATATTTAACAGCCAAGTATCACTCTTATTAAACCTTTTAATGCTAACAAATTGATATTCATCACCGAATTTCGTTGCACGTTCCCTGACTGATAGTCTCCATGTTTACACTTAACTTATTCCCCACCCTTGTATACACAAAGTCATTGTGTTCTCTTCCTTAATGTCTCCTCCGTCTAATATCACGAGCTGTATCGGTCTTTCAGGTCTTTAATAAGGTTTTTTTACGGCTATTTTACCTTCGACGTCCTTATTCTCCTTCTTACATATTTACGAGCTGCTTTTGTGTGCTTTTGTTAGGCGAGGCGAATTTATCCGCATTTTTTTATTCATGACTCTAATGCCAGAGAGTGTATCGCTTTTCTTCTTACGCAACCATGTTGAGATAACGTATTAATATTTTAGTACAAAAAAAATATAAAGTATATACTCGACACGAGGGGACCATATATATATATATAGCGATGTATATTAGTAAGAAAGGGAAACTTCTAGATGTTAGACGGTGGTTTATACGTAGAATATTTATTCGTAATAGTAAATAAGTTATTAGAAATGGATTGTTTCGAACCCTGTATTTCAATTAGTTTAGAGGTTTAATGAATGATGTAACTACAGAATTTTGTTTCATTGTCTTTCTTGAAAAATTTTAGCATATATTTATTTTGACGAAAGTACTATAATTGTTAGAGTTGCCCAATTTGGTCCAACAGCCAGTGGCGGGCGAATAAAAGTTCACACAAAATAAATGGTTAGAAATAAAATATAATACGTGCTCAAACACTTACCGTCTTAAGAGTCTTCCGTGAAATCACAAAGTGAATAATGTCGGTTAAATATCTGCAACATTAGATATGTTTCCACAGTTGTTTCGGCAAACCGAGTGCGGCGTGAGGAAAAAGTGTGTTTATATGCAGAAAACGAACGTTCTACATCTAGTGACGTTATATTTGCGTAATTAAAGTAATCTGTGGAACAACTTAACGGTTCCGTTAACGCACCTTCACAAATTTGTCTTAATGTGCCAAAATCAGAATCTTTCTTTAAAACACTTTCAAACTTTTCTAGAACACAAACATTTTTTGCGTCTTCTACCGCGCATAGCTGTGCGTGAACATGTTGCACTATTTGCAGAGATTCCACTAACGACACCGAAGGATTTTGTAATTTTTCTATTGCCTCCACTAGTCCGAAGTTCTGAATAGTTTTTAAATCCGTTTTTACCTGACTATCTTGAAATTTCAACTGGCTTTTCTGGATTGCGGCAGCTTCCTTTGGATCGAATTGTAAAACCACGTTCTTAATATTCTCAAAATACCTATGATAATAAAACGCGGCCTGTAACCATGTTCCCCAACGTGTAAGAATAGATTCTGGTGGCTCAGGCATACGGGGGCACAGTCTGTGAAATTTGCGAATACGTTTTGGGGTTTTGACAAACACTGCTTTTGTATGCGCTACTAAAGCGTCTACCTCAGGATAACATTTTCTAATACTATCTGCCGCATGACTGAAAGCATGAATTTTGCATGTAATATGTAACAAGTTAGCACAATGTTTTTTGAGTGACCGGCCCACAGAAAGCATGTTTGCGGCACCATCACTCATAAACATCAAATGTTGGTTTGTTGAAAGTTCAAACTTTTCCAATGTATTTAACACTAACTTTGAAATTACTTCGGCAGTACATTGTTGTACTCGTCTGGAAGCTAATAGAATTGGAGGTGACGACTGATGTGGTTCCATTATACGTACCATTACATTAACCACGATGTGTTGTTTCGTCCACACATAACCACAGTTTTTTATCTTTCAACTCAGATTTAATTCTTTTTTCAACATATTCACGAGCAGATGGCACTATCCTTCGTAATGATGTCCGATTTGGTAATTTGCAGTCCGAATATTTATTCCAAACGAAGACATATGCTTCCTTGTCTAGTAAATTAAACGGTAGATTACATGCGATAAAGGTAACACATAAATTAAATTTAAATTTGTCATAGTGTCGTGTGCAATTTTTTTTTGAAGAATGCTGTTTACTACTTACGTGACGTAGACAATGCCTTTTGGACCAACACATTAAAAGGATATTACAAACTACACATTGAATTTTAATGCCATCATAATTTAGGTCGGGCATTTCTGATATAAATTCTGTAACTTGGTCCAACATTGGTCGTTTTCGCGACGTAGGCAACATTTTTAAAACAAACGTAGAACTACGAAATAGTATTTACGGCAGCGTATATGTATACACAACAGATCTGGTTGAGACTCGCAGTTATACTGAGGGTTATATCGAACCTCCCCCACTGCCCGTTGGCGCTATTGAGCAGCTCTAACAATTATGAATTTCAAAAACATGCTTTCTAGTTTTTGGCTCACCGTAAAAGATTGACCACCACTTTCTATCAGTTGTATTTCTTTTTATTTGTGTGGTGGCAACCCAACGAGATTACTAGTTGAATTGCTTATCGTAATCGCAAAAGCCTTTTGGTGAGTGGGTACTTTGTTTGTGTCCAATGTTCCATGATTTTATTAACGGATGGAACGAAAGTTTTAGGACAATTTTTGTTATCTACCTAGCTATGAAAACAATATGCTATCGCAATATTTTTCTTATGTCAAGTTTCTGTGATACCTTATAGTGTCATCTCCAAGTTTAGTACCAATGGCTTAACATTTATCATTTATATATCAGTTTAAAGAAGTGAAAATGAGTGATTTGAATCTTGAACATAGAAACGTCATGAAATTTCTATCAAAGGAAGGCAGTAGCACGAAGAATATCCACGCAGAAGATGTACAAAAGCTACACTCTACGGCTCACGACTGTTCTGCGTAGAATTATGCACAAAAAAAATCAGGAATCCTGTACATTTTTTTTATAAACTTTTTCTTTATTTTATTGTTTTACAAAATTAAGGAAAATATGGAAAAGCATTTTTGCCAAACTCTAAGAGTTTGTGTATCCATCTCGTTATTCTTGATAAAAACTGGTACATCCCCTAGAAATTAAACATGTACCGATAAAATAAGGAAAATTTCTAATATTATACGGGCTATAGCTGAAAACTTGATTTCGTCACAAGAGTAAAGTACCCACATTTAAAAAAATACCGAAAAATCCTATTTGGAAAAGTTGTTTGACATTAAAAATTACACCTAAATTTAAAATCATGGCCAGCTAAGTCAAATTTTATTTTTTTACCTATTTTTTTCAAATATCGTCTTCAAAAAAACAAAATTTGTTTAAAACGATAGTTGAACGACATTATGTAAATAACGTTTCATTTAAAATTGATAATATTACAAATTGGCCAGATATTAACTCAAGTCAATTTTCAAAAATGTGACAAACTATAGAATCTATTTGGTACAAAGTTCTTTTTATTTTTGTTAACACCTAAAATTGCTGAAAGTTATAAGAAAAGAACATTTATTAATTCCTGAAAGTATACCTGAATACTGAACACTTGCCAACATTCAAGGAAATCCTCTTCTGTTTACACCATTCATCAATAATTGCGAGATTGATCTGCAGTTTTATATATTCCCGTTTCGGAATGAATGACGTGTTACACCCTAATTTACAAATTTCTTAAATCTATATTTAAAATACTTCAAACATTTCATTTGGCGCGGATTCCTCTATTCCAATATATAACGAACCTGAACACCTGCAAAGGATGACATCACCGCGTCTACAAGGCATAGTATTTGTGTGTACATGTTTTAGTTAAATTCATTCCCCTAATCTGTCCTATGTTTTGATCTTTATTATTTAATAAAACCATTAATATTAATCCTTTCAAAATTCTACTCCGCCAATAATCTTTATTTTGAACTCTACTTGCCTATGATAACAATAAGTTTGAGTTATATTCTTAAAGTAATGAGATATTTAGTAATTAACTGTTTAGGAACCAGTCATTCCCGTTTCTTTCAATTCTTTAAGCCCCGTAGCTTCTTTGTGTATCAAAGAACATAAATGAAATTTTGTCAACAAATAGCATAACTTCCGCTTTACATGTTGGTATCAGTTAAATTAGATTTCATCCGTAGCTAATTGTTGTAATTAGCAATTAACCAGTTCGATACACGCACAAATACGTCGCTAAACACCCATCTCGCATACGTCATCACATCTTTGCTTCCGCATTGGTCCATTCACATTTCGCGATCCCCCATTGTATTTTCGTAAAATACATAAATAGAGGCGTTCTGACGCCAAGGAGGGGATTATTAAGAATTAGTCACGAGGTCGAAGTTACACATTAGTTGGGAGCAGCAGTTAGTGTGGCCATAAGTGGCCAAATGTGTTAGAAACCTGGTATCCTCTGAGGTACTACAATTTGTCGTTTGACATAACCCTACTTGGGGATATATGGTGCCCAAGGTCCTGTTTTCCCAACGACTTTTGTTTTGCGTTTACGTTTGTCGTATTGAGTCGTACGGAAGATCGCACAAGTTGCGGATCTTAAGCTTTGGTTTCTCCACTTGGATCGTGTCTGCCCGCTGGTTGTCAACCACCGTTTCCTCGATCTGCGAGCCCGGCGCTTGCCCTTCCTTCACCGCCGCTAGTACACCTGTACCACCGTATCTTGCGGACAAACCTCCTTCCCTCTGCGTGTCTCTCCGAACCCCGTCTTATGTAAGTTAATTTAAGATATTTTATGTAACGTTGCGAACCACAATTCACATTTCATTTTGATTAAACTATTTGATGCATTTAATAGTCATTCTTTTGGTTAATTATGATTCGTACCTAAGATTTAAGAACTGCGCTTAACGCCATTACTACTGCCCGTTCTAGAAACTTGTAAATCTAATTATTAACCTTGTTGTTTGGATTTGTATTAATCTTTAAATATTTTCTTTGGCGCTTTTATTCATTTTTTTAACTTTGTTATTTATAGTAATCGTTTTGACCCTGAGATATTAGTCTTTTTGTAACATTTTGTCTATCTTTTTTTCATTCAATATACAGTTTGTTCAAATATTTGCTACGTTTTGAATTTTCTTTTATATACTCCTTTCCTTCCTTCCCGAAAACTCTGAATGGTTTTTGAAGGAAGTATCGACCATCAGCGAGGCGACGAAGCTAAACAAGACATTCAGTGGCGCCCCAATTAACATCGGAATTCTTGCCAAAGAATTCCAACACCGGGTCGTCGTCTCTGCGAGGAAATACAAAGAACCTTCGACTTCCGCAACAAAAATAAATTTTGAACGTTGTTGCATTATTATTTCACTCCTTGACTCCTCTCATTGTAACTCTACGTTAAATAGCAAACTGAGCGACACCGTTCTTTAATTAAAGTAATCTTTCTTTTCTTTATTTTTTTTTAACCGTAACAGTGGCTATATATTTTTAGGTCTCAAAAAAATGTTGGATAGTAAGGGTCTACGGTTTGACCCCTGTGGTATCCCGAACGGTATATAGGAAAGTATTCAGAAGAAAACGCATTATAGAAAACATAACCAGATCTGTTCTTGAGGTAAGAAGATATCAACCGTAGAAGTGAAGGCCAAAAAACCAATGCAGTGGTCAATAGAGCCAAATGGCCTTGGGAGAGAATCATCAATAATCATGTCAGATAATTACTATGACTATATTTCAATGAGTTTGTTTAATTTAACAAAATATACGTTTTGAACCATCAAACTAAATCAACAAAATTATTTGTTTCAAACAACATATTTATTGATTTTGGTTAGGGTAACTATAATTAGGTTATTTTAACTAAAAGATACAAAAGAATTATACATTCTTTCCATAATTAGCACATCTCGATGATATAAGGAATACACCTAGATAAAAACAGACATTCTTTTAAATTAGGAAATCTTAAAGGGCATCCAACTTTTAAGCACCGTTAAGAGACGCTTCGAAAACTGAAAGAGACACTTCCCGCTTTAAATGGGAGAGACACGTCGTAGATAACTAGGTTTACAGCAATTTCTTCGTCTTTCCGCATCTTGCAACAAGCGAAGTACTATCTGGAGCGAGCTCGCGAAGATGCTAATCCCAATTTCCGTCTCTGTCCATCCGAGACGCTCGGCAATAGATATGTATTCGGAAACGTGCCTTACTAGTTTTCAGTTTACATTGGGTTAACTTTCTTTACCGGCGTGAAGTTATCGTTCGTTCCTAATAGAATTCTCGGCAGTTCTTTTGTTACTGTGGCGTGTTATCCGTTTCTTCTTCGTCGAGAAGTTGCATTTCTACCCCTTCCATCGTCTCCTTGCTTGTCGTAATTATTATACGATAGTTCTAGAGGAAAGATTTCTTACGATTTTCTACATCTTTCCAGTTCAGAGTTTCGATTCGTTTTCCTTTTGGATTTGTTTAAGTATCTCAATTATTATCAGCTTTTCTTTGTAGCATGTAATAATTATGTTGAGAATTATACTAAAGTCGGAATAGCCTAACTTTCGATACACGTCATATACACTATCGGCCATAATTATTTGCCCACCTTACATTTTGCTTGGATTTTAGAAAAGTATTTATTTATTGTTATTTAGAGGATATAATTATTTACCTATAACTAAAAGAAAGATATCACATTAAAGAATTCCGCAAAAGACTCCTCTGATACTTAGTTATCAATTGAATCTCCTTAATCCGATAATTAGGGATTCGGGTAGGGCCATAAAAAGACCCGAAATGTAATACAATTATTAGAGTAACCTAAATTTGTGGACTCACTTAGGCGCCGGTATTACGGGTTAATATAAGAATACGAAAAATTCATAAATAAAGTAAACCGGTAGAGAAGCAGGCATGTAGTGTCGACCTTGAATATAAATCGTGTTAAACCGCGCTGAGAGAGATTTCGTTTTAGTACCGGTTGAGCTGTTGCAGAGATTAGTCGAACGGTCAAGGTTATGTACTTACGTGTCGCTTTTGAAAATATAGCTGGTGTTTTTTGTGTTGTAGTATTATACCAAGTACATAATTAGTGTATCGTTTCATATAGAACTAATATTTACATACCGAAGAAAACAATGCCTCGTAATAGATTTGCTACTAATGTATATAAGTATGCGTCACTTTTTCCCCATTTAAAATATGACGGTAGTGCAGTTTTTTGCTTAATATGCAATGTTCGTTTGGCTCCATTGGACAGAACTGATTGCCAGAGGCATGTCAATGGTATTAAGCATATGAGAAATGCAAGAACTGAAATACCTTATACACTATTCCTCATACATTTATTAATTATGTTTACCTCTTGTAATCTTCCGTTGTCGTTGGTGAGAAAAGCAGCTTTTAAAACGTTTTGGCGGACAATACGTTCCAAAGTACCCATTACCCTCACAAACACAATTACAGAATCATTTGCCGCGAATGAAAGAGATGCTAGAAAATGTGTGTAAACGTGATTTGTGTTTCAAAAAAATATGGATTACCGTGGATGAGACGACCGATATAAAGAAAAACAGTATTGCGAATGTAATAGCTCGCGTTTTATCTAGCGAGAACACAGCATCTCGATATTTGTTAGCTTGCAAACGTGTTCAACAATGTACCGCGAAAAATATTCAAAAAGTGATAATGAACGCTTTGAAAAAATTTAAAATTGCCCAAGATCAAGTTGTGATGATTGTGACAGATAGTGCAGCAACGATGTTAAGTGTTGGGCGATCCTTAAAACATATATTCCTAACTTAATACATATAACCTGCGTGCTGCATGCTTTGCATTTAGTTGGTGAAGTTGTTCGACAACATTACGGAAACGTTAATCGGATGATTGGAAGTACTAAAGCAGTGTTTCGTAAATCTCCTAAACGTTTAAAAGAATTTCGTAAATTTTGTCCAGGTATTCCAGAGCCTCCTGAAACAAATTTTAACGCGATGGGGTACTTGGCTAACAGCAGCTTCTTACCATTTGATCCATCCAGGCCGTTTATAATAAGTGTAAGAATAGTGAACTTTTAAGTGATTTTGAAAAACAGTTTCTACATGCAAAACCTTAGATGTGGAGAGATCGTTTTCTATGTATAAGAATGTTTTTTCTTGTCGACGCACAAGGTTTAAAGAAGTAACTGTGGAAACATATGCAATGATGCAAGTTTACAGTAGTTCACATCCTGATGCCTCCAATTTGTTGAATAATTAGCAAGTAAGTTTATTTATGAATTTTTCGTATTCTTATATTAACCCGTAATACCGACGCCTATGCGAGTCCGCAAGTTTTGGTTACTCTAACAATTATCCTTCACTAATAAATATTTAATGTAGTGCAGGTAAAAATGACAATTCCCTATTTACCCGAACTAGAATCATGAATAGAGTAACCAAAACTTGCGGACTCGCATAGGCGTCGGTATTACGGGTTAATATAAGAATACGAAAAGTTCATGAATAAACTTACTTGCTAATTATTCAACAAATTAGAGGCATCAGGATGTGAACTACTGTAAACTTGCATCATTGCATATGTTTCCATAGTTACTTCTTTAAACCTTGTGCGTCGACAAGAAAAAATATTCTTATACATAAAAAACGATCTCTCCACATCTAAGGAAGTTACATTTGCATGTAGAAAATGTTTTTTAAAATCACTTAAAAGTTCACTATTCTTACACTTATAATAAACGGCCTCTAAAGTATTAAAATCGGGATTTTTCCTTAAAACATCTGCCAACTTTTGATTAGCGCATAATCCTGGCGTATCATTTAATGTGTGTAATTTATTTTTTACACTCTCCACTATGTCTAATGATTCCTGCAATAACAATTCAGTACATTGTAGTTTTCTGGTGGCATCTAGTAATACTGTATAATTGGTACATATTGTTGTTAAATCTTCTAAAAGTTGAGGAATTTGAAATTCTCTTTGACTTTCTCTAATTGCTTTGGATTCATTCCGATTAAATCGCATTATAACTGATTGAATTTGTTGAAAATGGATCAAATAGTAAGAAGCTGCTGTTAGCCAAGTACCCCATCGCGTTAAAATTGGTTCAGGAGGTTCTGGAATTCCTGGACAAAATTTACGAAATTCTTTTGAACGTTTAGGTGATTTAGGAAACACTGCTTTAGTACTTCCAATCATCCGATCAACGTTTCCGTAATGTTATCGAACAACTTCACTAACTAAATGCAAAGCATGCAGCACGCAGGTTATATGTATTAAGTTAGGAAATATATGTTTTAAGGATCGCCCAACACTTAACATCGTTGCTGCACTATCTGTCACAATCATCACTTGTATTTTACCGACGTATGCCTTGTTCATCTTCCACGTTTCAGCACCATATAGCCGATCACTTTTTACGTTTGACCTAAAAATCTTTTTGTCCTTTTATATTTTTTGATAACCATATTTTAATCTAAGAATTAAACGCTGCCCTTGCTAGTCCTATTCTTCTTCTCACATCACTTTCTCTTCCTCCACCATATTTCATGATACTACCCAAGTAGCAGAACTCTTCTCTCTGTTCTATGCTGTGTCTTTCGAGAATTATATCTGGGCCTTCGTTACTCTGTGATAACAGCTTTTTTTCTGTGTTTATATGTAGACCCACTTTTTTGCCGTGTTTGTCGGTCTCTCTGTTTTCCTTTGCATGTGTTGTTTGTTGCTGGTTATAAGACAGATATCATTGGCAAACTCTAGATCCTCCAGCTTTGTGAAATTTTTCCAATTTATCCCGTATTTGTTATCTATCGTTCTTCCCATCACCGAACTGCTGATTATAACGTTAAAACGTATCAAGAGGCTGGCACATTATTAAGTAGAAAACGAACAGGACGACGGAAGATGACAACACTAGCGGAAGATCGTCGAATAATTATGACGAGTAAACAGAATAGATGAAAAACTGCAGCTGAAATAACGGCTGAAATAAGTACGTTATCAGTTCAGTTGGCCGGCCAGCGCCCTCATTATCTTCAGGAATATGAAGGAGATAAATCACCATAAACTCCATCTAAACGTTGTTTAATGTGATTAGACGTATGTCCTTCTTTTGTTAAAAATTTAACGACCGCGTGGTACTCAATTTTCGTTACCTGAGACATTTTCATCCACTAGTCACCTTGTCTAGCTGGCTACTAAAAACTGCTACTCTTCGAGTCGTAATATATATATATGTAATGTGGGCCTCGCACAACTATGACGCTCGAACCTGTATAAGCCTGTCAGGCCGAGAATTTATGGCGCCTATCTCGTAAGAAACGATTAAAAATTTATAAGAAGAAACACGAAAGCTTTTAAACAGCTTTTAGCGTAATAAAGCTTACAAACCAACAAGTGCAATCGCTGCATACAATAAACATTCCTTGACATACATTTAAAGAAAATTCATCAACAATACAGCAGAGTTAATAGAAATTTTACAATTGTGCAATTCCAAAAGATTATTACACCCTACATATTTGTTCTGGAAGATCATTTTGATCTTGAAACATCTGTCAAATATAAACGAATTCAACGGAATTTCCTGAAACATCACCCCCATAATGATTCTCTTCTCACAATTATGAAGCAAGATAAGTAAATGTTACGTACAGAAAGATGTAATCTACACCGCTTTCTCTACCGGCAAACCAATTCTAATTCAGAAAGAATAACTTTCTCCTTTTCGAGCTGTCTGTCTTTCAAGATGCCTCAACAGGTTAATGTTGCAAAATGGAACAAAGTAAATACGATACTCCTAAAACCTTGAGAATACGATTTAAAATTGAATATGAAATACGATCCGCAACAGCCAGCGTTCCTCTCGTGCTTTTCGGGGAATAATTTCCACCATTACCAACACTACCACTGGTATGATAGCTCTCACTTTTCAAGACGAAATTAAATATTCCGGCCCAGGTTAGGCGCACGATGGAATTATTTTTGCCAATGTTTCGGAATTTATAAAATAATCTCCGCTGTCAGTCTCTGATGCTTCTCTTCCTGAACCGGAAAGGAAACTCCGCGAAACAATGCCCGGTCTCTCGATTGTGTACTCCAGCCTTTGTCTGTATGTATATACACGAGAAATTTAATTGAGTCAAATTAAATTCCCCCAAAATTCTCGCCTAAAAAGATGGGGAGTTGATTTTCAGAGATTTTGACTTTCGCCAATTAGGGAATTGCGTTTCTAGTGTTTCATTGGTGTAGAATGAGTTCAGTGGAGCTTTCGTATTGATTACTTTCTTCTTATTTTGCTTTCGGTTTCCTTTCCCATTAACGGGAAGTGATGGAAGGCAAGGGAAAGTTAGTTGATTGTTTCCAAGATGAAAATAGGGGCAACAACCTTTTCCAGTTTTTTTACTAATGAAGGCGTTTTCAGCGACAAATATTCACTTGTAATAAGGTTTGACTTCTGTTTGACTATAATACTTAAGGGAGAAGTTCACCTCCTAAAGTAAATTGCGATTCCTGTCAAAATATTGATTAAACTAAACGGATACTCTAAAACTGTGGCACTGGAACACTGAAACAGTTCACTAAAACCCTTACCACAACACTTAATTCGTACTGGACGCACGTTTCGATAGCCAAGCTATCATCATCAGCAGCAAGACTGAACTAACAAGCTAAGTGAAAAACTAACCTTATAAGGAAAATAAATTATGCAATATGTAAATTTAAAATCGTAAAATTTAATGAGCCGCTTCATTGCACAGGACTATAAATAGCCTAAAAGTAAATGAGCCGAATGACGTGAGTTAATAAATCCTAGATTACAATGAAGCGGTTCATTGCACATGGTTAAAATTACAACTATAAAAGATGAACATGATGTAACAAAGGATAAAGGCTGGAATTTAGTGGTCCTAAATCTGAATTTATTAAGTGAGTTTTGTTTTTGTAAATTTCCATGTCTTCATAACAATTTAATTGAGAAGTACTCCTTACGTTTTTAATTAACTTTATATTATCAACATTATGGTTATTTTCAAGCATATGTAGGGCAACGCTAGATTTATCAAACCTTCTGAATTTGAGATGAGCCAAATGTTCTTTGTACCTAATTTTGATTGATCTTTTTGTCTGCCCAATATACACTTGATCACAATCTTTACATGAAATTTTGTAAATTCCTGATTTATCCATGTTATCCACTGGGTCTTTGGAATTTCCTAAAAGGTTTTTAAGGTTATTGCTCGAAGAGAAAACAATCTTGCGGTCAATCTTAGAAAAGATTTTTTGAAGACCCTTGGTGTAACTTGGATAAAAGGGTAATTTAACATATTTCTTATTATTACGGCCGTCAATGCGTTCTAATGTGCTTACATTTCTAATTCTTAATCTATTCTTATGTTTCCTAATAGTATTATAGACGACATCTTCAGAGAATCCGTTAAAGTTAGAAATATTGATGATTTCTTTTAGTTCATTTTGATATCTATCTTTCGTTAAAGGAAAATTGAGTAACCGGTGCACCAAAAAGTTAATAGCCGAAAGTTTGTGTTCATATGAGTGATTAGAATCCTGTAAGATGAATCTATTATTACTAGTAGGTTTCCTATATACGTCTATTTCTAACTTATTTTTATTTCCTATTACTAACATGTCGAGGAAAGGAATCCTGTTGTCTTTTTCTTCTTCATGGGTAAATTTGATAGAGGGAAATTTTGAGTTAAGTTGTTCTATGAAATCCGTTATTGAACATTTACTGATGTCAAAGATGCAAAAAATGTCATCGACATATCTGGAGTTTGTTAAAAAGGTGGTATCGGTATCGGGACGTACACGACATATTAAAAAAAGTGATTGACTTTTTTAATTTGTTGTGTACATCGCGATTTACAAGATTTTAAATTTCATTTACTCTAATTACCTATCACACTAGTCCAACAATTGTCAATATATAGAATGTGTAGTTTTTTTTTTATTATTATTATTTTTATTTATTAATTTAACAATTTCCTACTACTACTTTTAACTCGAGCCTGAAGATGGAACATTAGTCCCGAAACCGGTCGCTCTTTTCTATTAAAATGAGTTACTGTAAGAAAGTGGACTTTTCTTTTCTTCCAATTCGATTATATAAACAGTATTACAGCGTTTGCGCGCTAAGAAAGTATATATGGGGAATCGCGCGAAGCGAATCGGGGACGCTTCTAGCACAAGCGACAACATTATTCGTTATATGTATGGGACTCGCGCCTATAAATGAATCCTTACCTGCCCTAGTATATATCTTATTTAATAAAACACATAATAACTTTAAAATATTTACTCCTCTCCAAATGTTTGCAAAAGTTATTTGAAATCGAAAATTAACAAATATCGTCTTCGGTATTGTCTTCGTCGTCGTCATCATCATTTTCATTATTATTGTGGTCGTCATTTTGAATAGATGGTGATGTTAAGAGCTATGATGCTTCTTTTGATGGAGCTTGCAGGTTCTTTTTTGGTATATTTCTTCTGTCCACCACTGCGAGATTTGAACCTACAAGGAAACACAAGTAAGTGCATCTCATCGATTTAAATGAACCTTTGTGGATTTATAGACCGATCTAGCGTAAGAACAACGGTAACTATCTTAGCTGCCCAATCGCTCGCTGGGCGGGGTGTAGCTCAGAAACTATGAGAGATGTTAAAAAAAAAGTTAAAACAAGATTTAAACTGTTTTATATGCTCTTAGCAATGACGTAAATATTTTCTCCATAACAAATATTTACTTACAGAAACAACCCCGCATCCCATTTTTTTTTTACAAATTTCAGAATTTATATATACTACAAAAATACAGAAGCTACGTAGAATTTACATATACGAGGGTGAATCAAATATAAACCGGAATTATTTTTTTTTAATTTATTGGGACATGATAAAAATACAAAGACTTAAAATTATTTTTCTACAGAATCTCCTGATTTCCTGACACATTTTTCCCAACGGATGGGTAATTTTTTTATCCCGTTATCGTAAAACGAAGATGGTTGCGCCATAAACCAATTGCGCACGAAAACTTCAACTACAACACCGTCATCAAAACGTTGTCCTCCAAGAGCTTCTTTCAGCGGTCCAAACAGGTGGTAATCGCAGGGCGGTAAGTCCGGACTGTAGGGAGTGTGTTCTAGTGTAGTCCATGACAATTTTTCAAATTTTAGCCGCGTTAGGGCAGCTGTATGGGACCGCGCATTGTCTTGCATAATTGGATAACGTCTCTTATGGAAAAGCCGCGTCTTTTCCGACGATATTCATTTTTTGTCTCGTCTAAAAGTTGGTAGTAGTACGTGGCATTTACAGTTCGACGGTCGTGGAGAAAATCAATATGTAAGACTCCTTTAAAGTCGAAAAATACGGTCGCCAAAACCTTTCCAGCCGAGAGCCGAGTTTTGGCTTTGACAGGTGCAGATTCGTTATTCTTTCGCCATTCCATACTTGCTTGTTTCGATTCCTGGTTGTAATGGTGCACCCAAGCTTCGTCACAAGTCACTATCCAGTGCAAAAAACCTTCCTCTTCAGCCGCATAGCGGTTCAAATGCTGTTGGCACACTTCCATACGATTCCGTTTTTGATGTTCGGTAAGAAGTCGAGGAACCCACCTCGCGGACACTTTCCGAAACCCAAGGTCGTCAGTAATGATCGCGTGAGCACTGCCAAAGCTGATTCCCACCTCAGAAGCAATTTCGGCTACTGTTAATCGTCGCTCGTCCTCGAGTAGTCGGCTGTCACGCTGGTTCTTGGTCGACGTTGGTGACCTTCATTTTCTACGGCTTCTCGTCCTTCTACAAATTGTTTGTGCCATGAATACACTTATGTCTTTTTAAGTGTCTTATACCTGAACTGTGCCTCAAGCCTTCCCAAAATTTCTGATGGTTTTACGCCCTCTTTCGTAAGAAATTTAACTATAATCCACTGCGCAACGAACGACGGTACTTCTCGCTCCGACATCGCGATAGTTACTGAGTAGGTGGTAATGTGGCGTTCCCTAGCGGTGGAATGTCCTCAAGACATCCCCATCGATAAACCTCAGAAGCCACGTCCTCCTTTGTTCACCTCACTATCGGTACAAAAAGCATTCCGGTTTATATTTGATTCACTCTTGTATTATATTACATCTCCACGAAATATTCTTATTTGTGTAAAAGAATTCATAACTGATGTGCTATATTTACAGTAATAAAGAAAACAGGCAGGTGATCATCAAATGATTTTATTAATAAAATGTGAGTATAGAGTTTGCTGACAACTGCTTAACAAGTAAGTTAAGAAATTCATTACGATGCATATTGCGTATACATAGTAGTAAGTAGGGGGTCACCTGAGCATGGGAAAAAAACCGGAAGTAGGCAGCGAATTCCGGGAAGCGGCTCCTTTGAATAGTAGGTAAACTATGCGGGTACGGGGCCATTTTCAAGACCATTCGCGGCCGCGGATTTATTCGCGCTTTTAATCCGCGGATAATTTCGCGGAATCGAAGCCAAATGCACTGTTGATTAGCGGCTGGCCCTTTTAATCCGCGGGTAATATCACGGAATCGAAGCTAAAGGCACTTTTGATTAACGACTCGCGCTTTTAATCTGCGGGTAATTTCGCGGAATCGAAGGCAAAGGCACTTTTGATTAGCGACTCGCGCTTTTAATCCGCGGATAATTTCGCGAAATAGAAGCCAAAGGCACTTTTTGATTAGCGGAAGCCGTTCAAAAGTCGTTCAGGACCCGTTCAAAAGCCGTTCAGAAGCTGTTCAGTAGCCGTTCAAAAGCCGTTCAGAAGTCGTTCAAAAACCATTCAAAAGTCGTTCAGAAGCTGTTCAGTGGCCGTTCAGAAGCTGTTTAGTAGCCGTTCAGAAACTGTTCAGAAGCCGTTCAAAAGCAGTTCAGAACCGTTCAAAAGCAGTTCAGAAGCCGTTCAGGAGCCGTTCAGAAGCTGTTCAGTAGCCGTTCAAAAGCAGCTCAGAAGCCGTTCAAAAGTCGTTCAGAAGCTGTTCAGTAGCCGTTGAGAAGCTGTTCAGTAGTCATTCAGAAGCCGTTCACAACGGCCCCTTGCAACAGGTATCTGTTGCAAGGGGCCATTGTAACAAATTACGTCATCGGCCATGACGCTAGAAAAATTCCGAGAACCGCGTCATCGCGAAATTTTCCGCGGATGAAATTCGATTCCGCGAAATTACCCGCGGATTAAAAGCGCGAACCGCTAATCAAAAGTGCCTTTGGCTTCGACTCCGTGAAATTATCCCGGAATTAAAAGCGCGAGCCGCTAATCAAATTTCGATTAAAAGCTCGATTAAAGTGAGCCCATACGCCTGTTGTTTACCTACTCATAGTAAGAATGATAGGTAATCCGTGTAGAAATGTTGAAAACGAAGGAATTGCTTACACCGTGCACAACGAATAAACGTAGGATTGCCGCAAATACATCGTTGTGTATTTTGTGCATCCTTCGGAAAGCAGAATCTTACAGGCCCTTTAAAATGTGGTAGCCGCTCGGCGATGTATCCACTTTTATACCGTGCATATTTACATAAATTGAAGAACTTTGGCGATGACAATTGGTTACTCTCTCGTATCCACTGGTCTTACGGTTAATAATGGGAATTCATCAAAGATTTTGTGTGTTGCGTTGTGTACCGATATTTTGGTATTTGTCATACTACCCTATAGTCTTTGCTATCATTATTGAAATTTATTAGTAAATCAGATAGCTTGTTTACCTTTAGATTTCTTCGTTTTACACGTAAATTTATTACTGTTAAGTTCTTCACAACCGGAAATTTTAATAATTAATTCAATTCCATATAGTTTAAAACTTTTTTCAGCTAAGAAATGATATATAACCTACATATAAATCTATCACTATCGAGGAATTTTTAAAAACGATACCCTATCCGAGCAAAGGAAATCCATATATTCCACATTTAAAGCAAACATCCGGCATCGGAAAGTTCGAAAGCTAATAAAAGTAGAAAACTTTATGAAAACAGCTTCCGTGCGAATACTATACGGCCATACGGAAGATTCCGTAGCAGAGAGAAACTTCTTTTCTTTCCGAAAGAAGATATCCTTTCTGGGTTATTATAAGTTTCGCATTGTTTCCGTGGAAATATTTCAGGAGGATATCTATATGTTAATCAAAATAAGAAATAAACTTTTGAATAACTCCTGTGATGTACGTGGCGTATCAAAAATAAAAGTAAAGTGTAAATGAAAAGCAGGTCAAATAAAGCATTATCTGTAAATAACTAAAAAAGAGCATATATCTCTTCGACTGTATAAAATTTCATTCAGCACAGAGATCGTTAAGGGTTGATTTTGCCGTTGAACACATAATAATTATTTTGTAGATGCTTTATTGATCAGAAATAAGAAAAAAACCGGGTGTCCCAGATTCAATGATACAAGCGATATCCTCCTTATTTATAGAAATATAAGATTGAGCAAGATATCTTCGAAAATTGTTTGCAGAATCCTAATAGATTTTTTTTAAATGCACCCACACGTCATATAAACATAAGGTTTATATGACATCGTCATAAAATCCAGGTTAGTTTTAAATTTTCAATTGTAATTTTCGTTAAAATCTCATTAGTTGATCTTAAAATTCGTTTAAATTGCCGAAGGAGTGCTTTAGAACATTTCCGAACCCCCAGTTCCTATAATTATTTAACTAATTTTCGTAAAATTAATTTTTTTTCAACAATTTCTCACTTTGAGATGGTATTTAAAGAAAATTAAAGCATCTGGAAATACCGACGGTTTACATAGCCATCTCAGAAGTCAGCACAGTATTAATTTATTGAAAAGAGAAAAAGAAGAAATTAATAATTAATATTTCAAGAAAACAACTGACAAATCTTTCCCTGCCCTACTAGCGCGAATGATGGCGCACGACGCAATTCCATTCGCTAAATTTCAGATAACCATTTTTTTCTAAAACAGAACAAGTATTTGAACTAGTAACTGAAAAAAAAATATATTCCTACTGATGAAAAGAAAAAAATTGAATGGGATAAGAAACATGCTGTTGCACGAAAATTAATCATTACAACAATTGATAAGCAAGTAGTAACTCATTTGCTAAACTGTGAAACTGCACAAGATATGTTCCAAAAATTGTATTCAATTTATGAACGATGCACTGAGTAACAAAAATATACTTTATTACAAGAGTTTTATAATTACAAATATAAAAAAGGCCTCGATATGTTCACGTACATTTGTGATCTGGAAAATTTGGCATATGAATTGAAAGCACTAAGCCAAAACATTGATGACACAATGTTGATTACGAAAATCTTGTCGACTCTTCCAGAAAGTTATAAATTTTTTGTGAGTGCATGGAAATGAACATCCAAAGATGAGAAGACATTGACAAATTTAACAACAAGGTTAATTGCAGAAGAAACGGATCGATTGAACTCGGATGAAAAAAATGAACAAGTAGCATTCCGAACTTCAGGAGCAATCCCACGGAAGCAAAGAACAGTTGGAATAAGAAACGAAGGTAATAGTCGTACTTGCAGAGATAATAAAACTTGTTTTAGATGTAAACAGCCAGAGCATTTTGCGAGGGACTGTAAAACAGAAGTAAAATGTGATATATAAAAAAGAAAACCATCAAACCAAAGACTGTTTCTTTATAAATAAAAGTACCACTTATAAGAAAAATAGTACGATGAAAGGTAAAGTTACATTTTTGACAGAAAGAGTAGACAAAAAAGAAACAAATTTGAAATTGGTACTGCGAAACAAAAGGAGAAAATGGTAGCTTGTGGAAGTGGTGAGGTCACGGCAGTATTGGATAAAACTCCGTATGAATTTTGGACGAAAATTAAACCAAACCTAAAAAAATTACAGGATTTGGCACAACTGCATATGCCAAGCAGCTGGGCTATCTAAAAAAATTCGATGAAAGAAGTCAAAAGTTGATATTTGTAGGCTATGCACCTCATGCCTCATAGACCTTATGATCCAGTAAATAAGAAAATAATAATATCCAGAGATGTAGTTTTTCAAAATGACAAATTGAACCCATTTACTGAAAGATGTGTAACAGAACACGAAGAAGAACAAATTACAGCAGATCAGTAACCAAACGAGAAAGAAATAGAACAAGATACCAAGATGCAAGAAACAGATTTAGGCAACTTAGAAGATGAAGAAATGGAACAAGAAGTTCAGCAACTTGGCAAAGGAAAAAGAACTAAGAAATCGCCACAAAAATTTGACGATTACCATGTCTATCTTACGTTTGAAGAAATAATGAAAAGCGATGATAAGGAAAAATGGTTGGAAGCAATAAAATCAGAAAAACAATCACTAGAGGAAAATAATAGGTAAATTTGCAATCCCTATTGGACACGCTGTATTTCTAATATAAAGGCATCTGTTTCCATCAATTATAAAACTAATCTCTTAAGTGTTGTTTGAAGATTTCTAAATGGTATTACACGTCAGTACGTTATAGCAAGATAGAGATAACTTAGTTGCTTCTCAATTTTATCTAATATACATCGAACAGAGATGATGATCATCTAAGTGCTTTCAAAGCAGACATAGTTGTCAAGGTGGATATAGCGGTGGCGGCCAGCGTAAATGGGTAACAGTCAACATAGACCATACCACGACCACTACTATGGGAGGCAACTTCGCTACACTTCCTAACAAGTCAAGTTTTAATAAAGTTACCCTCTATACACGACATTACCCTTGGCCGGTTCGCACAAAACACATCTTCCAGCTCCCTCCCAGGTTATTACTTAGCGCTGTGCTAGCTGGTCGCAATATAAACTTCAATAAGTTCTGGTTATGTCGCAAAGTTAAACTATATTTTAGTTCATCAACGTCGTATTAAAGTAAATACGTAAGATATAAGAGCGAAGGAGGCACATCCGGGCTATCTCCGTACCCATATCGTATCTACTACGACGTGGTGGTTACAGTTTGTGGTAGGGGAAAGCATAAGCATCCACGTATATAGTACTAACTGTAATGGCGGTAGTTTCTCAACGTTGCCAACGTTAAAATCATAAATTTGTTTGCTGCTTAAATTGGAATACTTAGCTTTAACCGTGTACGAGGGTTGTCTTTTTATTTTTGCATCTAGGCATAACAGCAACCAGTAGATTAACTCAGGGGTTCCTTAAGTGTGCGCCGTAGAGAGTAAACAGGGGCGCCGCGAGGCACTCCTACGAACGCGGGCAGACATAGCGGTCTGAAACATTCTAGAATGAACATTTCGAAACGGCTTCGAAAGTAATGGAACTTTCTAGACTAGATCGTTCTCGTAGCTTGTAGAATTTTCTAGAAAGATAGGGAATATTCTCGAAGCACATAGAATATTCTAGAAAAGCATGGAACTTTCGTGAAGCTTATTGAACTAGGATAACAAAGAAACGGAAAGATCGCAAATAGGATGATAACTATTTCAATTTTGGCTTTGCTTCAGTAGAAATAAACAACGAAGAGAGACCGCAGTGCTCTGTTTAAAAGTTCTAGCGACCGAGTATATCACTCTAACATGATTGAAAAATCTAGTAGCAAGTTGCAAGATTTGCGGAAGCAAAAAAGTATGTTTACTAAACATAACTCAGTACCATGCAATGCACTGCTAGCATCTTTTAAAGTCGCATACAGAGTAGCAAAGTGCAAAAAACCTCACACCATTGCAGAAGAGCTTATTCTACCGGCTGCTTTTGATTTGGTTAATATTATGCTGGGAGAATCGGCGGGAAAATTAATTTCAAAGGTACCTTTGTCCAACAACAGTATCAGTCGAAGAATCCATTATATAGCTCTAGATGTCAATGATCAATTAATAAGGAAAATGAAAAGCACGGAATTTGATAACTTGATGTGGCTACTGACAGTAACAAAGACCTTATTTGTTATGTACGTTTCCTCACGGCAAGACAAAATTCTCGGTAACGGACTTTGAATGTATCAGTAGTCGAGGTTTCGTAATAGATAGCTAGAAACCACGCTACTACGGAACGTCGACGTGTATAATATCGGCGGAACGGACTTTGAATAATTTCAGTCAAAATTCCACGATAAATAACAAAGGCTACATTATCATGGTATTGTAACTTTGTGTCCACACTTCATCGAACGCAGCCAACAGCCGCCGAGGAATGAAGTCTGGGCAGTCGAAGCTCTTTAGGAGCCTAGGCCAGCAAAGAGGATGGTCTTTCGTAGCGTTAGCCACAGAAAGACTGTTCCTTCACAGCTTGCACCGCAGAAATACAAATGTACGCGGATATGAACGCTTTTTATAGCAAAATTTACTCGTTTTTTTCTTTCTACGTCATGCGATCTTGCATGTAAGCGGCGCGCGCTCATCACTAGAATTTGTTAAAAAGGTGGCACCGACAGTGGCGAACCGCATAAAAGTAAGTACGTAATATAGAATATTAGTGAAAAATAATATTGTTACCTTTTCCTGTCGTCTTGATGTCCACTGTAGCAATTGGCAACCGCTCTGGTAAGCTGCGTAGAATTGCAACATCAGCAACGCTTCCGTTGTCGATTCATTCAGCCGTCGACGGTGTTGTGAATAAGTTGTCGTATTCTTCGAAAATGATTGTTCGACATCCACTGAAGTAAGATTTGCAAATGTCAGATATTCCTTTTCCTCATCTGGGCACTCTTGATTTTCAATTATAAACCGAACTGCTATCGAAACTAGGGTCGGTCTGAAGAACCTTAAACCCTTTTGTCCTCTTATACTAAAGCTGTCTCGTTTCACACAGCTTGGAATTTAGTGATGTGAAAAGAAGGGTGTACACAGATAGGGTCATCGCTTCATTTTAGAAGGGAAAGCTAGGGTATATCCCGGGGTCATGTGTGATCGTCTGGAGCCGTTGCGCGGCCAGGATTGAAGAAGTCCGCTGGGCGACGCACTCTCACCAGAGGAGGGGGCCTGTCCTGGGGGTCGGCAACCATTTGGAGGCATGGGTTTTCGTTATCGCGGGCCCTTGCCCACGCCGAGTTGAATGTCTTCTCCAGATGCTTGTGAATGGTAGGAATGCCCAGATCTCGATGAATCTAATCATTCCTGACAAACCATGGGGCGTCGGCGATGAAGAGCAGCGTCCAGTTTTGAAGGCCTTCCAGGCCCTTGAGGTGCGACGGAGCCATTGATGACCAGGCCATGGCACCGTAGGTTAGCAACGGTCGAAGTGTCGTCTTGTTGAATAGCAGCTGTTGCCCAGGTGAAGCAGGTGGAGCAGCAAGTTGCGGGCAGTTGAGAAACGGGAGCGAGGATCTCTCATGTGTGAGGCAAAGACGAGCCTCGTGTCCATACGTATGCCTAGGTACTTAACGTCAGGGTTCCACGGCAGCTGAACTTGTCCCACGTGGATGTTACTTCAGGGGTCGCGCAACTTCCTCGTTCACACCGAGTCTCCACCGGGCTGCCCAGCCCAGGAAACTGTCAGTAGCGGCTTGGAGTCGCTGGCTGACGAATTTGTCGCTTCTGCTTCTAGCGTAGATGACTGTGTCATCCTCGTAGATAGCAGTGCTAGTGCCGGGTGACCGGGGAAGGTTCCCCATGAGCAGGAGGAATAGGCGCGGTCCCAGAAGATACCTCTGCGGGACTCCGGACAGTATTCCGCGGGTGCTCGACTTCATGGAGTTGAGTTTAGTGCAGAAGGATCTGCCCTCCAAATATGACCTAACAAGCCTAACCATATTCAAATGTACTCTGATTTGAACGCCTTTTATAGCAAAATTTACTCGTTTTTGTCTTTCTACGTCATGCGATCTTGCATGTAAACAGCGCGCGCTCATCACAGAATTTGTAACTATCGTGCTTATGCAATATGTACTAACGTACATCATAAATGACCACATTAATAGAGTACACTGGAGTACAACATAAATTGTTCTAAAATTTGAAACAAGAATTAAAAGAAATAAATTTACGATTTACAACAAAGACTTAGACTAAACAAAACAGGTAAAAATTGAAACAATAGAACGGGATAGTTCGTCACAACATATATTGCTTAATATTTAATATCCCCTAATCCTATTTACCATATATTTAAAACATAAAAATGTGTATATAAGGTATTTTTCTAACCAAACACACCAAAAATGCCTTGATTTCCGCTCTTGAATTAATCATGTAACCAACACGGTATAAATCTTCTCTACGCAAATTTTATTGGGGTGGCAGTTTTTTTTTTCGTTGTTAACTTCCCGTGCTCGAAAGTGTTCCCAAAGGTAAGGAATGGAGCATTTGTAATTCAAATTTGAACGCTGTTGTCGCGACCCTCCGCATATTATCCGCCTAGGTAACTTGCATTTTAAATTCACACCGTTGTTGAGCTTATCTGGCAAAATTAATACGCGGACTTGATTGCGGCTTGCCTTACTTCGTGCAAAAAGACAAAAAAAGAATAGCTAAAGGGGAAGAAATCGCTTGGTTTTAGTTTAGATAGACATAATCGCGTTGAATTGGTATTTGGATCTTTTGGTTCAAGAAGGGTGCTTGTATATTGAAGTCTGAGTAAGTTTAAATAGCGAGAATCTGTGCTTGTTCGTTACCACCGAAACTAGAAAGGCTGAACGGTCTTCGATGACGTCACGTTGTTTAGGTGATGTATCGCCATGCACGATATTAGCCAAAGCCGTAAAGGAATCGTCTTTTTGCGTTCCTTTTTTTAAGTTTTGAAAGGCTTCCGGTTTAAAGAGGATGCCAGCCCTTCTTCGCATCCCACTCGATTTTATTTTGGAAAAACGAGCTTTCAAAGCAAAAACCAAACACGTAACCGAGCACCGTTTCCGTAAAAAATATATTTGTGGTTGATATTTAATCGACTAATTATTATTATTTGTAATTGGACATGTATTTGGACAAAACTAAAGTTTATTTGAAATTTTATTCAATTTCACGGGAAAATTTACAGACATGCTATTTAACCAAGGTCTTTAATTTCTTATTAACACATGGGCTGAAGAGTCCCGGGCCTGACAAAGAAAACACGTTTTTTTTTGTTCAAAATTAGCTTTATTCATCAACGTAATTTCCATCAAGAACAACGCAATCATTCCAGCGCCGCTCTAACATTTCAATACCACTTTTGTAAAACGATTTATCTTTTGCCTCAAAATATGCCTCAGTTTCAGCGATAACCTCTTCATTCGAGCGAAATTTCTTACCGGCGAGCATTTTTTTTAGGTCTGCGAACAGCCAGTAGTCGCTGGGAGCCAAATCTAGCGAATACGGTGGATGTGGGAGCAATTCGACGTTCAGTTCATGTAGTTTTGCCATTGTTTTGATTGACTTGTGACACGGTGCGTTGTCTTGATGAAACAAAATTTTTTTCTTCGCCATATGCGGACGTTGCTTTGCAATTTCGGCCTTCAGATGCTCCAGTAACGCTAAATAATATTCACTATTGATGGTATTTTCCTTCTCAAGATAGTCGATGAATATTACACCACGCACATCCCAAAATACCGAGGCCATAACCTTTCCAGCCGATTGTTGTGCTTTCGGGCGCTTTGGACGAGGTTCACCAGTTGCTGTCCACTCAGATGACGATCGTTTTAATTCTGGAGTGAAGTGATGGATCCATGTTTCATCCGTTCTCACATATCGACGCAAAAATTCCGGTTTGTTACATTTAAACATGGCCAAACACTGCTCAGAAGCATCAACACGTTCTTGTTTTTGGTCAACAGTGAGCAAACGCGGCACCCATTTTGAACAGAGCTTTCTCATAGTCAAATGCTCATGCAATATAAAGCCAACACGTTCTTTTGATATCTTTACGATGTCAGCTAACTCACGCAACTTCACTTTTCGATCATTCAAAACGATTTTGTGGATTTTTTTGATGTTTTCTGGTGTTACCGCCTCATTTGGACGTCCACTGCGTTCTGCATCATCGGTGTCTCTACGACCACGTTTGAAGTCAGCAAACCAACGTTTTATTGTTGTTTCTGATGGAGCGGAGTCCCCATGACCTTTTTAAAGCCATTGCTTCGCTTGAACGGTATTTTTTCCCATCAAGAAGCAGTGTAAAATTAAAACACGAAATTGTTTTTGATCCATTGTTTTGGAAATAACAAAAGTAGCGTCACTCTTAGCACAATAACTCACAAACTAATGAATAGAATATCATGAAATTTTAACAGCTGTCTTTTTAAGGTTAGTACTAACTGCAAAACAGGTGAATGCAATAAAACTAGCGCCATCTATGTGTTAGGCTCGGGACTTTTCAGCCCATGTGTTATGTGTTGTTTTACTTAATCTATCTTTCCTATTATGTGGTGTTTTACCTAATCTATCATTACTTTTCCCACAATCATTTTTAAGTAGGATATTTGTAGAACAAGTTATTACAACTGTTGCAATACGTTCACTGCTGTAAATATGACTTTTACCTACATCAGTATCCAAATAGCTATGTTCGGTGATATTATTTAAAATATATTGCATTAAAACACAATGAAACCTTCACATTTTTTGTCAAATACAACGGACAGTTAGGGAATTGAGTTGGAATAGCATCTTTTTTAAGCCTAGGCTATTTTAAACTTACAGTTATAGTTTCACCGGTCCTTGAATCTGTTGCTGTTGAAAAATAAATAATATCTTCTATTACAAAGTGTAACTCACAAACAAAACATACCAAACAGCCGACGCCATGCTTGGTTAGGTTACCTTGTTTTTATCGTCTCAGAAAAAAATTTATCGCTTATACAACACTAGAAAATCATTACCGGTATCACCAATAAGGTACGGAAATCTCACTACATAGTACTTTTTAATAAAACCAATATAATTTGGATGAACCAATTCAAAACGCAAGAAACGATCTCAACGTGTGAAAACAGTCGACGCTACAGTTTTTGGGTTACCCCCTTTTTATCGTTTCAGAAAACGTTTTATCGCCTATAAAACACTAGAAGAACATTACAGGTATCATCAACAAAATACGGAAATATCACTACACAGTATTTTTTTAAATAGAACCAATATAATTTGGATAAACCAACTCAAAACGCGGAGACGGTCTGAACGTTTAAACTCGTTTACGGCTTGTTCCATCATTACATCAAAGTACCACGAACGAATTGAATTAAAGAATAATGTAGAAGAGACGGAGGAAATTTAACACTATTATAGAATTTTATCCAAACTAAGTCCAAAATCTCCCGTTCACCTCAATTCAAATCCGCTATAATTTGCGTCTAATACATTCTGCATATTATAAATTTCGCACATTCTATTCACACCCATCCCCTAAATATATATATCGATCCCGCTGCATTCCACTTCATCGCATTGTTTTCCAAGTTCCCCATATAATAATCGCGTTCCGCTTCCTCCTTCTTGGAAATATTCATCTCGAAAAGCGCGTACACTCTCGAGTGATTAACCCCATCAAGACCAAAAGAGTTTATGCAAGAATCCGTGATGTCTAAGGCACGCATATCTCCCTTAATAAAGCCGTTTTCCCCTGCCGTTATATACTTTCACGACAAGATGTTTTACGCACGAGAGAAGATCCGAGGAAGCTGGGCGGAAGGTAGGGGAAACGGTGACGTATAAGTTGGGTGCACCCATACACACAAACACACACGAGTTGAAATTGAGCAAGTTTTCGTCCCTATAGCGTAACCTCCGTGAACTTGCGAATACAGGACCGTAGCTAGAGAGGATCGAAAGCAGGCAATACCCACTTTGGCCCAAATTTACAGCGTGTTTAATATGGTTCATATAAAGACAAAAGTTATTGGTAAACGTACGTTGGAAAACCAATCCCTTAAACATTTGCTCTTCTTATTCTTTGCTAAGTGATTTGGTGTTTTGTCTCTCTGGCGCAGAGTTGTCTTCTGTGTAGCAGATCTGTACAACCAATAAATGAGAAGATCGCAAAATTTCTGAAGATTTTCCGAACGTTTTTAATATGCCGGAAATAATTAAAAACTAATTTTAGCAAATTCAACTAATTTCGGAGACAGTAAATCTACAATATGTGGAAATATTTACAATGTGAAACCTATACAGGTTCTGGCAGAGCCTGGTACAATTATACATTTACAATTAAAGTTTCAATCGGAAAAAGAATCGAATTTTGATTTACAATCAATTTCGGGAGACTAACGGATGTTAAACGCAAATTTAATTTAAAGAAATCTACAATCTTATGGGCTAAGATAAACGGAAACTGGACTCTTCACCAAGGACAACACAATACGCCGTCAGCGATATGAGGGTGAAACTTGCCAAGGACAGCGTTATACGCCGTCAGCGATACAAGTCTAGAGATTCCTCAAGATTATAAACAGCACTATACCCCGTCAGCGATATGTTAGGTTTCAAGGCAATTTTATACCCCTAATTATACAGAAAATTTTATATCTAATTCACAAAAACAAGCCTGGACACGAAAAACAGCTGATATTCAAACTGAACTTTAAAATTTGATGTGGTTAGAGAGCTTGTAAATACCTCGTAGAAGACATTAAACGTAGTACGTGGTTTTAAAACTGTTGGGATGACGACCGCTTTTTTTTACTGTTTACAGGTAGACCAAATTTAGGACCCAAAGACGATAAACTACTAACACCAACAGGAATTTGCTTATTACTAAGATTTATTAACCATTTTAAATTATCCTTAAAGTAAGTGATTTTGATTGTTTGAAGTGAGCGCAATCTGTCAAACTTTCTAATGTTAGTTTTTTTTACTTCATTAATTCTTTTACGAAAAGCAATTATAATCACTAATTATATTAAAAGGCAAAATTAATTTCAAATCATCCTTAATGTTAACAATAGCTTTTCGAATTCTAAAAAATATCAGAACAAGTGATTTTGGTATCATAACTCAAAATGCTGGCTCCTAACTTTAATTGCAAATTGTGGATCTTCAATCTAATAGATTCTTACAATTTTGAGTGATGTGGTTCGGAAGAATTTCTGTTCTAGGACATCACAACAGGAAAATCTTTCTATTCAACATGTTGGCCAATCTGTTGCTGTACTTCTACCATTCTTTCAATTTAATAACTGTTTGTAGCCCATAAAGGTTACCTATGTCAAGATAAAATCCCATCTAAAATGATAGAACACCAAAGAGTATGGCGATTTAAAACTGTCGGGATGACCATCATCATTAAACATAGTGATACTGATTTTGTGTCGTTGTGCAGCTAGAAATAAATACTTTTCCGGTTGGTACACATTATGCACCAATATGCAATAACAATTGACACTGTAATGGTGCAAATTGCTACCCAATATGCATGAAAGAGTTAAAGAATTGTCCCGAAATAATTTCAAAACAAATGTAAAACGCGTTTCGCTTGAGATGAAATATTACGATATTAACGAACTCGTAGATTTATGTGGAGTGAACACGAACGATATGTGTATTTGCTGTACACTGAGGAAAATCATCTTCAATCAAGCAATAGATTATTAGCATTATTTCAAGTAAAAGCTAAGTTCCCTTACAAACAAAGATATTGCAATTTGGGTATTAGATAGTGTTAGCAGAAGTATAGCATTTCCTTAAATACAAAAGATTGAAAAGAAACTTGGATGATTTTCTTGGATCATATGAATCAAATAAAATTTCGTAGTATAAAAAAAGTTCAGTCTCCCCTCTAGACACTCTTTAGATACTTTGAAAGGATTGTAACTTCCAAATAGTGACGTTTTACAAGTAAACGTCTATATTCAATGGTTGCCGATACCGGTCAATGTCAGTTTGTTAAACGAAAAATAGCGAACTCCTGTGATACATTACATGCTGTAATGTAGTATTTTTAAAGAAAGGGAATTTTAGTTGATAGAAAATTAAATTGTAAGGAACTAAAACATTATCCCTGGATCATATTAAACCTGAATTACGATCGGTGCTGAATACATTAACAAAAGAACACTTCCAAAATCCTTCTTTAAATAAATAAAGCATACAACAAGAAATTTCTTTTATACCCATCTTCTTGTTTGTCCTTAGATACGACCCTGTATGGATGAAACGCGCACGGTGAAGATAGGAGAGAGGGAAATGTCTCTTGTACGTCTCTTTGTGCCCGAGATTTGGCTAATTGCGTGAACAAAGCCCACGCGGCATTATTAAAACATGAGATTCTCTTATCGTGCGTGCTGTACAACACGTATAAGCGCACGATGCTCCATCTAGCGTGTATCATAGAAAGCTTGCGCCGTTTGTCACGTTTTGATACCGTCGTATAGGTAAAAGGAACCGTTTTAGGTGGAGAAAATAAGTACAAAGCGCGATTCGCGATCAGTTACGTTAGGTTTCAGTAGGTTCTTACGCAATCGAGAGCGTCTGTAGAAAGTACTGCTGTGAAATGGTGTATTGTCGATGCCTGGGATATGAGAGAATCTATGGAAATCGGGATGTATGTAATTATAGTTTATATAATACAAACACGTAGATGTATATACAGTGTCATTTATGAAGCACACACCCTATACAAAGCTTCTTTATTGTTATGTAAAAACATTGAAAATAGATTGGTTCGTGTGTGTTCATGAAATCTAAATCATCAAAGTTACTATCACTAATTTTATTCTAACTTTCTAATGATAAAGTATATACATATATTAATGGATTGCAGTTACATCTTACTGCTAGGAGAGTTGAAAGTAGAATCTATTGAGTGAATATTGAAATGCAGCTTCATTCCTAAGTACATAGATACATACATAACACCAAATGTGTCCTTATGGCATATAGCTAAAATAGGGAAAGTAGAACAATACGAGTAATGTGCGATTTCTTAAGTCCTAAGAACATGGTTAAATAACTTCTAAGAGACTCGATCGAAAACAAAATATACAAATCTTATACTTTAGACCACCCAGAAACAATACAACGAGTCGCATACAATATGCACACATGTTAAAAGGAAAATAGAGCGTACTTAAAATCTAAGAAGAAATAAAATTAAGTTAAAGAAATAGAAAGGAAGGGTATTTAACATTATTATGGGTTTTTCGAAAAAAAAGTTATTCTTGATAAAAGTTTGAGCATCCCCTACCATTAAATATATGCCAATAAAATCTGGGAAGTTTCCCATATTATACGGGGTACGTTTGAAAACTTTATTTTAAAAAATCGCGAAAAATGTTATTTGAAAAAGTTATGCAACGTGTCAAATTCTACTTTGCAAGCATAATTGAATTTCGTACTGTCAAGAGCTGCTTTGTGTTTATAATAGATGTCGCCGCGTTATCTTTTCTAATATACTTTAAAACTTATAATTTCTATTAATGACATATCGTAACGTGTCAAATTCTGTTTTACCAACATAATTATATTTCTTACTGTCAAGGGTTGTTTAATGTTTACAATAGATGTCGCTACGTTATTTTTTTCTAATATGCTTCGAATTTATAACTTCTATTAATGACATATTTAATGTTTGGTTTATTTACTTTTTGGTAATTTCAATTATAAAAGTTGATTATTGAACAATTTTCATCACGTTTCCCTTTCTCTTTATTTTTTTGTTTTGGTTCTTTTTTTGTAGCTAAATTTACCTAAGTTCACTGCAATAGAATGCACGATGTTCGTTGATTAGTAATTAACACCGCTCTTTCTGGTGTCAACCGTAAACTAAGAAGGTAGGTTTGCGAGAATCTGCTGTGGCGGTTAGCCTCTACGTAAAGTAGGATTTGAAAGATTTTCACAGTTACCATAGTTAAGTACCGTTTATGCTTTTGCCGCGTGGGTGTGTCCACATGTCCTATTCAACCCGGGGACAGGATTAACGCCGATTTATCGCCGTTCGACCACAACAGCGTGGACTTACCGTTTCATTTTTGTTTGTTTCGGTTCACAGCCATTTGTTTTTTTTTTAATTGTTTAAGTTTAACCAATAGGTATTAATAAATGTTCCTTTCTTATTGCGAATTTATTTAGCAATTTTAGGTGTCAACAAAAATTTAAAAAACTTTGCACCAAAAAAATTCTTGTTTGTCATATTTTGTAAAAAATTGACTTTGGCCAACTTGTAATATTATCAACTTTTTAAATGAAACGTTATTTACATAATATTGTTTTAAACAAATTTTGTTTCTTGAAAACGATATTTTAGAAAATAGGCGGCCATGACTTTAAATTTAGATATAATTTTTAATGCTAAACAACTTCTTCAAATAACATTTGTCGATATCTTTTTAAATAAGGGTTCTTCACTCTTGGAACAAAATCAAGTTTTCAGACGTACCCCGTATAATATTTGAAATTTTCGATATATTATCGGTACATGTTTAATTTTAGGGAATGCACAAACTTTTATCAAGAATAACTTTCTTTCGAAAAACTCATAACAAAGAAGTTTCCCATATGGTGCATGCTTTATGGATGTCACTGTATAAAGCTTTGGTTAAATTAGTACTTACCTTTAGTGTTGGCTATACATTTTATACTTTATTTTTTATAAGCGCTATATTTTTTCTTATAGGAGTTGATTGTCCTTAGAATTAATTTTAATAAACGCTTCGGATAGTTTTGAAGATGAAACTGCTAAGCCATACAATGATTTTTCTTAGAAATCTTTTCATCTCATTCAACAAACGGAAAGCGCATTTATTGCAACAATTATGAGTAGAGTAACCAAAACTTCCGGACTCGCATAGGCGTCGGTATTACGGGTTAATATAAGAATACGAAAAATTCATAAATAAACTTACTTGCTAATTATTCAACAAATTAGAGGCATCAGGATGTGAACTACTGTAAACTTGCATCATTGCATATGTTTCCACAGTTACTGCTTTAAACCTTGTGCGTCGACAAGAAAAAATATCATATTCACTATTCTTACACTTATTATAAACGGCCTCTAAAGTATTAAAATCGGGATTTTTCCTTAAAACAACTGCCAAGTTTTGACTAGCGCATAATCCTGGCGTATCATTTAATGTGTGTAATTTATTTTTTACACTCTCCACTATGTCTAATGATTCCTGCAATGACAATTCAGTACATTGTAGTTTTCTGATGGCATCCAGTAATACTGTATAATTGGTACATATTGTTGTTAAATCTTCTAAAAGTTGAGGAATTTGAAATTCATTCCGATTAAATCGCATTATAACTGATTGAATTTGTTGAAAATGGATCAAATAGTAAGAAGCTGCTGTTAGCCAAGTACCCCATCGCGTTAAAATTGGTTCAGGAGGTTCTGGAATACCTGGACAAAATTTACGAAATTCTTTTAAACGTTTAGGAGATTTACGAAACACTGCTTTAGTACTTCCAATCATCCGATCAACGTTTCCGTAATGTTGACGAACAACTTCACCAATTAAATGCGAAGCATGCAGCACGCAGGTTATATGTATTAAGTGAGGAAATATATGTTTTAAGGATCGCCCAACACTTAACATCGTTGCTGCACTATCTGTCACAATCATCACAACTTGATCTTGGGCAATTTTAAATTTTTTCAAAGCGTTTATTATCACTTTTTGAATATTTTCCGCGGTACATTGTTGAACACGTTTACAAACTAACAAATATCGAGATGCTGTGTTCTCGCTAGATAAAACGCGAGCTATTACATTCACAATACTGTTTTTCTTTATATCGGTCGTCTCATCCACGGTAATCCATATTTTTTTGGAACACAAATCACGTTTACACACATTTTCTAGCATCCCTTTCATTCGCGGCAAATGATTCTGTAATTGTGTTTGTGAGGGTAATGGGTACTTTGGAACGTATTGTCGCCAAAACGTTTTAAAAGCTGCTTTTCTCACCAACGACAACGGAAGATTACAAGAGGTAAACATAATTAATAAATGTATGAGGAATAGTGTATAAGGTATTTCAGTTCTTGCATTTCTCGTATGCATAATACCATTGACATGCCTCTGGCAATCAGTTCTGTCCAATGCAGCCAAACGAACATTGCATATTAAGCAAAAAACTGCACTACCGTCATATTTTAAATGGGGAAAAAGTGACGCATACTTATATACATTAGTAGCAAATCTATTACGAGGCATTGTTTTCTTAGGTATGTAAATATTAGTTCTATATGAAACGATACACTAATTATGAACTTGGTATAATACTACAACACACAAAAAACACCAGCTATATTTTCAAAAGCGACACGTAAGTACATAACCTTGACCGTTCGACTAATCTCTGCAACAGCTCAACCAGTACTAAAACGAAATCTCTCTCAGCGCGGTTTAACATGATTTATATTCAAGGTCGACACTGCATGCCTGCTTCTCTACCGGTTTAGTTTATTTATGAATTTTTCATATTCTTATATTAACCCGTAATATCGACGCCTATGCGAGTACGCAAGTTTAGGTTACTCTAATTATGAGATAGGGATACGTGTACCTTGTGGAAGAGAAAGCGATGTTTGCCGTTATAAAAATTACCAGTCAGATCTTCTTTATGCTTTATCACGTTTTTACAGTCAACAATACGTTACCCTTTCACAATGCGCAAGTGTTAGGAAGCAGCTAACAACATGCCTAGAATGTACATTTTTCAGAATATAAAGAAAGTCATCTGTAATATAAAGGAAAGCATATACATATGCCAAAATATAACACAACAATTTATCAGTAAATTATACTTCAGAATGTTACAATTGATAATAATTGAAATAAGGAAAGTTTTTAGCTGTGCATGTTTATTCAAGTTTTGCATGATTTTCAAGAATACGTCTTATTTTGAATTGATTTCTTCAAATATGTGCTTAAAATAGAAAAAAAATTAAAGCCTATGGAGGACAACCTTCATCCAAGCATCCACATTCGTCAGAATCTTCTTTGAACAACTTATAATTTAAGTAAACTTATTTGAATATTAATACGAACTAACTATAGACGTGTAATCCTATGTTCCAATCGCCTTGAATAACTACAGAAATAGCTCCTTGATTTTGCAAAGGATGTGTCCGAACTTGGTGGACTCTGTGGTGAAAAATACATGAAAACAAAAGTGTTCACTTGAAAAATTACATCTCCTTTTGAACTTCGAACACGTATCCCATGCAAAAGGGATTACCGCTATCAAAAATCCAACAAAGATCTAGTGTGGAATGTTCTTAATGGCGTTTCTCTACTTGCTAAGCTAACATTCGTGTAAGACTGTACTTCTTCTCAGATCTATTACCCGGACACCGCCCATACCAATAAATTTCCACCCCTACGCCACTCTGGCGGTCCGCACAACACAAAGTATGTTTATGTAATCCTTCCAAAAAGGATGAAAGGAAGAAAAAGGATGGAGGCGATCCACTACCGTATAGCGGCGTAATGGTCTGTGGTAATGACACCTCATCAAGAAGAAGAGGAGAGAAAGTTCTGCGTTGTGCGTCGTGTTTGTATTTCTCGACCGGTCGCGTAATAAGTAATAAAAAGCGGGCAGCCGAAAAAAAGCCCCTACTAACGACCGACGGGTTGCTTTCGTCGACGCCATTTTTTTTCTCCCTTCTTAGCGTTATGTTCCTATATAAATTCTCGCTAAGAGCTAATTATTTCGCTCTTTTTGGGTAAGATCGGACGTGGTATTCGCGATTGATGATGTCTATTTGTGGAAATGTAATTTGCGATGGTGACATTTCTGTTATCTAACCAAGAAAAGAAAAGAACCAGAAAACAGGACTATACTCGGTTTGCCCAACAGATGCAGTAGCAACGCCGCATATACGTCAAAGCCCAACATACATAATATAAATTATGAATGTTTTGATTGAACATATGATACCTATCATTAATGAAATTACCTAACCTTTAATATTTCTCAAAGTAAAAATGTTTTTCATCCACAATTGATAAATATGTAGAATTAGAATAACTAGTGCCTTCTAAACTGTTTCTAATAGTAAAAAGTAAAACTGAATTGAATTGATAGTGGTTGCCAATGAAATTGCATCAAAATTGTTGTATAATTGTTTATTTCTATTATTCGAAAATACGGAATTAATGTAAACAAATAAAGGAAGAAGGACAAAAGATTTTAAGTTATATCCTTATGTAATTTCATTTTCAAGCACATTTTTACTATTATGTATTTTGTATAGCTAAAGAGCTTCTGCGCTCATTTAAATAAATATAATCTAAAAAGGTTGTACACTTGGTCCAAGCTACTGAAGATAAAAAGCTACAATTGTGCTTTAAAAAACTGGCTGTAAACACAATTCTTGGAATTGAAGGTGTGAACACTTTAACAATCCAAAAGCTCAAGCATCTCTGTATCTTTAATCTTTTTCTTTTAGCATACAATTTCGATTCCTCTTCTAATAACTACAAATATTAAATTTTTATGAGCACACATGTGAAAATGTGTAAATATTTGCATTTTAGCTTACCGAAAGTTCAACTTCTTCAATAATGATCGAAGAGTTGCCATTTTAAAGTTTGGAAGATCTTCTTGTTCATTTACTACTGCAAGCACTTTTTTAATAGTTGGAGGTTCGTTATTAAAAAAAAATGAGTGGGCAATTCTTCGGATGCTATTTTTTGTTTCGTCGTCCACATTATCTAAAACAGACCTTTTTCGCTGGTATTTTTTCGGTGGTTGAAAGTTGTGTTGGGTAATATATTCTTTTAAAACATTATACACACAACGTTCTCCAATTCCTAAAAAAAGAAACCACTAACTTATGGTTTTTATTAAGAAATATTTCGGTATACCTGCTGCTGTTGCTGTCATTGCAACACTTCTGACTTTGGATGTTCCAGGTTGTTCCTGACACATTTTGAATATATTTAAAACCCTTTCCTTGTCTTCTACCGTAAAATGTTTTGCAACCCTCTTCCTAGAAGGCGAATTTTCCATATTTAAGAGTGGAAAGTATCTCCGAAGAAAAATAAATAATTTTCAACGAGATATAATCTATAAAAACAAATATTGTATCGACATATATTGGTTGCTATTAAACACGTTTACTTACGTGTTTTATAAAAACGATGTATAAAAGAGTTTTTAGAAAAACTGATTTATAAAATATAAAAGAAAAGAAGTATAATAAAAAATAAGAAAACAGCAAGAAGCCTGTAGCTTGTTAGCCTGGCCTCTCCTTGAATATGTATACGTAGTGATTCTAGGTTAAGGATGATCTCCAGAGCAGCTATCGGGGTGGTTCTAATAGTCCTCGTGGCACACAGACATGCTAGTCTTTGTATGCCACTTAGCCGCCTTATTGCCTCCACCTGCAATGTCTTTATCCACCATACCACCGAGCCACATGTTATCATTGGTCTGATGGCTTTCATGTATAACCACAGCATCATCTTTGGGCTTAGTCCCCACGTTTTTCCACACAACCTTCTACATCTGCCTAAGACAATAGTAGATTTGTTGATGATTTTACTGATGTGAATATTCCATATGAGTCTTTGATCGAACTATACAACAAGGTATTTCGTTTCTTTGACCAATGGAATCTTCACTCCCCCTAGCATAATTGACTTTAAGCCTCGAATTATGCGTTTCTTTGTGAATACAATGATTTGTGTCTTTTGGCCATTGACTGTAACTCTTTCCTGTTCAGTTATCTACTGTATTTATGGCATTTTGCATTCTTTCTGATATTACCCCGGCAAATTTGTCTCGTACTACTATTGCTAGATCGTCAGCATACCCTAGGCACCCTTCTTTGGACAGCTTCGTTGTTAGGTCGTCGTCAAGGGTCGCACCTCCTTAAGGGCATCCCCCCTGCCTTTACTTTGATATTAGCCTCCCCCCGAGACGCTACTATTATGCGTTTCTCCAGGGCGGCCCTTATCAATTGACAGAGTCGTGAAGGGATTCCCTTCTCGTTGATTGCCTCTACTAGGGAATTCGTGGTGGCGTTAATGAAACGCCGCTTTAATATCCAGAAAGGCAGTCATTGCCATCTCCTTATCCTCTATTGACTTAGAGATTAGCCTATTTAGGTCGTTCAGCACTGAGTCTGTTGACCTTCCTGGTTCTAATCCAATCTAATCAGGTACGGTACATCGAAAATGGTTACCATGATAAAGATGTTTTTAAATTCAAAACTGCATACAATTAGCAATTTGCCTATCCAAATACGATAGAATTACCTATTTTTGTTTTAAATAAATATAATCAAAATTTCCGATAGTAAATTTGGATTGTAATTTTAGCTGTTGTTTACTGGACTTTTTTTTTCTATTTTAACGAAAATATTACTTATCTCCATGTGTAAAACGAAGAAAAAGGATTACACTAGGGGAATATAGAGGGAAGAGGTCATCAACACTGGTCCGCCTCGTTAAAAAAGAACTAGCAGTAGTTCAACTGTCAAAAGACAACACACAAGAAAGACTTCCCCCACAGACTCATAGCTGACTACAGAGGTAATCGTAATATTCTGGGTAAAAACAACAACACCAGGACACACTGATATTGATGACAACGAGGTGGGTTTTGCCCTCACTAGAAAGGGAGCTGAGAATATTCCGCTGGATCAAAAAACTAAGATCACAATAGAAGGAGACAATTTCATTTTTTTAAAATGTAAAAAAAAATATTTTTTTCTTTCATTATATTTTAGAATAGTTTACAATTGATTAGTTTTTTTATAATATACTACATAACGTATTTTAATTGGTTGACATGTCACTATGGTGCAATTTTACAATTATCTTTACAATTTTCTGGTCACTTATGTATATTTGCTTGTTTTCTTTCATGGTGGTCCCCATAGCTGGCCTGATGATGTATTTTTGAACACGAAACCGGTCGCCTGTTAGTTAATAGAATTTGTGAGAAAATTGGACCTGCTTTTTATTTCCCTTCATCAAAAAACTTTAATTGGCATATGTTTGAACCTTTTGATGGAGATATATTGACGTACATTTTACGCTCCAGCCAATTTTATGATTTAAAACGAGGAGAATGCTGGATTCAGCGTAGTGTGTGGCAGTTTCATTTTTAGTTTTAAATGAAAACCCCTTATGCAAAATGAACTTAAGAGCACTTGGGTCCACTAATGTGCTGGTATTTTTTTGTAAATTTGCCCTAAACTTAGCAGTAATTATTTTGAAAGGTAGATAACTTTGATTGCTTCATGTTTGATCATTTCCCTAATCCTTACTACGAACATAACTGACGACAGTCTTCTCAAAAAGAAGCTTTATGCTATAGGGAACTAGTTTCAACCTAGATCTAATATTAAACCAAGCTTGAGGTTGTTATACCTCTCTATAATTCATTTCGTATCTGCAAACATGTTTCTCCTGCCAAAACTACAAATACTAAGGTCTCTACATTTATCCCAGATATTAAACATCAATCTGAATTGATTCCAGTTGGCCGGAGTTCGGCAAAATACAACCTACATATCTAAAAGTCAACCTATCCCGTGTATAAAATGAAATGTCAACCGCCGATATGTCAATAAACGCAACATATAAGTTATATATAACTTACGATATACCAGCGCCACCTAGCGTACCCTCTTCCGCGGATATTGACTCGTAAAAGGGAGCGAAATATAAACTCTACGATATTAAATTTATACTTTTAAGCGCTTCGAGCACGCGGAATGATGTTGATGAGCGCGTATGCTCGTCATCCTAACGGAAACGGGCCGTAAACGGTTCGGAAAAACCGGCGGAAATCAAACTCCGACCGTAAACCGCTTACTAAATTTATTATACGCCTCTGTACGATCGCTTAGAGTTTAGAATTATGACGTAGTAGATATATAACTCTTGAGAGGCGCTGATGTTCGCTATATTGCAATGGTACCAAGTTGACGACACGTCTCTTAATAAATAACGGAAATAATATTTTTATGTGCAGTTTTAAAGAAGGAAAAGTGTATGTTTTAGTAAGTTTCTTTTGAAGAATTTAGGAACTTTATTGTTCTAAAGACACAATCTTGTTGTTGCTAGAATTGCAAAATAAAGTGAATTATCCCAAAGAAAAAAATTTTTTTTTTATTAGATTCAAAATACAGCACGTAAAATCGCTGTCGTTAGTGACGTTCAGCCGATTCCGCTCTGGCAACAACTGTCAGGGTTAAACTTTTCTGACTATTTTTCTGCTTCTGCAGCGGCTTATACTACCTCTAACTTCCTTCTATTTGGCCCCTACGTTTTATTAGATAATTACATATGTTTCATTTTTGAAGAATACATATTAGAGTATGCTTGCACTTTATAATATACCGAGTGTTCCAGATTTAAATTTAGTGTAGAATGTACACTATGTTTGTATATGAACGTACCTAGATACTGATAGTTATCTACTACTTTAATTTGAAATGTTTTCTTTGTTGATGGACTTACATCAAATCTAAGATAATTTGCTTCTTTACAGGTTGCAAACACTGTAAAGGTTATCGGCTAGTCCAGGGGTTCCCAAACTTTATCAGTCCGCGGCGCACTTACAGGTTTAGTATTTTGTCCCGGCGGCCTTCTCAAAATATGTGTACGTTGACATAAATTAAGCACAGCAATAAAAACAATTCTTAAGATAAACCTCAAAATGTGTAGCTCACTTTTATGATGAAACTCCACTAAATCGAAAGAAGCAAATTATGTTTTCAGGCCGTTGTCGCAAGGAAGTTCAATATAGTGATTGGTGTCGAGATGTCGCTTTAGCTTACTTGGAAGCGTACACTCGGCCGCTAGGACTTTTAAACAGAGCACACACAAAATTCAAATAGTTGTCATCGTATTTACGATATTTCCGTTTCAAAACAAAGCGGGCGCTCCTCTGGTAGCGGACGTCTTAAAACCGTTTACTTTTCTTCTCAGATGTTTACTCTTCGATTGCTAGTTAGGAACTAAACTGGTTCACGAAAGTGGTGCCGTATTTATACTAGCCACCGCACCTACTTAGAACTTTCGCGAAACTTCGCCAATGTCCGATAGTATGCTATATAAGTCTACTAAAAAGTTCTATAAACTTCACGAAAGTTCCATACTTTTCAGGAATATTCTATGTGCTTCGAGAATTTTCCATATCTTACTAGAATGTTCTACAAGTTACAAGCTACGGGATCTAGTCTAAATATTCGAGAAAGTTCCATTGGCTTCGAAGCGGTTTCGAAATGTTCATTCTAGAATGTTCCAGACCGCGTTCGCAGGAGTGCCTCGCGGCGTCCCTGTGTCGCCGGATCTAAGAACTAGAATGAACGTATGTGTAAGTGTGTAAGTATGTCTTTTGACGATAATGTATCATACAACTTATATTAGTGCAATACTTTTATTAAACTTTTTATACAAGCTTTTTGTTTGAAGAGAATTTCATTCAGCAGTTTTTCTGTTTTCACTATCTTGCAAGTAGAGTAGACAATTGATTTTATTATTTGGGTATATTCTAAAATATACAGATATTAAACTTGGCCTTTCCTTTGTTTTTAAAAGTACTGTATTCAGGTTTTACCATCACGAACATGATAACTTTCTCAAATAGTACAAGCAACGTTTCTATTCTATTTTACGCCCCATTTCCCAACTTACTTCAAAATAACTTGAAATGCGCTATAATTACAAAGCAGTAATGTACCTTCAACACAGTGGTAGTGTTATAAATTTACACTACGTTGGTGTTGCGAAATGCACTGGAATGCAACACTGTGTAGTATCAAAGATATCAAAGGGTATACATATTTAGAGAATCCGCGTAATGTTAAAAATTGGCAATAGATTTTTGATGAGAGTAGCGGAGCGGTCTCGTCAAGAAGCGCAAGCGCTAGTGTCGCTAGACTTGTTAATCGTAAATCTAGATGTCACTAGAATTAAATTATTTATGTTTATATTTTCTTTCTATTTTTTTTATATAATAAAATTACTTTCAACGTTTCAAGCAGCAAACTAAAATAGGGGATATATATGTATACTAACTAAAAAATTATGCTAATATAGCTCATGGTACTGGTGGAACCATTTCCGACAAACAACAAAACGAGGGAAAAGGGACACTATAAACCTGCGAACATGTTTCTGCCTACCCGGCGTCATCAGCGCGGTTCCATACGTGTCCTTCTCCCTCGCTATTGTTTTACCACCTCTCGAGTATATGTTGCCATTCTCCACGAACAGAATCACGATATATCTCCCCACGCCACCTAGCGTCGAGAAACATAGACATGCCGTCTAGAGAATAGCGACAACAACTCGGGATGCAGATTCCTACCACCTATCGAGTAGCTCCTGGGCTGCTTAACGCAAGGCAATTTTTTCATGTGTATATGTATACTCTTTGGTAGTATTTATGTTCTATTTATAGTAGTGTTAGTTTTACACTAGCCGTTACACTAAAGTAGTGTACAATTTTTAACACTACTAGTGTGGACTCTTCTGAACAAATTGTAATGTTATCTTAGTGTTGAAATTTTTCTACTGTGCACGCTCGCCATAACCAAGGTTTTCATTTTCCTGGCTTCGTATAGACAGCAGTATGACCAACTACGGCTGATGGGTGACTGATTATAAAAAGAAAAAAGTTTCATAGTAGTGAAATATTTAAAGGATAGTCAAATCTGCAAGACAACGTGCCTCATGTAGTCGCATGTCTTCTGAAGACATGCTTTAAGATATTTTGAGAACAACACACAGATGCAATAACACCATAATTCTTTCAAATCCTTTTACTCCTAACGTCAATACTTTTTAAGAGACGAAGATATTAAATTTACATCTCATTGCGAGCCCAGTATGTTTTAATAATCCAATCTAAAGTTTAAAGTAAAACGCTTCGTACAAACAGCTTTTTTTAATGACTAAAGAGAGAAGGTGGGAAAGCTCTTTAAGCTAGCTATTACTACTTCTACTACATCGAACTAATCGCTGCTTCATTGACTCTAGGGAAAACCGCTTTGATATTTAAATACAGTGGTAAACCGCGAAGATTTCCATATCCAACGAATCGCACGTTGTTTGCGCAATTGATCTCGCCTTCGTTCTCTTAATTTTCTACCCACGGTTTTTCCGAGAGAAGGGACGAGGGAGTTCTAGCTATGTTCGTGTTTGCTGCTCCGCGTTAATGGATGGCTAGCATAAAGTAAAGCGAGCGAAACATGTTTCTTTATTTAAGGCTTCTGTCGGCGTTTCGATTTAGGCGTAATAGAGGGATCCGCTTATGCACCCTTCGCTACCGGCGCTAACGTCACCCTTTTACAAGCTAGCTTCAAGAGATTGCAATCCTGCGCTAATAGAGAAGAAGAGGAAAAAAGAAGGGCGGGGATTTTGTTGATTGGGTGCGCTTTATCTTAACGAGTAGCTATCAGGAGTAATATTGATTTTAATCTCAGAAGTGTTGATTTTTTAAATTTGTTTCATGGCTTCGATTTGTATATTAATTAAATATCATTTCAATTAACTTCCAGTCTTGCTTTCTGTTATGGGTTCGATGAAACTGCATTAGCACTCTAGGAGCCGATTTCATAATAATTTACCATTAATGTGGCATTAACTGATAGAGGTTTTAATTTAAAAGTGCATTAAAATAAAGCTATTTTACCAGGGACGTTCCGTAGTTAACGAGACAAGCTGCGTTAGCGGGAAAACTACTGAATATTATTAGATGACACTTTCTGTGGGTCAACTTGGCAACCTTGGGAACAAATTAAGTCAGCTATTTGAAAGAAATAAAAGCAAACATAACCTGTTTTGTTCATTTCAAAACATGGGCTCCTCTCGAAACGTGTACGATGGAAAAACAACGTTCAGTAATAAGATTTTTGTTATCCGAAGCTGTGAAGCCGGTCGAAGAATGTTGAAACAGTGTGGTAAAAAGTGTTTAAGCCGCGGAAACGTGTAGTGGATTGAACAGTTTAAATCGGTCAGAACAAGTGTCACCAATATTCATCGCTCCGGACAACCGGTTGAAGTGTCGACCGACGCGCTACAAAATCGCATCAATGACCTTATTCTCGATGACAGGCGTATAAAAATCGTGACAATGCTGATTTGTGTAACGTTGGTGTTGAAACTTTGCAGTCAATCATTCATGACAACCTGAATTATCGCAAAACGTGTTCGAGATGGGTTCCAAGACAGTACTGCCCGGAAAACGCGAGAGATGATCGAAAATTTGGGTTGGGAGGTATTGCCACATCCTCCTTACAGTCCTGACTTCGCACCGTCGGATTTTTATCTGTTCGGCCCTCTTAAAGAGTTTTTACGCGGCACGAAGTTCGAAGACAACCAAGCGGTCAAACAAGCAGTATACAAGTGGCTCGGACACCAAAGTCAAGAATTCTTCAGCACTGGAGTTAAAAAGCTCACAAAGCGATGGGAGAAGTGCCTAAATTGTTTTTTTTTCCACAGCCATTTGTCTCGTTAATTATCGAACGCCCCTCGTATCATTCGGAAACACCCTTACCAATCACTCTTGTAGAATTATGTCCAGCCTTTGCAAATTTGAGTTTTTATTTCTGATTTCAACAAAAGGACCTCGCTTCAAAACAACACCTACGATATAATTTTGATTAGTCCGGCTTCTCAAAGAGCTCAAACAGAACGGAACGCATAATCCTAACAATTTTTTTAATTCCCGTAACCCCGCATAACGCCCTCTAGGTGCAATTAGCGTAATTTCGGTCAATCAAGAAAAGCATTCTCTCGCTGTCCGACGAGAGACGTTTCCGTTTCACACGGGAAACGGAAGCCGATTCCGTAAAAACAAACAGCTCAATTTCGACCCTCCTAATCAGTTACGATGAATATTTAAATTCGACGGCTTCGCTTGTCCGTTTGGATTTTCTTTCGTTTTTCGCTTGTTTTTTGATCGCGACTTCCCTTCGGCGATGGATCCTTAGATCTCTCCGTTCTTATTTAATTTGCGGTGTTCGCTCGCTGAAACCGGACAGACTCTGGGGAATGGGAAATGTTTTAGGCTCGGCTTGGTCGTGCCATCTCTTTGAAGAGCTTGGAACCCTACGCTGACAGGACTAATGAACGTAATTTAATTGGGAATGAATTTTTTCGACAGAGAAACAACCAGAAATAATGAAGATTTCAAAGACTTAGGGATGGGATGATGGCCATAGCATGGTTTAAAGTGGAATGCGAAAATATGAGGTGAATAAGATATAAATTTGTTACTAATTGTATGTGGTGTTAAACGTTTTGGTATTTCCTTGAAGTTTATTTAGAAAGAACGCCGTCTCTTTTTGTTTTCTTAAGTATCTTCTCGCTCGTCCATCGCTCTTCGCATTCTTTTCCTACTACCGTCCCGTTTGTCCCAACTAGATGTCATGCGTCCTAATTTTTCACTTTTTGTAATATGTATAACTCTCGAGCTTCTCCATAGATAGTCCATCTCCAAAAGCTTTTGTATCAAATCCGCATCCATGGCACGTAACTGATTCAACCATATAGTATAAATAAGTAAGCAATGAATGCACGTCATCAACAACGAATGACGTCAGACGTTTAGATGTGGTCTTGTCGCATTGTTTATGACAGCTGTTGTTTACGTTAGGTGGATTAATATTAGGTTAGAATACCATGAGCATTAAGTGCAAAATTGTACATAAAATACTATTAGTAACAAAAGACAGATATTTTTAAAGTATCTGAAGGAAGTGAAACAATTTAAATATTATTTCTATAGTTGTAATGCATTTATCTAAAAGCATTTCTTGAAAAAATTCATGTTTATTGCTTCCTTTATTTAGAATTTAAAAAGACATGTATTTAAATTTTATTGATACGTATATAGAAGCAGATAGTGTGTTATTAAATATTAAATACATTCAATCTGTAGAAACATGCAAATATATAAAGTAATATTAAAATATTTATAAAATTTTATAAATAAAAGTGGGTCAATCGCTCTGACAAAACGAACTGTCTTCATCGGATGTTGCACCAACGTTGATGACGAGCTCTGGAATATCATTTTGTTCGAAGCCAACTTCCCTCTGCCACTAGTCTTGTATTATCTTTTCAGTTTTCTCAATGGTATTGTTCCAGATTTCAGAGGTTATTGTTGCAAGCACTTCTTGCCACATCGCAATACATTTTACCGTTCCATATCCATCTCGTCCTATATGTCTATTTTAATGTCTTTGCCAATCTCTAAATGTTTTCGATGGGATTGAATATACAGTGATATGGTGGCAAACGGAGCACCACATGTCCATATTTAGCTGCAAGTTTGTCAGCAACATATGTTTTCGGAGGTTTATTACATGCAACTAACTGAAGTTCCAGCGAAAACCGATTCTCTTTAATATAACGCTTAGAGAAGATAAACTGCCGCTATAAATATTATTATCCCTAAGATTTGTTGAGATTGACTTTAACGTTATATGCCGTTTAGCTTGAACCATTGTATAAATTGTATTTCGTATGTCCGCTTCATCGGCTCTGCTAATGTCAGTTATTGGCTTGTGTCTGGATTTACATTTCTTTGGGCTACGGGCCTGTCCTTCCTTTTCTATTTCTTGATTAATGTTGCTCGCAGAATGAACACTGATGTTTAGGGCAACAGCTACACGCTCAATAACGGCATCAGCTGGTAACAATGGATGGTCTCTTTCTTTCTCCTCTTTAAAATACTTCAGAACTCCTGCAATCAGTGCTTTACTTTGCTTACAAAACGCTCTAGGCATCTTGAATTGTAATTCTAAAAAGAACTAACAAAACTCTACAACAAAATCGATTAATAAAACTGCAAGTAAAATAAGTAAACAGTGATCAGCTGATCAGGTTAGGATTACATTACAGTTTACGGCCAATTGAAACTGGCAACATCGTTGTTTGTTAACCCAGGATGACCACCATGGTAAAAATAACATTCCCTATTCATATATATTTTCCATTTATAATATATGGGTTTCTCTAGTGCAAAATATATCAATATTAGAAAGAAACTACAAATTTTCAATGTACGGCGTTTATTTTCGAAAATTATAGATTTTCGTGTTACAAATCAGGCACCGTAATTTTTAGTAAGTTTATGTTCTTATAATTGCAATAAAACGTCATATAAACGTCATTGATGATGTACGTTCATTGCTTAATTATTTATACTATAGTTTCCTTATCCTTTGATCTTTGTTCGTCTTGATGTATTCTAGTCCCACCATATCGAGTTTTTCTATTCTTCTGATTGTCCATGTTATTAACAATTAGAATATGGAATTCTGCATCTCCAGCGATATAATAAACATAATGAATATAATTAATAGTTACAGTAAACATTCGATATAGAAACAACATTTTAAAAAAGTTGCTTTTAACAAATGTTGATTATATCAAAATGGGTAGTTCATCTTTTAAAAATAATACATATTATATTTAGATAAGTAATAAAAAAAAGAAATTAAATTTTTACTGAACCATAACAAATCTTATTAATTATCATTATCAAATGAACAAACATATTTAGTAATAACAAATTTATTCAAACTTTCTAACAACTGCTTTTTCTCGAACTTTTCTTAAAAGTAGAATATCCTAAACGGAAAGGGACCATTCGATAGCCAAATTGAACGAGTTGATTACTTCATCAATGTTCAATATTTGGCTATTGTTCTCATCTACGTTTTCTTCAGCATGGTTCATAGGCGCGTTTCTGAATCCAAATCATGTAACTTCATTTTGTCCTTCCGCCAATTCCATTATTTCAGTTACTTGCAATTTTGCCTCTTACTAACAAGTAGTCTGGGCAAATAGCGGTAACAGTTACTGTGGCAGATATGTGGTGCGGAGTCGGCGATTATTTATTTCACGCGTTCACAGCGTCAGTACTAAATCGATGCTATATGCGAGTAGTTCTGTGTATATGTAGGCTGTCGTAACTTATTTCGTAATTGTACGCTTATTTAAAAATGTCGCAGTTAGGTACGTCGCGAAAACGACCAATGGCAGACACAGTTAAAAACTTTATAGTGAGCATGCCGGACTTAATTTTTGATGGCGCTAAAATTCAATGTCTAGTTTGTAAAATCCCTTTAATCTGTTGGTCCAGAAGCCATTGTCAACGTCACATCGAAAGCAAAACAGCATTCTTCTGCAAAAAGTGGCATACGGGACCAAGAAAAATTTACATTTGATTTATGTGTTACTCTTATTTTATGTAATCTATCGTTTCGTTTACTAGACAAAGAAGCATTTGTCTCCTTCTGGAATAAATATGCAGACTGTAAATTACCTAATCGGACATCGATACGAAATGTAGTGCCATTTGCTCGCGAACATATAAAAATAGGAATGAAAACGGAATTGAAAGATAAAAACTGTGGTTGTGTGTGAACGAAACAATAGATCGTCAAAAACATTTTGTAATGGTACGTACAATGGAACCACATCGACCGTCATCCTCCTTCTTATTTGCTTCCAAAAGAGTTATAAATTGTACTGCCGATGAGATTTTAAAGGTGGTGTTGAACTCATTGAACAAATTTGAAGTTTCAACTAAGCAACTTTCAATGTTTATGAGTGATGGTGCCGCAAACATCCTTGGGCCGATCTCTTAAAGAACACAGTGGTAATTTCTTACATGTAACTGTAAAATCCATACTCTAAATCTTGCGGCACAAACGATTCCTACATGTTTTCCACTAGTAAATGCATTGATTGCTAGTACAAAGGCAGTGTTTCTAAAGTCCCCGAAACGTACCCGACTATTTCACAAACTGTGTCCTGTTTTACCTGAACCATCACAGTCGATTGTTATACGTTGGGGAGCATGGTTGCAGACTATTACTACAACAAATATTTTGATCAAGTAAAGAAGGTAGTTTTAAAATTCAACCCGGCAGAAGCTGCAGCAATCAAGAAAAGCCAGGAAATATTTCAAGATAGTCAGGTTGAAAGAGATTTACAAACTATTCACAACAATTACTTCGGACTAGCGAAGGGAATAGAAAAATTAGTTGTGTTTCGATGTCGCTAATTCTGTTCAAATTGTGAATGATGTTCACGCACAGTTATGCGCTGTAGAAGGCGAAACAAATTGGTATGTAATACGAAAATTTGAAAGTGTTTTAGAGAAAGATGTCGATTTTCTTATATTAAGACAAATTTGTGAAGGTGTGTGTGAAGATGCATTAAGTTGTTTCAAAGATTATTTTAAATATGCAAATATAACATCGCTAGATGTCGAACGGTCGTTTTCGGCATTAAAAAACATTTATTCCGCACGTCGTACTCACTTAACTGAAACAGCTGTAGAAACATTTTTAATGATTCAAATATTTAACAGATGTTACCCAGTTTGTGATTTCACGGAAGACTTTTAAAACGGTAAGTGTTTCAGCACGTTTTATAATTTATTTCTTACCTTCTATTTTATGTGTAAACTTTTATGCGCTCGCCACGCCTCTGGCTGTTACCGCATATTTGCCCAGGTTACTAATGAGTTAAATAAAGTAGCAATAGGAATACTATCCTCCTCTATGAAATGACAAATTGGTAAAGTGAAATTACCATCTTCATGTGAAGGATATATGTTGAAAGCATTAACAATTACACTCTGTAGAACTTCGAAGACTTCACTGCTATGTATGCTACACCTTTCAGCGTAATGCTGTTTAACGCTATGTTCATATCTTCATTCTGAGATTCTAATGTTGCTAACAAATGCTTGCGATTACGTACTTTAGAGGATTTAATGATGTGCTGATTCAGTGGTTGTAGGTAAGGGATCATATTTGGAGGTAAAAACAAAATTTTGACACGTTCATTGTCAATCGCTCCATGACACGTTCCATTGCCGACGACTAGTAAAGCTTTCACAAGTAGGTTTTTTGACGTTAAGCAACTTTGTCGTCTGCCTCGCAATTTTGCAAGAGCGATAATATAGTGAACCAGTTACATTTTTAAAGCATCTTGGACGGGTTGCTTTCCCAATCATCATCAAAGGCAATTTATAACTACCAGTAGCATTAACACATGGTGCTAAAGTGACCCTTTCCTTTCTGTTTTTTCGCCCAGGTGCGGTTACTTCATTCCGATGAACATTACTTTTGTTTGGCAATCCTTTGTACATTAAATCCTGTTTGGTCACAGTTATAGATTTATCACGTATTGATTTTCATGAATGACATTTCCAAGAATTTTTCCAAGAACATTGGAACTTGCAAAGCGTTGCATGAGAGTTTCTCACCAGATATGGTCAAAGAGCGAATGCCATGTTTTTTTTTGATATTGTTTACTCTCCCATCACTTGCCGAAAACTCCTTACTAAATCCCATTCGATTATAAATTTCTGTAGCTTTTAATTTTAAAATTTCATTTGTGACAATATTTTTTAATTCTCGATATTGTAAAAAGCACGTGTATAAAGCTTGCTCCATTTCAGGAAATTCCGAAATTTTCATCCTTTTTCTCTGTTTTGGAACGTTGCAGCACGAGGCGACATAGTTTCCTAAATCTTCTTTATTTTTGGCATTCTTCGAAATAGTTAACTTGTCCACATTATATTTCACACGCAGCTCTTTTACTTTTGACCCCTTCTCAATTTCTTGTAAAATATTTAACTTTTATAAATAGATAAAGATTGTCTCTTCTTTTATTTCCATCTTTAACACGGATATTTTAACGTTGTGGTTATATCGAATGATATAACAGAAAATAAAATAATTTTAGAGCAGACTTACGCATACTACATTTGCAGCGGTGACGGCACTGATACTACTCTCTAGTAATTATTAAACTATTTCATTTATTTTTGACCTCCTTAAACACTAACCATTATACCCCCTAACTCTAGTTTCAGAATAAGGTTGGGTTACGTAATCTTACCGTTCTTAGGCTAGGTATTAGGTCTGGTTCCGTTAGTTACCATACCGGAATTAGCGTAGAATTCGTTAAATGATAAATCGTCCCGCAGTGTAATTGCCAAAAGGCCTTTTCTGGGAAGGAAAGCCGCTTCCTGTACAGCCTGTTTGGCGTCCCGAAATAAATCGTCTTAACGTCAGATTACCAACCCTATCTCTTACACGGGAAACACTTCAATCGAACCGAATTGACGCGTTCAAAGAGCACAAATTCCGTCAAATACTTTATTTTAGCAACGATAAAATAGAATTTTCTAATTTGTAAATCCTTTAATTTGGCGATAATTCTCAAACGCGTTTTGAAATGGTGTAAGTTAATGTACTTTGCCTGCATATATTGTACATGTGTAAGGGTTGCATGCGAAAATTAGCATTTCGGTTTAATAATGGAGCCGATTTTGCGGTCAATTTCGCGTGTAATTCACTTCGCAATCTAATCTTTATGCGGCTGCGCTTGCCCGCTAGACGCAATTTCGTCCCGATTGCACCGCAGCAATACTACCAACCTCGCAATGTTTAATTTTCCATGTTACACATCAGTGATGCGAATGAATAACGCCGACAGAAACATATTGCCAACAATAGAATTTAGTTGATATTCCAAGTTCTGAATGTTAAAATAAGTAGATAAATTGATTTATCACAAAAAAAAAGACGAGTGTTTTGGCAGTTATTTAAATATCACAATTTTATTCTTTTTTTTGTTAATACGAGGACGATTCGTAAATTAAATCCCGTTTGGTTATTAAAAAAAAAAAACAATACATGAAGAGGCTTTTATTATATACAACTTGTAGTTACTACTTTCAGCTATTTTTCTACATAGTTGGCATTAAGATTGAGACATTTGTCATAGCGATGAACCAGTTTTTAATGCCCTCTTCATAGAAATCTGCCGCGTGGGAATTAAGCCATGCAGTAACACCGTCCTGCAGGTCTTCATCGCTCTCAAACCGTTGTGATCCAAACCATTTCTTCATGTTAGGGAAGAGATGGTAGTCGCTAGGAGCACTTGGATTCGTCAGTCCACAAAACGTTTTTAAAATCGTCCACTGCCCAATCTCTAAGAGCTTGTGCCCATTTCAGTCGTTTCAGCCTATTTCCTCTTCGGAGTAACGGTTTTCGACAAACCACACGCCCAACCAACCCAGCCTCTTTCAGCCGACGTTTCACAGTACTCACAAAAACTTTGGAATCTCGCTCATTATTGAATTCTGCAGCAATTTCTGATGCTGTTAGTCTTCTATTGCGCTTACTAATTATTTTTATTCGTAAGTCTTCCGCAGGAGTCCTTTTTCTTGACGGTCCTGGCCGATTACGATCTTGCACGTCTTGAACTATAGTATCATGTACTGTAGATTTTTTTATTTTTAATTTATCCGCAATCCGTCTTTCTGCGTACCCTTCCTGATGCAAGGTAATGATAGCAGATCGTTTTGAAACAGCTAGAGGCTTTCCACGGGGCATTTTAAGCAGTCAAACCGAAATAATTTTATTTTTCACTTGCACAACCACAGATACTTTTACAATAACAATCTCTTTAGAACTACTGCGTTTACAAATGTTATAATACTTTATAAAGGGTATACGAATATTTCCAGGTAACACGAGTGAATCAGCTAACCCTTCTAGAGATTATTATAAAGCTTTATTGTCACTATAATTATTGGGGATTTCCAACATAATTATATATTTTATGATAACGGTGTTATAATAGACAAATACTACCTGGAAATTGGCTTCCAGAAAAGGTTAGTTTTAATAATTCCTCACAGAAATGTATATTATATAATTTTAAGATTTTTTCCTAAACAATTAATATAATTTGTCAGCTTGCCCGAACTTCCACGAACGGTACTGTATATAATAATTATCACTTAAATAAAAAACGTATAAAGAATTTAAACCACAAAGTTAATTTTACGCCATCCAGTACATCTTCTAGAATTCTGCAAACCATTTTCGACGACACCTTGTTCAATCTTACGTCTCTACAAATAAGGAAGATATCGCTTGAGATTAATGCCATCTTGCAATTGAGACTCGAACTAATGAAAATTACTCCCACCGCGCGTTTCACTTTTCTAGTGTTGAGTTTACTATCTCTAAGTATGGGTTACCTCTGCTTACAATGTTACCAACTTACCCAATTCACAATACATAACAGAAATACTCCGTATATTTAATGAATTCCCTCGTTCCCTAGACGATACAGGTTCCCGTAGATGTTAATAATTTATTACTACGGCTGTTGCATGATTTATATGGGAATCCTAAAATATTTACATTTATACATAACTACGTTGCTGTGTCTGGCGCAGACGGTCCATTCGCTTCCCTCACCTTGTCGCGCGTATAAGTAAGTAGGTATAACGTATAATGCGTCCGGAAAAGCGAGGGAGAAAGCGTCCGTTGGCACACATCTATCGAGATACCGGGGCACAATACACCCCAACGCCTCCCCCCAATAAAACCGAATCCACGAGAGCATCACATGTCAAGCTGCCATATGTCGGCCTTCCCACCGCGCGGTTCACCTACATTAAGACCCTTTCCGAGGTACGACGCGATCCAAGCGAAAATCGGTTTAAATCTCCCGTAATAACACACTTAATATCTTATTTAGAATTCCCGAGTTATTAAAGGGAACGATACCATAGGTTACTAGGAGGGAAAATATTAAAGCACTGCTTGCAGAAGGAATGTATTGTACGTATATATATTAAAGGAAAAGGGGGAAAAACTGTGCCAGGGTATTGAAAAAGAGTCCGAATACTCTTTTGCTCACAACACCTATTCATTGTTGTCGGACTTGCGAATATCGCTTCAAATTCCGTTGTGCGATAGTAGTAGGTAGTACAACACGATATTATCGATTTTATAATACCTATTAGCGAGTCGGGGTTCAAATCGCCCTAAGGGTAATTATTGCAGGGCGTAAATTTGCTCGAGAGCTGGAAAGGGATTAGAAGTAAACAATTACAATGGACTGGGGAAAGGATATTTGCTACCCAGCTTACATAAGACACATAAAATGTAGATTTTGTGTTTGAGCATTAAACGAATAAAGTAAAGGGGTGCAACAGCTAACTTTCTGTCCGTTTTTGTTGTGTTCGAATCAAAGGCACAGTCTGAAGAAGATTAAAATGAAAACAAGGAGTCATTATTGAATATACCGGGTGTCAAGCGATATCTTCCTTAAATGCACACCTCATCTTTTTGACTTCATGATTGAAGTACCAGAAGTAAGGAATGCAACGGTATATGAGGTGTGGCAATTAAATAACCGGACTGGTGCTACTATCAGCAAACGGCGAGCACGCCACGGCAGGTTTGAACGTGTCTGTGCTTGTAGATGCTTCCCCCAACCTGAGCTCGATGGGCACGCTAGTACGTCGCTCAGTCTCGCTGTAGCAATCGTCCGTTCAAGTCCTTACGCTAGCGTCGCGTCAGAAAAATGCAGAGTGTTCAGATCGAGCAACGATTTAACCTCAAGTTTCTTGTGAAACTGGGAAAGACTACTACAGAAGCTCATGCCATGTTAAAGGAAGTGTACGGCAGTGAGTGTTTATCACGCGCACAAGTTTTTGAGTGGTGTATGTGGTTTAAGGAGGGACGTGAAACAACCCTCAACATCAAAAACGGACGACAACATTCATAAAATTGATAAATTGATCCGCGAAAATCGTCGTTGGAGTGTCCGAGCTCTTGCTGAAATCTCAGAAATTAACAAAGAAACTGTCCGTCAGATTTTGCATGAATCATTCGACATGTAGAAAATTTGCCCAAAAATGGTGCCCATTCCGTCTTGTCTGTGAAGGCGTTCTTTGCGAAATCCGGCATCACCGTGTTGGACCACCCACCGTACTCGCCAGGCCTGCCCTCTGTGACTTTTTTTGTTACCTAAGGTAAAATTGGAGCTTAAGGGGACAAGATTTGACAGTGTGGAAGCGGAGAAAGCGAAAGCCAAGAAGGTTCTCAACAAGCTGACAGAAACGGCCTTCCTGCACTGCTTTCGACAGTGGAAAATTCGTATGGAGCGTTGTAGAGATCGGCAAGGACAGTACATTGAAGGTGATAAACTTTGTAATGTAATTGTAATTAATAACAATAAGTAAACAAATTCTTACAAAAAGTCAAAGAAACATTATATACATCAGTAGATGATTCATACAATTAATCTCTTAGATTCTTAATCCTGGAACTCTTGTACCTTTCGGTGTCGAATTATGTTGGAGTTGAGTTTTCAGGCAGTTTCTTCCACATTTCCTTCCACTTCTTTCAGGACTTTTATGTCTTCCCGTCTGGCCCCTGTTTTCTCTATTGCTATTCTCACTTCTTCCATCCACGTTCAACGCGGTCTATTTCTCTTCTCTTTTCCTACTTCTCTCGCTTCGTATATCTGTCTTACTATTTTATCTTCATTTCTTCTTATTACGTGTCCCAACCATCCAAGTTGTCCTTGCTCTATGGTTGTCTCGACAGGGACTATATTTAGCTTTTCCCCGAATACTTGATTCCTGATTTTGTCTCTTCGTGTTTTCCTTCTATTCTTCTGAAGAATTTCATTTTCATACTTGCCAGTCTACTGCTTTATCTTTGTGTAGTTGTCCATGATTCACGGGCATACGTTAGAGTGGGTTTTACAATTCTTTTCGCTGTTTCTGGTTTTACTTCTTTGGGGGCTTTGGGGAAAAAATTCATCTTCTAATTTTCCTTCTTCATTTATTATTACTCTCAGATATTTAAACTTTTCTACTTGTTCTGGTTGGTCTCCATCTATTTTTAGACTATATTTTCGATTTCAGTATTTCATTTAATTAAAATGTTTATGTTTTCCTGCAGTTGTTTCTCTGTTTCTCCCAGAATTACCAAATCGTCAGCGTAGCACAATTCCGTTAGACGTATGTTTTTAAGTTTCCAGTACCCAACATTATAAGTATTCATTCTGTCTCTACATTTCTTGACTACATCGTCTAATATTAGATTAAAAGGTAGTGGGCTTAAAACACACCCCTGCTTCGGTCCGATTTTACTCTCAAAAGCCTGTGATTTCTCGTTTCTTAGTCTTATATAACTTTCAGTTTTCTCGTAGAGACTTTGTAAATTTTCTATAAGGTCTTTCTCGACTTTTCTATCTTTTAATCTATCTTACAAATATTGTTCAAAACGACCACCATTCGACGCAACACACGTTTCAAACCGACCAACTAATTACTTGGAAGCTGCTGCTGTGATCATATTCATTGTAACAGAATTGCATTCACGCCGGATATTAAGCTTCAAATCGTCCAAGTTCGTAGAGACGGAGTAGAATACACTACTTCTTTTAAATACCTCCACAAAGTGAAGTACAATGGGCTTAGGTCTGGCGAGCGAGTTGGCCATTGAATAGGACTGTTAGTACCAATCCATCTATTGGGATATACGTCATTTAAATACTCTACAACCAACCGCGAGTTATGAGGCGGAGCGTCATGCTGTTGCCACCACAAATCATTGCGCTCTGCTAAAATGTATAATAAATAATAATAAAAATGGGTGAAATAAACTTAAATATTAAATCATTATTATTAAACTACATAAAAATAATCCATACTTAAGAGTTATTATATTTAAAAGATGCTGACAACATATACTTAATTAATTCTACAAAACAGACAATGTTATCATGACAAATCGAGCTGTATAACATTAGTAAAGTTAAGACAAACACACAAACTTTCATAGGGTCCTCATTATCAACTGGCTTACCGAATGAATGCGAGAGAAAAATTTTAATTCTGCCATGCTTGTTTATTCCTACTCTTGAGCAATATATATACATATATTGACAAGACTTTTGCCGCTAACACTAAACATGCGAAATATATACTGAACGAGAAGGCCCCTGCTATTGCTTGACATGTAGCCTTTCCCTCCTCATAAAAAATTGAGCAGAACAACCTTCCTTTCCGTCAAATTAGTGTTTCTTCCGTCTATACATTCTAAATCTAAAACATGCAAGATGTCCGGGACAAAACGCAAGAGTCTTTTGTCAATGTAGCACGTTACTTAAACCATATGGACGTTTTACCCGAATAAATCAAAAAGATGAAAGTAATAGAGTGGCGCGTTTTCTCTGTTTAATAGATTTGTGTTCTTTTTTATGTAGATAGTTTCAAATGCGTCTAGTTCTCTCGACGAAGTTACGCTCTTAATCAATTTCATATTTTCTAGTTTAATATTATGCACGGTTTCGTACATGTATTGTACTACACTTGACGCTTCGGTCTTGCCGTACCTGTAGCGCCTGACGTGTTCATTAAATCTAGTAGCTATCGGTCGTTTTATTTAACCAATATAGGCTTTATTATAGTCATTACATGCAATTTTATACATTCCCGACCTTTCTTTCATGTCCGGTTTATCTTTCGGATTGTCGCGGGTTTCTACCAGGTTCAAGGTCGTGGAATTTCTTACATAATGCCCATGTTGGACTTTCTGAAGAATGCGGTCGACATCTATAGAAGAGTAACCATTGTAAATAGCTAAATTTTTTATGAATTTAAGCTCTTTATTGTACCTACTTTTATTCAATGGGAATTTCACCAATCTACTAATTAAGGAACTAATCGCGACCATTTTGTGTTGTCCACGGTGATTGGAATCGGTCATAATGTAAGCTAATAAATCACTCTTCAAAAACTATGAATTAGACTCGTACTTTTTTAGCTGCTTCTTTTCTGTTTAAGGACATGTAATTGACGTTCAAAGTTGCCCTCCCAAGAAACACATCTTGTGCTATATCTCAGAAATAAGATATCGTATTCGTTTAAAAAATTATTGTAATTTTAATATATCTCCCCCAAACCTATTTTCCTCTATATTTTTAGAATTAAATTTTATATTCCATTGTATTTTAAATAAAAACTCCTTGTTATGACCCTTATATTTCGATTCGTAACGTTCGTATTTCACGGCGTACGTCGAGCACATGCACACACGTATTGCCGGATATGAAAATATCAAATATAAATTCGCGAACGTGATTTACTTATTCGATAGTGCTTCTCGAATAAACGCGCAGTTTACAGGAGGAAGATACGTGCAAGAACCGAAAGCCAGCCGGAGCGTTGCAAACGAACTGTGTGGTGAATCTTCCACGTCAGCCATTTTATTCCTTCTTTCCTTTTTTCCTGTTACATTTCTCTCTTTACTCTACTTCCAGTCCCGGTCGTATGAGAGCTTCGGCTGCGACGAAATAGCGGTGGATATGCACCGGGATATGAACTGGTACGGATTTCGCAATTTTCGTACTCAGAATTGCGATCCGATTTGATTGATGTTGCGAGCAAAATTAACGTTGATGACGTCTCTTTTGGTAACGTTTGAAGTGGAAACGTGTTGTATGGATATTCTAGCAACGTAAGAAGAAATTTCTGTCTTGGTTTGTATGGTACACACGAGCCTTAACAACTATTATTAATGTTTCTAACACATGATTAAAGCGAAGCAATCGTCTCTGGAATGCATAGGCGTTCCCCGGAGTAACGGTCTGTATGCAAAAACCGATTCTCGCTTTGTCAGCGTCCGCTTGTTTACTTTTCGTTCAGTTTAGGAAACGAGAGCATGCGTTGTTTTATGTTACGTGTTATTCGTTATATAATTATTAATTTAAAATGTGTAAACGACCCTTTGCTGGCACAGTAAATAAGTTTATCTCTGACCTTCCGGATTTGTTCTACGACGGTGCTAAAATAGTTTGTAAAGTGTGCGAGAAAGCTTCGATGTGCTGGGGCAAGGCGAACTATAACAAACATGAAAATACCGAAGAACACAGTAATAGAAAAAAAGGCGTGCCAACGAAAAGTGTTTTTATTTTCGATTTACTTGTCATGATGATAACCTGTAATTTGTCATTTCGATTACTCAAAAAAGAGCCGTTTCAGAACTTTTGGTATATGTACAACCCCGAGTTGAAGTTGCCAACGAAATCAGTTGCTTTGGCTATATGTTCACGAGACAACAGATTGTAAAAGAAATTCTATTCTAAACATTATTGTACGTGTACTAGATCTGCATAAACCGACATTTTCACTGTTACTAGCCAGCAAAAGGCTGGAAAAATGTACGGGTGCAGCAATTGTGAGGGTGATACTTGGTTCCTTTAAAAAGTTTCAAGTCTCTCTTCTTAAACACGGTTGCAAGTGTTGCCATGTTACGTGTAAAGTGCATGCTTTACAACTTGTGGCAGAAACTATTCGACTATGTTCACCCGAAGTATTTCGCGCACAGTGTCCTGATATTCTTGAATCACCACAACCGATTCTTACGCGTTGGAGAACATGGTTACAGGCAGCTCCTTATTATGCTGAATATTACAAACAAGTAAAAACTCTTATTCTACAATTCAATCCTACGGAAGTTGCAGCTAGTAGGGAGACCCAGACAAATTTCCGTTGAAACAGAGTTACAAACTATTCGTAATAACTGTAAAGGAAGTTCGGGCAAGCTGACAAATTATATTAAAGGAGCAAAAAAAAATTTAAAATTATACAATATACATTTCTGTGAGGAATTATTAAAACTAACCTTTTCTGGAAGCCTTTTATCAATTTCCAGGTAGTATTTGTCTATTATAAAACCGTTATCATAAAATATATAAGTATGTTGGAAATCCCCAATAATTACAGTGACAATAAAGCTTTATAATAATCCCTAGGTGGGTTAGCTGATTCACTCGTGTTACCTGGAGATATTCGTATACCCTTTATAAAGTATTATAACATTTGTAAACGCAGTAGTTCTGAAGCGATTGTTATTGTGAAAGTATCTGTGGTTGTACAAGTGAAAAATAAAATAATTTCGGTTTGACTGCTTAAAATGCCCCGTGGAAAGCCTCTAACTGTTTCAAAACGATCTGCTATTATTACCTTGCATCAGGAAGGGTACGCAGACGGATTGCGGATAAATTAAAAATAAAAAAATCCACAGTACATGACACTATAGTTCGATTTAAGACAACCGGTGACGTGCAAGATCGTAATCGGCCAGGACCGTCAAGAAAAACGACTCCTGCGGAAGATTTACGAATAAAAATAATTAGTAAGCGCAATAAAAGACTAACAGCATCAGAAATTGCTGCAGAATTCAGTAGTGAGTGAGATTCCAAAGTTTGTGTGAGTACTGTAAAACGTCGGCTGAAAGGGGCTGGGTTGGATGGGCGAGTGGCTTGTCGAAAACCGTTACTCCGAAGAGGAAATAGGCTGAAACGACTGAAATGGGCACAAGCTCATAGAGATTGGACAGTGGATGATTTTAAAAACGTTTTGTGGACTGACGTATCCAAGTTTGAGGTTTTTGGAAATAGACGGAGAGTTTTCGTACGCAGATTAAGAGGGGAAAGAATGTTACGAGAGTGTATAGCTCCTACGGTGAAGCATGGAGGCGGATATGTAATGGTTTGGGGTTGCTTTTCTTTAATCGGAACAGGGGACTTGCTCAAAATTGAGGGCATAATGAAAAAAGAAGAATATCGGAAAATCCTGGAGGAAAATGCCATACCGTCAGGAGTCCGATTAATTGGTCGTGGATTTGAATTTATGCAGGACAATGACCGCAAACATAAATCTAAATTGTGCACGGTTTACCTGCAGCAAGAAGAAAATGAAAGAACCCTAAAAATTATGGAATGGCCGCCACATTCCCCTGATCTGAACCCGATCGAGTTGCTATTGGAAGAATTAGACCGATGTGTTAGGAAAAAGTGACCAAAATCGAAGGAACATTTGTGGACCATTCTCTAGGAGGTATGGACAAGCTTGCCCAATGAAACATTAGCAAAATTAGTGAATCGGATGCCGAGAATAGTGGCAGCAGTCCTAAAGGCAAAAGGTGGATTTTTCGATAAAAATCGGATTTAAATTATTTGTATTACATTAACTTTTTCTTTTAAATAAATTCGTGTTTGAAAATATGTAAAATCATGTAAGTAAGTATTAAATACATGGCCATTTAATATTTCTCTTATTTTCTTTGACTTCCGTACATTTTTTTTCTTGCCCGAACTTCCATGAACGGTAGTGTACATACACTACCCACATGATTATTAAGAAACTCTTACATGTAAGAATTCAAAAAAATATACAGAGTCATTCACGACGATGGTCTATTGAAAATGTGTCTGGAAGTAATTATTGTATCTTTTTGAAAATTTGATAGACGATATTGGGATAGTGGTATATTTCTCAAAAATATTTCAAACTTCATGGCACTCTTGATTAAGTCGGAAACGAATATCAGCTTTCTCGTCTCAAATGGTATATCCTGTACATCATGGATCTTTTGGACAGACCTCTCAAAGACAAGTTCAATCGTCATAGTTGTAGGACGTTCCACCTTTGAGAAATTCAATATTTTCTGAAAAATTTGACAAACCCAGAGTTTGACCTGAATACCAATATCTTCTGTTTTGCTCGCTGTTTAACCCTAACTTGTTTCAGGAGTGGTTTAACTTATTTCGGGAACTATTTAATCTGTAGCGACGTGTAGTAACGTGACGTGTCTGAGGTTAGAGTTGTGGGGTATAAAAAGTAAATTTAGACCCCCGTGTTAGATCTTATAGGATTTTGAAGAAAATTACATTTTTCAAAAAAATAAAAAATAAGAAAATTGCTAAAAGTGGGGTACCTCATACGGGGTCACATTGTATAAATATGAGCTTAATCTCTTTCAGATCATTTTTCAGCCAGTTGTTGTATTGTAAAGAGACCATTTATGCACAATGTACTCAGTCCAAATCCACTCCGAACTTGACTTATCTTTTCCTCTATTTCGTCTGTAATTCATTTTGAATCATTTTCATGAATAATTTGCTTAATTAGCAATTAAAAGAATGGACCAGGTGCTTGCTTTTGTTTTTTGTAATATGTAAGCTGGAATTAGTAAGGCTTTGAAGAAAAGGTATCCCTATTAACACGAAAATATAAAACTAGACTTTAATTTTACACTGGAAAAACTTGCAAAATACGTGCTTACTAATTTCGGATTTCAATCTTGTTCCCTGTCTCCAGCATCGTCTCCTCAACCATCCCAGGCTCCTTAAAAATCCCTCTTACGACTATTTACGAGCATCCCGCTAACTCTGCGGTTTTCCCCCTACAAGATCAAAAGAAAACAAATCCGCGCGACGACTACGACGATGATGATGGCAAAGATAGCGCTCGAGATATTGCCGCAGCGTTGTTGAGTTTTCTCCCGAACGCGAAGATCGCGGACGGCCGTTGAAATATGAAAATATCTACCTAGAGTTACGCTCCGGTAAAATACTTAATACTTTTTATTGTCTCTGTGCCATATTTCGCGTCCTTTCCGTGTCTCTTCATTCCTTTCTCTAGACTCGTGCTCTTCGATAATGGAAAACTTGAGGAGGTTGAGGATGAGAGCGAGGAATGAGGCGACGTTGTCGTTACGATTCGAATTTCATCTGTTTCGGGCGCGGGTTAGTGAAGAGCACTCGATGTTTTGATGTCGTACGGTGGGGTGTTTAAATTTCGTATCGCGTCAGGTATCTTTGTCGTGGAGAAGTAAATGTTATTGGATTTTTTTTTGGTTCTAAGTGTTTTATTTCTTAATTTTTTCTGAACAATACTACAGGAGATTTTAGGGGCGTTTTTTGCGGTCTCTTCCATTAAACAACATGAGTTCTTGCTATACACAAACAGTGTATATCGATTGCCTAATGGCAATACCTCGTATCAACAAACGTATATTTTTTTAGGAGGGACAAAAAGTGTAATAATTCGTGTTTAACGTTTCGAATATATCTGGAATTTTTTAATACATATCTTCAGGTAAATTTACCTGTTAGTATATTAAGAAAATGGTAAGAGAAAAAATTAAATATTCGTAAGGTTAGATACGTCTCATTACTAGAGTAACCTAAACTTGCCGGCTCGCATAGGCGTCGGTATTACGGGTTAATATAAGAATAGGAAAAATTCATAAATAAACTAAACCGGTAGAGAAGCAGGCATGTAGTGTCGACCTTGAATATAAATCATGTTAAACCGCGCTGAGAGAGATTTCGTTTTAGTACCGGTTGAGCTGTTACAGAGATTAATCGAACGGTCAAGGTTATGTCAAACAGCGAAGGGTAGTGTTGAGCTTGGGGTGCTTTACACCTCGCCAGAGGGCGATTGGGCAGCTAAGATAGTTACCGTTGTTCTTACGTTAGATCGGTCCATAAACCCACAAGGTTTCATTCAAATCGGTGAGATGCACTTATCTGTGTTTCCTTGTAAGTGTATAGAAATAAATTTGCTAAATGCAATGTCTTCCTTAAGACACGTATTTATCATACCATCCTGGTATATCATACTTTAACTTAAAAAATATCACTATACTGAGAAACAAAATATTTGTTTTTTTTATGCAATGTTGGTTGAATTTTTACTTCATTTTTTAGCCTTCTCTTCCAAAAATTAGATCTAAGCCAAAGCAGCGTAAAGTAAAACCAACGCTCTTGAAGTCCACGCCGCATCCTAATCCTATCCCACATTCTCCTCATCACACTTCCTATACGAACCAACAAAACGAATCGCATAGATCCGGTCACGTTATCAAAATGCACGCCTCATCTGGGACGATACATTCCACCAGATAACTTTTGCACGAACTACATACAGAACGTTCATAATGAATAATTTGAACGGCCAGCGCTGTGTTCTCTCTAAAACGACGAACAGCTTTAGATTAGGGTGATATATTATTCAAGTTCAAACGATGTACTGCGCCGCTGCATGTGCGATTGCTTACGATTCTAACCGGTAGAGGGGGGCTAACCCTTTTGTGAAGTGCATGTTACCCGCCGGTGTAATTATAAGCCCCCTTGGCGCTGCGTACCGGGCCGGTGAGATAGAGAGAGAGACCGCGATAGAGACGAAAACCGTCTGGACGGAGAGGACGTCGTGTATTTTATTGGATGGACGTAACGATAAATTTGTCCGGTTCGATAGACCCTGATGTATTTATGGGTTTTGGACGTGATTGCGCATCGCAGCTTATAATTAATTAAGTACGATCCACGACGGCTAACGGGTTGATCCTCGGCGTCACGAGAGTTTTTGCAAACACGACCGCTCTCGACATAAATTTTTATCATCGGTGGAACTTTTTATCGATCCGAAACTATGCGAAAACACTTCAAAAAACATTGTACCGACTCATGGAAAAGGATATAGGTCAGCCAAAAATCCGTTTCACCTATTAGAAATTAAAAATTAATAGGTTTATTGTGTCTGATGTCTAGGCTTAGAATTTTATGCAAAGAAAACGGCTGAAATATGCACATATATATGCAGATGCTTTTACGAAAATATAAAGAAAAATGTGCAAGATATGAATTTAAAGTATGCACTATTTCGTAAAAGATATATTAACTTATACAAATATAACATAAAAACTGAATTTTGCTGTAGGAAGAAATATTATGTGAAATAATAGAGTTCATAAACCTATTTCCATATATGTTTATCATACAGTTATAAGTAACCTGGCCAAATATGCGGTAACAGCCAGAGACGTGACGAGCGCATAAAAGTTTACACATAAAATAAAAGGTAAGAAATAAATTATAAAACGTGGTGAAACACTTACCGTTTTAAAAGTCTTCCGTGAAATCACAAACTGGGTAACATCTGTTAAATATTTGAATCATTAGATATGTTTCCACAGCTGTTTCAGTCAAGTGAGTACGACGTGCGGAATAAATGTTTTTTAATGCCGAAAACGACCATTCGACATCTAGCGATGTTATATTTGCATATTTTAAATAATCTTTGAAACAACTTAATGGGTCTTCACACGCACCTTCACAAATTTGTCTTAATATAAGAAAATCGGAGACATTCTCTAAAACACTTTCAAATTTTCGTATTATACACCAATTTGTTTCGCCTTCTACAGCGAATAACTGTGTGTGAACATCATTCACAATTTGAACAAAATCCACTAGCGACATAGAAACATTTTGCAATTTTTCTATTCCCTCCGCTAGTCCGAAGTAATTGTTGTGAATAGTTTATAAATCTCTTTTAACCTGACTATCTTGAAATATTTCCTGGCTTTTCTTGATTGCTGCAGCTTCTGTCGGATTGAATTTTAAAACTACCTTCTTTACCTGATCAAAATATTTGTTGTAGTAAAACGCAGCCTGCAACCATGTTCCCCAACGTGTAACAATCGGCTGTGGTCGTTCAGGTAAATCAGGACACAGTTTGTGAAATAGTCGGCTACGTTTCGGTGACTTTAGAAACACTTCCCTTGTACTGGCAATCAATGCATTTACTAGTGGAAAACATGTAGGAATCGTTTGTGCCGCAAGATTTAGGGTATGGATTTTACACGTTACATGTAAGAAGTTACCACTGTGTTCTTTAAGAGATCGGCCCAAACAACGCATGTTTGCGGCACCATCACTCATAAACATTGCTTAGTTGCTTAGTTGAAACTTCAAATTTGTTCAATAAGTTCAACACCACCTTTAAAATCTCATCGGCAGTACAATTTATAACTCTTTTGGAAGCATGTAAGAAGTAGGATGACGGTCGATGTGGTTCCATTGTACGTACCATTACATTAACCACGGAATGTTTTTGACGATCTGTTGCTTCGTCCACACACAACCACAATTTTTTATCTTTCAATTCCGTTTTCATAACTACCAGGTAATGGTCGCTCCCAATCTCTGCACTTCTATTGACTTTTACGTCTGTGATCATATTTCTCAATTCTCTGCTTACAATAAAATAGTCTATTATCGATTTTTCTTTACGACTTCTGACTTCCCTTGTAAATTTATGTATGTTCTTGTGTTTACAGTGTGTGTTAGCAATGAACAGCTTATTTTCTAAACAGAAATCTGTTAATCTCCCTCCATTACTTTGCAGACTTCTCCCTGCTTTCCCAAGCACCATTCTATTCCTTTATTGTTGTTACCTACTCTGCCATTCAGGTCTCCCATTATTATCGCTTTATTTCGGTTCTTATCCATTTCCATTTGCAATTCGTGGAGAAATTTGTCTTTTTCCCTCTGTTCAGCATCTTCATTTGGTCCGTATGCTACTATTATTGTGTAATCTTCTGCTCCTTCTGTCATGTTTATTGAAAGAATTCTTTCATTTACGAAGTTTCCTTGTTTCACTCTTTTCATTCTTCCTTCTTTTATTATCAGTGCCACTCCGGCCCTTGCGCAATCCTCTTTGTTTACTCCTGACCATATTAACCAATAACCTTTCTCTATTTCCATCCTTCCTGAGACCTTCTTCTTTGTCTCTGTGATTCCAGCATATTCTACGTTCGCATTTTACAGTTCCTCTATTAATTCCTTTTCTTTCCCTGCGATGCTTCATACATTCCACGTTCCGATTCTAGATAACCATCTTTCTGTTTTATTCATCTCGCTCTTTCTTGTGTGTATTTTATTTAGTGTCCTCCTTTTTCCTTCTGAATTTGTGTTTTTCTGTGTTGTTACCTTCTTTTCCTCTCTTGATTTTCTATTCATGTCCTTGTTCACTGCCTTGGTCGTCTTCTCATCTCCTGTCCATTCTTCTCCTATCCGCTTTTTGGTATGATGGCTATGTCAGATTTTTTGTGTTCCACTAGCTTTCCACTTTCTTGGTTCCACTTATAGTCCCTCCCATTAATTGTAATTTTTTGGTACCCTTTTCTTACGTTTTTTCCCTCCTTCCTCTCCCTTTCTACTACTTCCTTTAGTATTCTCCGAGTCTCTCTTTCTTCTCTTGTCATTTCGTTATTGATGAAAACCTTTTCCTTTACTGTCCTTAGTCTGTTCTTGTTCTTCATTATGATTTCTTTCTTCATCGTAGTGATCAGTTCTAATTTACTTTCCTATCTTTGTAGCCTCTTTAATTTGGATTTTGTGCCTAAGCTCCTTTCAATGAAATTTTCCATCCCGATCTTTAGATCTACCCTGTTATCTGATAAATTTAAAATAGGTTAAAATAATGTATGCTGTTTCTTCAGATTTTATCACTAGTCGTTTATGTATTTTATATTTTCCACTTCTGGAGTCACAAGACGCGCCTTCATAGAACGTGTGTTAAAATGTGCCTCCCTCTTCCCTATATATTGTGTGGGTAAGTATAGCATCTGTATTCCGGTTTCTACTATCCCTACTATCTAGGACGGCATAACTATAGGTTTGTTATAGGGCTAAGGTCGTGTTTATTCCAAAACCTGGGCGATGCTCATACGCCGAAGCAAAGGCATACAGGCCAATAACCCTATCATCCTTCATCTTGAAGACCATGGAAAAACTGCTTGAAAAGTATGTCAGGGAAACCTCTCTAATAGAAAGGCCATTGCATCCCAACCAGCATGCCTACCAAGCAGGTAAATCATGTGAAAGTGCCTTGCATCAGCTCGTGTCGCGGGTGGAGGCATCCCTAAACAATCAAGAAATTGCATTGGCTGCGTTTCTTGACATAGAAGGTGCGTTTGATAACATCTCATTTGCATCACTATTACAGGCTGTGAACAGCCATGGAGTAGACAACACTGTCTGTAGATGGGTTGGAGCCATGCTCCATGCAGGGTGAGATGATTTGCATTCTCCCTGACAGTCAGGCAGCCTTAAAGGCACTAGCATCTTATCGCATAACCTCCAAACTAGTATGGGAGTGCCTGCAAACCCTAATGGCTCTGTCTAAACACAACAAGGTCACACTGGTGTGGGTGCCAGGGCACAGGGGCATAGCGGGCAATGAAATTGCAGACCAGCTAGCGAGGGAAGGTTCAAAAATGAATTATATAGGCCCTGAACCGGGTCTAGGTATTACCAAGAGTGCAGTGCGTGGTGCAATTAATGAGTGGATTATAACACAACACCAATTAAATTGGAAACATGCAGCTGGACAAAAGCACAGCAAACGGATGATGGGAAGACCGTCGCAACATCTGGCTGCTGACCTGCTTGAATTAAGCAAGATACAGCTTAGGGCAGCAACATGTCTATTAACAGGACATGGCTGTTTGAGAGGCCACTTGCATAAGATGGGGATCTACAAAGATGAGCCCTTATGTAGACTTTGCAGTAAGGAGGAGGAAACAGCCCCTCATATTATTTTCGAATGTGCAGCGTTAGCTCAACGCAGATTCGCTATGCGAAGCACAATTGAACTACCAATGGAGAAAGATTTACTACATAGGCTCTTAAACCTGATTGCGGGAACTAACCTGTTCAAGTAAAACAAAACCGAAGCAGGAATAATACAATAAGCCACTAAGCTTCAGTGTTAGGGATGTAAAGACCAGCCCTGCTCTGGTAGAAAAATCAATCAATCAATCAATCATAGGTTTGTTCGTTTGTCTTGCTGGCAGTGGGTGCCATTTACTATCCTTAAGAAAATATTGATTTGTGTTACAACGGCCATTTACTTATACTAAGAATGTCCAAGAAATGTCCTAAACATAGAAATAGAATTACTTCATTACAAGTATGTACTTCTCGGAGAAACAAGCGAGGAAAAAGAAAATGTTTCTTTTGATTTAGAGCAGTAATTGTATTGTGGATCATTGAAACAGTAATTGTCTTGAATTGATACAAGCAAACGTTTCTCTGCGACCAGATAATTCCAATTTACAAGAGTATGAGGACCAAAAATTGACGTAGAAATGTATTTTAAGACAGAGAAATATAAATTACACGTGGGAAGATAAACCTGTACATATTAAGAAATATTATTATAATACAAACCTGGTCATTCAGAATTGTTCTAGATGTAATTGTAATTCTCCTGAATGTAAAACCATAACCAATCATACAAGATAGATTCCGATGTATAACAATTCTAATATTTGACAGGTGCCTTTTTTACTTCTCTTCACTTGTACGATATATAAAAAAATCACTATCTTAAGTGGAATAAACGCACTGGAATAATCATTTATTCATACTAATTCCATGGTATTTCCTACAACTGTCAAGAAACGAAATAACTCATCTCCTAAATTGTACAAAATTATTGTAGGTATTAAAACATTTACCATCAGGGAAAAAAAATCGGGACACTTAATTCTATTTGTAAGTAATGGATGGATTTTTATTGTTATGCGACGTTCCCCAGTTAAAATACGTAATGTAATTCTCTCCTAGATCAATCTGACAAAACAAGGCGAAGAAATGGCTCTAGTACATTTATCACTGAAAATGGACAATGCATATAGCGACCCGCGTCCACGCTATACTCTCGTAAGTTCTATGTTGTTGATCTTCATAATAATAAGTATAAATCTTGGTCATATTACGGTCGGATTTACTTCTCTTATTATATCTATTATTTATGTTGACCGTTAGATGGAGTATTGCTAGGAGAAAAGGACTTACTAGCACATCTAGCGTCTCTCTTATAGTTGGAAATGTAAGGGAATTAACTTAGAAGTAATGTAATAAAAGATCTAATTGTGAGTGAATATCTAGAATTTAGGAAAGGTTATGATTTAATTTCCTTTTTAATTGGAATTAATGTAATCATCATTTTGAAGAATTTAGATTATGTGAGAAATAATTTCGTTTTAAAAACGTTTCTTATAAAAATAATTGCGAACTTCAATTATCTATAAAAGATTTCGAATTTGAATAACATTTTGGGGACAAGCATCTTAGAATTACTGAAACAGTTCACTAAAACCCTTACCACAACACTTAATTCGTACTGGACGCACGTTTCGATAGCCAAGCTATCATCATCAGCAGCAAGACTGTATTTTTTTTTTTTTTTTTAAATTGTCGCTAATGACAGCCTTACATTCTAACATGGTCTTTTTGGTTTCTGTAATCATTTTAGACAAAGGATTTTTTGATAATTTTGAATAAGAACTTTGTGACAAAGTGGTGTTGACCGACTAAAATAATCTTCTTTGTCTAAGATGACTACAGTGTTACCCTTGTCGGATTTTAAATAAAAACAATTTTTGTTTTTAGTCTTCTAGCAATGATTTGATCTTTTCGTGCAATGTCAGGTGCATTCCTTTGCATATTTTCCAAAATTTGACTTTTGCAAGCGGTACGAATAAAATTTTTTGTGTTATCATCAAAATTACTGATCGCGTTTTCTATGCCAACTATAATTTCTTCAACCGGAGGCTTATTAAATTTCAGGTTGTATTTCAAACCTTTGTTTAATAAGTCGATCTCTTCTTTGCTAAAAGACTCATGTGACTCGTTTCTAACTAATGCAGTTGGGTTAATTATCTCGGCAGGTTTCGGTTTGTTAGTGGTGACTAATTTGGAAAACTTTCTGAAACTTTCTTAGCAATAACGTCTTCAATCCTGTTGAGATAATTAATCCATTCAAAATATTCTAAAATACATAGGTTGTTACAAAGTTGTAAATGTAAACTATATGCTTCTAACTCTAGTTGACTAATTTTAAAATACTGATACTTAATTTCTGAATTTAACCAACAACTTTTGGCCGAAGAAATAGCTCTATTAGCCGAACTTGATTTACTCTTGCAGTTAATTTGAATGAAATTTGGAAAAACATTAAATTTTCTACAATCTTTCAGAAATTTAATATCAGCATTAACTAGACTAATCTTACTTCTTACCTTAAAGAAACGGTTGAGTAAACTAGACCGGGAAGCCATCACACTAAACGGATACTCTAAAACTGTGGCACTGGAACACTGAAACAGTTCACTAAAACCCTTACCACAACACTTCACTTTAATCTTAGAATTAATTTAGAATTCAAGAATAGATTTGGAATTTCGGTGGAAATACTGCGCCCCTTAAAGCTAGGATGCATAACACGGGCCTACGAAGCCCAGTGTGGTATTCTAAGCTTCATAACTTCTTTATCTTTAAATTTTTTCCCTTGTCTATGCCTCAACTGGATCTTCCTGTTGCTATTTCTAATTGGCGTTTGATCTATATAATTTATAGGAAAGTCTATATTAGATATTTGAATTCTACCGCGTATTTACATTTCTCGGTCCTCGTAGGCCCGGTTTATTTTTGATTGATAATCGTTTACATTTTACATCCAAAACTGTCTTTGTTTAAACAATTTCTTGCTTCTGGCGCCAATGTACTGCATATTGCAATATTATTTGGAATACAATGTGTTAACAATCGGCTGCAACATGTTGTAACATGTAGGAATAGTATTGCTTCTGCGCTCAACGAAGTTTGCTAGTTTCAACGGCGTATGCAGGTTTCAACACGCAGAAATGGACCCGAGAAATATTAATCTGTATATCCGAACACCTATGCATCTTTAAAATATAAAATGCCTTTTTGTGTACTTTTAGGTAATACCGGATACCCCAGATTCAATGTTAGAAGCGATATCCTCCTTATTTAAAGAATCCTGCATAACGTTGCCTTTCAAGGTTCCTTCAAAGATGTACAGTCCATCAAATAATCCGCGCCAAACATTGACACCCCATATTACCTGAAAATTAGTCTCACGCATCCAATGATGATTTTCTGGAGCCCAGTACTGGCAGTTATGGCGATTCATCCCCCCTCTGTTATGAAATCGTGCCTTGTCACTCCACAAAATGTTATTGGTAACCTTGGAAGCATCGTTTAACATGACTTTCATTACAGCAATGAATCCTGGTCTCCGTTAAAAATTTATAGGCCTCACTGCTTGCAGCAACTGAATTTTAAATGATTGTGATACTTTATTGGTTTGTTCCCATAAACCAATTCTTTTACATTTCTAGAGGGTGGTTTGCTGGTAGTAGATTTAAAAAGTATATCTTTTAGACTTCTGCAAACCATTTTCAACAGCACCTTGCTCGATCTTATATCTCTACAAATAAGAAAGATGTCGCTTGTAATTGAATATGGGACACCCGGTATATTTACAATGTACATAATAAACATGGAGCTTCTAGTCAATTCTTCTAAAGATCTCCAGTAAAATAGACTTAAAAAAAGATACATTTTCACCGAGAAAATTAACTTGTGCTTCTCATAAGACAAGCTTAGATCTAGCTAGTAATTAATCTTGCCTCCTATCAAGTTCTTTATTTCGATTTAAGCCGTATTTGGCACATTTGCTTGTTTTACCTGGTTACCAATTCAGGGCAGGCACACGTATAAAGCAGTGTACTTTCTCTTTTCTATTCTATCTGGGTATTTTGGATAGCGATCCTGTTTGGAATAACATATCAGGGTTGGGATAAACGTTGTAACCTAAAAGATGGCCTTTTTCTCTTGGAACAAAACCGGAGACAGGTTCAATTACACCTTCAGATGAAGGAGGTAACGAGCAGCAAATAGAAGTTTATCTCTTCTATAGGAATATGTCTAAATTACGAAATACAAGATAAGTCGGAAGGAACGGACCAAACTCCAGGAGTGTGAAATAAATGTAAAAATACTCATATGTTCTTCGGATTTTCATTTGTTCTCAAGTTATAACGTAATTCAAGACGACGCCTCTACCTACTCATAACCGTAACACAGTAAGCGACCATTTGAACAGGGTATTTCCGAGAAGATGGCTAGGTATTGACGATCCTATAAGCAAACCAGCTCGTTTTTACTAGTCCTTAGACCTTTTGACATTGAAGTGTGTCTCAATCACCCAAAGTGTGAAAATTAAAAGAGCTTATTAGGATCGCTTCTGCCAGCATAGCGCCAGGAACTTTACGAAATGTAACCAGTACAATCTTAACTAGGCGTTTTCAAAAATGTGTAGAATACGGAATGATGGAATACAGCATTACTCCTACCAAGCGTAATGTGTAGAATGTGATGGTGGAACTTTTGGACATTTAACTCAATTTAATTTCGCTTTTACTCTGAGAGATTTTATTGGATATTTGTCTTTTAAATTTCGAGCAAATGAAATATAGAAGGGCATGCCAGGAAGAGACCGATTACTATTTGAAAAAGCTAAAAGGAAGCAGAGAATACTGGAATTTAGAGAAGAGATGGAGACTCTTTAAGATGAGAACACTTGCTGGAGCAGAGAAGATGTGAGAAACTGAGAAAGTAGCAAAAAAGAACAGCATAGTGGGGCAAAGAATCACAAAGTGAAGTAAGAATGAAGAAAGAAGCATGACAGCAGAAGATTAGTAATGATATGTAAAACTAAGAGATAGCGTCAAAGCTCGTGTCAGGGAGGCAAAGAAACGAAGCTAAAAACAATTTGGAGAGGAATTGAATATTGAGTTGAATTTTCTGATTTCTGGGATGCAGCCTTACACACTAGGTACTAGCATAATTTCTTACTCTGAACATTGTTCTTACTAGCTCATTAGACTTAAACAACAGAAGATTCTGGAATAGAGTAAGAGGACTGAGAGGGAAGAGAAGAGACAAGATAAGAGGAGTGAGAGGCAAAACAAACCAGCCAAAAGTGACAACAGAAGAAGTGCTGGACGTATAGCAGGAATACTTCACTAAAAAATTCAAAGAAACGAAAGGAGGGGAAAGAGAACTGCAGGAGGAAACGAACGAAGAGCTGCAGGTAGAGGAAATAACAAGAGAAGAACTAGAGGACGGAATTAGGGGGATTAAAACAGGAAAGGCATATGGGGCGGACAAGCTTAACCAGGAAACGGTCAGATGGACAGGAGGGAAGGGAAGTGATCGGTTGATGGAAATGTTTAAAGAAGCATGAAAAGGTGACATGATCCCTAAAGTAGTGGGAAATAATTCTGTTCCCAAACACAAGACAGGAGAAGAAACGGAGAGAGAACTACAAAGCAATTTGTTTTGCCACAACAGTCTTTAAACTCTAATAACTCGAATAATAGAAAAAAAAATTAAGAGAATATGTGGAGAACATCGTGATGGAAGAACAAGCGGCATTCAGAAAAGGATTGTCATGTTTTCAAATGATGGAAAATTAGATCATGAGATAGCCAACAAAAGAAGAAAAGCTACAAGGATTTACTATAGTGTAAACCACACAGTACCTGGAAGGAAGGAGATTGGACAACAAATGAAACTGCAAGTGTACGACAAAACAACTATCTCAACGCTTCTATACGGATGTGAATCTTGAGTAGGAACCATAAATAAGCACGAAAGTTCAATAGCAGCAGCAGAGATGAAACACGTAAGGAAAATATCAGGAAAGATTCGGCTATACGGGATGAGGAACGATGATATTAGACAAGAATTAAACCAGGAAGCAATAACACACAAAATAACAAAAAGGAAGTTGAATTGGTATGGTCATGTAATGAGGATGAGCGACGATAAACTGGTGAAAAAGATATTGGAGGACAAAATTGGAAAGACAGGGAAACGAGGAAGATCGAGGAAAACATGGATGGAGCAAGTGGCGGAGGCGGGAAGATGAGGGGAACGACACTGTAGGAGATGAAGGATTTGGTAAGTGACTGGAAGAGTTGGAGGAAATGCCCTGATAGAACATAAGGAGGTACGAGGAGAAGATGTTTCGAGCACTTAATGTAACATGTTCAATTTGACTTTAAGATATATTTCCGTTTGTTTTTTAAGTTTTAATCAATTTTCTTGATGAATAAACCTTTGCTTATTATCACTTACGGCATACAACCTTTTATACTTTCGTGTTAACTTTATAAAAATTAATTTTTCCCGAAAAGTAAAACAAATAGGTTGGTAGCAGTTATAAGGAAAGTTATCGCAAATGTATTGCAAATTTCAAAAATCAAATAAAAAATAGGGTAATCCCGTTGTTCCAATCCTAACTGAACACGCTGTATAACCATCAGGAAGTGGCAAGCTCTACAAATAGGTTATCGCCGGTATAAAGCTTCAATTTTTATTCCAAAAGCCCAATTTGCCTGCTTAACAACAATAGTATAAAGACTTTTAAACGGCTCTTTTGTACAACAAAACCCACGCGTCAGCCGGTACGTCCGAATAGGTGTTTGTTTCCACACTTGAAAATCGCCCGAGCTCTATATTTCGCCCCATTTCAAAACCGAACACGACGCTTTTCAAATAATAACCTGGCATCAAAATTGTTTGCTTTATCGACGGTCGCGAAATGTTTTTGTTCCACGACAATTACCGACGTATTCGCAAAATTGCACTGACGCTCAAGAGAAACCGAGAAATCATCTAATGGCGAATGAAATTTCTTAAGTTTATGGTAAATGGTTTTAGTTCGGATAAGGTTTTAGAGGGCGCTTATCGGATGATTTACTTCAGTTCAATTTTATTGCTGAAAATTTCGTGAAGTGTTATGGTCAAATTGATGGTAAATTATATATGTATTTTTGCAACATCACAAATTACTTTTTTTCTATCTTGCATACGAAATATAAACTTTCCCGCGCGTAACTTCATTACGATACGCGACATTTTACTGTTTAATGTTGGTATTCCTGAATATTGATGTCGGTTTGAGAGGGTACAAGATGTAGTAAGAGGTAGGGAGAGTGAAGGGAAGAGGGAGCAATAGCGGAAGTGATGTGTAAGACGCAAAGTGTAAAGTGTAAGATGTTATATTTTTTTAACTCCATTTATAATAGCAATCTATCCATATGTTGAATAATAAGTAATTTGTATGTCTTTGTAATATGTACGAGCTTCTTCCAGTGAAGAATCTCCTTTCGTATTTAGCAGCTATGTCACTAATTTATTATGGCTAGTAAAAGCTAGTACTACAACCAAAATTAAAACCAAACAAAATACGAGGGTTACGCCATATATTTCGAGATACAAGAAAACTACAAGTCTTTTTGCGAAAATGATTTTATTTGTGTTCAAAATAATCTCCTCCTGCATCAATGCACTTTTATAACCGAAGTTTCCACAACGTAAAAGCGCGAAGCCAGTCATCTCTTGGAATGCTCTCAAAAAATAGATGAATTGCTTCATCTATCCCATCCTTCGTCGTGAAACGTCGACCACGTAAATGTTTCTTTAGGTTGAAGAACAACCAGAAATCACACATGCCCAAATCAGGCGAATAGGGTGAATGTTCCATGACTTTTACCTTATTTTCACGTAAAAATTCAACTGTCTGCTGTGCACTGTGTGACGATGCATTGTCGTGATGCAACATTAACCCGCGAATGTTGGCTGACTCAAAAACTGCAGGTAAACATTTTGTGGTGTACCAGTTTGCTGTGACTGTACGTTGATTTTCCAGCTTCGTTGCTTTTACTAATCCGGTACTACGGAAGAAAACTGCGTACATAACTTTCTTGACAGCACTTTGCCTTTTGGCCATTGTTGGTGTTGGTGCATCTTCGTGGATCCACACGCGGCTCTCCTGGCGGGTAGGAATATCGTAAAATGGGATGTAAGTTTCGTCACCTGTTACTATTTTTGATAGAATGCGATGTCCACCATTATTTAACATTTCCAATGTTTTCCGAGCGATTCTTACTCGCTCTGCTTTTTGGAAATCGGTAAGCGTGTGTGGCACCCAACGAGTAACAATTCTTTTCATGCGAAGATGATCATGTAAAATTGAATTTACTGTTGCGGATCCAACACCAAGAGTTGCCTCAATCACTTGATAGGTGCATCTTGGATCTTCGTCGATCATACGTCTCACACTCTCAATGTTTCCAGCGGTAACTGAAGAGCGAGGCCTACCGGTACGTTCCTCATCACCAAGCGATATCCGTCCTCTTTTAAATTCGCTATACCAGCGAAACACAGTTGCGCGTGAAGGATTTTCATCACCAAATGCGAGTTGCAATGGTTCAAGACTGTTGTTCCCGGGAAATGTAAATACGCGGTAGAATTCAAATATCTAAAATAGATCTTCTTATAAGTTGAGGCATAGACAAGGCCCAGAAGAAGAAAAATTTAAAGATAAAGAAGTTATGAAGCTTAGGATACCACGCTGGGCTTCAGATGCCAGTGTTATGCATTCTAAGGTGAAATGCCTACTTTAAACGGCACATTTCTAATTATAATTTTTTTAATTTTCCCAAAGAGCTGCCCCAGCACAGCAAGTAACTGAATAGAGCACATAGCACCGATCGAAAGCACCTTTTGAGATGAGATCTACGGAAAAATTACAACAAAATACTAATTTTGTTGTTACGGCATAGTACACCTTATCAACAGTTGTATATTTTATATTGAGAGTAACTATAACTAAGAACAACTTCAGGTAGTAATATTGAACTAGCTTTAACACACTCTGCAGACAAAATCAAATTGCAGAGCTTATTAGTAGATAAAAAAAAAATGTTGATTGAAGTTTACTTTATTGTACTCTTACCACTGCATAGAATCCCCGAAGTCCACTATATAGAAAGCGATATTGATATTCGCACGTTGAAGAGGGGAGACATAATATACTTTGCTAACTGTACATAGGTTCTTGCTATTTTCTGTAAATGCTAGACGATTTTTATGAGTGCTAGTGTACAGTTTCGCCAGTCTACGGAAAGGGGTGTACAAGTGTTCGATGTGACCTGGCAATTAACCGGCTTCTATACTGTGATGAAATATAGACGCGTCCTAGCAACAACCACTGACACGTTCCCACCATAAATGTTTCGCATTATTGAATATTTATCGCAGCTTGTCACCTCCCGTACTACAACAATAAGTGGAAAAGTTGGCCCTATACGTCGTCCGTTCGACCATATTGTAAACTCCGAACTCGTAAAACGAATTCGCAGCGCTCGCCACGGCCTTCTATGTTTTAACGCGGGGATCAAAAGAGCGGGGTAAAGGGATGCCGGGAATTCGGTCGGTTATAAATTTTCGACGTCACGCCATTTCCGAATGCTCTCGCGGATCATAGGCAGACTTCATTAGATTGATGTTAGTCCTCCCACCTCAACCCCTCGCCTAATCCATCCGTCGAAAACGATTAGTCGAGATATTATTACATAAATTTCGCGTTATTGACGGCTCATTACCGCGTTAATACGGTATGATAATTAAATAAAACGCTGAGATGTAATTCGAATTTGATGCGAGGGTAATTTTGCTTGTGGCTTTGCGAGAATAAATTGCCTATTAGTTTACAGTATTATCACTAACGCTGGCCACGAGCGGTACCGCGCATCGGCGTAGAATCAGTTCGGACCGAGAGGAACGGTAGTATTACTTCGTCTGCGGAGCAGTACGGACATTTTCGCTGCCGGTCATTTGCGCAATTGTTTATCTGTCCTAGAAAAATTATGATTTCGTCAGCAAAACGACCGCGGTCGGACAAACTTCGAAAATTTATTGCAGAAATTCCAGACTTAATATATGAAGGTGCTAAGATTAAATGTGTAATCTGTAAAATCTCGTTAATGTGTTGGTCCAGACAACATTGTCTACGACACGTAAATAGTGAAAAGCATGTCTCAAAAAGAAATTGCGCACGAGACAATGAAAAATTTTTATTTAATTTATGCGTTACGTTTATCGCATGTAATATACCGTTTAATTTACTAGACAAGGAACCATTTATCTGCTTTTGGAATAACTATTCGGAGTGCAAATTACCAAGTCGAACATCGTTGCGAAGAATTGTGCCATCTGCGCGCGAACATATTGAACAAAAAATAAAATCGGAGTTGGAAGATCAACAATTGTGGTTATGTGTCGACGAAACAACAGATCGGAAGAAACATTCTGTTCTTAATGTAATGGCACGCAAATTGGAACCTCATCAATCGGCACCTTCAATTCTATTAGTCTCCAAACGAATACAACAGTGTACTGCCGAAGTAATTTCAAAGTTAGTGTTAAATACATTGGACAAGTTTGAACTTTCAACAAACCAACTCTTGATGTTAGTGAGTGATCGTGCTGCAAACATGCTTTCTGTAGGCAGGTCTCTTAAAAAGCATTCTGCTAATTTGTTACACATTACGTGTAAAATTCATGCTCTCAATCTTGTGGCCGATAGTATCAGAAAATGTTATCCTGAGGTAGACGCTTTAATAGCGCATACCAAAGCAGTATTTGTCAAATCACCGAAACGTATTCGCGAATTTCACAGACTGTGCCCCCGTATACCAGAGCCACCAGAACCTATTCTAACTCGTTGGGAACATGGTTGCAGGCCGCGTTTTATTATCATAAACATTTTGACAATATTAAGAACGTGGTTTTACAATTCGATACAAAGGAAGCTGCCGCTATCCAGAAAAGCCAGTCGAAATTTCAAGGTAGTCAGGTTAAAATGAATTTAAAACTCATTCACGACAATTACTTCGGGCTAGCAGATACAATAGAAAAATTACAAAATCCTGCGGTGCCGTTAGAAGAATCTCTACAAATAGTGCAACATGTTCACGCACAGCTATGCGCGATTGAAGACGCAAAAAATGTTTCTGTTCTAGAAAAATTTGAAAGTGTTTTTGAGAAAAATTCTGATTTTGGCACATTAAGACACATTTGTGAAGGTGCGTCAACAGAATCGGTAAGTTATTTGAAAGATTATTTTACTTACGCAAATATTACGTCACTAGATGTAGAACGTTCGTTCTCTGCATATAAACGCATTTTTTCCTCATGCCGTACTAGTTTTGCCGAAACAACAGTTGAAACATATCTAATGTTGCAGATATTTAACAGACATTATTCACTTTGTGATTTCACGGAGGACTCTTAAAATGGTAAGTGTTTGAGCACGTGTTATTTAATTTTATTAAAAGATGAGCGAAATTATTTGCGGCAGCAAACATCTCTATTAGCAGAATAACTCTAGTGGAACGCGAGGCCTGGTCGACTCTACGCTACTGCGCGGTACCGTTCATGGCCAGCTTTAATTATCATTATCGGTTTGCTAATAGGTTTGATTAAACTTTTGACGATCTTTATCTACACTTACGTGCATATAAATCGACCACTTCGCAATTTTGGAGTTCGTCATTTTGTTTTCTCTTAGAAAGAGTATAAAATTATAACAATCTTTAATCTTTAAATCTTTGAATCTTTAAATTATCTTGCAATTTTATTCAATTTCTATTTTATAAGTTCAACTTTTATTCTGTAAATTCATTTCGGAGAACCCTGTATGTTATTTTTGAATACCAGTGTATATTTTTCATTAATCAAACCGATTGAAGTTGTGTAACGATATTCCTTGACGAATATTTTACTTGTACTCGTCACGTACAAGGCCACAGTACGTCATAAGCAAAAAGTGCAACGCCATAGTCAAGGATTGTATATATAAGCCCTCAAGGTTTACATTTCGAGAGAGTCTTGCGTGGCAAATCGGCGGTGACACTGGCTACAATAAACTAAGTAGAGTCTGGGAAATATCGCTCGGGTAGTCGGATTATCCCGGGCAACCTTGGAATGTTTTCTGAGTTCGAGAAATATCCCGGAGGCAGTCAGCTTCGCCCGGCAACTCTGGAATATTTTTCAATTATACCCGTAGCGACAGCCATCAGCTGTTTAATAGATTTCGCCCCAAAGACCGCCATTGATGTTATTCAAGTCCGTAATTAACTTGTATTAAAATCCTTGCATTCACTTGATTTATTTTTACTTAAAGAAAATGACCGAAAATTCATTTTGCTAATACCCGTAACGAACGTTTGACCGTAGGACATAATAAGTAGTTTAAACAAACCCATATCGTTATACTATCTGATATATTTTCTTGAGAAAATATCTTTTCTGTTAAACGTTTGTTCTTTTCTGAAGTTATTTTGTCAAGAACGTTTAACCGCATCCGTAAATAAAACTTTGTAAATATTACTTACTTATTTCCATTCCGACATTGAGTTCTGGACACCAATCGCACCCCGGTTTACGATAAATAAACATCGTGCTTGGTACCACCGCAGAAACGCTTCATAATCACCAAAACCGTAAACATCGTAGTTAAAACCTAACACACGTGGGTGTTGTGTTAGGTTTTAAAGTAATTCAAATAATTTTGACAGTTGTTGAAACTACATTAATACTGTTGGCGACATCTATGAGCCGGGTGTGCCGACTAACTTGCCAAGCAAATCATTTAAGTAACGTTCAAGGAATTTTAAGGAGAACTGTTTATTCATAACTTGGTGAATTTTGAAGTTGCCCAAATAGTCCAGAGGAAGCACGAACCGTTGCAATATATATCGTCACCTTAGTAAGAAAAGTGCGTAACTCCATTAAAAGGAAATTTACAGGAGACCAAAAAAACGGTTTGGTTTTCGTATGTTCACAATGTAATTTTTTATTTCTCTTTTAGATGCTATTCTAGAATAATTTGAATGATTTTTGGGGAAAAATAATTCTGAAAACCTCTTTTTAATTAATATTAGATGGTAGTTAAATCTAATTTTTGATGAAAAAAAGGACTTACGTGCTTTTCTTGCTAAGGGAACGATATTCCTTTGTAACCTCGGTATTTTGTAGTATAAAAAAATTCAGAAACTTGCGAAAAAATAAGGGGTGGGGGGTTGTTTCCATAAACAGTTATTCGTTATAGGGAAAATATTTACGTCATCATTAAGAGAATATAAAACAATGTAAATCTTTTCTTAACTCCTCTTTGATATCTCTTATAGTTTCTGGGTTGAGTCCAACAGCAAAGGGTAGCGTTGAGTTTAGGGTGCCTTACACCCCGCCAGTGGGAGATTGGGAAGCTAGGAGAATTACCGTTGTTCTTGCGCAACATCGGTCTATAAACCCAAAAAGTTTCGTTTAAATCCGTGAGATACACTTACCTATGTTCCCTTGTAAGTGGATCTTTTTCCCTGTTTAACAGATTTGCATTCTTTTTTATCTAAATGGTTTCGTGAGCGGCCAAGTTACGTTCTTATTCAATTTGAGGCTTTCTTCGTTTATGTGTTATGCTACACTTAACGATTCAATTCTTCCATAGCGATAATGGAATATGTGTTCTTTGAATCTGGTGCCTGTTACCCGCTTCGTTTGTCTAATTGGAATTTTATAAATTTCCGACTTTCCCTTCGTATCCCGTTTATCCTTTGGATTACCCAGAACATTTTTGAGTGTATTTTGCAAATTGAAGCGCACGTTTATATCTTGTCCCCTAAAAACTTGACTAACACCTTTCGATATTCTGTGAAAGGGAAGTTTTACAAATTTCTTATTGCGAGTTTCTGCCGAAATTAAATTTTTTACTGTATTTACTTTTATGCAATGAAAAATTTAGCATTCAATTAATCTGACACAATGTATCTATTAGTAATGGTCTCCTTTCTGTTTTCACTAAATGATGTTTTCAAAATACTATTTTTTTAATTTAGTAATTCCACAGAACACTCAAATCCAACAAAACAAAGTCTCAACAGTAAAAGGAAATTTAGAAAATTCCACAAGAACAATAACAGAATTCCTTCACCGCCATAATATTTTCCTTCGGTTCTAAAGGCAATTCCGTTCTCGTGAAACCGGTCACATCGTCCGGAACACAAAGTAAACATAGAAATAATTCACAATCAACCATTTTATACGCTATTTTAATTCTATTTACTCCGGAACGCGGGCCCGGAAAAGGTGGCACTAGTATCGGCGGTCCGGAAGTAAAACGTAGAACACCTACATGCATACAATAGAATAGAGCGAAAACTTTACTACTTTAAAATTCAATGCGCGCAAGCCGACCCCGCGCTGTTTACGAGCAAAGCATAAAAGTGTGATTTAGAGAGGGAAAATGAACGGGCTATGTTTTGGAAAAACGCAGGGCGAAGGATATGGATAGTATCGTACAGAGCATATTTTCGTTTGCTGGATAAATAATGGGTTTCGCAACGGAAAGCTTCTATTTCCAGGAAGCCTCTGTGGATGGGAATGAATTGTGATAGACGACAGAGAAGTAAAATCGATATTAACTAATTACAGGAATTATGATTATTATTTTTAACGGGTTTTTATTGTATTGGACAAAATAAAATTATATTCTACCTTTCGACAAATACAAGGTGTCCCTGGATGGTGTTACAAAGAGAAAAAGCAATTATTCTTTATAAAAAATTCTGCTTTCCTCAAAATGTCCAAAAACATAATTTGCATTTGATTACAGACATACACTTACTTATGAATTCAATTATTGGAGTTGATAGTTTTATTTTTCAATTAAATAACAATGACTATTCAATATACCAGGGAGGATCGTAAAATAAGGTTCCCATATTTTTAAAAAATAGACAGCATTCTTTAACCTGCATTCCTTAACATTACACATCGTTTTAAAGGTAAAAGCTTAAAGCTATTTTTCGACATAATCGCCATTTCTATCCAAGCATTTTTGCAGACGGCGCTCCAACTTCTGTATCCCCATGTCGTAAAATTCTGCCGCCAGTCAAAATCTTTTCAATTGTGGTGTTAGAAATCTTAGGAATCCGAAGAGCGAGTTGACGAATGGTGATCCTCCGATCTTCAAGCAGTATGCTCTCGACCTTTTCAACGATTTTCTCTGAAACTGATGGTCTTCCGCTCCGCTCTTCATCGTGAATTTCCGTCCGACCTCCAGTGAATTCCCTACACCATTTGCGGACGTGTTGAACAGCTATACACTTTTCTCCATAAACTTCGGTTAATTGACGATAAAGGTGTATAGGTGAAACCCCTTTCGCGTTTAAAAAACGTATCACAGCGCGAATTTCACACCTAGCGGTAGTGGCGATCGGAAGTTCCATCTCGAACGGCTGCTTAGCCAACACTGAGCGGCGTAGCGAGACGGGGATGGTACGTATATAGAGTGGGAGAGCTGCTGCACACGCCAATGTTCTCGGATTTCGCCTAACACGTCTTATTACTGCTGTAGGGCTTTGGGAACCTTATTTTACGATCATCCCTCGTACATAGCTGCCTCCCATTTGTATAGGGTGAGTCAACGATAGAGTCAGGATAGATGTTTCGGATTATTGAAAATCTAATTTGCAAGGACTTCATAAATACCAAGGAAATCAGTTTGGAAAACGTTTAGAAACAAAAACGAAAACAAATAAACTGCAAGAAAAACGGAAGGATTTAAGAAATAAGATAATGTCTAAGAAGAGGTTAATTATCGATAATCTTTGTCCATACAACACTCCAAGAGTACAAAACAAAGTACGCACAATATCACCACGGGTTAAAAAACGATGAGCTATGTTGAAGCAATGGAAAGAACAAAAACAAGGAAAATTAAACAATGAAAAATCTAAAGCTAAACCAATATTTAAAGTAAACGATCTTTCTGTAGAAACAGGGGCACCGGATCTTCAAAATATAAACAAAGTGATTAAGGGGAAGCCTATTAAGACTCTGGAAAAGAATAAAAGAAAGAGCCCTTCACAGATAAAGTACGAGTTTGCGCCTAAGAACTATAAATTTAAAGGACCCAGTAACTTAGTGGAGAAAAAAGTTAAAACGGTTACAATTAAATGTGACGAGGATAAATACAAAACACCAAAGAAGAGCTTAAAAGTATATAAAAAGACACCAGCAAAGCAAATGAATAATAAAATTAATAACAAAGAAAATATTGGTGGTAGAAACAACACAAATCACTATGACTTATGTAGTAGAAAAATATTAATAACTGAGGAAAGTAAAAAAAATATACAAAAACAAATCATTCTTATAAATTAGAAGAAACACCTGAAAAACCTGTATTCCAACCAAAGAAAACAAATACAACAAAGACAAATCGAAAGAAGAAAAAAGTTATCAAAGAAATGAACAGAGAACAAGAGAGAGCCAATTCTTCCACGTCCGAACTGTCACCTGTGTACCCTATTAAAAATTGCAAATTCATCACAAAGTGGTTCGTCTACTGCCGAATCTAACGCTCCTAAAGAAATTACATGCCAGTATCTAAAACTAACCCAGCTATATATATTAGTCCGTTTGTCGCTATAAGTAGAGGTAAAGATGTGCAAGAAAAAGAGGTGTATGCGACAGTTCACCCGACTTGGAAGTTAATACTGGACCCAGAGCTGGCTGCTTACTTTCACAAACTTTTAGGAGGAGAGATATCAAGGATACAGCGGCTATGTGATGAATGGAATTTGTACAAGGTGGAACAGAAACCTCCAGAAGAAGCCTGTGATATGATAAATGTTGCAATCGGTCAGTCTCAGCTGCTTATCAACAAGAAATTTGAGAAATTCCGCAGCTTAATCCTGTCTTGCGAGAGTGGAAATTCGCAAAACCCAGTAACTACTGAAGATCTGCACGGATACTGGGACACAGCATATTTACAGGTTGAGAATCTTAATCATCGTTTTGACAATTTAGTGGGAATTAAGGTCGAATAATTGGGAAGAAATTGTACCGGAAAAGAAGATTGTAGTTGTGAAAAAAGCTGTCAAAACTAAAAAGGTACTAGCCTCATCACGTTTGAAGGATACTATCGAAACTGCCAGAAATGAAGCCAAATCACAAGGAGAAAAACAGGAAATTGATCTAGTTGTTGCAAATACTTTTGATGGAGGCTTCTTTTCGATACAGTCGCCCGAAGACTTACCAAAGCCATCTTAGAACCTCAAACTTCAAGTTCAACAAAAGCTAGAAAAAGCTTACTTACAGACGTTTTAACGAACGAAGCCGAGAAACGGGAAAGTTCACCCGAATTGATTATGTGGAAAGTAGCTCAAACGGTGAAGACCTTGGAGGAACCAATTCGTACACCCGGACGAAGTACATTTGTAAACTAAGCGTTCTAAATCAGCCGTAAAAGATACAGCGAAATCTGTTTTGTTTAAAGAAGAAGAAATTACTGAGGTGCCTGTGGGAAACCTAATTACATTTACACCAGATGAAGATAACACTTGGGCGTCCCGTAGAAGAAGGCTGTTTTTAACTATTGACTACGTAGGTTATTATTGTAAATATTAAGGATTTCTTTGTGTTCTTTACATAAACACTATTTATTGTTTTTATGATGTTTGATTGTGCAAAGAATAAATTATTTTTGATGAACTTTTTTTTTTGATATGGTTAGTAACTCCGCACATTTTAAAAGTATATAACAGTATACAGGGTGCGATAAAAAAGTAAAGTAACCAAAGGTTGTATTTTTTAAACGGGACGCCCTATATATGAATTAATTTTTTTAATTCTACGCCTAATTCTAAAACTTTTTCGTGATGTATTTGTTATGTTGAAATCGTTTTCGAGATATTCAGCTAGCTTTACGGGTAAAAACTCACATTTTCAAGCACCTATTTAATTGAAAATTTTAGCTTCGTTTCTGTAAGAAACACGTTTGTATTTGGTAAGTGGAAAAACAAATGTTAAGTTAATGGGTACTCTAAAACATTTGAGATATCGACTATAGGATGTTGAATATAATTGTCCAAACATGAAAAAAATTAAATTTAAAAAAATCACTTTTTTCAAATGGCACATCCTGTATCCTGTATTTTTATTTTATCTTGTAAAGGACTAAGAACTCTCTCATTTTTGTTGAATATGTCCTATACCTATCTTCAATTCTTTTTGAGATATATTTTTTTTCATTTTCTTGTATTAAGCAAATAAAACAGGCCATGAAAAAAAAATATTATCAAAAACAACAAAATGTTTTAAAAAGCAATTTTCCTACTATCTAGAACAAAATAAATAAATCAAAATAGGGCATTAGTCCTGCAGGCCATAAAAAAAAAGGTAGAAGTAATGTACACAAGTGTTGGAAAGAAAGAAGAAGAAAGAGTCTATGATTGCTAAAGATATTATTTTTCCTCATCATTGTTGACGTTATTTGCCAAGTTTTCAACGAAATAACCAACTTCTTCATAGTGTTGCTAAGACAATTCATTGCAGTCGAAATCAAAAGCATTACCACTATATTCCAACCTGACTTACGTCCCCTAAACGAAATGGGACGTTAAAAATTCGTCCCAAAAGCAGTATTTATCGATAATCGTAAATATCTAAATTAATGAACCGCGCAAACTTCCAAAAACCCCTAAAACTCTAAATAAAACCCGTCATCGCGATAACTTAATTTTTGAACAGGCGACATTTTCGAAGCCATTTAAAATCCGACCTCCGCAAACGGAATATTGTTTTCGAAGGATTGGCCCGGGGTAATTACCGTGTAAAAATGGGGTCGTCGCTTGTTAATGGCTCCTGGAAATTCTCCTCTAAATTATTAGTTATATACGTGTCCTGGAAAGCTAGTCCTTCCTCTTTGAATGTTATATGCACAAACGGGGACTATAAAAAATTAAATCGCAGGAAACATATAATGAACAAAAAACGTAGGAACGTGTATGAAGTGACTTTACATTTGATGTATCCATTACGTAGATTATCGTAATTTTTATATGTGGCTATTCATATGTATATGGGGGAAATTTTAGCAATTACGCAGATTGAAAATACTGTAATTTAACCTAGATATAAAAGGATGGCAATGTTGGTACTTTGCTGGATGTTATCTGCGGTGATATCTTAACTATTCTCATGATGCTTCCATCTCTTTAATCCGTTCAAATATTCGCTGAGGGCCAAATTTATACCTTCACTCGTCAAGTATTGTGTTTGTTTTTTCAAGGTAGTCGATTAACATAACTTCATTACTAGCTCAAAAGACAGCCGCCATCACTTTCCCGGCCGATAGAGCAGTCTTCATTCTTTGGGAGCTGATTCACCCTTCACATGCCATTGTTTCGACTGTGCCTTGCTTCAAGAGTGTGCCTATGTATCTAAATTTCATCGACGTCAAAAGTGCGGCTTATTTCGCTTAAACTGCTTCCAGAAGGTTTTAGAAATATTCATTCGAATGCGTTTTTGGTTCTGAGTGAAGCTGCTAGCTTTTTGATGCCCAAATCTTCAGTCAATCTATGACAAACATGTTCTTCCGAGGTGCGCACAGTCTCTGCTCTCTCCCTAACTGGAATTCGATGGTCTTCTAGCACCATTTCGTGAAGTTTTCCGATGTTATCGGTAGTGGTTGTAGTTTTTGGCCGTTCCGAACGTTCACCGTCAATCAAGTTGGTAGGACCGTGTTTAAATCCAGCGTCCCAAAATTTCACTGTATCGAATGATGGCGCAGAGTTCCCTTAAACATCGATGTAGTGTTCGCCATACAAAGTTTTGGAAAGACGATACTGTGCTGCGATGCGTCTAGTGCTGAAGGTGGAGATGTCCAACACTGCATCAACTACATTTTCTCCGTTGCATACATTATTTTCTCTAGCGTGATTACCTCGACTACTACGTTGAACAACAAGTGAACCAGTTTCTCTAAGTCGTTGAAAAGTGCGGACGAAAACTCTACGAGAATGTTGACGTCCATCAGGAAATCTTTAGCGTTACTCTCGAGATCGTTGAAGATCGTTTCCATCACAGTAACCATACACATAATCAATATCTGCATATTCAGCTGCACTAAACTTATGTTGTTATGTTGTTCGGCTTTTAAAATTAGATAATAAATTACCTAATCTAATCTATCGGCCGGTCGGAAACGACCCGAACGCTATAGTTGAATGCTACATTGCGAGACTGGGACACGCAGCATTTTTCTTATCTATATATAAATAGAGATACATCAAAAGAAGAATTATTCGAACTAATGATTAAGGTTCGACAAACGCGTGCTACGGCAGAAGCGCCGAGTGGGAATTTAGGTCGATGCGAAGCCATTGGAAAGTTTGCGTCTTTTAAAACATGGATCATCGTAGCTTCGCATGTGAATAAATATATTAGCCGTTTCCCTGGGTTGGAATATACAGGTATTATCATTCATCATTTCACTGTAGAAGACGTATTAAAAGTAAGCGTCATAAGCAACAATATTCCGTACTGGGAATTTCTGTATGATTTTATGTTTATGCTAAGTGTGTACAACATCCCACAACATCTAGTAGACAAGGTACACTTTCGTCTTTTTTGGAATAAATATGTTCCCTCGCGGAAACTACCAACCAATAGACAATTGCGATACAATTTACCATATTTGCAGGGTACAGTAAAAAACTGTATAGTAGACGAGTTGAAAAATAAGAAAATTTACGTGGATGAAACAACTGATGCACAGAAACAGCGTGATTCATGTTGTAGCGCGTCCTTTAAAACGTAATGATCCAACAGCTTCCTTGTTATTAACCAGTAAAGGAATTGAAAAAAGTGATGCTGAAACCGTTGTGAAGACGATAAAAGATTCGTTAAGAGAATTTTGTATCACAGGAGCCCAAGTCACAATGTTACATAGTTACTGATGGCGCTGCAACAATGCTGAAAGTTGGTAGGATGCTTTCCGACTCTCCTTTACATAACATGTCTCATACACGCGTATCATCTCGTTGCAGGAACTATTCGAAAGAAGTATCCGATGGTGAATAATTTAATAGCATCTACCAAAAAAATGTTTGTGAAACCTCCCAAACATATTCACGTTTTCAAACAATTGTGTCCGAAACTTCCACTACCACCTCAGCCTGTAATAACCCGATGGGGAACATGGCTCCAGGCAGTAATTTATTATCGCCAGCGGCAATCAATATAGCCTCATTTTTCAGTGTTTGGCCCACGTGCTCTAAATTTTAGTTCTTATTTATTCATCTGTTCTCTAAGTATGGCCGTGGTTGTAAAAACTGTCTTAACACTTTTGGTTATATATGTGGTGAGTTTGTAGTTAAGAAACATCAAAGAGACATTACTGACTTTGTAAAAAAAGTATACTTTGCCGATTTTGGTGTAAAAATCGGAGATCAAGAAAAATGATGGGCTCCTCACAAGGTATGTTATGTTTGTGTCCAGGATCTTAGGAAATAGTGGTAACAGTCACCTCAAATCGGTATGTGGATATGATCAATACGTTTCTTCTCCCACAACTGCAGAGGCTAAACTTGCAAGAAGGCATATGATTTCAGCAAGATGGGGCTACTGCTCACACATCAAGGATATCGATGAACCTGGTGCGGAACTTGTTTCCAGGTCGCGTGATTTCCAGGTTTGGAGATGTGCCCTGGCCTCTTCGATCTCCTGACCTTAACATGTGTGATTTTTTTTTGTGGGGATATTTCAAGGAAAATGTTTATTAATATGAACCCCGTAATTTGAATGACTTGAAGGCGGCAATTTGTAGAGAGGTGGAATTGATCGCAGAGGAGACACTGGAACGAGTGTGGAGAAGCTTCAAGGACAGAATTGAAAATTGCATCAGGAAAGCCGGAAATCACCTTCCTGACTTAATTTTCGCTACATAAAGTAAATGGCATATCCCAAAAAACATGATAAATTAAATAATTTTCTTTTGTTAAATTGATAGTGTTTTGATTTTTTTTTAATGTAAATGTTCCTCGTGGTCACCTTGTATATCCAATTTTCCCCATGTTAAAATATAATCGATGTCATATTGTGAGAGAACTATGAGTGATACAAAAAAACTGATACCAGATACGGTTTCAGCACCCAAAAATACATAGGATTTGAATGTATTTGTTTTAAAAGTTTTTACAAATATTTTTTTGTTGGCCTGTGTTATAAGTTATCATCTTGACAAGTAAATCGAAATTAAAGGCAGTTCTCGTTGACAAACCCTTCTATTTCTGGGTTCTCCAGTATTTACATGTTTGTTGCAGTCCGCCTTGTCCAAGCACATCAAATGTTTCTCGCATACTTTACAAACTATTTGAGCACCGTAGTAGAACAAATCCGGAAAGTCACAGATAAACTTATTTACTGTGCCAGCAAAGGATTTCCTAAACTGAACGAAGAATAAACAAGCGGACGCTGACAAAGCGAAAATCGATTTTGACACACAACCCGCTACTCCGGTGAAACGCCTATGTATTGCAGAGACGATCACGTCGCTCTCGTTATTATTTTGTTCCTATTTTCATTTCAACAAGGATATACAAATGCCGCATTCGTTAATTAAATCATAGCCAACTTCAAAAAACACGTTAGTCTCTCGCCTCTCCCAATAATGGTCCGAGAATTCCCCCAAAAGAGGTCTTCCATCGAACCCCACATATAGGTACGCACCAGGCAACGTACGGGATTATAACAATTACGTCCGAATTTTCTCTTTTTTTTTGTATGGGCTGGTTATCTCTTCTTTCTATCCGCCGATTTTTTTCCATTTTCGCATGCCCACATTCATGTCCCAACGCGCAAATTCATTACGACCGATCTCGTCTATGCTTCTCGTTTTTTTTCCTCTCTTTGATGTTCGTCCTATGCGAAAGCTCACGTGCTAAACGGATATTGAGATTTATGTGCCGCATCAGGATCTACCTGTACAGGTAGAGGTATAATAGGCAGGCCCGCTATCGCACACACAGCAGCGGCCCCTTCGTTTTGGCGCTGTATGTTTACTTCTTCGGAGAGCCATAAATCAGTCCCCTGTTTTTGCTAGAACACGGATAAAGGATGAGAGACGTGAGAGGCGAGGGGAACCGAATAGTATCGCCGTTACGACTAACCGCTCCCAGAGGTCACGATTAAACCCCCCGATAAGCTGGTCTACAGGCTACTGCTGCTGCTGGCCTGTTAGCCGCCTGCTGTTGTCCAACACGCGCCGCTGCTAACTCGCCTAAAAACGGGCATCATCGGAGAAAAGGTAAAGCTAGCGCACGTGCTAGAGAAAGAGAGAATGATGTACACTACGCGGAGTATATAGTAGAACGAAACAGAAAAGCTTACGTGAATTTTGTGTCTTAAATCAGCTTCAAAGCTCATTACTTAATAAATTGTACCAATTAAAATTGTCCTAATATAATTGGTTAAAACAGAATTCAAGTCTTCATCTTCTACCCCAGCTTACTTATCATGGAACTACAAACTGCATTGGACTCAGCCTTCTCCTTGGTTTGATTCACAAAATTTGCTCAAAGGATGGATGCAAATAATATCATCCTCAGTTCCATCCTCTTCACACTCTAACAGGACCAATAATTACATGTCAAATGGTCTATAGGGTTCCCCAGTACGGTTACATCTCAGCATCCGGACGAGCTAGGAGCTATGTTAAGTTTGGATCCGATGGAAAGCTCTCGGCGAGCGCTTTAAAACCAAAACAAACTCAACTCTCTAGCTCTAACCGCTCCGATGCTAGAACGTCTCAAAGTTATTGAAAGAAGACAATGAAAGCAGAAAAACCAAAAAAGCAAGAAGGTTCTGCTTGGTCGCAATCGATTCAGCGGACAATTTTCGCAATTATCGGAACCCGTCAAATTCCTCGATCAGAAATGCATACCTAACGATAAAATCGGCGAAAACTAGAACGATGTCGATTTCGGGCCTCGTCCTGACGCCGTTTTTGGTTGGTCGAAAAACAACAAACGCCCATAACTTCCGAACGGTTGGAGCAATCGAAGCAAATGATGATATCGTTTTGATACACGTCGAAAGCCGCGTCTTTTGGTATATAACTCAACGTGATTCGGAGCAATTTTTTATTTTGCAGCTGTTTTAAAACAAAAAAATTCCAAATTTTTACTGCTCTCTTATATCTCGGCATCCGAACGAGCTAGGAGGTTAAGTTTGGGTCCGCTGGAAAGCTCTCGGCGAAGCCCGATGTTTTTTCCCATAATCTATGCATTAAAATGTTCATTTTGATGAACATTTTAATATAATTCAGCCTCATAATCCGTGGTTACGTTTTAATGTAGGAAACGCAATTGTATCTCAATAACCGACGTGATACTTAACATTTACCTCTGCTTTTTTAGTGTAAGAACCACAATTTAAAATTTATCATTATATTTTAAATCAGGAAACCCTGCTATACTTTTTATTTCTTAGTAACACACTTAACGCTTAAAATTAACCTTAATTTTTTAATAAATAAATAAAAACAATTTTATCTCAGTAACACTCTTGACACATAAAGTTTATCTTTATCATTTAACGTACGAGGCACAATTTTATCTCAGTAACACACCTAAGCCTTAAAATTTATCTCTATCTTTTAGTATAGGGAACACCATTTTATCTCGGTAACACATTTTACACCTAAAATTTACCTTTTCCTTTTAGTATAAGAAACACATTTTTATCTCAATAACACACTTGACACTTAAAATTGATGTTTATTTTTTAGTATTTTGCAGGAAACACCCTTGACACTTAAAGTTTACCTTTAGCTTTTAAAGTATGAGACACAATTGTATCTCGGTAATGCACCTTACCCTTAAAATTCATCGTTATCTTTTAGTATAGGAAACACCATTTTGTCTCGGTAACACGTTTGACACCTTAAATTTACCTTTTCCTTTTAGTATAAGAAACTTATTTTTATCTCGGTAACACATTTGACAATTAAGCCTTATCTTTTAGAACGAGAAAAAATTTTATCTCAATAACACATTTTGCGACTGAAATTTACCGTCACCTTTTAGTACAGGAAACACAGTTGTATCTCAGTAACATATTTGACGTATAAATCTATTTATATATCTCTATTTTCTAGTGTAAGGAACAATGCTACCTCTGTAATACATTTAGCGGTTAAAATTTACCTTTATCTTTTAGTGTCATTAATACTGAGTGTTAGAAATTTTTTGGAAGTTTTCTATTTTCTTACAAAAACAGGTAACTTGTAAACTTCTAATACTCAACATTAATGACACTAACCATTTTATTTGAATATGTTGAATGAAACAAATCGGATTTTGAATTTGAGCTATTTAATTTATATTTTAATATAGAAAACACAGTTTTATCTCAGTAATACGTTTGACACTTAAAATTTCTCTTTATCTTTTAGTACAGAAAACACCATTTTATTTCGATAACACATTTGGCACTTGAGGTTTACCGTTTCCTTTTAGTATAAGAAACACAGTTTCACCTCAGAAACACACTTGACGATTGAAATTCAGTCCTATCTTTTAGTATAGGAAACACCATTTATCTCGGTAACACATTTGATACCTAAAATTTACCTTTTCCTTTTAGTATAAGAAACACATTTTTATCTCGGTAACTCATTTGACGATTAAGCCCTATCTTTTAGTATGAAAAACAATTTTATCTCAATAACACATTTGGTGACTGAAATTTACCTTCACCTTTTAGTATAGAAAACAATTTTATCTCAGTAACACATTTAAAATTTACTTTTATTTTTTGATATGAGAAACACTATTTTGTTTCAGCAACACATTTGACGCTTAACATTTACCGTTTCCTTTTTTAGTACAGGAAACACAGTTTTAGCTCAGAAACACACTTGACAATTAGAATTCAGCCCTTCTTTAAGTATAGGAAACAATGTTACCTCAGTAATGCATTTAGCGGTTAAAATTTACCTTTATCTTTTAGTCTCATTAATACTGAGTGTTAGAAGCCTGAATGTTTCCTATTTGTGTAAGTTTTCTATTCTTAAAGAAACAATTAGATGTCTTGAACGATCAGATTTTGAATTTGAAATATTTAATTTATCTTTTAGTATAGAAAACATAGCTTTATCTCAGCAACACATTCGTCGGTTAAAACTTTAGTTTTTAGTCTAGGAATCTCCATTTTGTTTCCTTGTGGTATACGAAACACTATTCTATCTCAGTAACAAACTTGACGCTTAAAATTGATCTTTACTTTTTAGCACATGTAGCAAACACCCTTGACACTTGAAGTTTATCTTTAACTTACACCCTAACCCTTAAAAAATTCATCGCTATCTTTTAGTACAGGAAACCTCATTTTATCTCTGTAATGCATGTAACACCTAAAATTTACTTTTTCCTTTAAGTTACTTCGAAATATCAGCAAGGCATAACTGTGTTTCAGTATTTAATAAACTCCCTCACCAAAAAACACTCCCCAATTTACAGTTTTTAAAAACCACACTTAAAACACTTTTAATCGACAAATGTTTATACAACAATACAGATTTTTAAAATGTTATTGTATGTAGAGTCCTCGTTCTTTGTATTTTATCGTATTGACGTGTCCAATGTCTTTTTAATCTAAATGGACAAAAAAAAAAACACATTTCTATTTCAGCAACACATTTGACGATTAAAATTCAGCTCTATCTTTTGGTACGGGAAACAATTTTATCTCAGTAACACATTTGATGTTTGAAATTTTCATTCATCTTTTATAGAAGACACAGTTTTATCTCAGTGACACATTTGAAGCTTAAAATGTAATTTTATCTTTTAGTATAGGAAACACCTTTTTATCTCGGTAACACATTTGACGCTTAAAATGTATCAATTCGTTTTAGTATAGGAAACACAGTTTTATCTCAGAAACATTCTCTCTTTTAGTATGGGACACAATTTTATCTTAGTAACACATTCGGCGGCTAAAATTTACCTTTATTTTCTGGCATAGAAAGTTTTATCTCGACAATATACTCAATGCACACAATTTTATCTCATTGTCAGTAGCATTCTTGGCGCTTAAAATTTATATGGTAATCGTTTCCATATACACAATTCGTAGTGTACACGAAGAGATAAAACTAAATCGAACGTACACCGGCTCCAGATCGACATCTATATATGTTACAGCGAACCAGAGAAACAGAGATGGGAAAATGGTTTCATTAACCCGATGCCTGTTACGGCTGACTTTTAACGGACTACAGATTAAGCCGGGTTTTCCGGTTGCCCTTTCCCCATCAACGTGCAGTAGTATAAGTGGTATACTAGATAGATACGGGACTAGTTTGCTCGATGCTGTTGCAAAAAAACTCGGTAAATTGTACGACTGGCTTTTGCCGTTTTAAACTCTGCAGGTGAAAAACAGTCGGGTGTATGTATGTATGTACATTCGTGCTGTTTTTTCTGCTGAATCAAATTGAATATAGATTGGCTTATGAAAATATTCTACTTGAGAGATCTGATTTCGTTACCGGTATACGTGTAGTAGGTAGGAGAAGCAAAATAAAAAGTTTGGACGTATTAAATAACATGGTTAGGATTTAGTACGCTAGCCTCTCATTATTTAGTTTAGAAAACTAAAATTAAACCAGTAAAAATTACGAGGGGAGTTTTTTATGTTAGCTGCCTAACTATAAAAGCAATATGCTATCGCAACATTTTTCTTATGTCAAGTTTCTGTGATGGTTTAACCTTCAAATTTGGCCCCAATTTGTCATTTATATATCAGTTTAAAGAAGCGAAAATAGGTGTCTTGAACATAGAAGGGTCATGAAATTTCTATCGAAAGAAGACAGTAACCCGCAGAATATCCATGAAAGTATGGAGAAAATAGTCCGTCTAACTTAAATATTGGTGCAAGCAGTTCAAATCAAGTACAAAATCCAGTCATGATAACTCAAAATGTGGAACGGTTGCGACCAGGCAGCACCGTTTTGATCTAGGTCGAAAGCCGCGGCTTTTAGCATATAACTCAATGCGATTCGGAGCATTTTTTTTTATCTTGCAGCTGTTTTAAGGCTTTCAAAAATTCCATCATTTTGGATATACATTTTTTCGGCTTTCTTATATCTCGCCTTCCGGATAAGCTAGGAGGTTAAGTTTAAATTCCATTGGAAAGCTCTCGGCGAGTTCTTTAGCTATAACCGTTCCGATGCTAGGACGTCTCAAAGTTTAGAAAAGAAGATTCCTTTTTTTAGCTTTGAAGCTCCGTAGCTCCCAAACCGAAAAAGCTAGAAGATTGTGCTTGACCGCAATCGATTCAGCGGACAATTTTCTATCAGTTCCCGTCAAACAGAAATGCATAGCTAACGATAAATCGGACGAAAACTAGAGCGATGTCGATGTCGGGCCTCGTGACAAACGCACACAACTTGCGAACGGTTGGAGCAATCAAAGCAAGTGTTCAGTCAAATTCAAATTTCCCGCGAGAAAATACCGAGAGACAACAAAAACGGTTTCTAGAGAGTATGTATATAAATGGCGGCAGCATACCCACGATAGTTTTGGTACATTAGTAATATACAATGTATTATAATCGTATTTCAATGTAAATAAACAAATATATTGTAATCGAATGTAAATAAAGCATATAAAAAGCATAATCACGTCCAACAGCAAGTAATGATATCGTTTTGATCTACGTCGAAAATCGCATCTTTTTGGGATAAAACTCAGCGCGATTCGGAACAATTTTTTATTTTGCAGCTGTTATAAGGCCTTCAAGAATTCCATCACTACAAATTTTTACGGCTCTCTTATATATCGGCATCCGGATGAGCTAAGAGGTTAAGTTTAGGCCCGTTGGAAAGCTCTCCATGAGCTCTTTAAAACCGAAAAAAGCTCAACTCATTAGCTCTAACCGTTCCGATGCTAGGACCTCTCAAAGTTTAGAAAAGGAGATTCCTTTTTTTAACTTTGAAGCGCCGTAGCTCACAAACAGAAAAAGCTAGGAGCTTGTGCTTGGTCGCAATCGATTCAGCGGACAATTTTCTCGTAGAAAAGAAGATTTCTTTTTTTAGCTTTGCTCCGTAGTTCCCAAACTGGAAAAGCTAGGAAGTTGTGCTTTGGTCATAATCGATTCATCAGACAATTTTCTATCGGAGCCTGTCAAACTCGTCAGCTCGTCGCGAACGGTAGACATCCGGTTGAGCTAGGAGATTAGGTTTAGGTCCGTTGGAAAGCTCTCGACGAGCGCTTTAAAACCAAGAAAGGCTCAACTCTTTAGCTCTAACCGTTCCGATGCTAGGGCGTAAAACTACTACGCTATTGATTTGTACTTGTTACTTTGATATCGAAAAAGTTCATTAAAATCAATTTTTCTTATTAATGCAAAGGTGTGTTGAATGAACAACTCCCAATTAATTACATCCAGCGAGTTCGCAGCGAAACATTTATTCCACGTATATATCCTACGCTGTTCCTCGTACCTTCATGTCATTAACGCTTATTTAAGCATTTCGAAACGCTAAATTAACATTTGCGGCAACGGCACGTACAGCATAATGCATGTTTATGTTATGTTATTCGAGCTTACAATTTACTGTTATACCTACCTTCTCGGGTGTGATTAATATTCCCCGCTTTGCCGGGGAGTTAGTTTCGAGTCTCCGGCATACACCCAAAGCATCTCGCCCCTCCGCGAACGTCCCGCATAACTGGAGCAATCCGTCTTTGAAACAAGTCCATAAGTTGGTCACATTAACTGCACCGAGCGCCCTCTATCCGAGTGCATGGAAGAGAGTTAATAATGGCCTTCTTAGCTAATGTTAGTTAGTTAGATACATACACTATCTCTCTTGTACCCACCGAAATGGGTGGAAAAGGCAAGAGAAGGGGCAGCCTTTGACTGATGGTGTTCCTCCGCAACTTATAAATTACCCCGGAAGACCTTTGATCTATTTCCGTCTTCGCCCTTCGCTCGCTATACCCCCTTTATCGCTCCATAACTCCCCCCTTCCTGCTTCGCCGCGTCTTCGTTCCGTTGGCTCCTCTCTCAACATTTGCATCCGGTTGAAATTTTCATTAAAACTTGCGCACGGTAAATACGGTTAAGGAATCTAATTAATGGCTTTCGTAAATTATGGATTTCTTCGCGATGGGGGGACTGTCTGCAGATAACTCGAATATTTGGCGGGATATTTTCGCTTGGACGTTGAAAAATTCGCTAGAAGATAGATTTTTCGCTTATAAATATTATTTACGTACATTATCTCGGCAAAAGGATTAAGGATTGTGAGATTTATATGAAAGTAAATATATCTTAACTAGATAGAATGTTATTTTTCTTATACTACTCTTAAATAACTTAAGCTTAAGCCGAATGGTTTGAAGGAAAATAATATCTCTAATGGACAAGATCGAGCGTAGTCTATGTACCACATAAATTGCCTAATAAATGAAATAAATTCTGAGTTGGTTATAGTTTTTGCGTAACAAAGGCTTGACTATTTACTGTTTTAGTAACTACACAATATTACATAAAAAATTTTTAGTCAACATATCCACTTAATCAAAAATGAGCATCATCTGGGATAATTTTTTGTCCAACATTATGATCCGTTTCAGGTTACCCTAAAATCTAAGCAGCAAACTCACGATGTTTATGATGGTCCACGGGCTTCACTTGTTTTGCCAGCACAATATTGTACAGGTGTAAACCGAAGACCTTTTGCAAAACCCACCAAGTTGTCATTCCTTTAAGCCCGCATTCTAGAGCACGACGAAAAATCCATAAATTTGGAACCTCTGCAACACCATCCGTTCCAACAGCAATGTTCTCTACATCCTCTTTCTCCATTTCGACGTCTTAGACAATTTTTTGAAGAATTCGAGGAATAACGAGCTCATAAGGTCAATTATGTGGACTATCTATTGATACACTGGGCATCAAATTTTGAAATTTTGTTTGTGCCGCTCATAACTTGACGCTACTAAATCTAAATATAATAAAATAAATTCTGAGTTAGTTATAGTTTTTGTGGAACGAAGGTTTGTCTATTTAACATCTTGATGACTAGAAGGTTACACGAAAAATGTTTTTTAGTCACTAACTTGCCTTTTTCTGGTTTTTCGCTTGTGTGTGATGTCTGACGACTCCAGAATTCTCATCCAACAATAGTCCGTTAACGTGATAGCGTTCCACTTTCCCTAATATCTCTTCTCCATTAAAGAAATAACTTGATGGAACCTCTCGCCGTGTTCATCGCTGACTCCACAATTCATCGGAAAAAAGTCAAGGTGGGAACGCAAAAAGTGCAGTCTTAGTGACATATTGCACCACATATCTTCGTAGGCTAATAGCAGATTGTTCACTAAATCTTTATAGTCTTCTGCTCTATAGATAGCTATGAATTTAGTAACCACTCCCTTAAATGCAATCCACGTAAATTCCTCAATATATTCAATAATTCCATCGAAGATTTCATCTTTGATCAGTTTTCTAATTTGAGGGCCTACGAAAATTCCTTCTTTTAAATTTGCCTCGCTGATTCTTGGGAACGTCTGGCGAATATATTTAAACGCATTACCTTCTCAATTCATCCCCTTCACAAAATTTTTCATTAATCCTAGTTTTGTATGTAATGGAGGCAGATATACTTTATCTGGATCTATTTATGGTTCAAATTTCACATTCTTTACTCCAGGTGTTAGTGATTGACAACAAAATTTCGTATATCCAAGTTGTAATCCAAGCAGCAGCGCAATCCCCACACAGATGGCATTTGTATTTTGAATATTGAATCGCTTGTAGAAGTATCTACACATTGTCATATGATTTCTTCATATGTACAGCATGTATGTACAATGGGTATTGATGACAATACATTTCCATTATGAAGAAGCATTTTAAATTTAATTTGGACGAATCAATAAACAAACGCCGTTCTTCTGGTTGGTGTTCGAATCCAAATGCACTCAATTTTGTCTTATTTTCTTTTTTTCTTTTTAAATTGAAGTGGACATTTTATTTAAGTGAAACTTTTATTCTTAACGTTACTCGTACAATAACATCTACAACCTACTCGAAACAAAACGTTAATAGATACAAGCAGCATACAAAATTTACTTCCTTCCACTTACTTTAACTAACAAGCCGCTGGCCATACCGCATGTACCCGATCCCATTTTACACATTTCAGCTGCAGCTCTTTCTAGATAAACTGCTAAAAGATTCTATTCGATGCAGTTTTTCTCTCTGCGGTATAGGTGTAACGTTTTTAACAGAACCATTTGGCGGTTTACATTGTTTCGACTTTAGTACCGTCTTTGGTTTTTACGATGCCACGTGGTGGACGTTTAATTCCCTACATGTGTTCCGAATTATCTCAACGTGCCGTGCTCCCATTAAACTTATTTTCCTCTCATTCCCCCGCTTGCCTTCCCTCGTTATGGGAGGTACTTGCAAGTTTACATCCACCTGCACGATTTATGACTTTAGTTTATCTGCGTATGGAAATGCGGATGTAATTTGAATAAAGAGTTGCTATAGGGTAGAGGAGGGAGAATTAAATCAAAGTTGTTCGAGTCATTTAAGGCTAAAATGGGCATAAGACCAAAATACTACAAAGCGTTAAATGCAAGCTGTTCTTAAAATTGAAGCACTGATATTCGCCACAGATACTACTCGTATTATTGCAGTGCAAGTCAGAAAAATGTTGCGAAGATCTGTACGACGCCACGAACAATGTGCAAAATCGACAATTTGACGCGACAAAAATGCAGCAACGTAGAAATTGATGGACAAAGAATAGGTGAGAAAGAGTGACGTCTAGTAACAAATGAGGGAAGATAAAAAGGTTTTTGATGCCGAATACTTCAACGAGGAACGTAAAATCCCAAAAGCTCCAATAATTCCGCAGCAAGAAGCATGTTGTTGATTAATTTGTAAATAAAAGAAATCTGTGAAACAACTCTGCGATTGGGCAATGAATTATCATTGAACTCTGATAGTAATTGGCTGTACGAGTAATTATGAGGCAAAAAAACGGAATGAGTGCGATAGTACAGTGTTTTTAGAAACTTTCTTTGAACTTTTTTTATGCTACAGAGCAATATTCAAGCTTAGATCTGATAAATGCATTAAAAAAACTTATAACCGCATTATTTTCCAAGCATTTTATGTTTCTAGTAAGGAATCCAACAATGTTTAAAGAGCAAGTACATATAACAAACAGCGAGATGAAATACAGTTGGTTATGTCATTGAGAAAAATTAGAAAAAGTAATGGTACGCCAATTCGTAATGTATACCCGCAGGATGTAAAGCCACGGTACTCAACATAATTGGTACGCTCAGATAAATATGATCGGAAAACTTCAATCAGATTTGAAGAAACACCAAAACCATCTAATTTATGTAAGACTAAGTCACGATGAACAGTGTCAAAGGCTTTGGTGCCCGTACATATTGTGTCAACTTGATATTGTTCGTCCAACGCATCAGATACAAAGTGTACAAAGGAGCATAAATAAGTAGCAGTTGATCGACTCTTAATGAAGCCATGCTGGTGAATGGAAAGCTGATTGGCAACGCGATTATAAATGGGCTTATAGAGCATAACTTCAAATATTTTCGCAAAATTACAAATAAGGGATTATGATCTATAATTTTTAATGTCGTTTTTGTTTCCGGATTTAAAAATAGGGATTATCTTAGAGCGTTCGCAGCAATCAGGGAACTCCTTTTGACGTAATATTAAATTAAAGATGTGTAAAAGTGGAATTTGTAAGACGTACTTGCAATCTTTAATAATAAACGCATGAACTGAGTCGGGACTAGAGCAACGCAACTGCGCTGAAAGCCAGTGGCGGACGCATAAAAGTTTACACAAAATAAATTAAATGTAATACGTGCTCAAACACTTACCGTATTAAGAGTCCTCCGTGAAATCACAAAGTGGATAATGTCTATTTAATATTTGTAACATTAGATATGTTTCCAAAGTTGTTTCGGCAAAGTGAGTGCGGCGTGAAGAAAAAGTGTTTTTGTATGCCGAAAACGAACGTTCTACATCTAGTGACGTTATATTTGCGTCATTAAAATAATCTTTCAAATAACTTAACGGTTCTGTTGACGCGCCTTCACAAATTTGTCTTAATGTGCCAAAATCAGAGCCTTTATCTAAAACACTTTCAAACCTTTCTGGAACACAAACATTCTTTGCATCTTCTACCGCGCATAGCTGTGCGTGAACATGTTGCACTATTCGCAGATTCCACTAACGACACCGAAGAATTTTGTAGTTTTTTTATCGCATCCGCTAGTCCCACGTAATTGTTCTAAATAATTTCCAAATCTGTTTTAACCTGACTATCCTGAAATTTCAAGCGGCTTACCTCGACAGCCGCAGCTTCCTTTGGGTCGAATTTTAAAATCACATTCTTTATATTCTCAAAATATTTAAGATAATAAGATGCAGCCTCTAACCATGTTCCCCAACGAGTAAGAATAGGTTGTGGTGGTTCAGGAATACCGGGGCATAGTCTATGAAATTCCCAAATACGTTTTGGGGATTTTACAAATACAGCTTTTGTACGTGCTATAAGAGCGTCTACCTCGGGATAACATTTTCTGATACTATCTGCTACGAGACTGAGAGTATGAATTTTACATGTAATATGCAACAAGTTAGCACAATGTTTTTTAAGAGATCGACCTACAGCAAGCATGTTTACGGCACCATCACTCATAAACATCAACAGTTGATTTGTTGAAAGTTGTTAACTTTTCCAATGTATTTAACACCAACATTGAAATTACTTCGGCAGTGCATTGTTGTATTCATCTGGAAGCTAGTAAAATTGAGGGTGACGATCGATGTGGTTCCATTGTGCGTACCATTACATTAACCACAGAATGTTTTTTACGATCTGTTGTTTCGTCCTCACATAACCACAGTTTTTTATCTTGTAACTCCGATTTAATTCTTTTCTCGACATGCTCACGAGCAGACGGCACAACTCTGTAATGTTCTCTCACTTGGTAACTTAAAGTCCGAATATCCATTCCAAAACGAGACGTATGCTTTCTTCCTTAGTAAATCAAATGGTAAATGCCGCCTTTCATAGTTACCAAACACGAACCTGCGGTGATTTGCATGCTTCAACTAACACCTTCACCGTGACGCGCCTGGGAGTCAATAGCTTAGGTACTAATATCTACAACAAAATTCCTGCTGAAATTAAAAGCAGAGGAACTTTTAGAAACTTTAGATTTCGTTTAAAAGCCAAATATTGAAGCGCGATATCCCCACCCTTGGCCCTATGAAGACGAAATTCAGACGTTGTGTTATTTTTCGTATCTATTTGCTTAATCGACAAATCCCTGGATATGAAGATATTCCTCTTGACAGGATAATGCTTCAAAAGTCTACTCTTCCGCAGCACAGATGAAACTTCCTCCGCCGAATGCGGTATCACCTTTAAAGGCCTGTTCCTTCTAGCATTCCTAACCGACCCAAGTCTGAAAATTTTAATCCCATCCATTTTAATGCATTTATCCAGCTCCATGAACTTGAATAAGTTATCCACTCTAACTGAATCAGGAACGTCGCTCTCATCAAGATTGTAAATAATCACATTCTTTTCGCGGCGCCTACGATCTTCAATTTCTAGGAGAATCAGTGACCAGGTCCGCAATCCGTGACACTTCCTTCTGTAACGCAGCTATTACGTTGATGAGGTTCTGAATTTGACCAGCAATATCGATCGAAAATGAAGTTATACTTTAAAACGTTCTTATTATTTATATCTTGGTTTTGTCTAGTGTTAATAGTACAATTAATTGGTCATTTATAAGCTACACAAATGCCAAAAATATCAGCTGTCCATTTGTTCCCGTTCCAATGACATCAAATGTAACAATTAAGCTTTGTAGAAAGTTTTAATAAATACAGTTGAATAGCACGAGAACGCTGCATTTTAGACATATGCTACATAAAGTCACTCTAAAATTGAGCGAGGAATCAAAAAATTACATAATATATGGGGTGTACAATTTAAAATAACGAAGTTTGGTTTAGTACAGCCTTAACAAAGCACTCTGTTTAACAAAAAATAATCCAAAAAGATACACGCTTTCAATTGATGAAATTTTTATTTAAAACATTTTATTCTAAAATCGATAATAAAGAAGATATTACACAATCAAATTTATAGTCTTTTTCCACTTCGAAACCAAAATCCAATGTATCTGAGACACGCAACTCAGGCTTTTGTTAATGTTTGCTCTATATAATCCTTTAGGCCAGTCGCAAAAGCTTACGCGACTGTTTTAGGGTAAAAGTGACCCTTGTATTGTGCACGTAACAAATTTCCCCTTCCAATTTTTTTCTGAAATAGATTGGAAAACGTGATTTATAAGTAGGAAGGGTCGTTTTCCACAGATACATAGTTAATTACCAACCAAAATTCGCACAAGTAGCCACGTTCCAAACTGGAAAACACAATCCAGTAATAATTTTATTCATGTATGGTACCCGCATCCTTTTCTTAATTACCGTTTGCTTCTGTTTTTGCCAACGTTACCATTTCGACGCATACACGTATACGTATATAGATCACAAAGGATGACGTTAAATAATAATGGTAAATGTAAACGAACAAAAGGTATAAATAATGAACGAAAGCATAAAATTATATGAGTTGAATATAATGAACATTATACACCTACAATATTTCATTCTTATCACGGATGTATAATTTAAAGTTTTCAACGTGGAACATGCGAAGTGGTTCTTTAATAAAAAGGAAGTAATTAAAACAACGCTAGGATTGTTTCATAAAATCTTTCAACCAGTAGGTATTTGTTTTAAGTCAATAATACTCGATTTAATTCCGATTGTTCACATAGCAAAACAAAATTAATTTTTCCATATCTTTCTCAATTGTCTGACAGTTAAAATTTCTCATTTACACTTTTTATCGATTTAAATTATTTTATCTCGAAAAACACTCGACTTATAATGGAAAATTAAAAAAGAAACTTTTTTAAATCAATTTAGTTTTTGAAATGAAAACGAAAAAAATTTTAACGAACTAAATTGATAATTTTATATTTCTGTTATATCCTCCAAGCACAAATGATGAGACCTTCTTTTAATCATCCCAGATTTCTATATCATTTACATAAAATAAATGTAGGTGACAATGATTTATGCGGTAGCTGTAACGAAGTAGGAGACATGAATAAGGTAAGATAATCGTGTCGTCCCGGCATAGCCGTAACAGCTGGAGCAACCAACGGAACTCGGCGCGCGCCTGTCTGATGCGCTGCGTAAACATCTGCCGGGTGGCAAAGTAGTTCAAATTCGAACACATTCATCATTACTAGCGCGGCGTGTGCGTGTGAATTAAATCAAGCGAACGGAATACTAGTTATTCAAGAAAGTTTTTAATTAAAAATGTCCAGTGTGCGCAAGGCTAAACAACGACCCTTTACTGATAAAGTAAAAAACTTTATCTGTGAGTTTCCAGATCTGTTGTACGACGGTGCTAAAATAGTTTGTAAAGTGTGCGAGAAAACTTTGATGTACTGGCAAAAGGACGACTGTAGGAAGCATGTAAATAGTGCAAAACACAGAAATAGAAAAACGACGCGCCAAATAGAAGAAATTACTTTATTTTCGATTTACTTGTCATGATGATAACATGTAATTTGTCACTTAACATACTGGGTAAGAAATCGTTTAAGAACTTTTGGAACAAATACAACCCAGAGTTGAAGTTGCCAACTACGGCAACAGCACGTAACCATGTTTTATTTGTACGCAAAGAGGTGGAAAATAAAGTCATATCTACATTTAAAAAATCAGTTGCTTTGGTTGTGTGTTGACGAGACAACAGATTGTAAAAAAAATTCTGTTATACATGTTATAGTTCGTGTACTGGATCAACATAAACCGACATTTCCGCTGTTACTAGCTAGCAAAAGATTATAAAGCTGTACAAGTGCAGCAATTACGACTGTGATACTTACTACGTTAAAAAACTTTCATATCTCAACACGTCAAGTGTTGATGTTTATGAGCGATTGTGCAGCGACAATGCGTGCGGTAGGCCGTTCTCTTCTTGAACACGGTTGCGACTGTTTACATATAACTTGTAAAGTGCATGCTTTACATCTTGTGGCAGAAACTATTAGACAATCTTATCCCGAGGTGGATACATTAATATCAAGTACAAAAAAAAAATCAAATCTCCAAAACGTCTTCGAACATTTCACGCACAGTGTCCCGGTATTCGTGAACCACCACAGTCGATTCAAACATGTTGGGAACCTGGTTGTAGGCAGCTTTTTATTATGCTGTACATTTCAAAAAAGTAAAAGCTGTTATTCTACAATTCAATCCTGTCGAAGCTGCAGCTATTAAGGAGAGCCAATCAAAATTTCAAGATACTTCTGTTGAAACAGATTTACAAAGTATTCATAGCTGCTATAAATGCTTACATGATGTACTGGAACAATTACAAAATAGAGCGTTGTCGTTAGTGATGTCACTGCAAATAGTAGACGAAGTACATACTCTGCTAGGCACTATAGATGACGCAAAAAATATTCGCGTTTTAAAAAAATTGGAGAGTGTGTTAGAGAAAGATTCCAATTTTATCACATTATAACAAATTTATAATGGTACTTCGACTAATCCATTAATTGAGTTCAAAGATTATTTTAATCATACATGTATTACATCGGTAGATGTCTAACGATCTTTCTCCAGATATACACATATAACACATTTTTTCACCACTGCGAACACGGTTCCACGAGACAACTATTGAAACATATCTAATGCTATCAATTTTTTACGATTCTTATCCACTGGGTTATAATACTGATGATGGTGCTTCTACTTCTCATGTTCAGTAATTCCAATGCAATCCACCATCCTACTTGATTACCCTGCTTAGGAGGGTGAGTGTTTCACAGCCTTACAGGTATTATAATTCTTGATTAGTTTTTTTATTATTATTCGGTATTATAAATATTGAAGAAGCCGCACGCCTATGACCCCGGGTGTGAAGTGTGTCTTGTGGTGAGTAACTGATCTTCAAAAGATACCGGTTAATGTGATATTTTCTTTTTATTATTTATCATGTGTACTAATTTAACTATAGTTTTTTTTTTAATATAATATACAATAAAAAAAAGGTAAATAAACTTAAATATTAAATCATTAATTCCTAAGCTACATAAAAATAATCCCTATTTAATTACATTATTAAGGAAATAGTTTAATTATATTGTAACATATAAAAAAGGAACTTTTTCATTAGCACATTCCTAATTTTAATTATTAACTTTAGGTTTTCTTCCCATTGTTGTAATTTTTCTTTTATTGGGTATCCTTGTAGCTGGCCTCGTGTGTTTTTTGAACACGAAACTGGTCGCCTAATTTCTCAATAGAACTCTGTATGGACCATTTCTTCGTTCCTACCTTTAATATGAATAATTTCTTAACTTGAAACTAAATGATTTACTTGGAAGAAAAATTTTTCTGCCTTGGATTTTTTTGATTTTCTAACCCCAAGAAAATATTTATTTAATATAAATAACTGAAACAGTTCACTAAAACCCTTACCACAACACTTAACTCGTACTGGACGCACGTTTCGATAGCCAAGCTATCATCATCAGCAGCAAGACTGAACTAACAAGCTAAGCGAAAAACTAACCTTATAAGGAAAATAAATTATGCAATATGTAAATTTAAAATCGTAAAATTTAATGAGCCGCTTCATTGCACAGGACTATAAATAGCCTAAATGTAAATGAGCAGAATGACGTGAGTTATTAAATCCTAGTATCACAATGAAGCAGTTCATTGCACATGGTTAAAATTACAACTATAAATGATTAAACATGATGTAACAAAGGATAAAGGCTGGAATTTAGTGGTCCTAAATCTGAATTCATTAAGTGAGTTTTGTTTTTGTAAATTTCCATGCCTTCATAACAATTTAATTGAGCGGTACTCTTTACGTTTTTAATTAACTTTATATTATCAACATTATGGTTATTTTCAAGCATATGTACAGCAACGCTAGATTTATCAAACCTTCTGAATTTGAGATGAGCCAAATGTTCTTTGTACCTAATTTTGATTGATCTTTTTGTCTGCCCAATTTACACTTGATCACAATCTTTACATGAAATTTTGTAAATTCCTGATTTATACATGTTATCCACTGGGTCTTTGGAATTTCCTAAAAGGTTTTTAAGGTTATTGCTCGAAGAGAAAACGATCTTACGGTCAATCCTAGAAAAGATTTTTTGAAGACCCTTGGTGTAACATGGATAAAAGTGTAATTTAACATATTTCTTATTATTACGGCCGTCAATGCGTTCTAATGTGCTTACATTTCTAATTCTTAATCTATTCTTATGTTTCCTAATAGTATTATAGACGACATCTTCAGAGAATCCGTTAGAGTACCGTTAGAGTACCCGTTTAATATAAATAAAATGTCAAGAAAATTATTTTCTTATATTGAACATTGTTACAGTCTTGAAATAAAAATATTTCCTTTAATAGAGACTGATTTTTACAAGGAAATCTATTTTCTTGATGCAAGAAACAATTTCTCTGTCCTTTCTCATTACCGAATGGTCTCTTGTTAATATAGCAGTGATTGTTTGATGCTTAATTGCAGTTAGCCATTCGTGTCCGATAGTACAATTAAAAAATCCAAACAAATCAAATCATTTGACAGCGCTTCTTACACGTAATTTTACATACAACTTGCCATACATTACACATTTCAAATTAATATATTGTAATGTTCAATATTTACAAGAACAACATCGGCTGTCAATCTCAGAACGTATAGGGTGTTCGGCTACCGGTTTGTAATGAAAAGTTCCTCTAGCGGGTAAAAAGTCATAATCAGACAGTGAAATTAAAGTATAATTTCAAAGAAGGAAAGATTAAAGGTTAAAACAAGCATATTTCCTGTTTATATTACATCAGCTTCATTCGAATTCGAGGTTAATATGTATTTTTAATTCTAAAATTCATTAATTTCAATTTATTAATTCGAAATTCACAATAAAATTGCCGAAAGAGTTAGGAAATTTTAAATTTTTCCCAATTTTACCCTGAGAAACACATTTCACTATATTTTAACGAATAACACGCAATACAAAACACAATGCACGCTCACGTTTCCTAAACTGAACGAAAAATTAACAAGCGGATGCTAGCAATCCGAGAATCGATTTCATACCATCCTCGTACTTCGTATTGTATTCATGTATGTATTGCATAACAACAAGAGAAATTAAATAAACAGATACTTTAGTAAAAAATGCTGTTTAACAAATGCAAATGCCTTCAATTACGTAAATTTGCAATACAAAAATCATCATACAAGGAATTTTTATCAGGTAATCGGTAGAGACCACCGTTCTGGGTTTCTTATGATAGGCGTGCACAAGCGAGCAGCTTCTAGCCGCCGTTCCTCGCCCTGTAAGTATGTAGTACTTGAGCAGCTGTTGATGTGCGAGGTTGTTTATTGACTTATTTACGATTACGCGTAATTCAGACCGAGAGACTTTTTTCTGTTTTCAAGACTCCAAGTTTCTCCTGGAGGATAGAGATCTTCCTCGAATGAGGGGGCCTATCTTGCAGAACAAGGTCCCAACTACTATGTATTTGAACGGATTAGCGGTATGAGAGCATCGCTGGGAAAAGTATTGAGACGAATATTGAAAAGCGAAACAGATTGATGAAAATAAAAAAAAATGTGTGGGACCCAATGTAGACCCCTGGGGAGCACCTTTGTTTGTGATGCATACCGGATAGGAAATTTTAACATTGTAAGTGTCAGCGGAACAATATGAAAGAATAGTAGTATCAGTGGAGTAAACGTGGCTTTGCATTCTTAGCAAAAGAGTGTTACAAACATTCGTACAACGCTGTATGTATCCATGTATATATTCTGAATCGAATTCGATAAAGTTTCACGAGCTGGCAACGAATAAACGCAACAAACGAACCCAGAGAACATTGCGCCGTATACAGAAAACAAGTTTTGCCGATCTCCTCCCGCATTCGAACTTATCTCTATTTCGTAAACAAAGCTGAATTGCCTCGCCGAATGAAATAAGCACAAGTGCCAAACTATCGTCGAGAACCAACGCTCCTTTTTTACGCTATTTCGTATAGTTGTCGTTCAGGTTGTTTTTCCCATTATCGCTGGTAGCTGTTGTCCCTAAGTAATTTCGAAATTGGAGAAGGAAAAAAAAGAGATATTAAAAAGAGAAGCGATTGTCTGGAGTGAATAGATGTTTATGTACCACGTCTCATCGATTCTTTTTTTTTCTTTGAATTTAAAATGGTGAAAATTCGCCTGCCAATTGAGATTTTATGGTCGGCGAGGAGTCGTAAAGTTCTTTATGGGAATTGTGCGTTTTTAACGTTTGAATTTAAGTTCGTAAAAATTGAAAGTCGTTAATAAGTGGAATATTCGAAAAGTAGACGTTGAAAAGAAAAAATAAATATTGAAAATCGTAATATTTGTCAACACCTTAATGGCAACGCCCTATTTTATTAATCAATAAAACCAAGGGTGACTACACTGGAAGATTCATTTACAAGGAAACATCGGCAACCCAAAAATTGAGATTTTGATGAAAAGTGGTTGAAATTTCTGATTCGCTTGCTTCGTTAGCGTCGAAATTCGATAATTCACCGAAAAATATTTCTTCCACGAGAATTGGAACTTCAGAACAAGATATAGTTTTAAAAGATTATCTTATCTCCACGTCCGGAATGAATTTGACTCATTGGGAATACTGGGAACTCTAATTTACAATTTTTGGGCAAAGAAAATATTGGCATCCTCTTTAAACCGGAAGCCCTTCAAAACTTAAAAAAAAGAAATGGAAAAGAACAATTCCTTCAACGCTTAGGCTAATTTCGTGCATGGCGATACATCACCAACCCAGCGTGACGTCATCAAAGAGCGCTGAGGCCATGTTATATCGTAGGTAACGGCCTACCTCGTATCAGTTTTAATAATTTATTTATCATTTACGTGGTGTTAAATTATCGACTTTTACATTATAACATTTTCTATAAACAAAGGGACAACACAGTTTCGCTTAATTAACTTAATAAGCCCAAAATCCGAATCGCTTTTCCCCGGGCGCGGATCCTTTGTATTTAGCCTGGAAACTCAAATCGGTTTAGGTCGCGTCGTTGATTAGGCCGGGTGGAGGCGGTATCACACAACATCAGCTGAACTGTTTTAAGGCGCCTTTTGCCGGAGAGGAGATAAAGCCTATACATATAGCCCGGCATGAGTAATTCAAGAATCTAACGCCCATTTCGCCAACATGGCCGTCGGCTAATCGCCGAAAAACGGATAGACGATTACACCTGCTTAACTCGTTATATATAGGCTATTCCAGTGACGAAACGTTAAGGTTACCTCTCGTTAATGCTAATATCAATTAACACGTTCGCTGCCCATAAAGTATGCGCAAGCATCCCTAGTGCCGTAGCCTTTTCCTACAGCAAAACGATATTTACAAGGTAGATATATAAAAAATAGCGGGAATAACTTGAAGAAGTTACTTTTCTGGTAAAATTTCAAAAAACGCTTATAAGCGGCGATGGCACCGAGCTTCATTGTTGATTCAGTGTAGCTTCGACCTTCCATTAGCGCGGTACGTGTTGTTTAAACATGTTGCGTACGTCGCGCAAACGACCCAAGGCGGACCAAGTTAGAGAATTTTTAGCCGAAATTCCTGACTTAACGTATGATGGCGCTAAAATTGAATGTGTAGTATGTAATGTCCCGTTGATGAGTTGGTCCCAAAGGGCACGTAAACAGTGAACGGCATGCTTCAAAAAAAAACTTGCACACGAGACTATGTCAAATTTATTTTTAATTTATGTGCTACTTTTATTGTATGTAATATACCGTTTAATTTACCAGACAAAGAAGCGTTTGTCTTGTTTTGGAATAACTATTCGGAGTACAAATTACGAAGTCGGACATCGTTACGAAGGATAGTGCCATCTGCTTGTGAATATGTTGAAAAAAGAATTAAATCGGAGTTGAAAGAAAAAAAATGTGGTTATGTGTGGACGAAACGACAGATCGTAAAAAACATTCTGTGGTTAATGTAATGGTACGCACAATGGAACCACATCGACCGTCACCCTCAATTTTACTAGCTTCCAGACGAATACAACAATGCACTGCCGAAGTAATTTCAATGTTGGTGTTAAATACATTGGAAAAGATTGAACTTTCAACAAATCAACTGTTGATGTTTATGAGTGATGGTGCCGCAAACATGCTTGCTGTAGGTCGATCTCTTAAAAAACATTGTGCTAACTCGTTGCATATTACATGTAAAATTCATACCCTCAGTCTCGTAGCAGATAGTATCAGGAAATGTTATCCCGAGGTAGACGCTCTAATAGCACATACAAAAGCTGTGTTTGTAAAATCCCCAAAACGTATTCGGGAATTTCCTAGACTATGCCCCGGTATTCCTGAACCACCACAACCTATTCTTACTCGTTGGGGAACATGGTTAGAGGCTGCATTTTATTATCTTCAATATTTTGAGAATATAAAGAACGTGATTTTAGAATTCGACCCGAAGGAAGCTGCGGCTGTCAAGGTAAGCCGCTTGAAATTTCAGGATAGTCAAGTTAAAACAGATTTGGAAATTATTCAGAACAATTACGTAGGGCTAGCGGATGCGATAGAAAAACTACAAAATTCTTCGGTGTCGTTAGTGGAATCTTTGCAAATAGTGCAACATGTTCACGCACAGCTATGCGCGATAGAAGACGCAAGAAATGTTTGTGTTTTAGAAAGGTTTGAAAGTGTTTTAGATAAAGACTCTGATTTTGGCACATTAAGACAAATTTGTGAAGGTGCGTCAACAGAATCGTTAAGTTATTTGAAAGATTATTTTACTTACGCAAATATAACGTCACTAGATGTAAACGTTCGTTTTCGGCATACAAAAACACTTTTTCTTCACGCCGCACTCACTTTGCCGAAACAACTTTGGAAACATATCTAATGTTACAAACATTAAATAGACATTATCCACTTTGTGATTTCACGGAGGACTCTTAAAACGGTAAGTGTTTGAGCACGTATCACATTTAATTTATTTTGTGTAAACTTTTATGCGTCCGCCACTGGCTTTCAGCGCAGTTGCGTTGCTCTACTTATAAGCGTTGTGGGCAGCGAACGTGTTAAGTTCGACGATTCGGATTTATTCGGTTTGTTTCGGTAATCTGCGTTTAATCGCGGATGTTAATTCCGAAAGATGTAAATGAAGGTAGGAATACGGGAAGAGATTACTTAATTAGAAGTGACTTGAATCTATTTGGATAATTTGCAGAGAAATCATTTTAATCGTTATAGGAAAATAGAATTTAACGTACGTGAACAAGGCTAAAAAACGATCCTTTGCTGGCACAGTAAACAAGTTTGTCCACGACTTTCTGAATTTGTTCTAGGACAGTGCTAAAATATATCTCTCAAACCATCCTCGTAAACACTCTCTTCCGTAATACATAGGTAATAATTTCCGTTATTAATCTAGTAATCAATGTTAGCTGGGAGTCACCGAAGTTCAGGCAACAGCCAAATAATGAAAAGGATTGGTACTCTTCCCCATCCAACCTTTTCAACTCCCCTCTTACTGGATTAGATACTCAAAGGGCATCACATGTACACACAACGGGATAGGTGGATAGGTTGGGTTGGATGGCCGCCATATTAAGTCGATAATGACCTGTCATTGACAGAGATATTTGTTTACCGACGTCAGCATGCCCCATCCGTCCGATTCACGTCCTCCTCCCATCCTTTCGCCTAATACTCCAACCCTATAACATACCCCAACTCGACGTTTTGCCCCCGCGCGCCCTCTACTTGGATCTTGTCGAAGTAAACGAGCGCTGCTACACGAAGTGAGTGGCGTTTGTTTTAAACATCTGCCAATGGCACGCGCAATTTAAATCGAATATAGATAATCGCTTTGCGTTGCGATTGATTTATGTTCTGTTTTGTGTATGGCCTACATTTACGTTGTGCTGCTTGTGGAAAGCACGAGTTAAATCGCGGAAAAAATGTACCTATAGGTGGATCTACAAACACAGGCGAGTTTGACGGCATTTGACGGAAAAATGGACGATGTTTAAACGATTGGAAATGTTTTTTTTTTCTTTTTGTGTTTACCAACAACGGATACCTCAAACCTTTTCTTTATAAATTAATATACAATTACAATTTTTATGATGGCCCCGTAGATTGTAGCAATGTGCTTTTGAAATGTAAGAAATTATTGTTTGTAAACAACTTAATCAATCGTATTATTCAGATTTTCTAACCTTTCAACTGCATCTGTATAGCCAACTATAACACAATAAAGGTCAGAAATCTATTTACTATCATTAAGGATAAAACTCCATTTTAATTTAGTAATTATGTCATTTACAAGGTGTCGTGCTTGGGTTATCAGCAGAGCCCGGCAACGGGGAGCCGTGCCATAATCGTACCTGCCTAGTATACAAAAACAATAGTAAGAAAATAGAAAAAAAATAACAGAACTAATACATAATTATAATATGTGAAAAGCAGTGAAATACTCACCCTTTTAAGCAGCCTTGGCTACGGAACAGTAAAACTAGAAGCTCCATTATCAGTATTAACATCATATGGATAAGAGTGGCAAAAAGTTGACACTATTAGATGTGTTTCCACAGTTGTCTCGGTGAGCGATGTTCACCGTGGTGAGAAAATGAGTTTATATTTTGAAAAAGAGCGTTCAACATCTACCGATGTTATACATGCATGATTAAAATACTCTTTGTACTTAGTCGGTGGATTATTCGATACACCATCACAAATTTGTTTTAGTGTGCTAAAATCGGGATCTTTCTGTAGCACACTCTCGAACTTTTATAAAACCCGATTATATTTTGCGTCATGTATAGTCGATGGCTGTGTATGCACTCCGTCCATAATTTGCAGAGACTCCAATAATGATAACGATCTATTTTGTAATTGGTCTATTGCGTCAACTAATCCTTTATAGTAGCTACGAATATTTTTTAAATCTGTTTCAACGGAAATATCTTGAAATTTCGACTGGCTCTCCTTAATAGCTGCAGCTTCGGCAAGATTGAATTGTGCAATAACAGCTTTTACTATTTTGAAATGTTCAGCATAATACAAAGCCGCCTGCATCCATGTTCCCCAACGTGTAAGAATTGGCTCCGGTGGTTGACGAATACCAGAACACTCTGTGTGAAATGATCGCAGGCGTTTGGGAGATTTCAAAAATACTTTTTTTGTGCATGCTATTAATGCATTTACTTCGAGAGAGCATTGTCGAATGGTTTCTGCCAGAAGATGTAAAGGATGCACTTTACAGGTAACATGTAAACACTTGCAACCATGTTCAAGAAGAAAACGGCCTGCCGAACGCATTATCGCTGCGCCATCGCTCATAAATATCAACACTTTACCTTTTTAAATTTGAAATTTTTCCAACGTACTAAGTACAACCTTCGTAATTGCTGCAGCAGTACACTCTTGTAGTCTTCGGCTAGCTAGTAAGAGTGATAATGTAAATTTACTAGGGTCTAGTATGCGTACCATAATATTTACAATTGAATTTCTTTTACAGTCTGTTGTCTCGTCAACACATAACCAAAGAAACTGTTTTTTCAATATGCGTTTCATTTTCTTTTCCACGTCATCACGTACAAATGCAACGTGCTTACGTGCCGTTTTCTCCGTTGGCAACCGCAATTCGGGATTGTATTTGTCCCAAAAGTCCTTAAACGGTTCCTTATCGAGTAAGCCTAGTGGCAAATTACAGTTTATCAACATAAGAATTACATAAAAAAAAATGCACTTCTCGGTGGCATGCCCAATTTTCGTTTTCTATGCTGTGGGGAATTTACGTGTCTTGTACAGTTCCACTTCTTATTTGACATCAAATGTATTTTGCACACTTTACAAACTATCTTACTCCCACTGTAAAACAAATCGAGAAAGTCAGAAATAAACTTATTTACTACGTCTTGAAAGGGTCGTTTTTTAGCCTTCGACATGTTCACTAAAAACTACAATTAATAACTACGTCTATATCAATAAAATCAACACCCCCTATCCGCTATCCAATGCTAAACTGAACTGAGTGATGATGATTTGTCGTGTCGTATCATAATCGACCAGCCCTCCCCGCCCACCTAAACACAATCACACCGCCGCTGCGATTGCTTTCCAATTACCGGGCTCTAGTTATCAGCGCTGCTCAAACATCACAATAGCTTTAACATCGTATAACCCAACACAGGAGTGATTGTCGTTTTGGCAAAAAGTCTTGTGCTTTGGCTAATCACACAGAGAAAAAAGATCACCATTCTGATTTTTATATCGTTCAAATTTTAGATTTTGAGAGTAACTACAATGACAGAGTTTTCCTTGAAATGTATGCTAATCAATTAAATAATAAATATTGCAATATCTTACAGCACAATAACGATAGTTGCATCTTTTGGAAAACCCTGTATATCTCCTTTCTGGTCATCTGTTTTCAGTCTTTCTTCATATTCAGTTGGTTTTTGCAATAGTTCGAATTGATTTTACAATTTGTATTTTAAAATTGATGTTAGAGTTTTATTATTTGACATTTTAATCATGTTTGCCCTCCTGTCAAATAATGCTAAAATTTTACTTTGAAATTATTTGTAAAAATTTTTGCTTATTTTATTGTGAAGACTAACCTGGGCAAATATGCGGTAACAGCCAGAGGCGTGGCGAGCGCATAAAAGTTTATACATAAAATAGAAGGTAAGAAATAAATTATAAAACGTGATGAAACACGTACCGTTTTAAAAGTCTTCCGTGAAATCACAAACTGAGTAACATCTATTAAATATTTGAATCATTAGATATGTTTCCACAGCTATTTCAGTCAAGTGAGTACGACGTGCGGAATAAATGTTATTTAATGCCGAAAACGACCGTTCGACATCTAGCGATGTTATATTTGCATATTTAAAATAATCTTTGAAACAACTTAATGCATCTTCACACGCCCCTTCACAAATTTGTCTTAATATAAGAAAATCGGAATCTTTCGCTAAAACACTTTCAAATTTTCGTATTACACTCCAATTTGTTCCACCTTTTACAGCGCATAACTGTGCGCGAACATCATTCACAATTTGAACAGAATCCACTCGCGACATCGAAACATTTTGTAATTTTTCTATTCCCTCCGCTAGACCGAAGTAATTGTTGTGAATAGTTTGTAAATCTCTTTTAACCTGACTATCTTGATATATTTCCTGGCTTTTCTTGATTGCTGCAGCTTCTGTCGGATTGAATTTTAAAACTACCTTCTTTACTTGATCAAAATATTTGTTGTAGTAAAACGCAGCCTGCAACCATGTTCCCCAACGCGTAACAATCGGCTGTAGTGGTTCAAGTAAATGAGGACCCAGTTTGTGAAATAGTCGGGTACGTTTCAGGAACCTCAGAAACACAGCCTTTGTACTAGCAATCAATGCATTTGCCAGTGGAAAACATGTAGGAATCGTTTGTGCCGCAAGATTTAGAGTATGGATTTTACACGTTGCATGTAAGAAGTTACCACTGTGTTCTTTAAGAGATCGGCCCAAAGAACGCATGCTTGCGACACCATCACTCACAAACATTAAAAGGTGCTTAGTTGAAACTTCAAATTTGTTCAATGAGTTCAACACCACCTTTAAAATCTCATCGGCAATACAATTTATAACTCTTTTGGAAGCAAGTAAGAAGGAGGATGACGGTTGATGTGGTTCCATTGTACGTACCATTACATTAACCACAGAATGTTTTTGACGATCTGTTGTTTCGTCCACACACAACCACAGTTTTTTATCTTTCAGTTCCGTTTTCATTCTTTTTTCTATATGTTCACGAGCAAATGGCATTAAATTTCGTATCGATTTCCGACTAGGTAATTTACATTTCTCATATTTATTCCAAAAGGAGACAAATGCTTCTTTGTCTAGTAAACGATGCAATAGATTACATAAAATAAGAGTAACACATAAATCAAATGAAAATTTTTCTTGCACTCGTATGCCACTTTTTGCAGAAGAATGCTGTTTGCTTTCGATATGACGTTGACAATGGCTTCTGGACCAACACATTAAAGGGATTTTACAAACTAGACATTGAATTTTAGCGCCATAAAAAATTAAGTCCGGCACGTCCATTATAAAGTTTATAAAGTAACTGTGTCTGCCATTGGTGGTTTTCGCGACGTACCTAACTGCGACATTTTTAAAGCAAAGATAAGCGTACAATTACGAAATAAGTTACGACAGCCTACATATACACAGAACTACTCACATACTGCATCAATTTAGTACTGACGCTGTGAACGCGTGAAATAAATAATCGCCGACTCCGCACCACATATCTACTACGCTGACTGTTACCGCTGTTTGCCCAGTCTACTGATGACTAATCGAAGATCAGATTCGCTGTCTCAAATTATCTTCACAATTGTAATTTATACTCCTGATAAAGTGCTAAATAAAGAGCGAAATATTGAGTTAGTGAACAAAAGGGACTCCTTTTTTCTTCAAACCACCACAGAACGATTACCTGTTTAATCACTTATTTACTTCCTGACGTTGTACGGTTGTAGAACTCCTTTTCCATCTTATTATTATTATTATTATTCTTATTATTAAAGAAGGAGTCTTTAATAAAATTATCATTAAAGCCATTTTTGTTAATATTCCTTTATGATTCCATTCACGTATTCAATCATCAAAATATTGATGGAAATGACAAAATAGTAAGTTCAGAAGTGTCTAACATGTGTAACGTTGTACACAATTATGCAAATATACTCCATTTACCTTCCTCAATTCATAAAACGAATTTCCATATTTACCCGAACGTGCAAGAATGTGTAAAACAATAGCGCCGTCATGATAGAGCATACAAAGAATCGTACCGAGAACACAACGCATCACGAAAGACATTTATAGTCAATAAAACGTCCCGACGTAAAAGAGATATTTCAATTTTATTTATTCCGTCTGTATTCTACAGTACTACTACCACTACTTTTGTTGTGTGTGCATACGAGACGGAATACCTAAAACGAAAGGCGCGCATCCGATCATCTGTAGTGGTGGTCTTTCGAGACCTATGAAGCCGGTCTCGCATTCTATACCTTTTGCTCGCATAAAGATATATCTTTCGTGTGTATATGTAGGCTGTACAAGGAAAGAGGAATCATGTCATCCGTCTATATGCCTGTCTTTTCAATATATGAATGTATATATGTATACATAGAATCTAAAAGGGAAACTTTTACATATGTATGGGTATTTAAATGTTGTATCTTTTATTTCCAGATCCTCCGGAAATCTCGGTGGAAAGTCCAATCGTACATTCTGGGGAGGGATTCGAAGCTCAACTGGTCTGTATCGTACATGGAGAAAGTCAACCAGAGGTAAGTAAGACCAAATATATCGTAGAATGGACCTTGACTACAATGCATAAAAATTTATTTTATGTCTATGTTCATTTAATTCTCATCCTATATTTCACAAGCAACGTTGTTCGTGATTATGCCGACCTACTACCACCACCGCATAAAACATGTACTTCAAAAAAGTGTATTACACCAGCTTGCATTTTTAAATTATTTAGACTTCTTAAAAATAAATGTTCTTGAATCAATTTTTTGTGCTGATTCTGAAAATAATTTTCATTTTTGCCCATTACGTCAGAATTTTACACAATAAGAGACTCTCCTTTCAGGGATTTTAATTAATAAAAACACAAATGTATTCAAGCAGTATTACACACAAAGGTCATTTTCTTAGAAATATATTTTAAAAATGTCATAAACAATTGTCCTAATAATTTTGGAACTAGTGTAACACAAAAACTGCATTAATTTTCAAATTTGAGTTCCTTGCATATCTATCTTCCTTTGTCTCTATTGTCCCTCTTTAACATCCAACAATAGTCGGCCATCATTGCTTCATCCATCTCCCCTGGTGCCTCTTCTCCATCTCCTTGATATCTTGGTGGAAGCGTTCTCCGTGCTCTTCACTATAATGTCCTAGATTTTCTGGAAAGTTTCTTAACAATCTGTCAACAATTTGTTTGTAGCTCGGATCCTTTTTATTCTCCAGAAAATTCTCAGTAATAGATCTGAAAGCTGTCCATGCATTTTTTCCTCTCTTATTAATCGTATCTCTCTTTATCATTCATCAGTTTGCGAATTTGAGGACCAACGAAAATCCCAGCTTTCATTTTTTCTTGTGCGATGAAAGGAAATTTGATTGAAAGATACCTGAAGCAAGCCTCATCTTGTCGTAGAATCGTTACAAGCTGCTTCATTGAGCGTACTTTTATATGTAGTGGTGGAAGTAACACTTTGTTGGGATCTACAAGCGGTTCATGCAAAATGTTTTTACTACCAGGCACAAAATGTTTTCTCTTTGGCCAATCTCTCACATTCTAATGCCTATCCCTTGCCTGACAGTCTCATTCACATAGAAAGCGAGGCCTTTTTGGGAATCCAACTTGTTGTCCCAATAGCATTCCTTTATAGTCACCACAAAGTAAACAATTGTGTTTTCCATAATGAATACTGTCTCGACAGTATCTTCATATTCTTAAATGTCTCGTCCATTTTTACTGAATGGGCTACAGTGATCGAGCGACATAAATTTCCATTACGCAGTAATACGCCTTTTAGACTCCTTTTGGACCAGTCAGTAAAAAGCCTCCATTAAGTAGGATCATGTTCAATTCCATAGAAATGCATTAACTTGTTTATGTCGTTATAGCAAAGCAAGGAATCGCTAAGTGAGAATAATTCTCTGCATCTGTACCATACAAAATATGTTCTTGGTACCAGAAGATTCGTACTTTTAAGTCGCGAAGCAAGTAATTCTGCAGATTCCTTAGACAAATTCAGATATCGTACTAGATCGTTAAGTTCAGGTTGAGAAAATTGCTGTGGAGTAAAGTCATCAGCAGGTTTGTATCAGTACATTCGGGTTTTGATTCATCACTTTCCACATAACCTTCTGCTTTGTTCTCTAAATCAGCAGAAGGAGGAGGAGGGTGAGGCAGGTCATCTCCATGCAAAATTAGTTTATTGGTTGAAGGAATATTTGGATACACAATTTGTTTCTTATTTTTTGAGTTGCATCCCATAACGTCAACTAAACAAAAGTAACAATGGTGCAGGTGATCTTTAGGCGCTCTCCACACCATAAGGATTACACACGATTTCTTGTTTTTAGTCCACCACCTTAACCTCTCTATACAATACCCACAAACCTTTTTTGACACCCATGCAAGCAGGTCTCTAAGTTTTATTTTAAAATAAGCATAATAAGCTTTTTTAACATAATTTCCACAGATGTAACAGAATACATTAGGGTTGTTCTTGCATTTGCGCATTTAAAACTAAACAGAAGAGCAGCTGAGTATAAACATTAACTCAAAAAAAATCAATAGGTGCGCTCGCAATAGATAAATAATCTGAAAATAATTTTTAAATTAGTTAACTCTTATATTCACAAAACTGTCAACATCAGACAAATGTCAATTCATATTAGCAGTTATGCCAACATAAAAACTTACAATCAAATATCACTGTAACAATGTTCATTATTTGCTGCTAGGTACAATGCCGACTTTAAATCAACATGGCCACAATGTGAAAAAATTATACATCATAGATCAAAACTGAGAACAGTTTTCGAATCAGCATAAAAAAGTGGATTAATAACATGTATTTATTTTCAGGCAGGCTAATGTTATCTGCGTTGTAAATTGTACGATAGTTTACCAGCATCAATAAGAACACTTAACCCTAGGATGCATGGGTGTTCGGATACACAGATTAACATTTCTCGGGTCTCTCAGGCCCGGTTGTTTTTTTACTCTGTTAAAAATATATAAGAACATGAAATATATTAAAATCATTTATTTGTGCGTGTAAAAATCTTAAATAATTAAACAAAACCTCTAACTAAAGATTACAGCTCTTATAAATGTAAATACATGTTCTAAAGTAGCAATTTTTACAAATTCTTACACTATGTTCGTTGCACACATTATTGCGACACTTTTCACAAACTAGTTTGTTTTTTCTGTCTAAACTAGAGGGACACATCATGCATCTCTTCCTTTTATTTGTAACGGCATCAGTCGCAGTTTTTTTAATGTTAATAAATTTGTTCATACAATTTATTGAATTTCTTGGTATTTCCGGATTTTTTGACCTACTTATCATATGCAGTATAACCAATTGCTCAGCTAATTCCTTCAAAAATAGTCGTCTAGCGTGTGTCACATTCCTATGATAATCAGGTTTCAACGTGGAAAATATAATAAATGCATTTAGTGCTGCAATATCGATCATATTAGAAAAAGGCGCTTCGTTTGCCTTTTGCATGTATAGCTGGACTGTTTTTGATCCATTACATCTATTCCCCCTTTGGTCTTGTTATAATAAAGTATTAATTCCGGTTTCTGCTTAACATTTTCACTTACAGACATGTCATTGTGCATGGTGCTGAGCAAAATGACTGACTTGTTTTTCTTAGGCATGTGGCCAACTATAGTCATCTTGTCACAAAAGCCAAATGTAGAAGAGTAGACCGGTTTGTTCTTTGCATCTCTTATTTCATTTGGTATTTCTCTCTTATTTTTTCTTAGTGTTCCAACCACTGTTAGGTTATTTTCTAATGAACATTTAGCCAATAGAATGCTTGTAAAGAAGTTATCCATTCTAATATTTGGTCCAGAGAAGTGGATGCTGCGTACTAAAGTTTGCACTACTTCAGAAGCAAGATTTGTATGGATAGGTTGATTGGGTCGTCGTCCGGTATATACCATTCCATCAATTGCAAATCCTGATTCGGAACTTTATTCCACTGGATGCCGGATGGAGAAGCGAAACAGTTGGGATTATCACTATCGGCCTCCGCTGTAGCAACATCTTCTTCAGACCCAGAATTTGAAGAGTCTAAATTGACTTTTAATGAATCCTGGCCAGGTTCTTCAATTTCAGACGTTTCACTCTCTTCCGATAAAACTTCTTGACGTTCAACATATTGCAGCCGATTGTTCACACATTGTATTCCAAATAATATTGCAATATGCAGTGCACTGACGCCAGAAGCAACAAATTATTTAAACAAAGACAGTTTTGGATGTAAATATAAACGATTATCAATCAAAAATAAACTGGGCCTACGATGCCGGAGAAATGCAAATACGCGGTAGAATTCAAATATCTAAAATAGATTTTTTTATAAATTATATAGATCAAACGCCAATTATAAATAGCAACAGGAAGATCCAGTTGAGGCGTAGACAAGGCCCAGAAGAAAAAAATTTAAAGATAAAGAAGTTATGAAGCTTAGAATACCACGGTGGGCTTCGGAGGCCCGTGTTATGCATCCTAGGGTTAAAACCCAGAACGAATTTAAGATATCACAATACAACTTTAACCATTTTTCTTAATGTAAATTTAAATATTTCTGGAAAAAGCAGAAAATTGCTGTAGGTAACGAAAATCAGGTGACAATTTTCATTTGACTAATTGGGAATGTTTCTTCAAGCACCTGTTATCATCAGGACTTGATTTTCCAAAATATCTTATAATAATTTTTTTGTCCACTTGATGTCGCCTTTTCGACGGTCATCGAAGTGATTATCTTCCACCCACTCACCAAATGAAAACGCTGTATATTCAGAGCAATAAACATATCAGCTCTTCAACCCCATATTTTTAGATCCACAGCCCTATTTTCTACAAAATTTCCATATAACGGATCTCGAAAAAATAAACATCTAACTTCTACGAACCGGAAAAGGAAGAACGCGGACGTTTTCGACATAAAAATTCCTTCTTTATATCTATTCCACCCTCCGAAAAGGGAAGAAGTTAGTTCCTTTTTTCGCGTTGCGTTGCGAAAGGAAGAATTTTAAGTCTATATAGGTCATTAACTCGAACTGTATTCGGAAAACATTCGAAGCGAAATGCGGGCCAACCATCGGATGGAGTTGGTAGCTTTGCCTGCTTGGTGGTGGTGGCAGTAGGGAAAAGAACGCAAAGGATTTCTGTGCTTTTTATGCAAATACGGACCGCTCTTCCGACGATAAAGCTTTATTTTGACGTCGGAATTGATAATTTATATGGAAATGACTCGTTTGCGGCTGACAGAAGCGACCATGTGCGGAGATTATGTGCTAAGCAGCGGGATACAGCATGCTGTAGTATTAAAATCGGTTTCCGGATGGAAAATCGCCGTTGGAAGAGATGATATTGTAACGTTGGAGATATAGGCTTGATTCTTGGGGACAGAGAAAGGTCACGTTTGTATCAATCTCATTCAATTTTTTTTAGCAAACGAGGCGCTCCATCTTCTATGTTAAGCTTAATATAAAAAAAGAACGTGCAGAAAAAATCTCCTGCTATTTTAATACGCTTTTTAGATCGTTTAATCAACGCTTCAATACCACTATGGTTGTTTGTCCTCACAATCCTATAAAACTGCTTGATGAATCTCTTCATTGGTGTTAAATATTCTTTCTCTTAACTCCGACGTTAATTTTGAACTTGCTCCAAGTGACTATACTTGGGGCAAGGTTGGGCCTGTACGGTGGGTGATCGAGTTCCTTGAATTCGCACTGGCGCACAGTAGCCTTCGAAATTCGTCTTAACTGGCATAGCAAGTCTGCATGCCCTCGCTTTCCCAAAACATTGTAGTTATTAAGTAGTTAAGAAGTAAACTGGAATAGGCATCGGTTGTGTGGTATCCGATTTTCACGTACTTAAACCTAACATTAGAACAGATACAGAAACGTTTTCTGAAATATCTGTCGTATAAATTAGATGGCACTTACCCTGCACGAAACTCAGATTACAACTAGCTATTACAAAGGCATCACTTCACATCGCTTTCTAGACATAGAGAACGTTATAGTGCACGATTTCTTTATAATCTATTAAATAACCAAATGGATTCATCGCATCTATTGGCGCTTATTGCAATAACAGTACCTGATCATAACACCCGCTTAACTGATCTTCTACGTATTCCTAGTTATAGAACGAACGCACTACTTAAGGGTCCTCTAACGCACATGACACGTAACCTTCATAAATACTATCCTGATCCTTTCCACTAATACTTTCTTCCAGTTTTTCCTTCGCTCACTCTTTCCTTTTCCTTTTGTCTATTCACACTTTCTTGTTGCTCATGTACATATATGTATATTCAAATAGTAGCTTTGTACTTTTGAAAATTTTTTGTGCTTTGGCCTTCTTAGGGAAGGGTTGGCATCGGAAAGGCGAACCCATCTCTAAGATGGCAAAAAGCACAAGAAAGATGATGGCTACAATTTTATGGGAAACCGTTTTCTTTTAAGCCTTTATCTATCCCTAGTCGCTATTTGGTTAATGATCATGTTGCCGGCTTCGTACAGCTTAAGAAACTTTCGACTACATTCGACACGTTGTTCCTTCTGAACCGCACTGAGCAACTTTAGGGCCCACCTTGCGCTAATTTTTGTCATACCCAAATGCTGGTGCAGGATTTTCGAAATACTAGTTTTTGGAATCCCTGTTTGTTTCCCTATTTCCTTAGCCTTCAGCCCTCGATCACTCAATGCAACTTCCTCGGCCAATTTAATGTTTTCTGGTGCCACTACAGTAACGCGCCTTCTTTCGAGTGGATCGTCTTCAAGAGATTCTCTGTCCCAAGGAAACAATTTTGGTTAGCGTTTAACTGTGTCATACGATGGCGTAGAGTCTTTATAAACAGTGTCCATTCGCTCTTTTCTTTCAAGGTGAGAAATTTTAACACTGCACGACGTTCAATTTTGGACATTTTGAAAATTTACCGTGCACCGCTCAATTTCTGATTGCCTTGCTCAACTAAGCAAAGGCTATAAACTGCCAAATTATTTGAATGTTAACTAAAGGCAGATCTGTCAAATGGTAGCATTTGTCTTTGATTATCTTCTCACTGGACATCTATGTATGGCTTAGATTACGTGGACGGCACCTCGCAAAAGTCTGCATTATGAAACGGGAACACTAAATATAAATTATCTTCTTCACCTGGTACAGAAAAACATCCCAAAATATCTGTGTAAGGTTGTTTAATCGCTTACCAACTAACCTAAAAACCTTGCATTCTACTATTCCTTTCGAGAAGGAATTTCCAAGATGCATCTTCAGAAACATTTAGGCAGTGCTATTACATATCATTTCAGTTAAATTGGAAAACCTTCCAGACATCTTTTAACTTTGGAAATAACCAAAAATCAAAAGGTATAATACATAGTCGAAGTGGAAATATATTATTAGCAAACCTATTAATCTATTATTTGTTGTCGCCATCAAGAGCACCTATCTGCATCGTAACTATCGAGTTAGCGAAGTTCTTGCGAATTTCCGTCATGCCAAGCGTTAGTGGGAAGTTTCAGTCGGGGAAGATTGATGGCTTGTCAAGCGCTGGATGCGATGGATGGATAGTCAACGGGTAATCGTGTCGTAAACTTGCGGTGCTTAGAGCTAAATTGCTACTTGTATATACATACTTGTAAATAATTTATGTCGACGAGATATGTTAAAAAGAAGAGGAAGATTGTTGTACATGTCATCATCCGGTAACAGTTTATCTCAAAATGAACCCTATAGGAATACAAAACAAACTTCGAATCGACTAATTAATTCCCTGGAGGTTGCTGCTGTGATCATATTCATTGTAACTGGATTGGAATTACATGCACATCGAACCTTAGGTTTCAAATCCATCTTTAGTTAATACCAATCCATCTATTGGGATATACGTAATTTAAATACTCTACAACCAACCGTGAGTTATAAGGCGAAGCGCCATCCTGTTACAACCACAAATCATTGTGCTCTGCTAATTGAATATCTTCCATTAACTCGGGAAGGTCATTATGTAAAAGATTCAAATAACGTTGCCCTATCAAAGCTCCTTCAAAAATGTATGGCCCAATGATACATCCATTAAATAATTCGTACACATAAAGTCAAAAAAATGAGGAATCTTGTGTAAAAATCAATATAAGTAAAAATTTAAGCTTGTCACTTTTACCAGAATTACCATTCCTTCGTCTGGTTGTAAAGTAAGTGTTCTAAAATCACGGAATCATTTACTATTATAAGCGACAAACCTTCTTAAGGAGAAAACCTATGCAGATCAGAAGAAAAGTGGTAGTTCCGTAACAGACAGGTTCTACTGCTGAAATTTTGTTGTACATAAATGTTAAAAATCTATAACAATTTTCCTCTCTTCTTCCGCTTGGTAGAACCTACATGTTGCTTCCTCTACCAGACTCAAAATTGGATAAAGCACTTACATAAAGGGCCTGAAGTGCCAATCGCCAAACACTAAGCCAAAGTGCTTTAAGGTAACAAGTATCAAATACTTCCATTTATAAAGGTGTCTGAATTATCAAATACAATATTTGAGAAACTCAAGCACCAGGTACCATGTACTGACAATAGAAATGTCAAGTACAAAGTACTTGTTGCAAAGTATTTGAAACCCATATAGTACTTCTACAACTGCCAAAAATGCTTCGGGCACTCCGTAAAGTGGTTCAGGAAAGCTTTAAAAGCGCTTCAATTGCTTTCAAAGTGCTTTAAAGCCTCAAGTACATAAACAAAGTATTTCAAATATCAAGTACTAAATACCTTGTTTTAAAAGTGAACGAAGGTCAGTGCTTGATGTCCCAGCAGCAGTACTTCGAAGCATTTTTACTCAGCTCTGGTCAAACCTAACTTGCTCGTATGTTTTTTGAGCATACTGTTTTAACAGACTTTCTATCTTTACTTAGTAAGTCTGCTGTAATTTTAGACTAGTACTTAATCAGAAATTGCTTTGCCTGTCCCTGACCTGGAATATTTTTCCACCAGTACCCTATGCGGCAATGTTTCTGAACGTATTGCTACAATGAGGGGAGTCCCTCAAGGCTCTCCTATTCTCCTTATACACTTGTAAACTGTTCAATAATATCAAGTTTGGTGAAATCACAATGTACGCCGACGACTCTCAATTACTATTTTCTTTCCCTCCAAATAATTTCGCTGGGGCCTTGGAGGGGATTCAGGAGGATTTGACATCAGTCGACACGATTTGCACATTAACGAGAGTAAAAGTGCTGTGATACTTTTCGGAAGGCGTGGTTTGGTGGACTTATTTCGCGATCGCATACGTCTGACTTTAAACAACACTATACTACCGGTCGTTGGAGAGGCCAAAAGTCTGGGTCTGTTTTTGGATAATTCTTTTCGATTTCGTAAACAAATTTCTATATACATAATACAACGCGCTTATTCTGCTTTAAAACTCTTGTATCGGCACCGCGCTTATATTTCCCGTAAAGTTAAAACCATATTATGCAATTCTCTCGTGCTCCCACAGTTCTCTTATTGTGTTATAGTTTATTGGCCATGTTTAGACTCGATGGCAAGAATTAGGATTCAGAGGGTGCAAAACGTATGTTTACGTTTTGTTTATGGTCTCCGTAAATTTGATCATATTTCTGCCGCTTTTATTGACTCAAGATGGTTTAATATGCATGATCGCTATTACCTTCATACTGCCTCCCTTATCCACTTCATTATTATCTCTAAAGTTCCCAGTTACCTGCATTGCAAAATCGTATTTCGTTGTGATGTACACAATATAAATATCCATAGCAATGGTTTGATTACACCACCTCAACATTCCACCGCCCAGTTTGAAAGATCTTTTGCGTTTGTGGTTGCTAGGGTGTATAACGAGATTCCGGGACATCTGAAATCATTACCTTTAATCCGCTTTAAAACTGAATTGCTGCCTTCTATCTAAGTAGCTTCCTTAAGTTTATACGTGCACGATTGTATATGTTTGCCTCTGCTTAGCTGGTGTGTATATCACAGAATTAGATTTAGTTGGTTTTTAGGCATCTTTTATGCAATTCCTTGCAATTGCATTGTTGATGGAATTTTTGTATTCAAGGCTTCAGTGGAAGTATGGAGATATCTTCGCTTGATCCAAACTGCGCCTTGAGATATCACCTTGTTTTTGTTCTTTATTCGCAATTGTATATATTGTTTTTACAAAGGGAAAATAAAGAACTACTATTATTATTATTATTATTACTATGACATGCTCACAGAAGACTTCGAGATTTTGTCAAGAATTACCGTGCCTATTAGGGCTGGTATATCTGCTTTGACGTTGCCTCGGTGCCCCTGACATACTTGTCAGACCAGGGTCACCTTAATTCGGTTACCTGCAGCCCCATACCAACTTCGTCTTTATTTGTGTGGAATCAGGTGCTTAACTAGTTGAATAGATCAGCCATTAACCTCTTGCTTGTCTGTTTCTTCAATGCATCCTAGTATTGTTGATGTTTAAGCCTGAAATACTATTTCGTTTAGAATTAGTCTTAGTATCAGTATGTAACATTCGGTTTGAAATAAAGATTTTGACGTGCAGCTCGTGGAAAGATGATCCCTATTGATGAATTCCTTGTTTTACACTTACTTACTGCAAGGTTCAGCAAAATCGTTGCAGTTTTCGCGTCAATCTCAGACCTGGAATTGTTTCTGCTTTCAAAGCGTTGTAATGAATTTGCCAATTATTGTAGGAATATTTCAATCGCTGCTTATTCACAGATATGCTTGCATGAAAGATCTCTTGCTCATTTCATCAGATTTTACTCGAAAAATAGAAACCCAAAGAAGCATTATGTCTTCTTTTTTGCTCATTCAGCCTTCATTACCTTTATCTACTTTGCGCCAATTAAAAAACGTCACAGCAATGTGCACCTAGTAGTTAACGAGCGAACAATTTCATTTACATTCTAACTAGACGATGCTGCCCTCTCGAACTCGCAATTCTCCCGGATAAATAACAATTTTTCCTGGACGCAGTCCGGGCGTTTCTTTAATCTTCTCGCGCAACATCTATTGTTTCTCGTCGCTTCTTTTCGTTTGTCGACATCGTCGTTGATGTTTTTTTTTCTTTTCGTTTTCTCCCTTCCTTTTTTTTTATCGCTTTTATCGAGTTAACCCGTTTACACTTCGCGACACGACGTAAAACGCTACACGGTCGCACACTCGCAAGATTAATCCGGGACGATTACCCGCCGTTTCGCGAAGCGCAGAGCGGCAACCAATTCGTCTAACAGCGCTCGTCGTGTCCGTTTCCGGAAGTTTTACACAAATGAAAACGGCATCACTTTAATCCATTATATACGCAAGTACGAGTATGAGTTCTATTCTCCGTTTTATCGTGACGTGCTTCTTTTGCTCGTTTATTCGAAGTTTAGATTAAATATCTAAAGTCATGTTTTGAATTACAGCACATTTTTCAAATAGGTTATGCTGTTGTATTTATAAGGTATGTTCAATATTTACATGGCCTTAGGTCTTATATACGAACTTATGTCACTTATGCTAAGAGTGCGTATGCATATATAAGGTCTCACAGCTCTTCGATGACGGTCTTCAGCGACAGATTTATCGTACACATGTTGTAACTCACTGTGTTCTTGTGCCTCAGTTGCTCAAGCTGCTGGACTTATATTCAATTTGAAGTGTGAATTAAGAAACATGTTAGGATCATCATATTTTTGTTTTTCTTCTTAGTGTATACTGTGTTTTTTGTACTCTCTGTGGAGGTGATAAGTGTGATGAATAGTTTCAATAACATAACAGCTGTTGGGGCAGATTATGTATCTACAGCTGTTCTAAAGTGTTAAAGAGAAGCTCTGGCAATTCCTTTACCGGATATTATCAATAAATCATTTGCAACGGGAGTATTTCCAGACAAACTGAAAACATCATTGATAGTTCCAGTACATAAAAAAGGCAACAAAACAGATTTTGAAAATTATAGGCCAATATCTCTAATTTCCCAAAAATTTTTGAAAAAATCACATACGACAGAATTAAAAATTTCATAGAAAAACATGAAAGAGCTTGAATTGCTTACAAAATGATTACATCACAGGAAGATCTAAGTCCCGTGCCATGTTTCAACTTTTAGTGGAGATTGTTTCTGGTCTGGAAAGAGGAGAAATCACTTTGAGTGTGTTTATGGATCTATCAATGGCTTTTGATCTTGCAAACCATCAACTGTTGCTTGAGAAATTGCAGATAATAGGATTTAGAGGACCACCGCTATACTGGATCAATTCTTATCTATCAAATCGATGTCAATGTGTGGTGGCTTATGACGAGAGGAGTTATGAAGTGGGGTCAGAATGGGGTACCACAGGGTTCTATTCTTGGCCCTTTATTGTTGCTGCTATATATTAACGACCTCTCAAAAATGATACCTGACTTCGTAATTATGTTCGCGGATGGCACTACCGGACTGGTTTGAATATCACGACCTACAGTTAAACGCTAAGTTACTACAATTCTCGAATACTCCTAACACACAAACAATCAATGTTAAATGTAGTGAAGAGACTCGTACCTATTCTAACCATACGCTCTTTCCAGAATCGTTAAATCCTCTATTAATTCACTTTTATAGATTATTTACCCAATTTTACCTTCCACTTAGATGCAAGATCAAATTCTTCGCTACAGCGTAAAACTTTCCACATATATTATTCCACCGGCGACATTTCATAAGACTTCTTCTTCCCATTCCGTCCGTTAGCTGCTCGGAGCGGCGAGCGCCACTACACTAGCGATAAAGTTGAACCTGACAAGCTATAATGTATTTCCGGCGGCCGGTACGCGTTCCCAGGCTTCAATTTGAACATGTCAGCCGTGTGTATCAGATTTTGTTTTATATCCAGTTGGTAAAACGTTTTCGCTTTCGCGCACAACAATCGGATTTCGTTTTGAAAGACGAAATACCAAAAAAATAAAGAAAGTTTCTCTGTTGTTACTGAAGTTTTTCCACCCCCAGTTCTTCGATTGTCAAAAAGGGAAGCACGAGAGAAAGTCAGAAAGTATGAAAAGACTTTTTATTTTCTCTTTAAGATAGTTTAGCAGAATCTAATCTGCTCAGATTAATTGGAATGTGCTATTTGTGGCAGAGGTAGAACTTAGCTTTTTATTAGTATTATAAAGTAACACACTCGAACTAGGTGCCATAAACTTTTAACCTGACAAGCTGTTCTGTGTCGAATATTACAGACGTATTTGCCAAAAACGTGCAATATCTTCGAAAACGCTGGAAATAAGTTATACGTTATTGGTACCGTTTTAAAGGTAATTTTACAAAGGAATTGCCTAGCAATATAAAAAAATATAGGTTCTATTTAAAAAATCGAAAAAAAGCGTTTGAATTTGTATAAATTCTGCATTATACCATCTTGAAACATATAAAATTTTAGCCCCTAAATTAAATAACCGAAAGTAATTATCGAAAGTGCACACAACTGTACATCATTGCAAAGGTAATTTGAGTAGCTATCAAAGTAATTCATAAAAAATATAGCAATCAACTTAAAATAAAAAAGTTGAAGGCGGTTGCGGAAATTTGGAACACACCTGTATATTTGAAGGTAATTTTGCAAAATGCGCTGTGGTATACTATGTACGCACAGAAAATCTCATTCCTCCATCTTTGGCAGATTTCCCGCTAAGCTCCGACGACACATTAATGGCGCACCCGGTGTATTAGTCTTGCCTTTGTAAAGATAGTCTTTCAAATACAGGGATGGCTTTGTTACCCTACCAGATCGAGTGACGTTACAATGTAAGATACTATCCAATTGTTTAAATACTTAAACAATTTATTTCCAACGACTTACAAAATGTATAGGAAATGGTCCAAAGACACACACAATACAAACACAAATACAACAGTAATAACACTAAAAAAATACATTAAGTAAGCGTACAATTGCAAAGGCAATAATAAAAGGTAGTTGGGCGGAGCGCTTACACGTTAAAGCATCAACAGAATTAGATATAATTAAAATCAAGTAACATTACTTGTCAAAAACTCTTGTATCGAATAAAAGCCGTTGCTACGCAACATATGTTGGACTTGCTGTTTAAATTTAGATAAATTGAACTTCTTCCAGTGTGAAGGAAGCTTATTGTAGATCTTAATAGCTAGAATTTCGGGCGACTGCTGATACATAGTCAACCTGGATTTTGGAGTGAGGAGATCCTCCCCGAATCAGTTTGATAATCGTGAAAATCTCGATGTGATCTATAATTCTGCCTATTTATATGAACATACATCGCTAATTCTTGAATGAATATACAAGGTAATGTCAGGATATCATAGCTAACAAAAGAATTCCTACAAGAATCTGTAGATTTAATCCCAGCAATACAACGGATAATCTTCTTTTGGCTTATAAAAATATTATTTGCCAGTGTTGAGTTTCCCCAAAAGCTAATACATAGGTCAGTCTACTTCTATTACGCTGATAAATGCTTAGCAGCTGTTGCGTTGTTAGAATATTCTTCAGGGTTCGAAAGAGAATTAATCTTTGACAGAAGGTTTTGCAGTGAACTTTCCAGTTAAGTATCTTGTCAAACCATACCCCTAAAACTTTATATTGACTTGCCCTTGCTAATTGCTCATCGTTTAGCTTTAAGTCTAAGTAAAATTCGTGAGTTGGATGTAACTGATAAGGGAGAAATCTAATATACGCGCTCTTAGCGTTGTTGACAACGAGTTGGTTATCTATAAACCAGTTATGTATCCTATCCAACATAGAATTGCATTTAATTGATAGGCAATATCATCAGCGTAAAGAGTGATAAAGTTATCTGTTATGTTAAGAGGAAGATCATTGATAAAAAGTAGAAAAAGAATAGGACCTAATATTGAACCTTGGGGAACACCGATATTAGTGGTAAGTTTGCTAGAGGTACTGTTTAGGTGACTCACTGTACTCGAAGCTATTGGCGTATGCTCAACCATCTGCTCAGGCTGCGTAGCATCAAGTAAATCATCTGGGTCTTCACCTTGGATCTCCGTCTTATTCTTAGTTTTTCTCAAAAACACTGTATTCCTTCTGTATTCCCTTCCTCTTTCTTTTCGTGCCTTCCCAGTATTACACCTGGCTTCCATATTCGTTCCTCGGTGTCCTTGCTGAGCACATCGTCTCCTTCTTCGAATTCCGTTAGGGCGAAAGCGGATCAATCATAATACACTTTTATAACTAATTTTCCTAACAAAAGTTTAGCATCCAATTTCGCTTTTACTACTGGGATTTTAGGTTTCAACCTTCTGCTGGAAAGAAGCTCTGGTGATGAGTAATTTAGGCCTTTAATTGGGTAATTTCTGTAGTTTAATATTACTAAGACAATATCTGTATTGCTTTCTTTAAAGTTTCTTTGGCAATGCCCGCAGCCTTTTCGGCCAGTCCGTTTAATTGAGGATATAGAGGACTATTTGTAATTATTTCAAAATTCCAATCTTTATTAAGCTTTTGGCACTCCATGCTATTGAACGGCATATTGACTGCTATTGATATCAGCAAAATTCCACGAGTCGCAAAAATAATCCTTAACTGAGGAATTATTTCAGCGCTGGGTTTACTGTTTAGCACTTTGACCTCCAATCACTTGAAGTAGTAATCCACTAATGCTAAATACGAGGCGTTATTAGTTCAATTGGCCGACCGGTGCGCTAATCTTCAAGGGATTCTTGCCCCAAACAGAAATATTTTGCCTCTTTTTTCACAGTGGAATACGAAGGAGATAAATCACCATAAACGCCGTCGAAACGTTGCTTATTGTGATTAGGCCTATGTCCTTCTTTTATTAAAAATTTAACGAATGCGCGGTACTCAATTTTCGTTACCCGAGACAGTTTTATGCACTAGTCACGTTGTCTGGCTGGCTACTAAAAACTACGACTCTTCGAGTCGTAATATATATATATATATATATATATATATATATATATATAGTGTAAGCCTCGCACGTACGCAACTATAACTTAACTAAGCCTGTCAGGACGAGAATTTATGGTGCTTGCCACGTACCTCAAACTTTCATATTCAAAAATGTCAGCCGCAAACTTTTCAAATGGATACTCTGGCATTGTATGGAGAAGAAAGCTTCTCCTTGACTTTGTTAGCAGCAAATTTTACGCACGTGCACCAATTCTTGATCACCTCTTTGTTGTCAGATACCATTCCTGGCCAAAACAACAAGGATCTAGCATTTTTCTTAGGTTTTTCAGTACCAAAATCGCGTTCGTGCAAAATTTCGAGTATTACCATTCTCAGAAAACTGGGCACTAAAAGTTTGTCATTTACAATCATTAAGTTGTCTCTTCCCTCAAATCATTCCTGTGTTGCCAATATTGCCTTGTGTCTACATCTAATGCGCTCTTTGATGTAGATCATTTATTGAAGAAGTAGCTTTTTAACTTGCTTCATTTACTCACCTATTCTACTTTCACGCTAATTCTGTAGCGGCGTGTACTATTTCAGCAAATAATTCATCGTTTTAACATGGCTTTTAATATAGTTTCTATACGAGAAAAGAATCATTTTGTGGCGCGCAATTCTTCATTTGTTAAAAACAACTAAATTCAATTTTTAAATTATTTGTAAAGCTTTTTCCATATTGATGAAATGTAAACAACATAAAAGGATTCTTTCTCTAAAATCTTTTTTTGCAATCATTCGACGTTTGAACATTCCGTTTTCTTGACCTCTTCCCAGCAAAGCTTCACTATACCCACCCTTACCATCTTTCTTCTGCGTGTTTCGCCGGTTGCCCGCCTTCTCCTTCTCCCGTCGTTTTTTTTTCTTTTCATCGCTTTAGTTGTTGCGTTCACTCCACCCTTCTGATGTAATAGTTTTCGCCGATAAATAAGGTGGCCGAGGCCGAACCGTTCTTCCAACCGTCTCCGCTAGGCGGCGTTGGTCGCGGCGGTAGCTGTAGGAGTAGTAAACAGTGAAAAGCGCTTACGTGAAAAACGGCTTTCGTTAACTAACTGTCGTTCGTGACGGACTTTCCACTTTGTTCTTGTCGGAAGTTCACATACCTAACCTACGTCCACTTTTAATCGTCGTCACATATTGTCTTTTTTTTTTTTTGTTCAGGTTTTCCTTCCTCGATGTTCTTTTTCATCGTTTTCGAACGGAAAGGAGATCCTTTTCCTTCAAAATTGGATGGCTTTTAAAAGCTAAAACTCGTTGATGATTTATCGCTTGTGTACAGGATGTGTATGAAATAGGATATTACGATACAAGTTTTTCAGTAACAATAATAATATATTTATTATCCAACAGCATCGAATCTGCTAATTACAAGACAACATGCACAAAGAATATCAGATATTAAACTGAGAAGTTGCACAGAAAAGGGAACTTACAAAGAGTATTAAAAAAATTTATTTAATCATACAATAACGCAAAAATAATTTGATTCTTTCCAAATTTGTTGTACAGCAGCTTCTTCAACAAGTCAAACGAAAGACAATCAATATCAACAACCACAAGGCGAAGTCCAGTTTCATAATACATGAAGACTGCTTCCGCTTTACCCTATTCTACAGTGTATGTCTCAAAAATTAAAGAAAATGCAAATGAACTTAACATATGTTTCACGTATGCATCACCTACTGCTGTTGTAAAACTTATAACATGTTTCTAAAAAAAAAGGAATAAAAGAGACAGTTTACAAAGAATTAAACATATAGCCGTTGTGCAAGGTCCCATTTACAGAGCCACTGCAACCATTGCCAACCCGACGCACGAGACTCTCAAACATCAAAGTCTCTCTCCAGAACAGCATAGATCAACATTCACGTCCGAATAGATGAAGATTAGATCGTTTTGATTGAATTGGTGCACTGTTGGTAGATTAAGTACATTAAGTAACAATATTCGCCGCACCACGCAAATTATTAATTAACTTGGAAAGGTTGTTTCGAAGACACGAGAGAAAACATATATTAAATCTAACGAACCCGCTCTATCCCTACTCTTCAAGAAAAAATATATAGAAGTACCTACTTCTGCCCCTTAGACTAAAAAGCAAGTTAAAATAAGGAGAAAAGGCGGAAAAGGGTCTTGTGACCACGGAACGCAAGACATGTGGCCGTCCTACCCTAATAAGGATAAAATCGAGTGAGACAACGGTATGTCCTTTCTATCCGTCAAATTTGTGTTCTTGCCGCCTATGCCCCTCAACTAAATACTGAACATGCGGAATATACGAAAGGATCGACGTCTCTTGTTATAGCACAACCATAAATCAAATGACCATTTTACCGTAATAAATAGAGCGGGCCAAATTGCGCCATCCAACAGAATCGGAATCAGGCGCAACGGCCGCTTATTGTAAATAGCGTATATGTGAGTCACAGCAGATATGTGATATTTCGAAATTAATACACAAGAGTAAAAAAATAAAAGCTGACGCAATAATAATGTTTAGTAATTAGAGCGGATAGATATATATATATATACATATATATATGTACACGCTGAGGTGTTTTTATTTTCATTATGATTTTTTATTTGATTGAAAACGGTATGCGTTGTAAATGGGATGTAATAAGGAAATAACTGAGAAACTGAACGCTTTTTTTTCTGTTGTACTTAATAATGTAACTGTAAATAAAGATATAATAAATAAATTCTATCCTTCTTAATAATGCGGATAGGCTTGTTTAAAAAGTTGCGCCATCAGATAAGTTTCCACATTTGCCTCGGTGAAGGATGTTCGCCGAGACGAAAAAATGTTCTTATATTTCGAAAACGACCGTTCCACGTCTCCCGAAGTAAGACAGGCGTAATTAAAATAATCTTTAGACTTAGTCAAGGAATCTGCAGATGCCCCATCGCACATTTGTCTTAATCTCGTGTAGTCCGGATTCTTTTTAAAACACTATCGAACTTAGCTAAAACTCGTCCACTTGTTGCATCGTTTATAACTGTGTAACAATGTACTAACTTCGTCCACGACTTGCACTGATTCTACCAACGACAATCCAGAATTTTGCAAATTTTCTATCGCGTCTACTAACCCTTTGTAATTGTTGCTAATATTCTTTAGATGTGTTTCAACAGAAATATCGAGAAATCCCTTCTGGCTCATCCTAATAGCTCTAGCTTCGGCAGGACGAATTGCAAAATAACGGATTTGACTTCTTGAAAATGTTCATTATAATAAAAAGCGGCTTTTAACACGTTCCCCAACGCGTAAGAATGGGCTGTGGTGGTTCTCGAATACCAGGGCATAACCTGTGGAATGCCCTAGTCCTCTTAGGATTTTTGAGAAACACTTTTTTTGTGTTTGCTATTAATGCATCCACCTCCGGGTAACACTCTCGAATAGTTTGTGCCACAAGATGTAAAGCATGGACTTTACACGTAACATGTAAAAGTCCTTCACACTTTTCTTTAAGGGAACGGCCTACACTACACATTGTTGCTGCACCATCGCTCATGAACAACAACAGTTGACTGGTTGACACTTGAAATTTTTGTAACGTTTCGAGAACTACGGCCGTAATTGCTTTACTAGTACACTGTTTTAATCTTCTGCTGGCTAATAGAATTGCAAAAATTTGGTTTAATAGGATCTAATACGCGCACTATTATATTCAAATAGAATTTTTTTTGCAATCTGTCGTCTCATCAAAACATAGCCACAGCTGTTTATCTTTTAATTCGGCTTTAATTCGATTTTCAATGTCCTCACGTATTCGTGGAATATCTCTCCGTAACGCTGTCCGAGATGGTAGTATCCACTCGGTATTGTATGTACCCCAGAATTTTCGAAATGCTTTTTTATCAAGTATACGAAGTGGTAGACCCACATACCATAAACGTTAAAAGCAATTCTAATTGAAATTGACGTTGTTGTGACACACCATTTTCTTTTATTTCTGTGGTGTGCGCTATTTATATGTCTTTCACAATCACGTTTGCTCCAGCACAGTAGCTTCTTTTTACAAACTTTACAGAAAATTGTACTCCCATTGTAGTGTAAATCCACAAATTCACTAAGAAATTTATTAACTTTCGTAGGTAATGGCCGTTTTTTTTAATAGTTACGTTAGACATAATCACTAAAGCGAGCACACCGACGCTTGTTTCTAGTATGCCACGAAGTGGTGCAAACGTAACATCTGCAGACTCGTCATTTGTTGATGAATAGAGCGCGTCATCCGTAAATGAATAAGCGCGCTGTTAGTTCGTAGCCGTCGATGAATGAACTTTTTTTTGTAGTGGCCCACTGTGAACAACGCCCTATTTATCAACGAACACCCAAACTGCAGGTGTATATTTGCGCGTCCCTTCACGACGTAATAGACAGTGGTTTTGGTCCTCGTCCTAATAATTACATATTTAAATTACCTATGTTTACATACATATATGCGCCCGGCAGCCTGATTGCGAACCTGGCGCGTGGCGCTCTTGGCCCGCTCTAGTAATAAATCGAAAAGACAGGAAAAGTGTAGAGGTTCCTTCTCTTTATTGATTAGGTTTGTATTCTTATTTATGTTACATAAATAAGAATAGTCTCATAGGCATCCAGTTCAAACGGCGAAATAACGTTTTTAATCAATTTTAGGTTTTCTAATTTAATATTATGTCCGGTATCGTTTATGTGTTGTGCTACACTTGGCGCTTCTATCTTCCCATACTTGTAACACCTGATGTGTTCATTGAATCTAGTGACTATCGCTCGTTTCGTTTGACCAATGTAGGCTTTATCACATGCAGTTTTGTAAAATTCCGACCTTTCTCTCATGTCCGGTTTATCTTTTGGATTGCCAAGAAGGTTTTTGAGTGTATTTCGCGAACTGAAACATACATTCATCTCTTTTCCCTTAAAAACTTTACTAATACCTATCGATACTTTATAGAAGGGAAGTTCTACAAATTTCTTATCGCGGGTTACTGTTGGGATTAAGGTCGTGGAATTTCTGACATGACGCCTATGTTCGACTTTCCTAAGCATGCGATCGACCTCTATAGAAGAGTAGCAGTAAATAACTACATTTCTTATGAATTTTAGCTCTTTGTTGTACCTACTTTTGCTCAAGGAGAACTTCACCAATCTATTAATTAAGAAGCTAATCGCAGCTATTTTGTGTTGTCCACAGTGGTTGAAGTCGTTGATTGTTCACTTCTTCTTCTACTGTGAATTCAATAGTTTCGAATTTTGAATTTAGTGTCGCGAGGAAATCCGGAATGGTACTTTTCTTCGTATCAAAAATTGCAAATATATCATCTATGTACCTAAATCAAATTCCAGGGAAATACACGTTATCCTTTTTCGAACTAGTTTCAAATTTGCTCATGAACAAGCTGGCTATGAAATGGGATAGCGGATTGTCCATCGCCATACCCTCTCGTTGTTCATAATGCTTGCTCTCAATTTGAAAACGGATTTTTTTCATGCAGAGCAAAGTTAGTCTTTTGTACTCCGCAATTCTGACATCTGTACAATCTGACATATGTAAGTACATTAAAGTTAAGGAAACAACAAAACCATTGACTTCTATGTAATTTTCATACCATGCCCGGACTAAACAATCCCCTGTCCACAAAATATTCAAATTTTTCTTAGACTTGCGAATGAATCTAATCCAACAAGAAAAAAAAGAGAAAGTATCTTTATTTAAGAGATATAATGCTGATTCTTTCCGTGTTTGAATACCCAAGATTACCATCCGCATCATAAAAAGGAAAAAACCTTACTGCATAATTCTTTTGAAACGGATACCTTTACGACTGAACTCAAAGATTATATACTTTATACTTCCCCTGTTATACGCATATACAAATGCACGAAGTAGTAACGAAAAGTAGGCAGAGACACGGGAGGAAAAAAAGCTCTCGCTTTTTTATATTTTTTTATTTCTTTAACGTAGAAAACACATCTTTTTTATTACTCGGGCGAAGAAGAGGAACATCGTCGTATAATTCGGATATTTTATCGCTCATAAGTCGGTGGTCCGGCGGCACAATTCCCCACCACCCTTCTTGCCTTCCAGGTTCTCTTTAGCTCTCGTTATTATAGCCGTTGAATCGCGTTCGGACGTGACTTCGGGTCAAATTAAAAATAAACAGAATGGTGGATGTCGAATGAACGATGTCGTTATTACCGTATTATATTTTATAATTTATAAGATCAGACGTAAGGACGAGTTTAATGATATATAGGTTGCAGTGGTGGAAGGCAAAAAAAAAACGAAAATCCATGGTTAATATGCCTATTGATAACTAATGCCTCCATGGCTACAACTTTTATAATGATGGGCCAGACAATGTCAAAGCTGGTTTGCCATTTACCTTAACCCTTGGTACATAAATCTCCCTAATGGAGATTCTCAGCAACATCGCATTTGCACACGACAGTTCTAAAAATGGCGACCGGCATGGACGTGCGGTTAAAGCAACGAGCTGTCATCGAATTTCTCACTGAGGAGGGTGTAGCGCCCATTGACATACATCGAAGGTTGTGTGCCGTGTACCGTGATGCGTGTGTTGATGAGTGTACTGTTAGAAGGTGGGTAAAGACTGTGAAAGACGAAAATCCGACTAAAACGGATCTCCAAGATCAGGCACGCGGTGGCCGACCAGTGTCTGCGTGCGGTGAAAGGCAGGTGGCTCTCGTGGATGAACTGGTTCGTGAGAATCGACGGTGTAAACAAACTGACATTGCCAATAGGGTGGGTATTTCACAAGAAAGAATACATCACATTATCTGTAATGTACTGAAGTACAGGAGAATATGCGCACGTTAGGTGCCCCGAATGCTTACTGATGAAACGAAAGCCAATCGAAAACAAATTTGCGAACAACTCTTGACTCGATATGAGGCAGAAGGTGATACTTTTCTCCACAGAATTATGACCGGCGGCGAGTCGTGGGCACATCATTACGACCCTAAAATGAAACGTCAGTCCATGGAGTACAGACATAAGGGTTCGCCACAACCGAAAAAATTCAAAGCAGTTCCATCTGCCGGGAATGTCATGATTACCATTTTCTGGGATTGCGATGGCATCGATCATATTGAATTTTTGGAACGTGGCTGTACTATCAACTCCGAAGGATTTATTAACACCCTAACAAATCTGAAGCGACGGCTGCGTAGAGTTCGTCCAGACAAAGTGCCAATTCTGCATCATGACAACGCTCGACCTCACACAAGTCATAGAACGCGTATAGCACTGGAGAAGCTAGAGTTTCATGACGTTTTACCTCATCCACCTTATAGCCCAGATCTTGTGACTTCTTCCTCTTTCCGAAGCCTAAGGAACATCTCAAGGGCAAGCGTTTCTCTTCGGATGCAGAGGTGATAACTAGAGCGGGCCAAATTGCGCCATCCAACAGAATCGGAATCAGGCGCAACGGCCGCTTATTGTAAATAGCGTATATGTGAGTCACAGCAGATATGTGATATTTCGAAATTAATACACAAGAGTAAAAAAATAAAAGCTGACGCAATAATAATGTTTAGTAATTAGAGCGGTGTTTTTGAGGTGTTTTTATTTTCATTATGATTTTTTATTTGATTGAAAACGGTATGCGTTGTAAATGGGATGTAATAAGTAAATAACTGAGAAACTGAACGCTTTTTTTATTCTGTTGTACTTAATAATGTAACTGTAAATAAAGATATAATAAATAAATTCTATCCTTCTTAATAATGCGGATAAGCTTGTTTAAAAAGTTGCACCATCAGATAAGTTTCCACATTTGCCTCGGTGAAGGATGTTCGCCGAGACGAAAAAACGTTCTTATATTTCGAAAACGACCGTTCCACGTCTACCGAAGTAAGACAGGCGTAATTAAAATAATCTTTAGACTTAGTCAAGGAATCTGCAGATGCCCCATCGCACATTTGTCTTAATCTCGTGTAGTCCGGGTTCTTTTTTAAAACACTATCGAACTTAGCTAAAACTCGTCCACTTGTTGCATCGTTTATACTGTGTAACAATGTACTAACTTCGTCCACGACTTGCACTGATTCTACCAACGACAATCCAGAATTTTGCAAATTTTCTATCGCGTCTACTAACCCTTTGTAATTGTTGCTAATATTCTTTAGATGTGTTTCAACAGAAATATCGAGAAATCCCTTCTGGCTCATCCTAATAGCTCTAGCTTCGGCAGGGACGAATTGCAAAATAACGGATTTAACTTCTTGAAAATGTTCATTATAATAAAAAGCGGCTTTTAACCACGTTCCCCAACGCGTAAGAATGGGCTGTGGTGGTCCTCGAATACCAGGGCATAACCTGTGGAATGCCCTAGTCCTCTTAGGACTTTTGAGAAACACTTTTTTTGTGTTTGCTATTAATGCATCCACCTCCGGGTAACACTCTCGAATAGTTTGTGCCACAAGATGTAAAGCATGGACTTTACACATAACATGTAAAAGTCCTTCACACTTTTCTTTAAGGGAACGGCCTACACTACACATTGTTGCTGCACCATCGATCATGAACAGCAACAGTTGACTGGTTGACACTTGAAATTTTTGTAACATTTCGAGAACTACGGCCGTAGTTGCTTTACTAGTACACTGTTTTAATCTTCTGCTGGCTAATAGAATTGCAAAATTTGGTTTAATAGGATCTAATACGCGCACTATTATATTCAAAATAGAATTTTTTTTGCAATCTGTCGTCTCATCAAGACATAGCCACAGCTGTTTATCTTTTAATTCGGCTTTAATTCGATTTTCAATGTCCTCACGTATTCGTGGAATATCTCTCCGTAACGCTGTCCGAGATGGTAGTATCCACTCGGTATTGTATGTACCCCAGAATTTTCGAAATGCTTTTTATCAAGTATACGAAGTGGTAGACCACATACCATAAACGTTAAAAGCAATTCTAATTGAAATTGACGTTGTTGTGACACGCCATTTCTTTTATTTCTGTGGTGTGCGCTATTTATATGTCTTTCACAATCACGTTTGCTCCAGCACAGTAGTTTCTTTTTACAAACTTTACAGAAAATTGTACTCCCATTGTAGTGTAAATCCACAAATTCACTAAGAAATTTATTAACTTTCGTAGGTAATGGCCGTTTATTTTTAATAGTTACGTTAGACATAATCACTAAAGCGAGCACACCGACGCTTGTTTCTAGTATGCCACGAAGTGGTGCAAACGTAACATCTGCAGACTCGTCATTTGTTGATGAATAGAGCGCGTCATCCGTAAATGAATAAGCGCGCTGTTAGTTCGTAGCCGTCGATGAATGAACTTTTTTTTTGTAGAGGCCCACTGTGAGCAACGCCCTATTTATCAACGAACACCCAAACTGCAGGTGTATATTTGCGCGTCTTCACGACGTAATAGACAGTGGTTTTGGTCCTCGTCCTAATAATTACATATTTAAATTACCTATGTTTACATACATATTTGCGCCCGGCAGCCTGATTGCGAATCTGGCGCGTGGCGCTCTTGGCCCGCTCTAGTGATAACGGAGGTGCGGAAATGGTGCCATGCGAAGACTTCAGACTTTTTCCGTGACGGATTTGCGCAACTCGTAGTATGTTGGCGTAAATGTATTGCTGTCAATGGCGATTATGTGGAAAAGTGATTATATCAGTGGGTAGAGGACAGTTTATACTTATATATATATTTTTTTTAAGTGGTGACTTAATACTTATATATACTTATATCATTTCACACTTATATATCTATTACTAATAAAGTTATATCCATGAAGACATTAGTTTTCAATACGCCCTCGTATATACATTAGCGGAAAGCTCATGTTTCGCGATGTCCAATTCTTTTTTTGAGCAAATGAATAGAAAGTACTTAAAATCACTTTAAAAAGTGCTATTTCTAGGTTATGTTCGAAGCGTTTTTGACGTTTTTGAATAAAATGTCGATTGGTAGTGATTCATGTAAAAAAGTAACCAATAATGTAAATAAAACAAGCACGAGATTCAAGAACGAACTAGATTTATTTGCGCGTGTTTAATATGAGTCAATGTTAATAAATACAAATTATTATTATCTAACACTAATATTACTCTAGATATCTTGTAGTACATGTACATAGCAAATTAAGCACAGTTGACATTTGCATTTTGTGTGTACACCCACCTATTGGTGGCCAATTCTTTTCTAGGACAAACCGTATGTATATTAGAATAGAGCAACGTCTTTGAATTTCGCATATTCAACAATCCCCTGCATATATAAACCCCACGTTATGTCCGGGCACACCGAAACCGGCATTGTAATACATCTCTTACGCGCACGGTATCCACATTACGGTTTATTAATTAACAGCTTGTCCCGTAAGGTCGTTTAATATACATACATGACGTGGTATCATCATCGTCAAAGCCATATCATCGCCATGTACATCAACACGATCGAAATGACCGCAATATTCATATAAATCGATGTAGGGGAGCGTGTATATGTATATGTGAGGTGCGTATGCAGAAGCAATAAATCAAAATTAAACGGGCGAGCGTGACGCGAGCCGCGTAAAATGCAAATGTAAAAATATTTCATGCGGCAATTATGGTCGGGGAGCATTAGCGAGAGGCGTCATTTTTTTCTGCTGTCCCGTTTTAATTTAACGTTGCGGTGTTGGTACGCGTACATGTGTTATTCGCTGTACCACTCTATAGCTCCAAATATGTCGGTTAGTGGTTTACGTCAAATTTATTCTTGACATATTAATTTTTTATTTTTTTTGCACTAAGAAATTCATTACTTTACTCGTTTTATCTTGTAGTTTTATTGTTTTATTTTGTACATGTTATATTTCATTCGTTTTACTTGTAAAACGTACACACATGTAACAGAACCATTCGCATACAAAATTGACGTCAAATTCTATCAAATTAAATATTCCCAAGTTCGACGAAACCCCGAGATACAACCACAGCGATCAAGCATTAGACAGGGAATTGCCGCCGAGAGAGAAAGCATAGTGCAGATATGCATGTCTTTGTCGGATTACACGAAACTTCGGCGGAGCACGGACGTCACGAGCCATCCGTCGTTTCTTCGTCTATGCATCACGCATCGCAATATGTGCGGTGTTTGTCTTTGTCGCTTCTATAGGAAATAGCAGCACGGAACATACGGGGTGTGGCTAAAAAGTAACCGGATTAATGCTATAAAATCTTGTGACGAATCGTCTCGTTTCGTTAAATTTATAGACTTTAATTCTGGAAAGAACAAAGAAAGATTATTATTTCAATTTTTACCTGTCTTGTTTAGCCTTCAAATCTTTGTTGTAAATCGAAAATTCACTTCTTTTAATTGTTATTTCAAATTCCAGAATCATTTATGTTGTACTCAGTGGCGTAGCTACACCCACGCAAGCCCACGCAATGCGTAGGGGCCCTAGACGCAAGGGGGTCCAAAGGGCCTTCCGATGTTCTATGTTTTTACTCCCGTTATGATAAATAAATCTTTGAAAGATCTTGCGTGGAGGCCCAAATTTGGTAGTTACGCCACTGGTTGTACTCCAGTGTACTGTGGTCATTTATGATGTACGTTAGTACATATTGCATAAGCACAAGTTACGAGTTTTGTGAGAAGCGCGCGCCGTTTGCACGCGAGGCCACATAACGTGGATAAGCAAAAAAGAGTAAATTTTCGGATTCGCGTACATTGGTCTTTTCTGTGTGGGCCTCAATCTGCGAAAAGAACAACCCTTCTGTGGCGTAAGCTTCGGGGGAACATCTCTAAGTGGATTTGATCTGCGAGGGATCCTGGCCGAATTTCATCCTTCTGCGGCTGTTAGCAGCGCCCGATGAAGTTTGGACAAGGTAATGTAATATTACACGACAGTGCGGCCTAAGTTGCCTGTCGTGAAATCTTGACCGAAATTAATCTAAGTCCGTTACCGAGAATGTTGTAAGTGTCTTGTCGCGACATAAAATTCTTGTAGCAGCGTTGGAAGGCTTCAGCCGATATGGCCTTTAGCATGTCCGTCACATTCTTTTGGATGTTCTCCAAAGTCCCAAAATGACGTCCTTTTAAGACACTTTTTAGTTTGGGGAAAAGGAAAAAGTCGCAAGGACTGAGATCAGGTGAATATGGGGGATGAGGAACCACAGGGATCCCTTTTGATGTCAAAAACTCCGTGATGGAGATACCCGTGTGACATGGGGCGTTGTCATGATGGAGCATCCACTTGTCTGCAATGCCTGGTCTGACACGAATCACCCTTCTTCTAAGACTTTCAAGGACACCCTTGTAAAAAACTTGGTTAACAGTTTTCCCTGGAGGTACAAATTCTTTGTGAACGGTACCCCTACTGTCAAAGGAGCAAATCAGCATTGATTTGATCTTTGATTTGCTCATTCGAACTTTCTTCGGTCGGGGAGAATTCTCGGTGTGCCACTCCTGGCTTTGCCGCTTTGTCTCAGGATCGCATTCAAAAATCCAGGTTTCATCACCTCTGATCACACGAGTGAATAAATCGGGGTCTTTGGTAATTCTTTCAAAAAGATCAACGCACACGTTTTTTCGAATGTCCCTCTGCTCAATTGTGAGACTTTTAGGCACCATTTTGGCACAGACCTTTCGCATGTGCAATTCTTCATTTAAAATTTGATGAACGGTGAAACTGTTCAATTCCAACTGATCACTCATCATCCTTATTGTTAAGCGACGATCTTACCTCACAAGAGCCCTCACACGTTCGATGTTTTCATTGGTTTTTGAAGTTGAAGGCCTCCCTGAGCGAGGTTCATCTTCAACCAGTTCTCGCCCACCCAAAAATTATTTGTGCCAGCGAAAAACTTGTGCTCTTGATAAGCAATATTCCCCGTAGGCCTGCTTCAACTTTTCAAAAGTTAGACAACAAACCAACTGAAATATTGCGCTTACAAAACAAACGATTCACAAATAAGGCATCTAAAATGAGTTTATAAAATAAAACAAATAAAATTATAAGTTTTCAGAAAATAAATAAAATGTTAAGTGTTCTTAACACTTTCATTATAAGATTCAAGAAAGTTCAGATAGGTTTAAGGTTTCGTTTGAATTCTTTTATTACTATTTTGTTTCTTTTTTGTATTTGTTGCCTGCTGTAAGGTACTGCACAAGTAAGTTGTCCTGTAATTGGCTGTCGCTGTTGGACGAATAAAAATAAATAAATAAAAATACATAAATAAATGAATGTAGTGGAATTGCAATTGTTATTGAATGAATATTCCATCTTTATTACTAATTCATTGCCTACAATAAAGTTTCTAAAAAAAATTAACATCCCTTAATAATCTAAAAGCATTCTCTAACATGGCATCCCATCAATTTAAAAGTAACCGCTTTCCATTGTCACAACGTACCATTAAACTCAATAATGTCGCGATTTCGCCTAAATGCGCAATAATATTTGAGTTATCATCCGCAATCTTTCGCAAAACAGCGGCGATTCGACAGAATCGGAGAGCCGAGAAAGCACATTTCGAGAATTTATTTTCAATTGCAACGCGGCGACACATTGCTCCCGCTTAAGTATATAGGTATACAGTGCCGTGCATGGGGAGGCGGCACAAATCACGCACGCACACATATGATAACTATTGACTATAAAAAAGCACTCAGCGAAAGTCATTTCGGACAGAAGGACTATATAGGAGAACCCGTTCGTCGCCGACAAAGGCAGCGCCCCGCCGTGGTAATATATGACGTTTCAGCGTAAACCCTATTTTCCCTTTCATTTCTCATAGTCTTCCCCTATAAATTATTCGCCCATTTATCCGTCTTACTTCCGGCGACGTCGGTCTCCTGGCGCGCTGCAGACACCGGCCGAGAATAAATCGTCCTCGTTTCGTATTATTCCGAGTTCCTAATATATTGAAATAACACGACACAGCAGAGGAGGGAGAACATAGCGCGTAGAGCACACCGGTCTGCGAGATTTCAAATCTCAATGTCCTATCTACAACATCCACAATTAAAATCCAATATGATCATCAGTGGTGGTTCGCGATTTTTTGATGAGGGGGGCGCGTCTGTAAAAAGTTATGATAAAATTTTATCATTAGCTTACAGTGTTCTTCGAAAAAAAGGGAATACTAATACACATGACGAAGTTAACTTGTACAACACCACAAAAACAGACAAACAGTGACAATACTATTGTATTTACTTTTCCCGTTAGTAAATGGCAGTAAACGACTCCATTAAGGTTATATTTAACTTTTTTTCAGTAGGGCCATGACTAAACTGTTTCGGACCATTGCGAACCTCATTTCATAAATTGTACTTACGGGGTCGTGCATAAGATGAAGTCAAGGCTACTACTGAATGTTCGGACACATTTGCGAACCTATCTTCATCAGAATATTACTAGATTGCATTATGACACAAATTGCGAATGATCATCAACAACATTTAAAAATGAGAGGACAAGAACGGAACCTGAGAACAACCTCCCTGATATGTCTCATGCCGACCAACGCCTACGATCCCTACAATCTGCCTCCTACTATCAAAATAATAAAATCAATAGTAGATCACGCCTCTATAACCTTATTTGCCATTTAGGGGATCCGGTTCGTCGTTCAATTTCAGCATCGTAAGAGAATGGATTCTACGTAACTAACATCACGCAATTTTGTTCCATGCGTAAAATTTATTAATTTTGTTTTTTGTAAATTTAAAGTCAACTTATTTGCTGTAAACCATCTATCGAACTTGTTCAGGTTCTCTCAGACACACAAGTAGAACAGATTATCAGCAAATAATACTAGATTGCCATTATCACACAAACTTGGAAGATCATCAATAAATATTAAAAAATGTAGAGGACCAAGAACGGAACCCTGAGGAACACCTCTCCTGATATGTTATCATGCCGACCGAACGCCTACGATCCCTACAATCTGCCTCCTACTATCAAAATAAGATAAAAATCAATAGTAGATCACGCCTCTTAAGCCGTAATTTGCTATCTTAAGGGGGGATGCCGGTTCGTCGGTTCAATTTTTTCAGCTTATCGTAAAGAGGAATGGATTCTACGTACGGTACCCAAAATTTCATGGCTGTAGCTCAAAGATTGGGGAAGTTACAGCCGTTCAAAGTTAACCGTGCAACGCTCCCGAACAGAGCACTCCTGAGCGCCGCCCGAGAGCGCTCCGACGGCAGATAGCAAAAAGGGCTCGCATCGAACGAATGGAACGACATTTGCGGGAGAACGAATTGCACGAATCGGGGGAAGGTATCCTTTATGCACCGGGTTTGGGAGATGAATGCAATATTGTAAAACTTTTGCGTGGCAACGTTGTAAAACTTTAAATTCAATTTTCTCAAAACTATGTTTTCGAAATTGGCTGGCATGATTGCGTCCAAACTAACGATTCGATTTGGATGAAATTTTGCAGGATGATAGCCATTCGATTTCTCCAGGGTCTGAAATTCACAAATTACACTTGTTCAACAATTAAATATTTTTTTAAGGCCCCTCAAAAATGAAAAAAAACGAAAATTTCAAACGTTCAACTTTGGACGTCCGTCATTTTGTTTAAACATCTTTTTCTACACATTTCGGAATTTCAGATCCAGGAGAAATCAATTGGCTATCATCCTGTAAAATTTGATCAGAATCGGATCATTTGTTTGGTCGAAATCATGCCAGCCAATTTGCTATGCATTTTCTGCAGTGATGTGTTTACCATCGCGTATTTTGTAAATAAACGAACTTTGGAGTAAAAGGAAATACTGGAGGAGAGCTTATTTCTAGGTTAATAAATCCTCGTAAACCGAATCCCGAAATTCGCAATAGTTTGCCGTAAAAATTTCGCGAAATTTCCTTCATTTTGACGACCACGAAGTGAAATCCCCCCTTAAGCAATAATAAAGAGTGATCGACCAGATCGAAGGCCTTACTCAAATCGATGGGTACCAGCGGTTTTAAACGTTAAATATTCACCAAAAATCGGTCCACTACAACCTTGTTAAATCCCATTTTGCTCGTGTCAGGATTAAATAACCTATCCTTTCAGGTCCGAATAAATTCATGAACTTCGCCGGAGCTATAATTTAATTTGCCTGTTTAAACGAGCCGACCTCCGACGTAGGTGCCTTATTGTGTACCGTTATGCAAAAAGTTTCGTCTACTATAGGTTCACTAACAAGAGAGAAGTAATCGATAAAGTGAGTGTACATTGCACCTAATGCACCGCGATATAGTCGAGTTACGTTCGTATATCTGTATTTGTGGTCGATTTCCAAACATGTATCATTCAACCTGGTTCAGTTTATGAACGCACAAGTTAAGTTTCCGAAAACGCCTTAAGTATTATTTTCAGAACTGAAAGAGATTTAAATGGTGTCAAATTTAAGTTCGAATACCTTGCTGTTTCGAAATCAACACCAATTTAAAACCCTTCTCGTCTTACATCAATCTTCCACAACCGCCTGTAGTAATCGGTAGAACCATCTACCAGATTAACGAGACAAGACTCGAAAAATCGCGAAATCTCCATCTTCCCCTACAAAAAAAATTAAAACCAGCCTGCCATTACATTTCTCATGTTCTTTTGTGCGAAATGGTACTTAAAGTACCCCGCCGCTTCCTTCACTCCCAAAGAAAAGAGGCGAAAAGCATTAATTTCGTGTCAACACCAATTAAAAATATTAAACATTTTACTTTCGTTTGTGGACCATGCAGCACTTACAAGGAAAAAAGAAAAGCGTAAAATACAGCGATACATTTTTAAAGCGCGGAACATACAAAAAGAAAACCTTCCTTCTTCCTTTTCGCTCAAACAAAGCCGGGCGCTAAAACCGTTTTTCCCGGGTCGAGTTCCCGTTCCTTAAAGAGCCCCGACAGCAATTAAATTATAACGCGGGTTTCCTCTGGCATCAAGTTTTTAGCCGGTGCTTAACCGGGGCGCTAAGATAAAAGAAAACAACTTGTTTCGTACGCTGGAAGTGTTAAACGTCGCGAAAAAAAAGGTAATTCCTGACGCGCTCTACGGCTTTTGCTGGGTGTCGCGTAAAAATTAGCGTCCTTATAGAAGGTTAGAGTTTCACCCGAAATTAAACAAAGGTAGAAAGAAAAGCAAGGCGATAACGGGATGTCGGAAGAAATCAAAATTTCGGTGTGTGGTTCACACATAATTAGGCATTGTTATACAGCCAGAGAAACTTTTACTTGTATCAAGGCAGTCCGCCTCAATCCAAGACAATTACCGTTTCAATTATTCACAATACTCGTATAATAACAGTTTTAAATCAAAAGAAATATTTTCCTATCGCTTCTCTCTCCGCCTAAGAGAAGTATTTACTATCTATATAATGAAGGTCCTAGGACACTACCCTGTGGTACACCTGCGTTGATCTCTCTAAAGTTCGAATATTCAGCTTCTTGCCTCACCTTAAAGATTCGTCCAGACAGGTAGGTCAGGTATTGTGCAGTTTGTAAATCAATCCTTGATACCATCGAGGAAGATTGTTGAACAGTACTGCTTGTCTTCGAGAGTCTTCTCGATAAGGTCAGATATTCTATGGACCTGGTCTGTTGTGGAGTGTTGGCTGCCCTCTAGGAGAATTTCTCAAACAATGTCGACATGATGGAAAGCGGTTCCTGATTGGAGAACTATGAGCGATGGACCACTTAATTTTTCTAGTTGCCCTCCAACGCGAATAATTTGTTTCTTTATCTTCTGTTAATTCATTAAGATACTTTTCAATAGATGTTTCTGTAAGTTTTTGAATTTCTCGCTTGAGTTGTTGAGATTTGCGATTCAGGATGGTTTTGTCGGTTGGATCACACGCGACAGTTGCCATCTTCGTCGTTTTTCTTTGACTAGATTGACTCCAGCGATTTTATAAGTCAGTACAGAAGTGTTATTCCATGCCACAGTCTGAATTGCCTTGGTAAATCGCTCTACTTCCAGGTTAAGTTGATCGATAGTCTTCAAAGGTACCCGCAAGTTAATTACTCTGTCTACTTCGGTTCTAAAATTATCCCAGCTCTGGTCTTGTTGCTTTCCGAACCAGAGTTTCACTGAGTGTTAAAATCACTGCACTATGGTCGGAGTTTAAGTCTAGTACTTTGCTAATAAACACTGTAAGAAGAGAAAAACAGTAACGCCCTTTGCCCCTGCCGACATTGTTCTCCATCTCTCAGTTTATGCCACTAATCTTCAAAAACGCTCACTGAAATATTTCCTGGCGCCACCTACTTTCAAGAGATATAGTCATACCGTCCTAGATAGTAGCGATACAAACCTGAGTACAGATGCCATGCTTACCCATACAATGATGTAACCTTTTTTTTAAAAGATACCGGTTAATGTAATTTTTTATTACTATTTATCACGTGTACTAATTTGGCTATAGTTTTTTTTTAAGATATATTAAATAATTATAATTAAAAAGGGATAAATAAATTTATATACTAGCTCATTAGTTATTAAACTAAATAGAAATAATCCCCATTTAAATACATTTGAACAAAATTTGACAAAACTTTCTCTTCCTTAGAATGCGGCCGTTCTTCCGCAATTTCTGCCTTCAGCTCGTCAAGTAATGCTATGCGGATAAGTTTTTCTGTTTATTGTTTATTAATATAAACAAAAAGCTTATCTGCACGGCTTCATATTCAATTTACTAAAGAAGGACGCATTTCAAGTATAGGGAAATGTTTACAAAAAAGATTCTAGAGGAACTTCTCTATTATATTTAGTAAAAATGTACAGAGTGTTCCATTTAAACAAATTGAAACAACATGAATCAAGCTTGGCAACGATATCGATGGCCATCTTGTAGAATCTAGCTGATATAAAAAAAATCTTGAATGTCTTGCCAAAAACTCCAAGAAATACTCAATCGAATAAAATTTGAATCACCACCCTAGCGCATAAGGTGTTTAAGATATCTACCGCTGAAGATACAGCGAGATTTTGCAAAAATCTCAAATTATGTCAATTATCTCATAAACTAAGATAGATAGGTATAAAGAATATTGATGACTAGAGTTGGCCACGCGCGCCAACGGGCAGCGGCGTTGTTTCGATTAGGCCTCGAGTTCCACTAGAGCTATTGTGTGTAGATGTTTGCTGTCGTAAATACTTTATACTTGTAATTCTGTGTTATGCAGCATTCGCCTCCGAATATTGTTTCTTTGAAAAAATTTTCTCTAAATTGCTCAGGAAAGAAATTATACCCGCCTGAATTTGTTCCTCAAAAAATCGTTAAGAATTTAAGAATTTCTTTCCAGAGGTATCGAAGAAAACGTGGCAGAGAACGTTCATATTACATTTCTTTCTCATGATTCCATATTCCACATCTTATCGGCACAAATTCAAACATCCAGCCTTCCTGTTTTCTTAGTCATATTAAACAATTTCTCCCCCGCTTGCCCTTGAATACCTGATGAATATGATCCATCGCCCTTAGCGTACAAAACCAATTCAAAGAAATTGCCATTCGCGTAGTAAATACACACACAATATATTCACTATACGGATGTGTATACAATGTTGTAAATCAAATACTGCTAAATCCCCAATGAGCGTCGAAAATGGAGCTGAAGGAACGAATTTCGTACGCCATTCCCGCGCTCTCCACCCGCAAAGCTCCTCGATTTTTCGTTCCGTTCGCTTTTTTTTTTCAATATTTCAACTTCCCACGTCGACAACGACGCACAGGCGGTAGTATCGAGGTATCACGTCGTTTCGAACTTTTGCTTCCAGCGAGGCACGAACGAGAGCGCGAGATATTTCAACGTATCTACAACAAAGCGGAACGTATTTCGGACGTATTCGCCTTTCTGTTTGTTCCTCGTTTGTTCGGGTCTCGCTGGGTCGTCGGAAAGAGAATTCGCTTTTTTCTTCTTTTTAGGAGGTAGGAAAAAAAGAGCGAGGAAAGGTCCTCTTTCTTTTCTTTATCTATTATTGTATCCGGTTTTGTTCTGTTTCCCTTTTTTTGAAGTTTGTCGATTTATTCCTTGTCTGAATTACAAATTTAGTTCGTTCTATGCATGCTGGGTGAAATGAAGCTTACTGATCTACCTTTTTTTTTGGTTTGCGGTTGGCTTATGAGAAAAAATACAGAGAATGCATGTACTGGGATGATTCTTTATTTAGCACTATAGACACAAATGGAAGGGGAGAACTTGCGTAGGAGAGCAACGTCTTAATGTATCTCAAAAGCAATACAACTTCAACAAATCAAGACAACAACAAAAAACCAATAAAAATGGAATTTCTTGAATAATAAGATTTCTTATGTCCAACACTGTTGTCAAACTTCCGCTGGATTCAGATCAGGCGATTTTAGTGGCCATGAATTTTCAAAATGTCTGCTTATAACATGATCTTGAAAAACAACACTTAACAAGTCTTTAAGTGGCCGGTAAATGTGAGGTGGTGTTCCATCCTGCATCAAAATTATGTTTTCAATTGCGTCCTCGTTTTGTAACTGTGAAATTGCATAATTTCTTTACATTTGCAGGTATTCTTCACCAGTTACAGTTTTAGTTACGACCTTGTCATTCTATATTTCCTCGAAAAAATACGGACCAACCATGAAATTAGCTACGAAACCGCACCAAACAGTGACTTTCTCGTCATGAAGGCCTTCCTGAATGATTGCTTGTGGATTTCCTATTGACAGTTTTGAGTATTGACTCCACCATACAAAGAAAAATAGGCCCTATTTGTTCATAAAATATGTGATAACCGCCCGAATTCAATTTCAATCTGAGCCATTATTCGCAAAGAAAAATCGCATCTGCACAGAGAAAAAAAGGTTTTGAATCAAACGAATATATATCTTTGAAATTATTTATTTAATTCAACAAAGGTTTCTTTGAATGAAAGCACATTTTTTAAGAACAACATACTGAATTTGTTTGAATGTACAAACGTTTTTATTTGAAAAAATGTTGTTGAATCAAACAAATACACTACCGTTCATAGAAGTCAAAGAAAATAAGAGAAATATTAAATGGCCATGTATTTAATACTTACATAATTTTACATATTTTCAAACACAAATTTATTAAAAAGAAAAAGTTAATGTAATACAAATAATTTAAATCCGATTTTCATCGAAAAATCCACCTTTTGCCTTTAGGACTGCTGCCACTATTCTCGGCATCCGATTCACTAATTTTGCTTGTCCGTACCTCCTGGAGAATGGTCCACAAATGTTTCTTCGATTTTGGACACTTTTTCCTAACACATCGGTCTAATTCTTCCCATAACAACTCTATCGGGTTCAGATTGGAGGACTGTGGCGGCCATTCTATAATTTTTAGGGTTCTTTCATTTTCTTCTTGCTGCAGGTAATCTGTGCACAATTTAGATTTATGTTTGGCGTCATTGTCCTGCATAAATGAAAATCCACGACCAATTAATCGAACTCCTGACGGTATGGCATTTTCCTCCAGGATTTTCTGATATTCTTCTTTTTTCATTATGCCCCAAACCATTACAGATCCGCCTCCATGCTTCACCATAGGAACTATACACTCCCCTTTTGATCTGCGTACGAAAACTCTCCGTCTATTTCCAAAAACCTCAAACTGGGATTCGTCAGTCCACAAAACGTTTTTAAAATCGTCCACTGTCCAATCTCTATGAACTTGTGCCCATTTCAGTCGTTTCAGCCTATTTTTTCTTCGGATTAACGGTTTTCGACAAGCCACAAGCATACCCTTCCTGATGCAAGGTAATAATAGCAGATCGTTTTGAAGCAGCTAGAGGCTTTCCACGGGGCATTTTAAGCAGTCAAACCGAAATTATTTTATTTTTCACTTGCACAACCACAGATACTTTCACAATAACAATCTCTTCAGAACTACTGCGTTTACAAATGTTATAATACTTTATAAAGGTTATAGGAATATTTCCAGGTAACACGAGTGAATCAGCTAACCCTCCTAGGGATTATTATAAAGCTTTATTGTCAATGTAATTATTGGGGACTTCCAACATAATTATATATTTTATGATAACGGTCTTATAATAGACAAATACTATCTGGAAATTGGTAAAAGGCTTCCAGAAAAGGTTAGTTTTAATAATTCCTCACAGAAATGTATATTATATAATTTTACATTTTTTCCTAAACAGTTAATATAATTTGTCAGCTTGCCCGAACTTCCATGAACGGTACTGTATATATTACAATCGGGCACTTCGCGCGTCTTCGACAATTTCCGTTGCGTGAACCTAGAGCAATCGCAATCGTAGTACTACTTTAGGTTATGTGAGATGGTGATTCATAAGCGGTGAGATGTAAATGAAGAAAATAATAGGTAGTAATAGGATAATGGATTTATATATTTTTACCATTGGCTAGCTAACGTTAAAATTTCCGTATAAAAAAAAAAAAACAAAATATTAAAAATATTAAAAAGGTGAAGTCAAATCAATGGTAAAGAAACGTTCATTTCAAAGTTAACCGTGCAACGCTCCCGAACAGAGCACTCCTGAGCGCCGCCCGAGAGCGCTCCGACGGCAGGTAGCAAAAAGGGCTCGCATCGAACGAAGGGAACGACATTTGCGGGAGAACGAATTGCACGAATCGGGGGAATGTATCCTTTATGCACCGGGTTTGGGAGATGAATGTAATATTGTAAAACTTTTGCGTGGCAACGTTGTAAAACTTTAAATTCAATTTTCTCAAAACTATGTTTTCGAAATTGGCTGGCATGATTGCGTCCAAACTAACGATCCGATTTGGATGAAATTTTGCAGGATGATAGCCATTCGATTTCTCCTGGGTCTGAAATTCACAAATTACACTTGTTCAACAATTAAATATTTTTTTAAGGCCCCTCAAAAATGAAAAAAAAGGAAAATTTCAAACGTTGAACTTTGGACGCCTATCATTTTGTTTAAACATTTTTTTCTACACATTTCGGAATTTCAGATCCAGGAGAAATCAATTGGCTATCATCCTGTAGAATTTGATCAGAATCGGATCATTTGTTTGGTCGAAATCATGCCAGCCAATTTGCAATGCATTTTCTGCAGTGCTGTGTTTACCATCATGTATTTTGTAAATAAACGAACTTTTGAGTAAAAGGAAATACTGGAGGAGAGCTTATTTCTAGGTTAATAAATCCTCGTAAACCGAATCCAGAAATTCGCAATAGTTTGCCGTAAAAATCTCGCGAAATTTCCTTCATTTTGACGACCGCGAAGTGGAATCCCCCCTTAAGCAATAATGAAGAGTGATCGACCAGATCGAAGGCCTTACTCAAATCCATGGGTACCGGCGGTTTTAAACGTTAAATATTCACCAAAAATCGGTCCACTACAACCTTGTTAAATCCCATTTTGCTCGTGTCAGGATTAAATAACCTATCCTTTCAGGTCCGAATAAATTCATGAACTTCGCCGGAGCTATAATTTAATTTGCCTGTTTAAACGAGCCGACCTCCGACGTAGGTGCCTTATTGTGTACCGTTATGCAAAAAGTTTCGTCTACTATAGGTTCACTAACAAGAGAGAAGTAATCGATAAAGTGAGTGCGCATTGCACCTAATGCACCGCGATATAGTCGAGTTACGTTCGTATATCTGTATTTGTAGTCGATTTCCAAACATGTATCATTCAACCTGGTTCAGTTTATGAACGCACAAGTTAAGTTTCCGAAAACGCCTTAAGTATTATTTTCAGAACTGAAAGAGATTTAAATGGTGTCAAATTTAAGTTCGAATACCTTGCTGTTTCGAAATCAACACCAATTTAAAACCCTTCTCGTCTTACATCAATCTTCCACAACCGCCTGTAGTAATCGGTAGAACCATCTACCAGATTAACGAGACAAGACTCGAAAAATCGAGAAATCTCCATCTTCCCCTACAAAAAAAAATTAAAACCAGCCTGCCATTACATTTCTCATGTTCTTTTGTGCGAAATGGTACTTAAAGTACCCCGCCGCTTCCTTCACTCCCAAAGAAAAGAGGCGAAAAGCATTAATTTCGTGTCAACACCAATTAAAAATATTAAACATTTTACTTTCGTTTGTGGACCATGCAGCACTTACAAGGAAAAAAGAAAAGCGTAAAATACAGCGATACATTTTTAAAGCGCAGAACATTCAAAAAGAAAACCTTCCTTCTTCCTTTTCGCTCAAACAAAGCCGGGCGCTAAAACCGTTTTTCCCGGGTCGAGTTCCCGTTCCTTAAAGAGTCCCGACAGCAATTAAATTATAACGCGGGTTTCCTCTGGCATCAAGTTTTTAGCCGGTGCTTAACCGGGGCGCTAAGATAAAAGAAAACAACTTGTTTCGTACGCTGGAAGTGTTAAACGTCGGGAAAAAAACGTAATTCCTGACGCGCTCTACGGCTTTTGCTGGGTGTCGCGTAAAAATTAGCGTCCTTATAGAAGGTTAGAGTTTCACCCGAAATTAAACAAAGGTAGAAAGAAAAGCAAGGCGATAACGGGATGTCGGAAGAAATCAAAATTTCGGTGTGTGTGGTTCACACATAATTAGGCATTGTTATACAGCCAGAGAAACTTTTACTTGTATCAAGGCAGTCCGCCTCAATCCAAGACAATTACCGTTTCAATTATTCACAATACTCGTATAATAACAGTTTTAAATCAAAAGAAATATTTTCCTATCGCTTCTCTCTCCGCCTAAGAGAAGTATTTACTATCTATATAATGAAGGTCCTAGAACACTACCCTGTGGTACACCTGCGTTGATCTCTCTAAAGTTCGAATATTCAGCTTCTTGCCTCACCTTAAAGATTCATCCAGACAGGTAGGTCAGGTATTGTGCAGTTTGTAAATCAATCCTTGATACCAGACCCTGCCAAAGGCCTATGCCACATCGAGGAAGATTGTTGAACAGTACTGCTTGTCTTCGAGAGTCTTCTCGATAAGGTCAGATATTCTATGGACCTGGTCTGTTGTGGAGTGTTGGCTGCCCTCTAGGAGAATTTCTCAAACAATGTCGACATGATGGAAAGCGGTTCCTGATTGGAGAACTATGAGCGACGGACCACTTAATTTTTCTAGTTGCTCTCCAACGCGAATGATTTGTTTCTTTATCTTCTGTTAGTTCGTTAAGATACTTTTCAATAGATGTTTCTGTAAGTTTTTGAATTTCTCGCTTGAGTTGTTGAGATTTCCGATTCAGGATGGTTTTGTCGGTTGGATCACACGCGACAGTTGCCATCTTCGTCGTTTTTCTTTGACTAGATTGACTCCAGCAGTTTTATAAGTCAGTACAGAAGTGTTATTCCATGCCACAGTCTGAATTGCCTTGGTAAATCGCTCTACTTCCAGGTTAAGTTGATCGATAGTCTTCAAAGGTACCCGCAAGTTAATTACTCTGTCTACTTCGGTTCTAAAATTATCCCAGCTCTGGTCTTGTTGCTTTCCGAACCAGAGTTTCACTGAGTGTTAAAATCACTGCACTATGGTCGGAGTTTAAGTCTAGTACTTTGCTAATAAACACTGTAAGAAGAGAAAAACAGTAACACCCTTTGCCCCTGCCGACATTGTTCTCCATCTCTCAGTTTATGCCACTAATCTTCAAAAACGCTCACTGAAATATTTCCTGGCGCCACCTACTTTCAAGAGATATAGTCATACCGTCCTAGATAGTAGCGATACAAACCTGAGTACAGATGCCATGCTTACCCATACAATGATGTAACCTTTTTTTCAAAAGATACCGGTTAATGTAATTTTTTATTACTATTTATCACGTGTACTAATTTGGCTATAGTTTTTTTTTAAGATATATTAAATAATTATAATTAAAAAGGGATAACTGAAACAGTTCACTAAAACCCTTACCACAACACTTAATTCGTACTGGACGCACGTTTCGATAGCCAAGCTATCATCATCAGCAGCAAGACTGAACTGTTTCAGTGTTCCAGTGCCACAGTTTTAGAGTATCCGTTTAGTAAAAAGGGATAAATAAATTTATATACTAGCTCATTAGTTATTAAACTACATAGAAATAATCCCCATTTAAATACATTTGAACAAAATTTGACAAAACTTTCTCTTCCTTAGAATGCGGCCGTTCTTCCGCAATTTCTGCCTTCAGCTCGTCAAGTAATGCTATGCGGATAAGTTTTTCTGTTTATTGTTTATTAATATAAACAAAAAGCTTATCTGCACGGCTTCATATTCAATTTACTAAAGAAGGACGCATTTCAAGTATAGGGAAATGTTTACAAAAAAGATTCTAGAGGAGCTTCTCTATTATATTTAGTAAAAATGTACAGAGTGTTCCATTTAAACAAATTGAAACAACATGAATCAAGCTTGGCAACGATATCGATGGCCATCTTGTAGAATCTGGCTGATATAAAAAAAATCTTGAATGTCTTGCCAAAAACTCCAAGAAATACTCAATCGAATAAAATTTGAATCACCACCCTAGCGTGTAAGGTGTTTAAGATATCTACCGCTAAAGATACAGCGAGATTTTGCAAAAATCTCAAATTATGTCAATTATCTCATAAACTAAGATAGATAGGTATAAAGAATATTGATGACTAGAGTTGGCCACGCGCGCCAACGGGCAGCGGCGTTGTTTCGATTAGGCCTCGGGTTCCACTAGAGCTATTGTGTGTAGATGTTTGCTGTCGTAAATACTTTCGCGTAGTTGTTAAATAAAAATAAAATAATGCGTGCTCAAACACCTACAAAGTGAATAATGTCTGTTAAATATCTGCAACATTAGATATGTTTCAACAGTTGTTTCGACAGACCGAGTGCGGCGATAGGAAAAAATTTGTTTATATGCAGAAAACGAACGTTCTACATCTAGTGACGTTATATTTGCATAATTAAAATATTCTTTGAAACAACTTAACGGTTCTGTTGACGCACCTTCACAAATGTGTCTTAATCTGCCAAAATCAGAATCTTTCTCTGAAACACTTTCATATTTTTTTAGAACACAAACATTTTTTGCGTCTTCTATCGCGCATAGCTGCACGTGAACATCTTGTAACTTTTCTATTGCCTCCGCTAGTCCGAAGTAATTGTTCTGAATAATTTTTAAATCCGTTTTAACCCGACTATCTTGAAATTTCGACTGATTTTTTTTGTAAAACCACGTAATCGTTAAGAATTTAAGAATTTCTTTCCAGGGGTATCGAAGAAAACGTGGCAGAGAACGTTCATATTACATTTCTTTCTCATGATTCCATATTCCACATCTTATCGGCACAAATTCAAACATCCAGCCTTCCTGTTTTCTTAGTCATATTAAACAATTTCTCCCCCGCTTGCCCTTGAATACCTGATGAATATGATCCATCGCCCTTAGCGTACAAAACCAATTCAAAGAAATTGCCATTCGCGTAGTAAATACACACACAATATATTCACTATACGGATGTGTATACAATGTTGTAAATCAAATACTGCTAAATCCCCAATGAGCGTCGAAAATGGAGCTGAAGGAACGAATTTCGTACGCCATTCCCGCGCTCTCCTCCCGCAAAGCTTCTCGATTTTTCGTTCCGTTCGCTTTTTTTTCAATATTTCAACTTCCCACGTCGACAACGACGCACAGGCGGTAGTATCGAGGTATCACGTCGTTTTGAACTTTTGCTTCCAGCAAGGCACGAACAAGAGCGCGAGATATTTCAACGTATCTACAACAAAGCGGAACGTATTTCGGACGTATTCGCCTTTCTGTTTGTTCCTCGTTTGTTCGGGTCTCGCTGGGTCGTCGGAAAGGGAATTCGCTTTTTTCTTCTTTTTAGGAGGTAGGAAAAAAAGAGCGAGGAAAGGTCCTCTTTCTTTTCTTTATCTATTATTGTATCCGGTTTTGTTCTGTTTCCCTTTTTTTGAAGTTTGTCGATTTATTCCTTGTCTGAATTACAAATTTAGTTCGTTCTATGCATGCTGGGTGAAATGAAGCTTACTGATCTGCCTTTTTTCTGGTTTGCGGTTGGCTTATGAGAAAAAATACAGAGAATGCATGTACTGGGATGATTCTTTATTTAGCACTTACATAAGACACAAATGGAAGAGGAGAACTTGCGTAGGAGAGCAACGTCTTAATGTATCTCAAAAGCAATACAACTTCAACAAATCAAGACAACAACAAAAAACCAATAAAAATTGAATTTCTTGAATAATAAGATTTCTTATGTCCAACACTGTTGTCAAACTTCCGCTGGATTCAGATCAGGCGATTTTAGTGGCCATGAATTTTCAAAATGTCTGCTTATAACACGATCTTGAAAAACAACACTTAACGTCTTTAAGTGGGCGGTAAATATGCGGTGGTGTTCCATCCTGCATCAAAATTATGTTTTCAATTGCGTCCTCGTTTTGTAACTGTGAAATTGCATAATTTCTTTACATTTGCAGGTATTGTTCACCAGTTACAGTTTCAGTTACGACCTTGTCATTCTATGTTTCCTCGAAAAAATACGGACCAACCATGAAATTAGCTGCGAAACTGCATCAAATAGTGACTTTCTCGCCATGAAGACCTTCCTGAATGATTGCTTGTGGATTTCCTATTGACAATATTCAACAGTTTTGAGTATTGACTCCACCATACAAAGAAAAATAGGCCCTATTTGTTCATAAAATATGTGATAACCGCCCGAATTCAATTTCAATCTGAGCCATTATTCGCAAAGAGAAATCGCACCCGCACAGAGAAAAAAAGGTTTTGAATCAAACGAATACATATCTTTGAAATTATTTATTTAATTCAACAAAGGTTTCTTTGAATGAAAGCAAATTTTTTAAGAACAACATAGTGAATTTGTTTGAATGTACAAACGTTTTTATTTGACAAAATTTTGTTGAATCAAACAAATACACTACCGTTCATGGAAGTCAAAGAAAATAAGAGAAATATTAAATGGCCATGTATTTAATACTTGCATAATTTTACATATTTTCAAACACAAATTTATTAAAAAGAAAAAGTTAATGTAATACAAATAATTTAAATCCGATTTTCATCGAAAAATCCACCTTTTGCCTTTAGGACTGCTGCCACTATTCTCGGCATCCGATTCACTAATTTTGCTAATGTTTCATTGGGCAAGCTTGTCCATACCTCCTGGAGAATGGTCCACAAATGTTCCTTCGATTTTGGACACTTTTTCCTAACACATCGGTCTAATTCTTCCCATAACAACTCTATCGGGTTCAGATTGGAGGACTGTGGCGGCCATTCCATAGTTTTTAGGGTTCTTTCATTTTATTCTTGCTGCAGGTAATCTGTGCACAATTTAGATTTATGTTTGGCGTCATTGTCCTGCATAAATTCAAATCCACGACCAATTAATCGAACTCCTGACGGTATGGCATTTTCCTCCAGGATTTTCTGATATTCTTCTTTTTTCATTATGCCCCAAACCATTACTGATCCGCCTCCATGCTTCACCATAGGAACTATACACTCCCCTTTGATCTGCGTACGAAAACTCTCCGTCTATTTCCAAAAACCTCAAACTGGGATTCGTCAGTCCACAAAACGTTTTTAAAATCGTCCACTGTCCAATCTCTATGAGCTTGTGCCCATTTCAGTCGTTTCAGCCTATTTCTTCTTCGGATTAACGGTTTTCGACAAGCCACTCGCCCATGTAACCCAGCCTCTTTCAGCCGACGTTTCACAGACCTCACAGAAACTTTGGAATCTCGCTCATTATTGAATTCTGCAGCAATTTCTGATGCTGTTAGTCTTCTATTGCGCTTACTAATTATTTTTATTCGTAAATCTTCCGCAAGAGTCGTTTTTCTTGACGGTCCTGGCCGATTACGATCTTGCACGTCACCGGTTGTCTTAAATCGAACTATAGTATCATGTATTTTTTTATTTTTAATTTATCCGCAATCCGTCTTTCTGCGTACCCTTCCTGATACAAGGTAATAATAGCAGATCGTGTTGAAACAGCTGGAAAGCCTCTGGAGGCTTTCCACGGGGCATTTTAAGCAGTCAAACCGAAATTATTTTATTTTTCACTTGCACAACCACAGATACTTTCACAATAACAATCTCTTCAGAACTACTGCGTTTACAAATGTTATAAGTTATAATACTTTATAAAGGGTATACGAATATTTCCAGGTAACACGAGTGAATCAGCTAACCCTCCTAGGGCTTATTATAAAGCTTTATTGTCACTGTAATTATTGGGGATTTCCAACATAATTATATATTTTATGATAACGGTCTTGTAATAGACAAATACTACCTGGAAATTGGTAAAAGGCTTCCAGAAAAGGTTAGTTTTAATAATTCCTCACAGAAAATTTTTTTCCTAAACAGTTAATATAATTTGTCAGCTTGCCCGAACTTCCATGAACGGTACTGTATATGTTACAATCGGGCACTTCACGCAATCGTAGTACTAGTTTAGATTATGTGAAATGGTGATTCATAAGCGGTGAGATGTAAATGAAGAAAATAATAGGTAATAATAGGATAATGGATTTATATATTTTTACCATTGGTTAGCTAACGTTAAAATTTCCGTATAAAAAAAATAAACAAAATATTGAAAATACTAAAAAGGTGAAATCAAATAAATGGTAAAGAAACATATATTTGTTTCAAACTGACGAAGTTCTTTAAAAAAAACATATTACGTATATTAAATCAAACAGCAATGTGGGCAGGAGCAAAGAGCGTTACTGCTTTTCTCTTTTCACGTTGTTTTTTGCCGGGAGTGATTCCATCAATACCATGAACTATTTATATTTATCTTGGCTATTGTTTGTAGGCACTTTTTTCATGTGTACTTCTACATTAAAAGTTCACTTTTGTTTGAACATTATTTTGTACATCATTTACCCATCCTCAATTTAATTTACAACCGCGTTTATTTCCTTTCTACGTGTGTTCGTGTAGATGTGCATGTGCATCTACGTATCAGCTCTCGTCGCGTCGTACGTAACAAGAATTTAATGGATATGAGTGCGAAACTATCAGATTTACAGTCCGAGAGGCGAATAGCGCTCTCCTCATGCACGAGAATTTCAATTAGATTTACAGCGGGCGCGCAAAGAATTTCCCATTTATACACTTCTAAATACGGAACGGCGGCGCGACGGATTATTGCGACGAAGGAGAAGATTGGATGGTGTTACTTGGTCTTTATTTTCTCTTAGTTTCGAACGTCTTGAACATTTGAGTTATTTGTTTATTTAGATAGGAACTAGCGCGACGTTTGCTTGCTTTCAATTTGTTAACGATTTAGTTTTAAGACTTCTAACAGATGTTTTAGGATTCTAACTGATACATCGTTTGCCGAATTTCCCTTCAACCAAATGCCGTTGTCAAAATAAGCTCAAAGAAGCTATCAAAATTGCAATTTAATAGATGTTGGAGTTGCAAAAACATTTTTATTAAATAAATAATTTTAGCATCCAAATGGCTACGTTCGGTGATTTAATTTAAAATATATTGTATTAAAATACGTTTAACACATTTAAAAACGTCTCTTTGTGTCCAAAAATAATTTTGTTAAATATATGGTAAGAATATAAAACTATTTGAACAATAAAATCATAACGTTTTTTGTCAAATACTACGGACAGTTAGGGAATTGAGTTGGAATAGTATTTTTTAAGCCTAGGATTTTTTAACTTACAGTTATAGTTTCCCCGGTTCTTGAATCTGTAGCTGTTGAAAAATAAATAACTTCTTTTATAAAGTGTAACTCACAAACAAAACATACAAAACAGCCGACTCCATGTTAGGTTAGGTTGCCTGGTTTTTATCGTTTCAGGAATGGTTTTATTGCTTATATAACACTAGAAAAACATTTCAGATATCACCAACAAGGTACGGAAATATCATTACACAGTATTTTTTTTTAATAAAACCAATATAATTTGGATAAATCAATTCAAAACGCAAGAAACGATCTGAACGTGTGAATGATCAACGACCTACTTCAAAATACGTCATAGTTGCTGACGTCAACGCTGTTTAGCCTTGTGTTTTCGGTAGTAACGGTAGTGTCCCCTGCGATCTACACGCAGAGAAATATTAAAATTTTCTTAAGTAGAGATTGATTTTTGCAAGAAAATTTTTTTGATGCAAGAATCCATTTCTCTAGTATATAACCTCTACCTTAGCCTTTTCTTAAATCACAAGCAATGAGAATAATTTACTGCATTGTGTACAGATATGTCATACTGTTTTAAACAAGGTAAGTGCAATTAATAATGTGGGTATAAATAATATGCATTTCAAGAACTCTAAGTAAATTAGGCTGCAATCTCACTGCGACGACTGCGATCGCGTGCAATCGAGCACAATCACGCACAAACATAGGGGTGGTCTCACTGCATCGAGTGCGGTCAACCGTAATCACGTGAAAAATATCAAATTTAGGATTCCTCACCTATTAGCGAGAGTCGTAAATTGAATTTACACAATAGTCTAGCTAGTGAGTCTTTTGTGAAGGTATATGAGTGTAGTGATGTAAATGTTGCTTACAAAAATTTGATCAACAGTCTTACTTATTATCTGGATTTAAATTGTCCCTTTATAACGGTCACTAGTTCCTATACAAAAGACAGATCTTGGGTTACAGAGGAAATACAGGAAAGTAGCCGTGATTTAAAAGATATGTTCTGGCTGTTAAAACAGACCAATTCAGAAGACATAAGAGAGCTTTACAATACCATGAAGAGAGAACACAAAGCGCTCATTAAGACGACAAAGAATGAGTACTATAATAATATTTTATACGAAAATCAAACAATTAAAAGTAAGAAAGTGTGGGCTATAGTTAATGATAAGAGGAGTAGCTGTAATAAATCTACAGACATTAACTTGAAAATTGATGATCTAATGGTCTCAGATAACTCTGAAGTAGCCTATCACTTTGCTAATTACTTTTCAGGTCAGGTTCGGGAGCTTATACAGGTTAACTTCCCAAATAATTCGGTCAAACAATGTACTACAGCTCCATCCAGATACAATAGCTTCTTTCTGGGGCATGTTGAAGAGTTTGAGGTTCTACAATCGATAAGTTCTTTAAAGGCAACAAACGCTGTTGGAATGGACTGCATATCCACATCGATCATAAAGCTCTTGGCTCCGTTCATCGTACCGCCTTTGACTTACATAATAAACTTATCGGTAAATGCACATCAATTTCCAGATGACTTGAAAATAGGTATTGTTATACCAGTTTTTAAGAAAGGCGATCCTAGTTTAATGGATAATTATCGTCCCATTAGTTTACTTAACATATTTACTAAAGTTATAGAGCGAATCGTTTATAATAAGCTGTTTCATTACTTGGAGAAATATAACATTATTGACCGGTCGCAACATGGTTTTCGCTGTGGGCGCTCCACCGAAACAGCCTTGTGCGATTTTGGATGCCATGTGTACAGATGCTTGGACGACGGAAAGTACGTAGCAGCTATTATGTTTGACCTCTCAAAAGCGTTCGATACTGTTGATATCAGCTTTGTATGTGAGAAGTTAAGCGCCTTCGGAATAAGAGGAGGGTTTCTTGACTGGATCCGTTCTTATTTAACAAATCGTCGTACGTGTGTAAAGATAAAGGACTCGAGATCTGAGCCTTACAAAAATGAATTTGGTGTTGCCCAAGGGTCGATACTCGGCCCGATTTTATTCTCATTGTTTATCAATGACCTACCGCTACATATAACTGGTGGTAAAATTGTACTGTACGCTGATGATTCCACTATAATTGTGTCTGGAAAGTCTGCTGTAGAACTAAACAATAATTTGGACATAGTAATTGCCGAATTTACAAGCTGGTGTGATGCAAATCGTTTGATTGTCAATGGGTCTAAAACCACGGCTATGCTACTGTTTAATAAAAGAAAAGCTGACAACATCCGTGCTACGGTTGGCAATGGAGCTGTTTGTTTCTCGGGCTCTGTTAAAATTCTGGGCGTTATGGTAGACTCCAACATGAGCTGGAGATCGCATGTGATTCGTTTGTGGTAAACTAAACAGTTGTTTTTTTGTGTTGCTGCAATTAAAGAATGTTTTAAATCGAAGTACACTGTTAAATATTTATTATGGCCTAGCCTACTCTGTGATGTCTTATAACATTATGATTTGGGGAGCAACAACTTACAGCCACAGAGTTCTGGTGTTGCAAAAGAGAATCCTTCGATTAATATTTGATGCTCATTCCCGCGAAAGCTGCAAACCGATTTTTAAAGAACACAAAATATTGACCCTACCATCAATCTACATATACAAGACAATACGGTATATACGAAGATATTCTCAGCTTCACACGAATAATGAAACACATAATTACAGCACCAGATACGGTGATCACATTAGAACCGAACAGCATCAAACTTCTCTATTTGAAAGAAGTCCGGAGTACGCCGGCATGTACTTATATAACTGTCTACCCAATTATATAAGAAAAGGATCTGACTTTGGGATTTTCTCTACCAAATTAAAAGAGTTCTTATTTAGAAATGCGTACTACTCAATCTCTGAATACCTCGCTCACAAACATTAGTACGACATGTTACAGTGGGGCATGCGCTTTAATTATAAACTTATACATTTTATTTATACAATGTTTTAACGTGTTTGTTTATTGTTTTATATTTATATTTTATGGGTTTTGTACTCTTGTGTTTGTTTGCTTGTGACTCAATGTATGTATATTTGTTGTTTACATTTCTTCTATGACTAGTCTAATATCACTGTAGTGATCGTTATAGACAATAAATTATTATTATTATTATTATTATTAACTTATAATAACTTATAATATAAAAAATAAAGCTGACGCTAATGTGTCTTCAGAAACAGATACTGATTTTACTGTGATTTATTTCGCATTATTCACACAAAAGAACAGAAAACGAACGAGGAAGATGTGGGCTAGAGATATGTTTCTCTGCAGAAAAGCATTTGGAGAATATCATCATTTGCGAAGACAATTAGAAGAGGACGACGCAATTTTTTTAGTTATTATGGGACGTAAAAAGGCTCGTGGAATGTATTAGTTTCAACAATCAGGCCCTTTGGTTAGAATGAGTGAATCTAATTGTAGAACATCGTCTTACAGTAACCAATAGGTAAATATTGAAGGATATGTACAATTTACTCAATTTACTAAGGTTAGTTGCTTTTTTTTAGATACCAAGCAACTGGAGAATCATTCCATTCAGCATCTTTTATATTCCGAATTAGTCGTAATCGGGTCAGTGGTATAATGAACGAAATGCTGATAGCAATTTATGAAAGTTTAAAGAACCAATATTTAAGATTTCCTACGAAGCGAGACTTCTTAAAAATAGCAGATGATTTTTCTAACAAGAAAAATTTTCCTAATTGTAATTGTAAACGTTTCTCTGCGTGTATAAATAGTAAAACATCAATTCGAATTTATGACACACACCAAGACCCCAGAGAAGAATTTACCACGAATGTATTACTTACTATTCGCGACGTAAATTCAACCTTAATTACCAACGATCTCATCCCGCTTATCTTTTTCTTTATCGTCTCATCTCGTTCCGAGGGGGAGGCCAATAGGAGCGCATTATCAGAGAGCGCAACGCCACCCTAGCCTCGTATTTTTCGCGCAATTTAATTTCTACAACGAAGGCCCGCGCGCCCAGGATGACAATTAAACGTCGAATTTTCCTAATGAAATCTATATAGGTGGCGCTAGCAGTACCAGCGCCGGGGTACTTTAACAGGCCATTAAGCACCGGCACTCGATTACGGGATTGTTTTGCGAAATTCGCTCCCGTTTTATCGGTCGTAAAGTCCGAGTACAAGATCGACGCTCGACGTCGTCAGATGCGCCGACGATCGGCCTCTTTGGTAAACGTCAAACGATCGGGGCGCTTCGCTTCACATCGCTTCTCTAAAATGGGAGAGTTTTATGGTGAGGAATTTTGGAAAGTGAAGAGGATATAGTCCAAAAAAAATACAGAAAGGGGGATCTTAAAGCTGGAATATGCTTTTCGGAAAAAAAATCGCTTCGTCGAGTAGAAGTATAAAATAAATTAAATTCTGATCGACTTGGCTATAAAATTTAGCGAAAATGTTTTGGCGTGTTTTATGGCGTCCGTGGCAACCTAGATATAATAATAAAATTTTAGTGGGGTACCAATCAAATGATTAGCCTTTTAAGACTTGTAAAGCAACTACATCTAAGGCTCTATAGATTACATATTTTGCTTCGAAGGAGATCATATAGTAATCTTACCTGCCAATTTCTATTTTTTCAGATTTTACAATATTTTTTAATTATTTAGAATAACATGTTCGATTTCCGAAATTTAAAAAATATACACCTACAGTAGATGCGTAGAAATTTATGTTTAAGATTTTCGTCAGATTAGTCTTCAAACGTTAATTTGTATCAAGACTATCCGCCTCAATTCAAGACAATTACCGTTTCAGTTACCCATAATACAATTACTGTTATGAAATATTTTCATGGCGTTTTTTTCTCCGCTTAAGAGAAGTATATACTTGTGATGAAATAGTTGTATGTCTTTGTTTAAGACATTTGTTAACTTGATTCAAGAAAATCTTGCAGAAAATTTGAAGAAAGCTCTTAATATAAGTAAATGGCCACTATAACACAAAACAATATCTTCTTAAACAGAATTACACCGTTTCAATCTGGATATGATTTAAGCAAGATTTTTCAGATATAATTGTAACCAACATAAAAAATAATTAAAAAAAAAAGGCGGTCATATTTGTAAGTTCTTTGGTTAATTCAAATGAAGTGAATATCCTGTCTCTTTTCAGGTATTATGGTACAGGGACACGATGCAGCTGGATACGACAGAAAGAAGAATAATGGAATCACGTGGCTCTCGACACACGCTCGTCATTCGCAAGGTCCACCGTTCAGACTTTGGTAATTACACCTGCGTTGCCGACAATCAGCTCGGCAAAACGAGAAAAAGCGTCCAATTAACAGGTAAGCAACATTACAAGCATTTTGAAGTACACACTAAGTTACCAAGGCCTCTGGAATTGCGGAGAATATAAATGATGATATAAATATGTTAAAAAAAATTATAATGATAGTAATAAAACAGACAAGTAAATGAAATTGTGGTTTGAACCAAAAGGAAATATCCTTAATGATAACAAGGATTGCGGGGTAGTATGATAAACACCAAGTACCAATCGGTACTGATGGGGGCTGATGATGATGACCCAAATGTCTTCGAAAAGGCGTTCCCGAGTTAGTTAATTTGTGTGGTGCGGAGTGCGCCGTGAATATTCTGTTTATGAAATGTCCTTGTGAAATAATTCAGCACTATGAACCATGACTATTCAAATGGAACTTTAGGTTGGTATATGCGAGGTAAATGCAATGAAAAAGTGTAAGGAGACCGCTTGGAAATACAAGGAACAAAGAAATTAATAGAAGAAAGTTACTTTAAGGACAATGAATGATTTTTCAAACAAATTTCACTCCTGCAACATCACAATGGCTTTTGAGTAACTGCAAGCTAAATTTATTTATAACAAAGCTAAATAAATATTAAAGTTTTAAACAGATATAAACACAGAAACTAAAATTTGTTGGTCAAATTCAATTTTACTTTTCAACGTCGTCTCTTTGTAAGTCTATACACTTTTCCAGCAAAACAGGCGTCTACGAATGTGATCACCTCCTGATTCGATGAAAATCTCTATCTAACTAAAGTTAAATTAGTACACGTGATAAATAGTAATACCAAGAAAAAAAATTACATTGACCGGTATCTTTTGAAAATGTTTATGAAACGTTGTACATTAAAGGTTATATCATTGTATGGGTAAGTATGGTATCTGTATTCTGCTTCCGTCGTTACTATCTAGGACGGCATGACTATACCTACTTGCACTAGGTGGCGCCAGGAAATATTTCAATGAGTGTTTTTGAAGATTAGTAGCATAAACTGAGAGATGGACTACAATGTGGGCAAGAGCAAAAAGAGTTAGTGCTTTCCTCTTCTCACATTGTTTTTTGACAGGTAACGCCATCTTCGTACCACATTTTAAAATAAATTGGTATTCATCAGCTAAGACTACACTTGTAAGTGTGTAAGTGTGTGCGCTAGTTATCTACGAGAATCTCGGAAATTCCAGGAAACTGTAGCAAAGTATCCGCCTGTGTTAGCTGCTAAATCTTTTGTCTGGAAAGTAGACGATGTGCAAATTTGAAGAGATTCGATCTTCCCTGATTTTCCAAAATACATTGAGAAATGAGTGATAACTTTTTCTAAAGGTCTAAAGGTTTCTAATGATTAAATTTCAACATCAAGGTTGTTATCGACAATTTCCCTAAAGGGGGAATAATGCATAATTTAACACTCTCTTCTTCTTTCTTACCCAACTATTGTTTCTGATGGCATTTACTTCGATTGATTTCACGTGGTCTTTTGTATGGATTGTAGCAATTTATAAACCATCTATTGGACTGATCGATTATTCCAATTCTGAATCTTGTAGTTAAAAGCTTATTTTATACCCTTAAAAAAACATATTTCCGATTATTATTATTACATTAAATTTCTTTATTTCAAATACACCCACTACAAATAACCAGACGTATTTATTCGACTGGAATTTTTTTTTATAGGCAAACCGAACGCCGCCAAATTCAGCAGCGCGTCCAGGGGCCAATCGCGCGACAGTTACAACATAACGTGGGCCGTAAAGTCCCTGAGCCCGATCGAAGAATACAAATTGCTCTTCAGGCGTCTGCCCGACAGTCCGACCAGTCCGGAAGACGGCCATCCGCAGCCGTTGCATCATCAGAGCCAGAGGAAATTGCCCGGAAAGGTATTAAATTACGTACGATGATGATTTCGTTGATCAAATTTTAGTAGTTTATTGATCGCTTCTTGTGCTTTTGTGTATACGTCGGAAGTTTTATTTTTTCAATATCATTTCCATAATTTGAATTAAAAGACTTGTTAAAGTTTAGCTACTCGTGGATTCGGTTCAGAGTTGAAAGAAAATGTTTGAGCTTGTCAAATGTTAGTTTTAAAAATCGCAGTTTTCATATAAAAGTAAAAAATAATACATTTAACTATTGTCCATTTTATCTGGGTTGATGGAAACTGTAACAATATTCAAACCATGTTGTTTACTCTGGCAAACCGTTTTTTGTTTTTTAAACGGAAGGTATTATTTAACCAACCGCTTTTATTATATTCAAAATCGCATTGATATTATTTTGGAACGAATTCAAATAACGAGATAGATAAATATGATACATATCTATTACGGAATATTTTTAAACCATCCAGTAACCGTGTGTATAACTGCGCTCACGCTCATAAGCATTGTATCAACCTAATTCCTGCAGGTATTCTATACAGGCTGTTTATTAAACATACGACAAAAATTCAAGGGGTTATTCCATGAACTATTCTAAGAATATTTTGTCCTTTGATGATTTTTGAAAAGCCCCTTTGTTTCGAAGATACAGGGCGAGAAAAATTTTCGACGAAACCAACATTTTATTACCAAAAATTACATTTAAAGTTTCTTAATCTACAAGAACTGTTGGAAATTGCTACCTTCAGCTAGGATGTAAGAATCCAATCTTCTCCTCATTGACTGTCGAACTCTTTCAAAAACACCAGGGTCGTTTCTTATTGAGTTACACCCAGCAATTATCCGATTTCTTAAATCTTCCACATTTTCCACTGGAGTAGAATAAACTAATGACTTTAGATGGCCTCATAGGAAATAATCCAGAGGGTTTAAGTCTGGGGATCGAGCAGGCCATAAATGAGGTCCATCTCGACCAATCCAACGATCTCCGTATGTTGTTGTTAAAAACTCACGAGCGACCACACTAAAATGCGCTGGTGCACCATCGTGCATAAACCACATTGCGTTTCTTGTTGCCAATGGTACATCCTCCAGAAACAGAGGTAGCGTTTGTTCCAAAAAGTTTAGATATACCTCGCCGATAAGTCTTCCTGGTAGAAATACCGGTCCAATTAGCCAGTCACCCACAATTCCTAACCAAACGTTCAACGAGAACTGATGTTGAAAACGATCTTCAAGTACTTCATGTGGATTTTCTTCAGCCCACACATGGTTATTGTGAAAATTCCTTATTGTATTTCTTGAGAAATTCGCTTCATCGGTAAAAAGAATCAGTGTCAGTAGTTGAGGGTTTTGAACCAGTGTGCAAAAGCCACTGACAGAATGCAATCCGTGGAGGAAAATCAGCAGGAAGAACTGCCTGAACGCGTTGTATGTGATATGGGTACAACAAATATTCCCTAAGAATTTTCCAAACGGTCCCATTACTTACATTCAAAATATTTGCAATTTTTCGAGTAGAAGTACCTGGATCTTCCTCTATCATGTCCAACACATTCTCTTCTAATTCTACCGTTCTTACTGTCATCGGCCTTCCTGGTCCTCCACTTCGCTTCGATGTGCCTGTTTCATGAAGACGTTGATGAATACTTTGGAAGGTTCTTCTATCAGGAACATTACGGTCAGGAAATCGTTCAATGTACAACCGCCTAGCTTCTAATGAATGGCCATCAGCAAGTCCATAAATGAAATGCATGTCAGTCATCTCGGCGTTCGTATAGCGATTCATGATAGAGGACTATACTAACAACAGTTAGTATTAAAAGACAAAAAATACACGTCAATCAGTCTCAACAAATTTGACACATACAAAGTGATCAATCGCGGAACGTATTCAAATGAAATCCACGTTTTAACTGATTTGTTTTCTATGTCTGCACTTGCCTATTGTTAGAGGGTAAAACAGCCGTTGTTTGTAATCGGAATGTTGTTAAAAGATAACGCGTTTTTACAATTTTTTTATACTCGGTAAGAGCAGTGTTGTACGCCATATTTTTTATTTCGGCTACATTAATAATTTCAAAAATATCAAAATTGGGTTCTGTCGAAAATTTTTCTCGCCCTGTATCTTCGAAACAAAGGGGCTTTTCAAAAATCATAAAAGTACAAAATATCCTTAGAATAGTTCATGGAATAACCACTAAAATTTTTGCCGTATATTTAATAAACACTCTGTATAATGATCGGTAGAGCGAGGTAATCGTCACTGCGATGTATAGGCGTTTCACCGGAGTAACGGGCTGTGTACAGAAATCAATCAGCGTCCATTTGTGTATTTTTCGTTCCGTTTAGGAAACGAGAGCGTACGTTGTGTTTTGTGTTACGTATTATTCGTTATAAATATATAATTATTACTTTAAAATGTGTAATGTGAACAAGGCTAAAAAATGCCTTTTGCTGGCGTAAATAAGTTTATTTGTGGGCGGATTTGTTCTAAGATGGTGCTAAAATAGTTTGTAAAGTGTGCGAGAAACATTTGATGTGCTAGGACAAAGCGGGCTGTAACAAACATATAAATACCGAAGAACACAGAAATAGAAAAAAGAGCGTGCCAACGAGAACTGTCTCTATCTTCTTTTTTTATTATTATTCACTTGTCATGATGATAATCTGTAATTTGTCACTTCGCTTACTCAAAAAAGAACCGTTTCAGAACTTTTGGTATAAGTACACCTCCGAGTTGAAATTTCCAACTACGAAGACATGGGAAAGAAAGCCAAATCTACATTAAAAAATTAGTCGCTTTGGTTTTGTGTTGACGAGACAACTGCTTGTATAAGAAATTCTATTCTAAATGTTATAGTATGTGTATTGGACCCCATAAACCGACATTTCCAATGTTACTAGCTAGCAAAAGACTGGAAAAGTGTACTGGTGGAGTAATTGTGAGGGTGATATTAGGTTAGAAAACTTTCAAGTCTCACTAGTTGATGTTTATGAGCGATGGTGCCGCGACAATGCATTCGGTAGGCCGTTCTCTTCTTGAACACGGTTGTAAGTGTTTACATGTTACGTGTACATCTTGCGGCAGAAACTATTCGACAATGTTCACCGGAGGTAGATGCATTAATAGCAAGTACAAAGAAAGTGTTTTTCAAATCTCCAAAACGTCTTCGATCATTTCACGCACAGTGTCTTGGTATTCGTGAACCACCACAGCCGATTCTTACACGTTGGAGACAGCTCTTTATGATGCTGAATATTTCAAACAAGTAAAAGCTGTTATTCTACAATTCAATCCTGCCGAAGTTGCAGCTATTAGGGAGAGCCAAACAAAATTTCAAGATATTTCCGTTGAAACAGAGTTATAAACTATTCGTTACAACTATGAAGGATTACATGACGCAATAGAACAATTGCAAAATAGAGCGTTGTCGTTAGTGGAGTCACAAATAGTGGACGAAGTACGTATTATACATAACGCAAAATATAATCGCGTTTTAGAAAAGTTCGAGCGTGATTACAGAAAGATTTCGATTTTATCACATTAAAATAAATTTGTGATGGTGTATCCACTAATCCATTAACTGAATTCAAAGGGTGTTTTAATCATGCATATTACATCCGTAGATGTCGAACGATCTTTTTCAAAATATAAACACATTTTTTCACCACGGCGAGCAACGTTCAACGAGACAACTCTTATCCAGTGGATGACAATACTGATAATAGTGCTTCTACTTTTAATGTTCGATAATGCAGCCAGCCAACCTATTTGATAATGCTGCTTAAAAGGTTGAGCGTTTCACAACTTTTCAGATATTATAATTCTTGATTGGTTCCATTATTATTATTCGATTTATGACATATTTTTTGATATTGTACTTACTGAAGGAAGCGCAGAGACATTACCTCGTTTTAATGATCGGCAAATACGTAGAATCAAGTAAATATCGCTGGGGTTTCTAGAGATATCGAAATTAGATTTGGTAAGTAGATATTACGGTGTATTGTGTATTTAGTATGAATATTTTTATCCTGGTCGATCTTCAGATTTAACCCGTAGTAATTGTTTTTTTTTGTTTTATTATTTTTTTTTTTTTTCCTCTAAAGATATAGCAATATTTGGAGCTACTTCTTCATTTGTGGCAGTGTTTGTACGTCCACTTTATGGTAAATTTCCAACTGTGCTATTTCTTGTACCTTTCCGAAATCTCTGTAACAAGCAAGCATGATATTTATCGATTCTGATGGATATTGTTAAAAAGATCACAAACTCTTTGATGTTTTCTTCTTCTGTCCCCAAACCCTATCATCATTAGTATTTATTTTCTTTCTCTTTCATTTAATTCGGACTTTTTTTACGTTAAAATTGAAACACTACTTGTTTTAACACGTAAATTTTAATATTATCACAGGACTACGAGATCTTGTTAGCCGTTTACTCAAAAATTACTATTTTAATACCATAATTGGCTGTAGAATTACAAATAACGAACCCCCTATTTTTGTACTCCCAATAAAATGTTCTAATGCAAAACTGAAATGATATACAGGATGTTCCATTAGAAACTTTCCAATCTAAATTAGTACCTGTTAAATCGGAACTACAATTACGATAAGAATATTTTAAACTCGATACACAATATACTATAATATACCGGGTCTCCCAGATTCAATGTTACAAGCGATATCTTCCGTCTAACACCCGGTATATTCATCGTTTATACGTCACTAGAGCATAATTTTAAAATTACGTTAAGAATACTATATTTGCGCTATCCGTGGGTTATTTACCGGACGTGGTACTATTTCTAGTAATAGTGTAAATATGTGTACTAAAAAAAAAAAAAAAGAAAAAAAGTTTAGTGCATTTCGCCAAATCGACCCTGCACACATAAAACACGGCGTTCTAAATTGATTTTACGTGTCCAATAACGGTCGAATTGATCCAATTCGTTTCGGTTTTCAGCGTTCCCGAAACCGTTTTGAGGTTAAAAATATTTTAATCTCGTTCCCATCGAACTCATTCCGGTCGGTCAACCGATTCGCTACATCCAAACGCAACAAAACGGGACAGACCAACGTTCGGTTGGCACGAGATTGAAGGGGCTTTTTGCGGCTTCTAAATTAAACTAATTCAAAACGTTTATTTGTTGTGCCCGGTTCAAAAAATAAACACATCGGAAAATATTGCCTACACCCTATCCACGGAAAACAAGGAGAGAACATGTATGCGAATGTTTATTTATTTATTTGTGCATCGTAGGTGGTTATGTATAGACGTAAATACATACGTACAACGTTTATCCTGTAATTTTTGTGTTTTATTGCCCGTATTTAAACGGTCGAATGTTGAATTTACACGGCGCCAGGGGATCGTTTCTTTATTTGCGCGATATTTATTCCGGTATTTGTAAACGTTTAACGCAACCCTGAGCAATTTTGTAAAATAGAATAAAACGTGAGAGGAAATACGAAATTACGGCATAAACAATCGCCTGGACGTATAATGAATAGTTCTTTTTCGCAGAGGAATGAACAAAATGGATAAAAGTTCGATTTATATGTTTTTAATTTCATCTATCATCATCTACTAAGTAAAAAAGTATTTTCTTTAATACGAAACATTGAACTACCACCTCATTTGTCGGAAATGGATGAGATTAATGATAATTAGAAAGAGACACGTTTTGGATGACTGGGAATGATTTTCTATCTCAATCAATTATGACTGTTAAATGTAAATAATCTCGTTTTAATCCTGAAAAGTAGACAATCTTTCAAATTTCGTTGCACACAGGGACAAAAAATCGTAAGTCTAAATGGCGCCAAAGATGTATTTTTTTAATTTAAAGAAATATTTTTTTGACATCGTTATTTGATTCAAACATATGATCTCTTGAAGCAAATAATCTCAAGCAATACGTAATGTTTCATTCAACAATACAATTCTTTCTCTTAAAGAACTTCATCAGTTTGAAACAAATATATGTTTCTTTACCATTGATTTGACTCCACCTTTTAATGGCGAACGCTCCCAAAATGGGAACACAGGCCAACAAAAAAATATTTGTAAAAACTTTTAAAACAAATACATTCAAATCCTATGTATTTTTGGGCGCTGAAACCGTATCTGGTATCAGTTTTTTTATATCACCCACAGTTCTCTCACAATATGACATCTATTATATTTTAACATACGGAAAATTGGATATATAAAAAATAAAAACATTTATCCTAAACCCTACTTTTATTTAATTAGGCCGCAATTTTTATCTACCACAACATGTACCACTTCAGTACAAATATTTCAGGTGCTTATTTTTTTGTATTTCCTTTCCCTTTTCTCTGTAAAGCTTCTTATATAGCCTTTTCTGCGATGCAATGCATTTTGTTGTTCTCGATGAAGTGACCAACATCATGTTGATATTCCACCGTCGCTGGTACCGTTTCTCAATCACCTTTATATCCCGATGGAACCGTTCCCCCTATTTTTCACTCACATCGCCCAAATTTTCAGGAAAAAAGTCAAGATGGTTGTGCAAGAAGTGGACTTTAAGGCTCATCAGACATCCCAGATTTCTGAACTTGTCAATCATATTAGCTACGATACGTTCGGACCTTTCACATTGCCCAAACACTTAGTCACAACTTGCATAAATGATATTCAAGCCTCCTTTTCCTTTGTAGTCATCCTTGCTTCAAAGTTGGAATCAAACATCAGTTTACGAATATCAGGCCCAACGAAAACACCTTCTTTCAGTTTGGCTTCTGATAAATGTGGAAATCTTTCACACAAATATTTAAAAGATTCGCCATCTTTAGGCAAGGCTTTTACAAATTGTTTCATTAAGCCTAACTTTATGTGTAGAGGTGGTGGAAGGATCTTTTTTCGATCTACTAAAGGTTTATGCAATATGTTCTTCTCGCCAGGTGTTAAAGTTTTTCTTACGGGCTATTGGTTTGTGGACCAATGTCGATCCCTTGCTCTGCTGCGACTCACATATTAAACACGGAAACTTTGTAAATCCCTTTTGTCGACCAAGGATCATGCAAACAACTTTCAAATCCCCACATAGCATCCAATCGTGAGCCGGATAGTTAGTTTTTTGTAAAATCATGTCAAGATTTTCGTAAGTTTCCATCATATGGATTGAATGAGCAACAGGCGGTGAAGCATAAGTATTTCCATTGTGTAAAAGAACAGCTTTTAAACTAGTTTTTGATGAGTCTATAAAAAGCCTCCTATCTGCCTTCTGGTACTCAATGCCAAATTCGTTCATTAGACTACCAATATCATGGCTGCTTGAAAAACTGAGCAAACTGTTGATCTTTTGTTCTATATTGGTAAATAGCTGTTCCAGATGCCAATAAATGTTTTCTTTCAGCATAGAACCAAGCAATTCTGCTTGTTTCCTTAGTCAAACCCAAATCTCTCACTAAATCATTTAACTCAGCTTGTGTAAACAGCTGCGGTTTTAAATTCTCTGGAGAACATTGGAACTCATCATGACCCGGTTGACTTTCATCAGATTCGGGTTCACCGGACTGTAAAACGTCATAAATAAACTGAGGTGGCTCAGGGACAGGAAGTCCCGGTCCATGTCCTACCGGCCGAATAGCTGAATTAGAGTTAGGGTAAACAATTACTTTCTTATTTTTGGAGTTATACCCAGAAACATCAACGCTGCAAAAATAACAATCATTTGAATGATTTTCTTGCTCCCTCCATGCCATGGGTACTGCAAATCTAAAAGCTTTCTTTTCTTTTTTAGACCATTTCCTAAGATCCTCGACACAAACATAACATACCTTGTTAGGAACCCAACATTTTTTTTGATCACCGATTTTTACACGAAAATATGCAAAGTATACTTTTTTACAAAGTCAGTAATAATAATAATAGTAATAATAATAATAATAATAATATTTATTATCCAACAGCAGCCAAACTCCTAATTACAGGATAATGTACATAAATACATAACATTACATTACATTACATTATGAGAGGTTATACAAAATATCGAAACAAAGAAACAAGAAAAAAAGAAAACATATGAATTACATGGTAGAATGTTATGTCTTACTTTTTTTTGCAATAAAGGGGTCTTCATTATAATGACATAAATAGGCAAATGTAGAGATCGTAAGGATTAAATTAAAAATAACATAGAAAATAGCAATGTTATATTGATTCATACGAATATGCGATAATTTTGTCTACAGGGGTGTTGTGACCCCTATACCTAGTATCCTCAAGGTTACAAAGACTTGCGACCCATAAGTGTGCTTCCGATATTGTCCAAATTGCTTGAGAAAATTATCAACCGCCAATTGAGTGAGTATGTTATGACTGGCAGCATTATGCCTGACACTCAGGCCGGCTTTCGGCTTCACAGTTGCGCAACGGCTCTACTAAATATTGCAGATGACGTGATAGCTGGATTAGATAACAGTATGGTATCAGTTTTGATATTGCTTGATTTTAGTATAGCATTCGATACTAACCATCACGACTTACTAGGTAGTATACTTACTTATATTGGTCTGTCGTTATCAGCAAGGCAATTGTTACAGTCGTACTTACAAGACCGACAACAATGTGTGAAATTGAACAACTGCTCTTCTCAGTTCAGAATGATTTCCCGTGGAGTACCACAGGGGTTCATACTTGCTCTTTTACATCTATACTTCAGACTTTCATAAATACAACAGAACGTGTAGAATTCACATGTACGCCGATGATCTGCAGTTGTACCATTCTTTTAAATTGGGTGATACTCAATCTGAGTTGATAAATATTCAACACGATTTAGATACTATTGCTAAGATGTCAAGTAAACACTCTTTACTGATAAATCCTTCTAAATCAGTTGTATTGCTTTTTGGAAATAAGACTGGCCTATCGTATCTAAATGCAAATGTTAAATCACAAATTAATGATACCAGTATTCCTGTTAAATCCGAGGCCAAGAACTTGGAATTGACAGTGGACAACACCCTTAGATTTAACACGCATGTAGTGAATTCTATAAAGAAAGCATATATGAATTTAAAATTAATCTATCCTCATCGTTATTACTTGTCTGTAGACAAGTTCTCCCAAGCTTTCAATATTGTAGTCCAGTTTATATGCCATGTATAACTGCGGAGAACAACGCACGAATACAGCGAGTATAGAATTCGTGCTTGCGCATGATATTCGGTATACGCAAACGTGTTCATGTTTACTTGCTTACTTAATGTATTTTTTTATGTTTTATTGGCTTTATGTATTTTAGTGTTACTGTTATTGTTTGTATTGTGTGTGTCTTTGGACCATTTCCTATACTTTTGTAAGTCGTTGGAAATCAATTGTTATTATTATTAAATAAACCTTTGCTAAACTAAATAAATAATTTCAAAGATATATATTTGTTTGATCCAAGAACTTATTTTTCTCTGTGTACGTGCAACATGAGAAGACTCGTTAACCTTGAAATGCCACAATATCAATCTCTGAGCTTTTCCCCTTCTTTATACAAGTGACCATTCCATCAAAGTAAATGAACCAATTACCCAGATCAACGTCCATATAAAGGAAACAAAAGCGTGTATAGTTCCGAATATTGAGGCCAACGACGTAGATCTTTTATTTATCCGCCGTATCGTTACCTTACGATCCCAGTCCTAATCAAAAAAAGAAAAAGCATCTTCGTTATCTGGGCTTATCGGTCGTATATCCACCGCGCAATCAAAAAAAAAAGAAAGAAATTCAACAGAGAACCGAATCCTAGTAGTAGTAAGCTTGTATGTATAGATAGTAAATAAGTTTCGATTTCGAATATATACTTCAATTACGTCTGTTTCTCTTCCCCTCTTTCTTCGATGCCCTTTCCGTGCGGTACGTACTTCTTCTGGTCTTCCGGCGAACCCCCGTATATATAGGAGAATCGAACGTATGTGGCTGGATACGTCAGTGGATTTGGCTACGGTCGGCAATTCATCGATAGACGTACGGATTGGAGGGACGTGATATTGCCGGCGAATCCGACCCAATCGCCCGGTGTCCAATCGATGAGTTACGTCATCAGAGGTCTCGAACCGGCCCAGAATTACGAGGCGAAGGTGCAGGCGCGCAACCGTTACGGATGGAGCCCGATCTCGGAACCGTTCACCTTTCAAACGGCCGATGCAGGTAAATAATACTTACGAATCCAATGTAGAGAATGAGTATATATGTTACCGTTAAAGTGTATAATTCAGTTATTTCATAGAGTACCTAGCTATTTCATGAAATAACGAATAAAGTCAGTTAAAGTGTAAATTACATAGTTTAACTAGTTATTCTATAAAATAACTAGTTATTGTATAAACCAATTAATGGTAGAAAGCTATAGTGTAGAATAAAACAATTTAATAATGTTACAAAGCGTACAAACATCTATTCAAAAGCATTCAAACACAAAATTATTTGTTACAACAAATGTTACTCAAATGGCACTTAGAATTACATAAAACATTATTTTCAAAACAAGCACATTTTTCGATATTACATTGTGTTTTGCACGAACATTTTTTGATACCTTGACCGGTACCAGTACCACCTGCTGTAGCAATTGACCGGAGCGATTTCTCTACACGCGGCACTTCATCAATCGCAATCAATTTTTGTTCGCAAACACTGAACTGAGTTCGTGAATATAACTGTTTAATACAGCCGTTTCTTGTTCCCAATTGAAAAAAAATCCCTCTTCAGTTTTTTCCATGACAACACCCAAAACACAACGGTTTCTGCATTAGTTTTCTGAATCCTTTTACTAGATAATAACAATGAAGCTGATGGACCATCACGTTTTAAAGGACGCGCTACAACGTGAATGACGCTGTGTTTCTGAGCATCAGTTGTTTCATCCACACATAGGCAGATTTCTTATTTCTCAACTCGTCTTTTATACATTCCTTTACTGTACCTTGCACACGTGGCAAATTGTATCGTAATTGCATAGATGTTGGCAGCTTCCATGAGGGAACGTACTTATCCCAAAAAAGTCGAAAGTGTTCATTTGATACTAGATGTTGTGGGATGTTGCACACACTTAACATAAAAATAAAATCATATAAAAATTGCCGGTATGGAATACTGTTTCTTAAATTCACTACATGACGTTTACTTTTACAATGTTTTCTACATATCGCGACTTAGCAATCCGCTATTGCATATTGTGCAATAAATATGCGGACTTCTATATTCTAATCCAGGGAAATGCCTGAGATATTTATTCACATTCGAAGGGAACGTTACACCCTTTGGGCGTCCCATCTCCGCGTACTTATTTGGCGTGCAGCGTACAACGTACTGTCGCTTTGAACTCTCTCGCGGTACTGTCGAGATCGACTACGAGTTGAAAATTACCCCTACCCATGCCGCTACCGCTACGCTACTACCATCCGGTACCACCTTCTTAACGAACTCTACTTATGATTTTACTGATATTTATTTACATGAATTAAATCTTCAATTTTCAATTTTCTGTTATACATTTATGCAAAAAATTACAAATCTAGACTATATTTTTCACTAGTTATAATGTTTAAGAAAAATAATTTGATATATGTTACTATCTAATTTTTGATAATTACAAATTGTATCATTGGATAACTTTCAGCCTGCCTGATGATGAGCAGACTTGCTCGAAACCGGTAGCATCGATTTATTAAAGGAGTTTTGTGAGAATTTAAACCATTATTACACATTCTCCCAGTGAATCCTAATATGTATAGTCGGGGCAGCTTTACTATTGATGCACGTCATTAATCGTAAATGCCATCACATACTGTGCCGTTATCATATGGTTCGTCATTTATCATTTTATTGCTACACTTATTTTCGTAAACAATACGCGTGACAACCTAGTACAGCAGTTTCCCCCACATCAAGGTAATATTTTGACAGATACGTTTGACATTTACATATACAGCACTGATTGTATTGGTACACCTGAGAAATCGATATTGGAGTGGACGAAGTTCACGCCTATCTTGTTTTTTTCAGTGACTTATTTATGTAATGCGAAATAATTTATGTTATTAGAAACTATGTAGTAGTCCCTATTATGAAATAAGATGAGAAATTACAATAATACCCAAATATCTTTCTACTAAACAAAAGTAATTGTTAATAATAATAATCTTAGGATATCTTTGCTCATATGTGAACTCAATATATACTTGAAATGATCATAACAATCTTGGAGTAAACGCAAGCTATTTAATAAACCCTTTATCAAATCTCCCAACAATTTCATCAAAAAAAATCAAATTCAATCGCTCGTAGTTGCGCATGCTATATTCTAACTTAGGCTCGCTTAGTTATTTCCTTTTCCTTGGAAACGAACTCATGGACACCCCTATATACACCTATCCACCGGACAAAGCTCCCGAAGCCGACCAGATAGTAAATTAAAATTAATCCGTTTCGAATTACCAATCTCTGACCGGGATTTTCTTTTCCGTCTCCCTTTCCCTCATACCTTCCACCATCCACCCTTCTCCATCCGCCTCGCACTCCGGAGATGGTCGCATTACGTCACGTCGCGTCCCGTTCGTGTGGTGCTTCCGGTCCCCCAGAATCGTCTTCTACTTCCCTACCTTCCTTCGTTCTAAGGTCTCCTTCCGATATCCTTTTTCCGGTAGATTCCATTTCCACATATTATCCCCCTCTTCACTCCTTCTTTATTTCTCTTTCAATATTAAAGAAATACCTTCAAAGTAAGCCCTTTCCCGCTTTCTTCTTGAAGGGAAAATAGATATATACGTGTTCCGCCAAGAAGTAGATGCCAGTGCTATCAAATTTTGTCTGTTTGCTCTTATACAGGAAATCAATTTATTTTTTTTTATTAAAGCGTTTCGTATATTAAGGTACTTTAATTTCTTTATTTAAATCTATTGATATATTTGATTCCGAGATTTACTATAAATAATTTTTATAATTTGTAGAGAATTGGGATTGAAAACTGTATTAATTGTATATGTTTTTCCAGATATGACCTATCCAGAAAGACCACAATCTGCAGGAACATTCAATGGTAGGTAGATTTATTACACTTAATCGTTTTTTATCGAGAAGTAGAATTGAATTGACCGTTTATAGTTATACTCTGTTTCAATTTCAAATGGTGAAAAGAATATGGCTGGGTAATCACTTTTCAGCGAGGTATTTTGGAATTTCATCCATGCTTAGATATATAGAACGTTGATATGGAGTTAGAAGAATCACCACCTCGCTCCTCAATTTTCTTTTGATATGCAGAGCAAATTTGACTTTTTTTTTTAATAGAAAGGAAGACCACTTTTAAAATGAAATGTTTTTAAAGGTTTTTAAACAGGGCATTCTTTTCCAAATTCAGTAGGAAAAAGACCGATACTTTCTGCTGTCAAAAATGCAAAGACCCAAACTTGCTCCCAGACCCTAAAATTTATTTTCTCTTAAAACTCTAGTCTTCAAATTTTAAAAAACCTAAAACTCCTCTTAAAGGCAAAAAATTGATTTTTTGATAAATTGACGGGGATTAGGTCCTCCCCCTCCCCCCACCCAATGCAATTCGAATTCAAATCAAAATAATTATGTTAAATTTTTCATTCATGCTTGATTTTATCTACAATCATTTAAATTATCAAATTAACCTGAACTGCAGGCTATAATCCTACCTTCCAAAGCTTCTCAGCTCAAATCCTAACAACTTTCCTGTTTATTTTAAATTTTTACGGAAACGTGAAAAAACTAATAACTAAAAAATTTTGGTGGCAAACAGAGAACTAACGGTAAGAATTAGTTAATCTACAGAAGGTGCTCAAAGTGTTTACCATTCGTTTCCTGGTAGTAGTGAAGACGTTGAGTAAAATTTTATATCTGAAATCTGCTAAAATCTCCGCAGAAATGCTTTCGACTTCATCGCTTATTCGTAGCTTTAGATATTCAATGCTGTCGGGTCTCCTATTGTGAAATTTATTTTTGAAATGTTCCCAAATGGTCAAATGGTGGCCTAAGAATCTCATAAAAGTCGTAAACAAGTTGTTGACACTAAAGATCAACAGTGTACGAAAATAGTCTAAAAAGTTTCCAGCCTAATACAAATATTTTATTTTATATTTTTGTCAAATTCAGTCAAATTTGATATCTAATTAAGCGCATGGAATGTTTTCAAAGAATTTCGTGTAAGTTTGCTTTTGTGGTTTTTTTCTTGCAAAGAGTACACCAATTTTGTTTGCAAGTATTTATTCCATCCAATAATCCATACGATCACACCTAATTGCTTCTGGAATTCTATTATCAATTGGTTTCGAGGATTTGAGACTATAATTGGACTATAATTATGTCTTCTAAAATGCAAATAATCGATTTTGGAATCTTCATTTGCATGTCTATGGATTTGCCAAGCATTATGGATAACGATCTCTATGCAAAATATAAATAGTGCCCATGATCATTTTTCAGACATAGTTTCAAGAATTCCAAAACTTCATACTAAAAAAATGGAAGGTATATGATATGGACGGTTGTCTAAGAGACACAAAATTTGGAAAAGTGTATTGAAAATATTATCCAATTTCTGCGATTCGTACGAGTTCATTAAGCGCTATATTATCTTCCTCTTCCTCACTTTTTTGACCTAAATTGGATGCTTCTTCTTTTCAATATAATATTACCCCGGTCACTGAAATTATTAACATCTCATTGCCTCATTTTCGTCTTAACTATCTTCTTCACTTGGGTTACCACCATAAGGAGAGTTCGAAGTACATACACACCAGCCAAATCTTCTCGAAGCTTTTATTCTTCCCCCATTTCTAGCAATTCAGCTGCAGTTAACAACCTGATAAAATATACGATTTCATTATGTTTATTTTCCTAATGTTCCAATAATGGAACATGACACTTTTATGTCATTTGTTCACTTGCTAATATTTCCAAAAGTATCTTTTAACGTATGCGCATATTTTTGGCGACTAACGTCTTCTTCATGTTGATGCTTTACACTTTTTAGATTATCCTCGAATAAATAAGAAAGAATATCATTCCAAACAATTTTCTAAATTATGATTTAATATGCAGGTCACACCGCTTGCTTTTATAAGAAAAGCCATGGACTTTTAAGATAATCTGCATATACATCTCGAAATCACCTAGTCCTTTTTAACGTATCCAACTTTGTACAAGCTGTCGAAGTAAAACAATATGCATACAAACTATAATTGATACACATTCAATTTCCTGAATTGGAGTTCGAACCTCCCACCGCTTCTCTAACGAACTTCACCATTCCGCATTCATGTCTTCTCTTACTCCGTTCCTAAAAAATATCCTAACCCCCGGATTATCTATCCATATTCCTCCATGTTCTACGTCTAATAGACTAGCTTAATTAATAGTTCGGGACGTTCGGAATCCGACGGAAAAAGAAGAGAAGTATCAATTACGTGAGATCTCGTGCCGGGACGAAAATGTCCCAGTGTGGGACGGAAACGTCCCGGCACGGGATAAAAGTGTCCCGATGGGAAAAAGAGGATTTTTTACGTCGCGTAGCGTGGAGCTTAATTAATTGTCCATCTTCACCCTGTTCTTGTTATTGTGTTTCAGAAAACGAAATACGCGACCTGGGTATAAGGATATACTCGAGTACCAGCGACGGAGGCGCAGCTACCGGAATCCCGTTCGCCGATACGACGCTACTAATGATGCTGGTGGTGCCGTTAATCTTCGCCATGTTCTCTTAATTAAGTTCGGCGTCTAAAGCAAGCCATTGCATACGCGCCACGCGACGTAGTAACACACAGAGAGACTCTTTTGTATTATTGTATGTACTACTATTACTATTACCACTACTACTAATTATACTAACTATTACTATATAGTTGTGTACTAATAACATCATACTATTATTCTAATACTACTACTACTCTTAATTAATTACTACTGGAATCACTGGATGGGTTACATTACACCAATAATAATGAATGTGTTATCGTGTGTAATTTATTTTTCGTCGTAAATATGTTTGTGTCACGTACGTTCTCTTGTACTATATATGTAGTAGGTAAAAGCGGGTGCTGCCCCCTATTAACTTCGCGCTATAACGCTGTAATTATACGATGCCGTGTAAAGCGTTGTGACGATGTTAGTTCAAGCGAGATTGTTGCAGGTTGTAGTGTGAATAATTGAACGTAATACAGGATGATGATGGCGATAAAGCAATGCGTTATATTTGCTACTTCATCTTCTTTGTCTGTTAGATTACTCTAGAATGCGAAAAGAACATTTGATAATGAACTTTTGATAAAAACTTTGAAGTCTAAAAATAAGAGAGTGCCTCCGTAGCCGGTGCTCGTTCAACGCTTGGTATAATGTTGCCTTATCTAATGTTAAAATAATAATTACAACACAAACATAATCCAATAGTGACTATTATTTATTAAAGAAAATACATTCATGTAATTTCTTTTAACGCTAATAATGATAGCAAGGACTGTGGGGTAGTACAGCAATCAACAGAGAGTATCAGCACACTCCTCTAATGCTCACAAAACTCTAATTCTACCATGCTTATTTCCCTACTCGCGGGAAAAGATATACCATGCAAGGTATGTACGGAACGAGAAGATCCAACCCCTATCCGTTCCGCCCTCATAAAATAGAGCAAGACAACGATACGTCCCCTCTCGTTAAATGTATTTTTCTTCATATGGACGTTTTACCCCAGTAAATCAAAAAGACAAGCGGTGGGTGGTCTCTATTTAAAAGGTTGCGTTCCTTTTTTTATACAGTGCGGTCCTAAAGTGCCCTTCCCCCATGCTAACTTTTGTATGGCAGAAGCTAGCGCTTTTAGAAAAAATAGATCGATTTCTATTTTGTCGTTATCAGCATTTCAATTCCATTTTGGTTTCACCGGAAGGAACGTCAACTTTCCTATTTTAAATAGAACACCCTGTATATTTTAACGTTTTTGGATAGGTAATCGAAAGGCGAATCCAACAATACCGCATATGTTATATTTTATCTCAAGAAATATGACAATATGCAGCAATAAAGATTTTATTAATTTGTTTTTGTTATTACGCAAGGTTGGCTAGGAAAGAGCGCCAAATTGTTTCTTGTGACGCCAGACTGATCTAAAGTGCTCGTTGCTAAACAATGTAATCATAACTATTGCCAATCTGTCAAATCTCAATTCCAAAAGCGTAAATTATTCTTATTGTTTATTATTATTATATCCTGCATTTGTTATACGTTCCTTCCTATGAATAAAGAATAATTTACGCTTTTGGAATTGAGATTTGACAGTATGGCAAGATTACTTTGTTTAGCAACGAGCTCTTTAGATCAGTCTGGCGTCACAAGAAACAATTTGGCGCTCTTTCCTAGCCAACAACAAAAACAGATTACCAAAACCTTTATTGCTGCATCGTCATATTTTTTTATGCTAAAATATAACATGTGTGGTATTGTTGGATTCGTATTTCGATTACGTTTCCAAAAAAGATCGTAAAAAATAGAAATCGATCTATTTTTTCTAAAAACGCTAGTTCCTGGCGTTCAAAAGTTAGCATGGGGGAGGGACACTTTAGTACTTGCATAGATAGTCCCGGAGACTATCTATGAGATGCCCAGGAGCCCTCGAAATAGCTGTTCCGAATTAATTAATTAATATTTTGTGTGGTGAAGAGTGTACCGATACTTTGTCTTGTTTGCCATACACCCTCACAGTCCTCGCTATCATTATTCATTCTTTCATTTCGAAAAAGTGTCTGCAAGAACTTAACTTAAAAAACATTCCTGTAGATAATTTTAATAGAACATATTTGATAATAATAAACTAACTCCTTATGTGCTGTAGCTGATACACTAGCTGGATATCTTCTCGCGTAAACTCTAAGTGTTTTACTATCTCATCCAAAAATTATTAAACACTGTATTGCTATGTTCCTGTAAGTGTTTGTGGAAACTTTCAAATCTGTCGCCTATTTTTGACATCTACAAAACACCAAATTTTAATACAAATACTAAAAAATATATAAAGAAATATCTTTGAAATGTTTGTTAGCTGACGCTCTGACAAACAATGTCAATAAGTTAGTTTTTCTTTTATTTATTTGTCTGTAAAATAAAAAAGCAGGCACTGCGCCGCACTGGCTACAACACCCCAAAAAAATAGAAGACGACGCCGGCTATGGACGCACTCTCTGAAAATAAATAAAACCAGAAAAAACCTTCAATCCTTTCTCAGTAAGAATCTTTAAGAAATTTATTTACTTCAACCAGATTTCTCTTATTATATTTTAACGTTAACAACCATCTATTTCTATCCAATGTAAAAAAAAACTTTCAACAACATAATAAAACATTTGACTCTTGATTTATTTTAACGACAATTTTCACTTTCTATTGTTTGAAAGAAGGAAATAAAGCATAACAATGAGAATATGTTATATTCTCATTGCATTCGCATCACTTTATGTTCATAATTTGGACAATTCCAAATAGAAATCTCAGCGGTTTTGGTTTCATTATCACACAGAAACTAGAACATCAAAAACACCCTTTTTAACATTAAAATAATCGTATAAATTAGCACTAAAAATATTTAAATCAAAGCAAATCAAACGACATGCCTATGAAACAGTTTGCATCAAATATTATCCACGACAAACATTGATGAGATCACTTCAAATCAACATTTGCATTGCAGTACAGTATAGCATAACTTGTACTAAAAATTTGTGAAAAACTAAAGCATTTATAACGCGATAAATCTCAATTTCAACCCTTTTTCTACGTAAACACACGAAAAAGTGAAAAAAAACGAAACAAAAACTCCATTTAATTGCCAACGAAATTCTGTGAAAGTTTTACCGACCATAGACCACGGTCAACGTTACAAACTCGCTAGAATTTTCCTCGTTGCACAGCAGCGCCCTCCCAGTAGTACGCGTGCGGCTAAAGCTTCATTTTTTCGGCTTTAAAAGCGTGGTGTATTCCCGGTCACGCTTAAATTTTTCTATCCGTATGGGAGGGAGCTACACATGACGCAGTACATACAAACCAAAAAATAAAAACTAAAAAGTTCTATATAAAGGAAAAAAACGGAATAAAAAGATAGGTTCTGTGATTATCGAGATATTTTATTGTATTGTATTGAAGGGATTAATGTTTTCACGAAAAATTACATACCTATACATGTGACGACATGTACCGAGTTACATTGGGAAAATGACAAGCGTGTGGCGACATCTGTTAGAGGATAAATAAAATACTCTATTTTCTCCGTTTTATTCAATAAGTTAAGAAAGTTTGTGCAAAATATTAGTTATAACACAAGCCTTTTGTGATAAATTACAATCTTTTTTATAAAGTATCATAACGATTTTAAGAATTAACATTGGAATTAAACAAAAATAACTTCACTTTCGTAAATTTTCAAATCGCATCGTATATTTTCGTCGTTCTTATGTTTTCAACTTTCCAAACAAGATTGTTTAAGCTTCACAAATTAGGTTTTGAACCCTATACGTTATCTGCTCTGCATTGAAGAATATATCGGGTATTTCAAATTTAATTACGTTGTATACCGGAAAATAATCGCCCCACCCCCGCGTATCAAATTGATATTTCGTACACGTTTGTTCTAGGGCGTTTTACCTCGTTTATTTTTACCGAAATAATCCAGGTGAAACGCAGCTTTAACCGCCGCCCTAAAACCCCGTACTGTACAGAGGGGTTTCGATGGGGTAACCAATCCGCCAATCGAAATAAATTTCATGTTATGCGTTTCCGCTGTTATTCGAAATATTCCAGAGAAACGCCGTAAATAATATGAAAAAGCGTTGTCAATTATACGTGAATAAAAACGGAAATCATTTTGAACGATATTTTTAACGCTTTGTATTTTTATTTTTTTAATGAACTATTTCAAATGTTTGTTAATTTCTACTATTCAAGCTTTGCAGTTGAACGTTTTATTAAAAACAATTGAATAGCCCAAGAACAGTGGAATTTATATATATGGTATGTTAAGTAAAGTTAACCTAAAATTGAGCAAGGAATCAAGAATTGACATAATATATATGACATTCCGTTTAAAATAACGAATTTTGGTTCGGTACAGCCTTATCGGAACACTCTGTATAATAAAAAAATAATTCTAAAAAATGCACGATTTCAATTGATGAAACTTTTATTTAAAACATTTTATCGTAAAAACATTAACAAAGAAGATATTGTACAGTCAATTTTTATAAGGCAAAAAAATTTTTTGATTTTATAATTACTTGATTCTGATATTTTGGAAATGGATATAGTTGTCCATGATCTCCTGAATTTTTCATTTCCATTTTCACCTGTAGTAGGCCTCTAATTCGTTATTTGTAATCATATATTTCTTCTTCCATTGCTGTGCATGCAATTTTGTAACTATTTGGCATTCTTTATTTAACACCAGAGGAGATTAAAATACGTAATGCAGATGCTATTCATGGCAGAAGATTCTAACATTCAAAGTTCAAAATCTAAGGTCTTTTTGAGTTGAATTTCAATTTAAGTACCACAAAACATAAAAATCGTCAATACAGAAAGTCTCTTGTAATCACAGAACCTCAGAATTCTGAAGGGTAATAAAAATTGCTTTCACGACTGTATTTTTAATTCTTGATAGAATTTAGAAAAAATATATAATTTACGAGAATTGTGGCTACATAAAATCAACCTATTCATCGTATTCGAATCAATGAAAACACATACCGTATGGACCAAATGTAAAACCTTTTCTTATTTTTACAATTTCAATTGTTACTGAGATAAATGTTCCTGCATTCTTTGAAACTAAATTTGCGGCGGTTATAAGTAAAATTATACGGTTTAACGGAAATGGGTGAAATTTTAAAATGTTAGAGTTGAAATCCATGGTCCTTTACCTTTCTTCTTCTTGTGTAATAGCTTCTCCCTCGCTGTTTAGAACTGGTATTACGTTATTGATGAGATCATACAATCCAGGCGGTCTCCAAAGTCTTCACTGGGGCGTGGACACCTTCTCCTCCTGCGTCTGAGGATTATCGGACACTCCTGCTTGTTCCCAAGCTCCGGGCTATCAACTTCCGAAGATGTTCGGAAAAAGTTGAAATTGCACATAAAGCAATCCCATTTAGAGAAATACATATTACGCCACGTGCTTAGAAAGCTTTATTTAGTCGGGTGAGTTGATTTTCACTCGTCAAGGGGTGAACCGTACTTCAGTAGCTTACCGTTACTGTTTCCGAGAAGGTTAGAGGTGTTTAAGAAGAAAGTGAATCTAGTTCTAAATAAATAACTACAGAAAACTATTATAGATTTGTTCCCATCATAGTCTATATATTGCAAAATTTGAATATCGCTTTTTTGGATTTCTAAGCACCCCATTCCGTTCAAAATTTCTACGGCAATAGCAAATTTTATTCGCGCAGATAATGATGACGTAATGTGTACTTCTCTAATTGGTAGTGCTCTACCAGGATACTGTAATCATTCTCAGAATCTTATTCTGGAACATTTCTAGCTTTTTTTTTAATGGCTTCATTTACAATTGACACTAGACATGTATTATAGATGGTAAGTTTGATGTGAGGATTCCAGATAAGTCTTCTGTGGAATTTTAACCCCAGATATATGACTGAATCGTTCCATGGAAAGTCAGCGCCACTCATCACGATTCTCTCTGGTTCTGGTCTTCCCCAACTGGTGAAATGGAATGCCACACATGCTTCCGTTTACTCGTAGCCTTAGAGCCACTCCACCAATGAATCGACTTCGATCAACATAGATAGCTTTACCACCGGATGTCTTGAGATATCGCTCATATAAATGAAAGATAGGAATGAAAAAATAGCCAAGATCTCACAAAACTCTGTATTGAGAAATTAGGCGACCAGTTTTGTGTTTGAAAAAACACATCATCAGACCAGAATATAACAGTGGCAGATTGTCTTAAAATTTAAGATTGTATATAATTGTGCGTACTCCAACAATGTACCAAACATATTTCACCTTTGTACTAGAAAAAAATAGAAAATTGTTAAATTGAGACAGCACATACAGATCAAAAGAGTTGATCGATTCAATTTAATCTGTGTGTCCTGCCCCATTTTACAATTTTTTATCTCTTACAATTGTTCCTTAGTTAAATGACTCGTACAAAGATGAAATACGTTTGGTACATTGCTGGAGTACGTATTATATGCAATTGTTTTAAATTTTGACACAATCTGCCGCTGTTATATTTGATTCTGACCTGATGATGTGTTTCTTCAGCACGAAATCGATCGCCTAATTTCTCAATACAGAAGATCTGTGTAAAACTGTAAAATCAGAACCATTTTTTCATTCCTACCTTCCACACTTCATCTCACACAGAGTCACTATCGATTATTTCCCCATAATAAGCAACTTTGGATCCAATAACGACCCCCTTTATTTGTAAAAATATCGATGAATGTTATAAGTAAAATTTATTTAGAATCTCACTTTGTGTACAAATAATTTTCAAAGAGAACGCTATTAAAAAGAGGTTATCTATTTTTTTTAATTTTTTTTCGATATATAATTGATGCGTCAGTAGTTTAAAAATTAAATTTCATCAGAAAATATTATTGTTATATAGAGGGTCTCAACTGATGTCTTTGCACTTGCACCAATTCTTTTCAGAACTCAGCTATTAACAGATCCGTGCGCTCTTACAAGGAGCAACTCAGTATTTGCAATTCACATTTTATTGTAGTATCAGTAAAATTATTTTTAATACACCTTTCTCCTCAACTTCCCCCAGAATTACCCTGTTATACTGTGTTAATTATGTGTTTATGTTACAACGTTTTTAGGTTCCCCCCGTTGTTGTAAAAACGTTAATAAATAAATAACTAGGTCAAGGTCAAAGCGGAGATTCCGCAATCGCCTGAGACGTGTCAAGGTCGTTCGGCAAATCAAGGTCGATGTTCTTTCTCAGATCAACGTAATCTCTGAAGGTCAAAATCGTACCACAATGTCAAAGACAAGTCTGGGGGACTGTGACCATAAGAACGGCCTAGATTTTAAACCAGACTGAACCTTAAGTGCGGTCTTGACCTTGAGATAGGATGTCTTGGCAGTACATCACTCTCATAAAGAAGAGGAAACCTTAGGTTCAGAAGTGTTGTGAATTTAAAGTACGAAGAGGTTGAATATAACGTTAAAGAACGAGGAGAAATTGTTATAACCGATCGTAGAACGTCTTTATTGACCTTCGCCTCTACACATGTACTAATAGGTAATGAGAAACCTAACCTTGATTAATCTCAGCGGATTGTGGAATCTTGCATGTGCATCAAGGTCAATAAGGAGGTGCCAGAATCTCCAGAGACATATTTTACAACCTCATAGAAATATTCTAAAACATGTTTCTCTAGTACAAATTACTTTTTTTCAAATAAAATAGCTTTGAAAATTTTGTGATGACTATGCAGCCTATGGGATTCATTTGTATTATGCCACGAAATGGACGATATTTCTTGACGAAATCTAATTTGCTATTTGCCAATTATATATCGAAAATAAAAAATAATAGCATTCTCTTTGAAAGTGAATATTTCTACAAATGTAAATAATTTTTGGTTCCAATACTAGTAAATATTTTTACAAATTTTTTCCTCTACAAACAGTCTTCAGTTTCGAAGAATACAGGCACGTTTATCTTAGTAATAATTTTCTTAAAATAATACATTAGTGTAATCTCTTTGAACCATACGGTATATTAAAAAAAAATAATAATAAAAAAAAAGAATAAAAGCCATTTTAAGGAAAGAGAAAGGAATAATGTCCAGTTTATGTAAACACGATTCTAAAATTAGAACTACCCAAAAAAAATAAAAGAAAAAATTAAATATCGATAAATTATTATGTTACCATAATCCAATAAGTATGTATATTTTTTTACGGATTTAAGGAGAAAAAAAAAAAAGTTTATATTCGCATTGTAATTAAAAATAAAGTAAAAAAAAATTAATATGTATTTACTATATTATTATAATTTAGTATAATTATTACATGTACGTAATGCTACGTTTTAAAAAAGCTGTAATAGTATGTAATACGAAAACGTATATTATAAATTATTATGTGTGTTTATAAGGAAAAGTAACAGCTGTGTTAATAAAAAAAACACACACACAATTTCGTGCCATATACGTCAAGAAACATGAAAGCAATGTACTGTAAACTCTACGTAATTATAAATTGTAACTATTTTATTGTTTTTTGCTGATATTATATATAAGAATATTAAATGTAAGGATTCTATATTTATGTGTTAATTTGCTACGAATGCGCTACTTTATATTCTATTGAGAAAACATATTACACAATAGTTGTTGTTGGCTGCACTTACTATTTGACATAACCTATCGAAATATGAATAAAAAGATAAATGACAGTTGATATGTCAACTGTCAAATTGCAAAAATTACTGAAAAATTATGAATGTAATATTTTAACACTTCATTATCGCACTGCATACGTCAAATGTACGCAAAATATACACAAAAATAAATAAAAGAGATTATAATATTATAAATGATATATGTATATTTATAACATGCATATTTATCAAAGATACACGTAACGAGATATTGATTGTATAATTACGTACTTAGAAACATGTATGTTATTTTTGTATAGCATTTAAACTAATTTCAAGTTAATTATATTCCTTTCTCTCTTCAAGGTGCATGAGTATACAGGGTTGAGATAAAGTATAGAACCAGGCGAATATCTTTGAAAAGGAAACGATAATATTGATGGAACCTTGCAGGTAAGTTTAATGACGCTTAATGATTTCGAATTTTTTGTTGTTACTGTACTTCCGGTTTAACCGGAAGTACCCCAACTTTTTTACTTCAATTAAAAAATTAAAAAAATTTTTTTTTTAACTTAAACTAAAAAAAAACCCTCAACAAAGATGATAAAGTCAGAACTAGAGATCCTAAAGTGCGAAGAAGCAACAGAAAGAAGAAGCTACTCGGATACCTGAAAGTGTCTAAAATAGAAATTTGAAAATTTACAAAGCTATCTCAGTCAAAATATTTTCAACCGCCGGTTTCTCCCTCTTATACCGGAAGCAGCCATCAACTTCCCTCTTTGAAATGGAACAGTGCCATTTTTATGTCAGATTTGGATTCTGTGTTGAATTTTAAAATTATTTTATGCAACATAATCCACCCCTAGAATTCACTCGTAAAGAGATATTGCATCTTTTAGAAAAAAGTTTGACAGATGTGGTGGTTCACAGGCTTTTAAGTAGGGGAACGGTGGGTACAGTGGAACAGTTTTCTTTTCTGGCTATTTATTTGTACAGTTTTAATGAAAAAACCTATTGCATTTAGTAGAGGATACGTACTAGGGATTTAGGTAGGAATCTGACTACTCAAAACATAAGAAAACGTAACTGTATTTTTCAAAAGGAAACAAAAACTAAACTGGTGATTTTGTTTCACTGTACCATTTGACCTGGGTACAGTGAAACATGTGAATGCGTACAGTGGAACATAAAATATAATTCTATAAAAATTTAAAAAACTTATTGGAATTATGTAATTTAAATCTTTTCACTTTCGTTTAATTCAGTGCCAAGTTATATTTGTCGAAATTAACGGGAAAAGAGACTCCTTCTTTGCAGCGTTTTGTACCACCGCACTGATTTGCCATTGGCAATATTTTTACGATATCTTTTTTTAGTTTTCCTCCGATTTTATAAATTTAAAGTATGGTTTCGGTCTTTTAAAATATTTCACAACAATTTCATTTTGTATTATAGCCCCTTATTCGTCCTACACTGTATGCAGTCAAAGATCGTTTATTTTCGACAAGAATTGATCGAGTTTAACATCATCCTGTGGAGGAAAATCATCTTCATCAAAATCCTCTGAACCTTATACTATCTTCTGACTCTTCATATTGTATTATCTGGTCTTCATCTTCTGATGAATCGCTAATTCTTTGCATAACATTTCGTTTCACTTGCGATATATTTTTGGCCTTACGTTTTTTTTTTTTCATTACTCTCTTCTAACCCTCTAACAAATATTGAAGTATCGGCCAGAACTTCATTCCTTTTACTCGATTTGTGCGTGTTGCTTTCCTTGCTTCCGCCTTTGGTAGAGGTTTCACTTCTAATCTAGTATAATATGTTGATGATTTTGAAGTACATGACTTCGGTGATATATAAGTTCTATTTCCACCAGCTGGCGACGGAGTTCGATCGACCCTGAAGCTCGTAGATGGTAGTGAATTTTGTTGCTCTTTTGATATTGTTTGTGCCATTAGTCTATCCGTTACATAGGAACTTAGATAATCGTCATCACTGAATATATCTCTATTTAAATGCCAAATTCCAGTACTCTTAAAGCCGTTTATAATATTTTCATGGCTGATAGCTTTGGCTATTCCAAAGAGTGATGCCACGTTGTATATTGCAATGGTCTTTCCTGGATTCGTCAACATCCAATCGTTGCAAGCTACATTATAATTGCTTTTCAACGACTTATACACACTCTTATCTAAGGGTTGTAATTTGCCAGTAGTGTGTGGGTGAAATGTAATAGCATGAATGCCATTGGATCTACAGAAGTCAATTGCTTCGATTGAGATGTGACATTCGTGACTATCTAAAAACAGAATGACTGGATTTTCTTTAGTACATCTGGTGTATTTTTGAAAATGTTGCAATATTTGGATAAATATATCACGCACCACCGCCTGTCCCAGGTGGCGCACCATAAAGCATCATTATTGAAATTGACACGTGGAAATATCATGAAAGGTGGAATTGTGGTACCATCGCCCCTAATGAAGCAGCATGCAGTAACTAAAACTCCTCGTTCTCCTGAAGTGACTTGTCCTACTTGCTTCGTACCCTTCTCTGCTAGAACGTTGGGAGAGGTGTTATGCACAGTGGTTAAAGCTGTTTCATCTAGATTATATATCATACTTCCGTTTAGGTTGTTATTTTCAAGGTTCTTGTACAATGCCGCTACATTATTAAAAAATTCTTCGACGGTGGTTCGATTAAAGCCAGAGCATCTGCCCAAACTCGTTTTCGCAAGGTTAGCTTCGACCAGCGTTTTCTAAAAGCTTTTAGCCAGTCATCACCAGCTGCCTTATTGGTTATCCAAGAAGCTGGCATTTTTAATTTATTCTTGTGTGCGAATTCAAAGGCTAATCGTCGTGTTGCTCGTCTAGTCAATCCGTGGTGAATTTTTCTACATAAAATTACGTAATCCTGCAAATCTTTCTCTTGGTCTTTGGTGAATGCACGATTTACACAATAGTTCGGCTCAAACAAAAAATTATTCATTTCTTCTTAAGTTTTCCTTTGGATTTTACTCCAGTATCGCCATAAAGTTATCGTTGGAATATCAAATTCTCTACACACAGCCCTTAATTTTTTACCTTCTTTTAATCTGGCGATTGCTTGCTGCATAAGTGCTCAAGTTACAGTTCCTACCATTCTCGCCGGACCCTTTCTTGTCTTAGACATTTTACTGTTCCAAAAACAAGAAATATGAACTTGCAAATTTGGAAATTGGAAATAACACAAACGGGGTTCACTGAAATGTTTCACTCTACCCTAGATTGATGTGTTTCACTGTATCCTTTTTGTTTACTTTTTCAAAAATTCATATAATAATTTTTAAAAACCTCCAATACCAGGATGACAATAACTTACATTTAATCTCCACAGTTCAATCTTCAATTTCGATATGAAGAATAAATTAAAATACTTATATATTCACTATGAATAGCACAAACGTATCGTTTGGAAACTCTAGATTCGCGGGTAACTTTCGATAGCAAATGCAGAACTGAAGAATCTGCAAATATTTACAAATAGCGGTTTAAGTAGGCGTTAAGTACAATGCTATTGAATCACAGATTGCAGTGCAATCCTGTTCAAAATGTACATTTGACCATCGTTACTTAAAATGTTTCACTGTCCCCGCCGTTCCCCTAACTTACAATTGTACTACGCCAAAAAAATTATTCTGCTTGCTGGAAATGTTCATGATATGATCGATCCATAGTAACAGATAAATTTGCTAAATTATACAGGATGTGCCAGTAAGAAGGGGACAATATCAGAGATGTTTAAACGATTTTTTAAAATACCAATTCCTAATTTTCTAAGCGGTATCAGATTCCGCGTAAAAAAAATGAAGCAAGAATGTATAGTAAGTGCTACTGCTAAAATGAATAATTTAGGAGATATGTATTTTAATCTTTTAATCTTAAATATCCCATAGTTTAATAGTTGAAGGTAACTGTCAAAGGTACTGTCAACAGTAATAAACGCAGTAGTGATCTTCAGTACCAATTATCTCTCAATTATTCATACTAGAGTAGCACTACTCGAAAAATAGAACTTCCAAAAATCGAACTTTTATTAATAAACAAAGAAAAGAAAAAAGCATAAAACAAACAAAATGTACGAATGACAAAATAAATTGGAATACGTATTTCATTATTATAGGAAATGGTAAAAAACACCACCATTTTGTCCCATGCATGCTGTTACTCTTCATTATTTCTTGATGAGTAGCACGCTGAATAGATCTTGCAGCCAGTTCGTTGGAGGTTCTTATTCTGTCAATCATGTCATCTTTTGTATCAACTGAATCTCTGTATACAACGTTTTTAATATAACCCCACAAAAAAAAATCTTGTGGGGTTAAAGCTGGAGATTGTGATGGATACTTAAAGGGCCGTTTTTAGCGATCCGTCGATCGTCAAACTTACAGTACAGTTATGCGTACCGTTTCTGCAAAATCTCTTCATCGTTACAAATAATATTATCCAAAAATGCATCATCTTCTTGTGTTCGAACCAAAAATCATTCACTAAATTCTCTTCGACGTTTAATGTCCGTAAATCTTATTTTTGTTTTACCAAAATTCTGTGGATTGTTTTGGATGATATTCTAAGCGCTTGTTCTGCATCATGGATCGAATTGACCCATTAGTGCATAAAAGTTGTTGAAACGATTTTTTTGCAAAATTGTATTTAATTTTCACTACTACTACGGTGACTGGTTTAAAAAAAAAATATTGGAAAAGAGTTATAAATAGTCCTTTTTAAGGGACACTATGAAACAATTCTTGGGATGCAAAGCTACGTTACATTTTATACAAATAAAATTTGCTTTTTACCACGTTGGGCACATCTTCTGTCGGTAGGACAATGGTCAACTATATGGTTCCTTTCATCGCGTCTGCGCCAATTATTTTGCAGGAGTTATTCCTCTTGTAGATTTGACTCCATAAATTTGTAAAAAAGTATGCTCCAGATTTCGCCGGATGTTTAAAAAGTTTTGCAAACACGGTTTTTTGGTTGTCGTTTCCTCATCAACAACCACGCATTGACTACAGACACATCAAAGAGGTAAACAAAAATTGGCCGTTGTCGTATTCTTATTCTGTAGTTTGCAACCATATCATCAATTTTATCGACCTTTCCCGTGCTCTTATTATAATTTGAAACAATTTCCGACTGAGGAACTGAAATCTTCGTTTTATGTTCTCTGGAATAGCGTTGAATATTTTTTGTTTCCAGGCCATCAAAATTAGTGGCAGCACTAACTATTTTATTTTCCTTCCATTGAACAACAGTTACTTTATCGGAAGCAATATATCTAGAGTGTCCTCTTTTTTGGCCTTTCCAGACTGCATAACTATTTGTTCCTTTCAATGGACAATTACCCATGTGGTTGTCACGTATTGTACCGGTAGCACAATATCCTTTATCTGCTAAATGTTCCGAAAGTCCAATTGATGTAAAATAGTTGTCAAAGTATATTTTATAACCTTCGTTGGGAAGTATATTTACATTATCAATCAGAGACGTCACGACATGACCACCTAATCCAAAATCATGCTTCTCTGTCGACTTGCCAGTATATATTTCAAATGCCAACATGTATCCATTATCAGTACATAAAGCCCAATTCTTGAAACCGAATCGAATAGGCTTTCCTTTGATATATTGTTTGGCATAATGTTTCCCATAATAAGAGATCATACTTTCATCTACACTCAAATTTTCTTCCAAGCCGCCATATTTGCGAAAATTTTGATTTAGTTGGGAGATAAGTGGCCTGAGTTTATACAGTCTGTCTTCTTGATTGATTTTTGTATTGTCATTTAGATGAAGGCTTCTTATAATAAATTCAAATCTGTTTAGACGAATACTGTTACCTAAAATTTTAAAATACATACGCTTATTTGTGTATTTTCCATACCCAGAAAGAAGAAATGCTCCAAAAATGACATATAGTGGCCAAATTCAAGGGCATGTTGGCATTTTTCCATAATGCATATGAATTACTTTCAACGATAATTTCTTCCACCAACTCGTCATAAAAAAAATAAAGAAAAAAATCAGTAGAAGATTCCTTCTCCAATAAGCGTGGTGGCGGCTTCTCCGCATTGCTGGATCTGCTCCGAGCTGGATTTTTTTGATTATTTAACTTTCTTTTTTTCGCACAAGATTTCGAAGATATTGTCTGTGGCCGCATGAATGATGAAAGAGGTAGATCATCGTCATTAGAAAATTCCGCCTCTGGTTCTGCCAGTTGTACGTTAGGATAAAACGTGTCAAAGTATTTCGTGTCTTATTGATGATATACAACAGCTTCAGCTTCAGCTTTCAGTGTTGCAGGGCCTAAATGGTTTATGTTATCCTCATGTTCGTCGTATAAGAAGTCATTGTCTTCTTGATCAGTTTCCTGGCCATCTTCAGGTGGGGTTATGTAAATATCAGCTGAATTCACTCCATCATCCTTCAAACTCTGAATCACCTCATGAAACGATAGTCAGAAATGAAGAGTTTTATTTCGCAAACTATTACAAGATATTATGCATGACATCCCTTATAAGGGACATGAGTTCTATTGCAAATATAGGACAATTAGAAATAAACAAACATAATTTTTGCATCTACAGAGTTTTTTGACAAGGGTTCTAGTTTTAGAAAATGGCTGATTATTACTAAAAAGAAAAAGGAATTTATTTCTAATAAATATACTTACTGTCCATGTCGAGTGCTGTATTGAGACAGATCTATTAATGTTTAAAACTTAATAACACACAAAAGATTTTGTATTACAAACAAAAATGGCACAATATAATTCACTGACACTTCAAAGATTCTAACAAGTAAATTGGAGGTTAGGTAAGAAGTCTGGTAGTCAAGTCAGACTATGCAAAATGCCTATCCCTTTAAAGGGACATTACGCACTAATGGGTTAATCGGCTATGCAGTAAAATAACCCAATGCCGTAGTATCAGAATGCTCGTCATCTACTAGAGGTTCAGCTCTTTTTGGTGTTTTCGTAAACGAACCAAAATCTTTACAGTTTTTTAATGCTTCGAGTAGGTTTTGCTATATCAAGATATCTCTCTATTACTACTGTGTTTATTATTGTTGACAGTATATTTGACCGCTTAGAAAATTTGCCATTTCAAAAAAGATTTTTCAGTTTAAATATCCCTGATGTCCCCTCCTTACTGGCCCACCCTGTACAATTTAGCAAATTTATCTGTTACTGTGGAAATATCGTTTCATGAACACTACCAGCAAGTAGAATAATCTTTTTGCCGCAAGTTATTTGAAAACCTGTGACGCATTACATCTGTCCAACTTTTTCGAAAACTTCCAATATCTCTTTAAGAGTGAATTCTAGGGATAGGGTATGTTGCAATCGAATTTATTATTGATAAACAAAGAAAAGAAAAATCCATAAAATAGACAAAATGTACAAATGAAAAAAAATCGGTTAAACCGGAAGTACAGTAAGAAAAAGAAATTTGGAATCAGAAATGCGTCATCACCCTTATCTGCAGAGTTTCATTAACATTATCGTTTCCGTTTTAAAGATATTTGTTTGGTTCTACACTTTATTCTTAAGCCTGTATATATTTTGAATGTTAAAACACCGTTTTGATGGGAAAAAAACGAAATTATATAACAATGTTTGTATTTATATTTTCCGCGGGAAAGATACGCTTAGATAAAAAAAAAATAGAAATGAAAAAAGCACGTACAGCTTAACGTAATCAAATAATACCCAATCTAATATGCACAAAGCGGAAGCAATAACAAAAAATAAACTGTACATATATTCGTTTGAATCTAAATATTCTGCTGTTTTTTTGCTGACGAGTCCCGGTGTTTTAACACGTTACGTTTTTAAAAAAAGATGTTTTTCAAATCGATCAGTTTCTGTCAGAAGGGTCCAAATAACCTAATTAATTAAAACAAAAGAAACAAAGCGAAAAAGAGAATATAACCGCTTCTTTTGTATAATCGTTGATGTTTTTGCAGAGTCTACTTGGCTGTATGTGGTGGGAAAAATCGCATTTGTATCGTAAAAATCATTTGTAGAAATTCAAGTATCTGTTGGCTGTTGAAAATTTTATTTCAATTTAACTAGGTACTAATTTTATATTCAGACTGCAAGATATTAACTTTAAGTGTCAAAGATCAAGCATTTACCAACTTTGAGAAATAACTTTTTTCCCAAAATTTTTCACAGATACGAATTTCAATCTCTTCTTTGTCATTAGCTATATAAATCAATTTTAAGATTCTCTTAACGAATCTTAGCTATGAATACATGTCAAAAATATTCCTAAAATAAGTCAATTTTTTCAAAATAACAATCGATACTTTTTGATCATTTCAACGTATTCTACTCCGAAAAAAAACAAAGATAAAATATATTTTACTTCCTACAAATGAATTCGAGCGTTGACAAAAAGTTGGTGTGGTTTTGGGATTTTTGTAGATATGACTAGAGCTTTCGAATAATTCACTATTTTTGGAAAAATTATCTAAGTAATCTTTCCATAAATTAAGATAAAACTCTAATTGTGGACATTGTTCTCAATGAAGGTTATGAAATTCATGGAAGTAAGTGTTCTTTTGTCTAGCATTGCGAAAATTCTAGGTTTGACTTTGAATTCGGGGCTGAAATGGATTCCCCACATTAATGTACTGTGCGGACGACTAACACTACAACACTACATCTTACTTGCTTCCGGAACGCTTTTAGTTTGGTATTGTTCACTGGAGTATCGCTATTGAAGGATTAAGAGGTTTTAGGATATAAAAGAGAGCTACAAAAATTATTGCAGGGCTTGAATGAAATTTATAATAATAATAATAATAATAAGCTTTATTGCCCAATAGAAAAAATTACAATTACTGGTCATGTAATTAATTAAACAAATTACAAAACGAGTACAAAAAACAAGTAAGAGTAACAGGTTGACTTAAAGATCTCCCGTAAGATTACAACCGATAAAGATTGCAAAATCTTGCAGAGACATAGCGTCCCTGGTGCGATGGTGTTCCGATAACGGTTTATCCCTTAACATTGGTAAGTGTAAAGTGTTCAGTTTTTCGAGGAGAGTAAATACAGTTACCTATCCATGCGGGTTCTATAATGTACCTCTGGATCGTTGTTTTTCCTTCACAGACCTTGGTGTAACATTTGATGCGAAATTAACTTTTACTTGCACGTAGAATCTATCTGTTCTCGATCATTAAGAATGCTTGGCTTTCTTACACGAAACACTACGTGTTTAGGAAACAATTCCCTTGTGAGTCTTTACAGCGCATTCATCAGATCGAAATTTGAGTATTGCTCGGTTATATGGACTCCAGCGTACGCTAAATACACTGATATAATCGAGAAGGTTCAACGAAAATTTTCGAAAACTCTTTACTATCGCGCCCATCGAACGTTTTTGCCGCATGGTTACCGTTATGATTGACTACTGGTAGAATTTAACTATATTTCTTTAGACAAACGTAGAATCATATCCGAAATAATCTTCGCTTATAAGCTAATAAGTAATGCATTACAAGTTCCTGAATTACTGCAGTTATTAGACTTTTATGTTCCTAGATTGTGTATTAGACATCCTCAACTTTTTTATCTTCCTCTCGCTTCTAGTGTCCATCATTTTCATTCTTCGTTACTGTCAATCTGTGCCAGCGTAAACAAGTATTGTTCATTAAGGGCCCTCTTGCTGGAGAAATTTTCAGCGAGGTAAGGCAATTCTTTTTCCTTTTGTCTATATATTTTTTTTCCTTTTCGTTTCCTTTTACGTATATATTTATACAGAGGGATATGCCTTTTTCTCTTTCATTTTTTTATTATTATTGTATAATTAATAATTATTATTTATCTTTATATACATGCATATGTATAGTCGGTAGGTTTAAGTAACAATTGTACTTTCAATAAATTATAGATTATCCTGTAATCAGCAACATTCGCTACTGTTGGATAATAAATTATTATTATTATTATTACTATTATTATTATATTTGTTTGATTCACTTAGTACATCTCTGACCACCGTTTTATAGTTTTGTAGAGAAATGTAGAGAATATCAAATCACATCCTGCAACAATTTTAAGAAGAAACATTAGTTTTGAATGCAAAAACCATTTTTTTTGGTTTATTGCTTAACGAAACATGGTACGATGTAAATTCATGTAGTGAAATAGAAAAGAAGTTTAACAATTTTATAACAACTTTCCAGTATTCCAACGATATAATAATAAATGGCTTAGACACCCCTCCTGGGGATTTCGCCGCTTCAGATGAAGGTTTCTAGATCCCTTATTAAGGGGAGGATCAGTCCCTGTTCCTTCCTATTCCACTCTTTCACATATCCTTCTCTACTCCGTTCTATCTTTAGCTTTTTCTTTTGCCTTATCGATCTCTATCCTCTTCAAGTCTTCCCTCACTTCACTCATTCAGCTAGATCTAGGTCTTCCCCTCCTTCTTTTTCCCGATGGCTCCCAATTTGTTATTATATTTAATATCTTGTCCTCTCCCGCTCTCCACATATGCCCCAACCACTTTGCTCTTTGCTGTTTTATCTTCTTAACTATATATTCTCCACATTCTTTCGCTACTTCCTCATTTGTTCTTATCCTATATTCCAAATTTTTCATTCTAACTGGTCCAAGTATTGAATTAAATTTTCTTCATTCCTTTTTGTCATTGTCGATGTTTCCGCTGCGTACATTATCACTGGTCTTATGGTTGTTCTATAAATTTTTATCTTTGTATTCTTTGAAAGATTTTTGCTTCTTAGTAGGTGTTTATTTATACGTAGAGCTTTGTTGGCTGCCATTGTTTTCTCCTTTATTTCCATTTCTCTATTACCATCATTTGTAATGGTGACTCGCAAATATTTGAACTTGTCTACTTCTTCAAAAATATACTTCCCCACACCTCCTTGATTTGTTCATTTTCTACTATTTTTCCTTCTTTGGTATTTATTCCCCTTATTTTAGGTGTATATCTCCTTTTTTGTTCCTTAACCTTTTGATAAAATTTTCTACTATTTCTATTGTTGTTGTCATCTTCGATTTCTTCTATTGCTTTTGTTATCCATTCTCGTCTGCTTGTTCTTATTATTTTTCTACATTCTTTTCTTATCTTCTCATACTTCTCTTTTATTCGTACTAATCCATTTTAATCTCGCTTCTTCCAACGATATAGTCCCCTTAAACCCTCTCGCTCCCAACATAAAAATCTTAAATGGGATGATACCAACTGTGACACAAAGTCAAGAGAGAAAAGAGATTCTCAGAGTTGGTAGATCCTAAAGCCATAGTGCTATTACGCAATTTTAATAGATTCCTCGTTTTACAGAAAAAAAGAATCCCCGATTAACTATTACTATGGTTTCTTATGAAGTTATACAAATGCAGTTTTTCTTATTGCACAACATTTTCACCTCCGATGATATATTGATATATTCTACGAAATCTGGACAACTTTTCTTAAAAGGCTCTTTTTATATTCGAAAACATTTTTGGCAATTCGAAAAAGAGAATTGTTGGGAACATGTTTAAGCATTAAAATGAACCATCTAAGAAATGTTTCACTCGATGTAATGATTATATTATATATGTATTGTATGTAAACCTGCCACAAATACGTAAGCAACGTATTGAATATAAATAATCTAGTGTCTAACGCGAATAATTATAAAGCTGAATATTATATATTAAAAAAAAAGTAAATAAATATGACAAGCGTATATTTAAATATTATATACATATTATATGGAATATATTGCTATTTTTTAAATGTACATAATCTAAACTAAATTTAGCTATTATATGTACTATGTATATGGTCGCTTATATAAATGATATGTAATTTTCCACGTTTATCTCCAGTTTCACGCAATTTCCCCACGTACATCCCGATTTTATTGTAAATAGTATGATCTAATGAAGCATATAATAGATGTACGAGGGAAAATCAAATATTATCTACACTTTCGCCATAACAAGCTTTGAAGGTTATCGTAGTGGCGGCCGCTTGCGCATGCGTTGAATTGGCGCATCTGTGGTCACGTGTGCGGAATTTAATCACGATCGCGTCATTTGTCTGCTAGCTACAACAGCATAAGCATGACAGCTCCGGTATTAGTTTGCACCAAAGAGGAACAAAGGTCTCCGGTGAATTTCAGCACCTTTCACACCCTCGGACCACAAAAATCGGATCATTGCTCGTTGTTCCTCTTTGGTGTAAACTAATAGCGAAGCTAACATGCTTATGCTGTCGTAGCTAGCAGACAAATGACGCGATCGTGATTAAATTCCGCACACATGACCACAGAGGCGCCAACTCAACTCATACGCAAGCGACCGCCACTACGATAACTTTTAAAGTTTGTTATGGCGAAAGTGTAGATAATATTTGACTTGCCCTCATATATGTACTTCTTGATATTCCAAAAGAATTTCTATAGGATAGAGTATTGATATTAAGGGTAAAATAGTTTTATTAAGCGATGATAAGCTCGGTATTATCTGTATGTCAAACTTATACAAACGAGTATAGTATGAAAGAGAAAAAGAAAAGAGAATATAAGAATGCTATACTTACCAACAGTATAATTTAATATAATATGGAATAACACAAGATTTTTTGAGTAGATCTGATCCCATAGACGTATATTTATATGGTATTAAATATAATGTAATCTAAGCACACTTAAAAACTGTAAATGTTGTATTAGGAAGATTTATTTTTACTATTGTAATGAATATATTATATTTAAGCAGCTTATAAGTGTCGTGATATATGATAATCATTTATCGAAACTTATCCATACACTCCAGAAAATACAACAGTATCTAAACCACCCGATCCCAAAGATCACCCTTATCTTCGTAACACAGTCTCGGGTCACCAATAAAATCCTACTTACACATACACCACTATCAACTGACACGATAAATAAATATATACATTACGTTCCCACTGTTTCCCCTGAATTGCAATACTACCAAATAATTATATATACATATATGGCATAAATATGTATTACTGATATAATTATATACATACATACCTAAAATACACACTTCATAAACGTCATACGTATATAGATTATTTTATAATCTATTTTAAGTAAAAGTAAATGTGACTTAAGACGTGTATATTATATAATAAATAATTATAAAGATAGAGAAGAAAGGAATTGTTGAAGCAACAGGTGATCGATGATTAATTAATTTGACGATTATACCAATGTATTGTATTATGAAATACGGCATGTAAGAGATGGATGTCATATTACAAGTGGAACTGACAAATTGAATATATATAATAATAAATAAAACCATGTTTATATTGTAAATTTGCGTTTTATTTGATGCCCTTTATTCTATAATGCGAAAAAAGCTACTTAAAATCATTGAAAAAAGTATAATCCTTACACAATGGAACGAAAATGTTTGCCATATTAGGATTTTCAAAATAAACCTCTGTTTCGGCAATGACCACCACTTCATTTAACGTGAACCATTTTCCGCCGAGCCATTTTTTTCAAGTTTTGCCGTCACAATTGCCGATGAGCGGGCCGAGGCGTTATCATGATTGGTAGAGAATTTTTTCTCGCTTCCCTTCCCTTCTCCAAATAACCCCGTTCCGCATTTTGAAATTTTTTGTCGCTCCCTGATCGGTCGGGGACAATTATTGATAACATCTTTACTAATTTAACAAATTATAAGAGTGACGTTCTTGTTTCGGCATTGTCCGATCATTATGCGTAAAGACTATCCTTTGAGTTTCGTAATGAATTCGTCGATGAAACTAGAAAGATACAAATTGAAGAATTTACAGATCGCAAACTATCGTTATTGAAAAAAGAGCTACAGGACATTGATTGGGAGCCGATCATGTGCAGCACTGAAGCGAACGAGTGCTACAACAATTTTATTGAAATACTCACATTGTTGATAAATAAACATATACATAAAAGAGTTATTTCTTTAACAAATAGATCTAACAAGAAATGGCTAACAGACAAAATCAAAAGTATGTGCGGTATTAAGAGACAATTGTATGAAGAATTAAAGAAAAATAAAATCAACAAGGAAACATACACAACATTTTGTGATCGTCTCAAGCAGGAAATTGAAAATTCGCGCAGGAGCTCGTACGCGGAGTACATCAGTAATTCCGCGAATAAGTGCAGGGCAACGTGGGATATTGTCAAACAGATTCAGGGCTCTGTCAATCATCATCCGTTTAATTTGAAAAATTTCGGTGGGAACAGCCAAGATGCTAAACATACTTTGGATAGCATTAATGACTACTTCATTGAGTTCTGTGATGGTTTCGAAGACAACGAAGAAGCGCTAGTAGAATCAAAATTAGTTAAATACGTTCCGGAATCACTGGCATTGTATCTGGTCGACAACAATGAGATAGTAAGCATTATCAATAGCTTGAACAACACCAAAGCGACTGGAAAAGATGGAATTCCGGTTTCTATGCTCAAGTCTTGTTCTGAGATTCTAGCACCCCCCTTGGCCCACATAATAAATACTATTTTTCAAACCGGCAAATTTCCGGAAAAACTTAAATACAGTATTGTTAGACCTATTCATAAAAAAGGAGACAAAGGAGATGTGAACAATTACAGACCTGTGGCGCTTGTTTCAAATATATCCAAAATTATTGAAAAAATTCTATATGACAGAATTATTAAATTTGTGATCAAACATGGTGTTTTGCATCCAAATCAAAATGGTTTTGTAAAAAAAAAGATCTACCATGCGAGCGGCGTTTCAATTCCTAGAGGAGGTTCTCACTGGTATGAGCAACAAAGAAATCACTGCTTGTGTTTTCATGGATTTGTCCGAGGCATTTGACTGTGTGCATCACCGTTTACTCTTGCATAAGCTAGAAAAAATGGGAATTAGAGGCGTGGCATTGGAGCTAATGGGGTCTTACCTCACAAATAGAAAACAGGCTGTAGTGGTTTATGATGCATCTGGTGCGGAGGTTTCATCATCCTGGCGAACAATTCGTTTTTGGTGTTCCTCAGGGCTCCACTCTCGGTCCGCTCTTGTTCCTTCTGTACATCAATGATCTACCAGAAGTTATTGACGGCTTAGCTATTTTGTATGCAGATGACACCTCGTGCATTGTTCGGGAGCGTACCTGTGGACGAATAAAAAATACATTAGAAAATAACTTCAAATTCATACATGCCTGGTGTAAAACAAATAGATTACAACTGAATACCAATAAAACTAACATTCTTTTGTATAACGCAGATCCAGTCGGCTTCAACATAAAATATAACGAAGAACAACTTACTTGTGTAAAACAAGCACGCTTCCTCGGAGTGGTGGTTGATAACAATTTATCTTGGAAACCCCACGTAGATGATCTTGCTGCAAGGTTGAGTGGTTTCTGCTACAGTCTGAGAGTGATTTCACAAAATGTCGATGTTCGGACTGCGCTGAGTGTTTATCACGCGTGTGTTCAGTCTCGGCTTCAATACGGAGTTATCTTTTGGGGTAGCGCTGTAGATGCGAAAAGAATATTTATGTTACAGAAGAGATGTGTTCGGGCAATATTTCAATTAAAAACTAGAGACTCGTGTAAATCAGTATTTAAAGACTTTAATATACTTACCTTACCATCGATTTATATACTAGAATCTGCACTGTTTGTAAAAAGTAACAGTGAACTGTTTCAAAAATATGTACCGGACCACGAGCAGAATACACGAAGTAAAGATAGCTTGCATTTGCTACCTCCGCAAACTCATCTGACAAAGGTGCAAAGACAGGTTGTGTGGCAATGTATCGCAATATATAACCGTTTACCCAATACTTTAAAACAAATGCCGCTTTCAGGTTTAAAATAAAGCTCAAGACATTATTATCTAGTCGACCATTTTATACGGTAAATGAGTTTTTAAATGCGCCTCATTTATTATAGTTCGTACATTTTATTTATATTTTATCTTTTATATTTACATATTCAATGTTTGTTGATTTATATGTTTATGTTTTTATATTTTATACATACTGTGACGTATTCTATGCATGTGCATTATGGAATAAACGATATTATTATTATTATTATTATTACTTTTTTGGATTTTTTGTACCTACTGTAATGTGCTGAATTCAAATATGAGCTCGGTTTATACCTATCACCCATAAATTTTTAGAGAAGGGAAGAAGAACGTAAAATATGAGAAACCCAAACAACAAACATTCCCTGTCTTATGTAAATGTACCTCTTTCTCTAATTTGCGAACTCTTTGATTTTTCAAATTAATTTAAATATATTTTGATTTATGTTTTCGCATCCCCGCGTGTACGTAAAAGGTTTTTCTACTTATGTCTTAAATCTAAATACATACCTTCTTCGTCCATTTTTCTTAGGATTCAACAAACAAATTAAATTAAATGTAACTAAATGATTTTATTTGCTAGTAAACACCCGTTGGTCTGTATAAGAATCTAAACGTTAGGTTAAGAAATATAAAAGCGGTATAAGTGCACCTATACTACTTAGTCACTGTTGGTAACACAGGTTTTGTATAGACATAAACCTTCTATACACTAAATGTCGCTACCAAGCATAAATAGCAGTTGTAATAATTTTACTTTAAACAAAACGAAACATTAACTATGCGAACTTGTACTTAGACTGATTTTGATAAAAAGTCACTTATACCACTTTTCCACTGGCCCCCTCAAATGTTCTGTTTTGGCCTGATATGGCAACATGTCATTACGCTGCCAAATGCATGGAATTTCTTCAAGAAAATAACATAGATTTTGCATCAAAAGTAAATAACGTTCCAAATACATCTCAGGTCCGACCCATTGAAAAGTATTGGGCCTTATTGAAGAGAGAATATTCTAAAAGGAAAACCCCTGCGAAAAGTTTGAATTCCTTCAGACCTACAGTGACGGCTATAGCCTAAAAAGTTTCAAATACTAATGGTGCATCTTTAATGGGCAATGTAAGAAGAAAGCTACGTCAAGTAGGTATACTAGGAGTGTAGCAATAAGTAAAAGTTTATATAAATATGTTGCTTCTCATTTCAAACAAAGTTCATTGTTGCTGAAATATTGCGTTTAGTTTATAAGTATTTTCTTCTTTCATTTCTAAACAACCGAGTAAGTGAACAAATATATAAACATTATTTACATCTAAACATAAGCAATTGGTCTTCCCTCTTCACAAGAGGGAAGCAGACAACTAGCGGCATCGTTCTTCAAACCAGGAGAGCGTAGGAGAGCGAGAGTGAAGAAAATGAAATTAAAACATTAACATTTTAAAAATAAAGAAAAATACTTCCGGCAACAATTTGGCACTTTTGCAAACGCACTCTTATTACCAAAATATTCGAAATACTGCCAGTAATTATAGACTTATTAATTATAGCTAAATGTTTACCGGAATACTAGATAATAATAATAATAATAAACCCGTTTATTTCAAATACCAATACAACAAAGTAAATGTTCGAAACAATTCATGGAGAGAAAAGGACATAATACTTAAAACTAAAATTTAGAAATGAATTAATTAACTATTTGACAGAAAGTCGTTTAGATTATAACTAGAGTTTGTTAAGAAGGTGGTACCGGATGGCAGTAGCGTAGCGGTAGCGGCGTGGGTAGGGGTAATTTTCAACTCGTAGTCGATCTCGACAGTACCGCGAAAGAATTCAAAGCGACAGTACGTTGCACGCTGCACGCCAAATAAGTACGCGGAGATGGGACACCCAAAGGGTGTAACGTTCCCTTCGAATGTGAATAAATATCTCAGGCATTTCCCTGGACTAGAATATAGAAGTCCGCATATTTATTGCACAATATGCAATAGCAGATTGCTAAGCCGCGATAGGTTTGAAAGTAGAAAACATTGTAAAAGTAAACGTCATGTATTGAATTTAAGAAACAATATTCCATACTGGCAATTTTTATATGGTTTTATATTTTTTTGTTAAGTGTGTGCAACATCCCACAACATCTAGTATCTAATGAACACTTTCGACTTTTTTGGGCTAAGTACGTTCCCTCATGGAAGCTGCCAACATCTATGTAATTACGATACAATTTGCCACGTGTGTGCAAGGTACAGTAAAGGAATGTATAAAAGACGAGTTGAGAAATAAGAAAATCTGCCTATGTGTAGATGAAACAACTGATGCTCAGAAACACAGCGTCATTCATGTTGTAGCGCGTCCTTTAAAACGTGATGGTCCATCAGCTTCATTGTTGTTATCCAGTAAAAGGATTCAGAAAACTAATGCAGAAACCGTTATCAAGATAATAAAAGATTCGTTGAGAGAATTTTGTATCACAGGAACCCAAGTCACAATGTTCGTTACTGACGGAGCCGCAACAATGCTGAGAGTTGGTAGGATGTTGAAAATATGCTTTCCGACTCTTCTTCACATACCATGCCTCATACACGCATGTCACCTTGTAGCAGAAACCATTCGAAAGAAGTATCCGATGGTGGATAAGTTAATAGCATCTACCAAAAAAGTGTTCATCAAATCTCCCAAACACATCCGTGTATTCAAACAATTGTGTCCGAAATTACCACCACCACCTCAGCCTGTAATAACGCGATAGCGAACATGGTTCCAGACAGTATCTTGCTATCAGAAATATTTTTGACAAGTGAAAAATGTCATTTTGAAACTTGATTCAAATGATTCTGCAGCAGTTAGAGATAGTCAGCAACTTTTTTCCAATTCGGACGTTCAACAACAAATAGATGAAATTTCCATGAACTATGCTAAAGTTGCACAAGCTATTGAGCGATTAGAAAACAGTCACTTATCTGCACGAGACGCATTAAATTGCATAAACAATTTACAAGCCGCTCTAGAAAACTTGACGAACACTATAGGAGTCGATGTTGCTCAAAAATTTGGTGCAATTTTAACGAAAAATCCCGATTTACAAAAGGTTCGGTCTATAACTGAAAATCAATAGTGCCCAGATGAGGAAAAGGAATATCTGACATTTGCAAATCTTACTTCACTGGATGTCGAACGATCATTTTCGAAGTACACGACAACGTATTCATAACACCGTCGACGGCTGAATGAATCGACAATGGAAGCGTTGCTGATGTTACAATTCGCAGCTTACCAGGGCGGTTATCAATTGCCACAGTGGACATCAAGACGACAGGAAAAGGTCACTAATATTGTATATTACGTACCTACTTTTATGCGGTACGCCACTGCCGGTACCACCTTTTTAACAAACTTTACTGATAGCGGTACAATCGTCAACTTTAAACGCGTCGGTAAAGTATAGTACAGGGTATTTAAAAATAAAAACAACATGTCAAAAGCCAATTTATCCTCAAGTTCCTCTCGCAAAAGTGTTTTTAGAAATTACATCGATTTTAAAAATCTACTTTCTTATTACCGTTTCATATAACGTTATTTTATTTTATTTTATTTATTTATTTTTTATATTTATTTCGAAGTATACAAAGGTATACAAGAAAAGTCAACAAAACCACATAATTTTAATTATTCCAATATTCGTTTAACGAATACGGTTCTAAATTAACTAAATATTCAAACAATCTGCTTTTCAATATTCTTAAATTGTTGCTAGTTTTGATGAACAGTGGTAGTTTGTTATATAAACGTAGACTAGAATAATACACATTCCTTTCTGTTAATGTTAACCTATGTATTGGGTACTGATAAAAGTCATCTTTTAAACGAGTATTATGTACGTGATTGTATTTAGAATCGTTTTTATTCATTTTATTTTGAAACAAAAAAAATTATGCAATTGTAAATATATACTCCATAAAAGGTTAGTAAATTATGCTGTTTAAAAAACGGTTTTTAGACTGTCTCTACTTGATAAACCGAAAATAACTCTAAGGACTTTCTTCTGAGCTAGAAAAACTCTATATACTTCTGGAGATTGACCCCAGAAAATGATACCATAACTCATGCGTGAGTAAAATACACCATAATAAACCGCGAACAGATCCGGAGTATTAAGTATCTTTTTTAAAGTTTTAAATCCAAAGGTTATCGAATTAAGTTGTTTACTGATGTTATTCGTGTGCACTGACCACTTCAAAAATTCGTCAATATATAGACCTAAGAATTTGGTTGAACTGGTTATAGCAATTTTCCTACCGCCCAGTTCAATACAAGAAGGCCGTGGTATTGCTGCAGAAGTTCGAAAAACCATGCAAGATGTTTTGGTTAGATTCAAAGCTAAGTTGTTGTTAAGAAACCAGTTATCAAGTGCACAAAAATAACTATTACATTCTCTGTTCAATTCAGAATAGTCACTTCCTCGAACCAGTAAATTGGTATCATCTGCATAGTTTACAATGATATGTTCAGATCGTTGCACAACATTACTTATATCATTTGCATACAGATTAAATAATATAGGGCCAAGAACACTTCCCTGAGGTAATCCTTTTTTAAGAGGAAGAATTTGTGATCGTGAAGATTTGCCATTCTTTGTAAGTTCAACCAATTGCATTCTGTTGTTAAGGTACGAATGCATGAGATCACTCGCAACCCCACGAATGCCGTACATATCAAGTTTGGTAAGCAGTATAGAGTGATCCACATTGTCAAATGCTCTGCTTAAGTCCAAAAATATACCACATGCTAATTCGCGGTCTTCGAGTATTGACAGAACCTCATCGGTATATTGAAAAATAGCAGTTTCAACTGATTTTCCTTTTGTGAAGCCGTGCTGGAAAATGTTAAGTAAATTATATTTTTTAAAGAAACAGAGAAGCCTATCAAAAATTAAATATTCAAAAATTTTAGCAAAACTACTTAGCAAAGAAATAGGTCTGTAGTTACTTAATTCATTAATATCACCTTTCTTATATATAGGTTTAACTACTGCCACCTTAAGTTGCTGTGGGAAAGTTCCAATTGTAAAACAAGAGTTTATTAAATGACATAAAGGGTAAGAAATATGTTCAATACATGATTTTACTATACAAGTCGGGATCCCATCAATACCCGCAGACCGCTTATTTTTCATGTTTTTGACGCACGAAAGAATTTCTAGCTCAGTTACAGGCGCGAGGAATATCGCGTTAAAAAGGTAAATGAAACACAGCATAAAACAGTATACCAGATATATTTGTATGCATTACATAACCATCCTTTTTACATAAATACAATATATTATGCATGTAAACTTTTCCCGTTACATATAGAAACACGAGCTTTTTGTTTTTTTGTCTTTCTAAATACATCGATTTTCTCATTTTTATCATACAATATTTGAATCATTAACAATCATTATCATCATCATTAATATTATGAAATAGGTAAATGTATAATAATAATATTATCATCATATATATATTTATTTTTATTATTATTGAGAGGTACAAAATCTAATCTCTACTGGTTCATGAAAATATCTCATTATTATTATTATATTCTTCTTTATCTACTATAAGTTCTACTTCACAAACCTTGGATGTAACTAACGATACAACTTAAGTAAGCGCTGTTTTAAATATGAACTTGTTCGAGTCTTAAAAACGAAACTACAAAAAAAAGAAACTTAACAAACGGAATATTCGTAAATCTAATTCGATTATTACTAGAGAACGGAATTTATGCAATTTGCATATCCCATATTTTTTATATGACAAGCAAATGCTTCAGTATATATTTTCGAATTGATTGACGTAGATTAATTATTGCATATTTCGCATATTTTAGTAATATTTTCATATTTCAGCGATTATTGCATATTTTTGCACACTAGAGCATATTCGTGCATTTTTTAGCAAATTTAGAACAAGAATAATTTTTTCTTTGAACTTTATTAGTGTTTTCCTGTAATACAACAAAACTTTTACCAACGAACATTTTATCAGACACGTGTGTATTAGATGCGGAATGGATTCTTCTGTCGCTGGACCTCCCCACCGACAAAGAGCTTACTTCGCAAAGAAGCCGCCATCCTTCAAATGGTGGGCTGTCGCAAATTCACTAGATAAAATTATCATATCATTTTCAACAACTCCCATACCGGCAACTGTCTAATTCATAGGAAGTCTTAGTATTTACCAAAATGTTTCTTATTCATTGCATAACCAGACGTTGAAGTAGATTGGTGCAGTAGTGAAAAATGCCAAAAGTGAATACAATTGTTTCGTGGATCAAAAATGTTCCTGAACTTATTCTAACGGATGAAAGAGTTTTCTGCAAAGCATGTGGGAAAACGGTAAGTTCTGTTTTGTGTATAATACACTAGTATTTAGAATTGTACAGCCCTATACGATGTTCTTGTAAGTTTTTGGTGATATTTTTTTTCTTTACAGGTGCCATGTAAACGCAAATTTCAAGTCACCCAACATGTTGCAACTGAAATGCATAAAAGAAACTGTTGGAAACTTCAAGTTTCAAAACTTAGCCAAGTGCCTTTGGCACAATCTTTTGCCGGAACCTCAAAATAAAGTGAGCAACAAATATTTAACGCAGATTTGCGTAAAGCGATGGTTACTGCCAATATACCGCTCAAAAAGCTGCAAAATCCGTGTTTCCGGCAATTTTTAGAAAAGTACCGCCAAAAGAGTATTCCGGATGAAAGTTTGCTCAGAAAATGTTAAAATTATGTTAAAATTTTCTTAAAGTCACCATTGAGAGTTCAGATTTATAGAGAATAGTTGCCGAATACTCCTTTACCACCTGAACCCGTCATTACCCGATGGGGTACTTGGTTAAATGCCGCAATATTTTATCTAGAGATCAAAAACATATGTCAGAATTCTCTACTGACAATTGCAATTCTATTGCAAAATGTCAAGAAATATTGAAAAACTCTTCTTTGCCCAATGAATTGATATTTATTAAAGCCAATTATGAATTTGTTCCTTTGACAATAACAAAACTTGAAAAAGAATCGCTGCCACTAACTGAATCAGTTAAATTAATCGATGATATAGAAAAAAGTGTTTCAAATATTCCGAGTAGAATAGGTAACTCAATAAGTCAAAAGTTTAAAGAAATAATTAATAAAAATGTAGGATACAAAAGTTTAGCAAAAATCAGTTTGATTTTAACTGGTGAATTAAAAATGGATGAAACAGAAACAAGTATAGAATTAAATCCTGAGATTATGAATGCATTAAAGTACGCACCAATAACTTCCGTTGGTGTTGAAAGAAGTTTTTCAATATATAAATGCATTCTCACAGATAGGCGACATAATTTTCCACTAGAAAATTTAGAAAAGCATATAGTTGTGAATTGTTTTAATAATAAAAATATGTAGTGTCTAAGTATGTATTTCAGCAAATTTTAAGTATGTATGTGTTTATATAATTGTAATTTTAAAATGTAAGTGGGGATAATGTAAGAACAATAAACGTTTGTAAAATGCCTCGTTGTGATTATTCTTGTTTTATAAAATTTAACAAGAAGTTAATCGGTATCAGAAGCATATGTGCATAAAACTGCATATTTAGCAAAAATGGTGCATATTTCGAAGAATTTTTCTGCATATATATGCGCATATTTTGTCAATTTCCGATGCATATAATTCCGTTCTCTAATTATTACATCGAAATAATATCTAACAATATTGAACACTGACCTTAGTTCGCTAGAAACCAAAAGCCTAAGGCATTTGTAATTTGTATGACGACGAAAATACAGGGCGATTAAATACGGATGCAACATTATTGTTGGTACAATATTATAATGTTATAATAGGTAATGTAGCTATTTTTTATCGTTTATACATATAACTAACGGTTACAGGCACGACAATTTATGTTATATGGTATGGTTTTATTCGAAATTACCATGGATTTCATTTTTCATTTCAATGAAATGATTAACTTGCGGATGTGAGACAAAATCATCGTTTTGTTTTAATTTTTGATTATAGGTATGTACTTCTTTTTTGAGTGGTTGAAGATATTGCTTATAAAAATAATATTGCCAACTGTATTATTATTGTACTCATTTAACGACGACCATAACCTATGAATGAAAGTGAAAGATGTTTCAAATTCTCAACGATCTTTCTGTCTCGATAAACTTTAAAATTGAACTAGTGATTTTATCAATATACGAAAGGATATGTATATCAATTACGTTAAATAATACGGACAATTAACAAAAATCAGTCAAATATAATTTTTCAAGAGATTCATCGAAGTACCAGTGAGATATTGAATGTGTCGAGTTATAAGAGATAGGCTTAATAATCATAGCAATTGATATGCAAAAATATGCCTACAAAACAACAAAATAAGAAAAGGAAACCAGAAGTATAAACGTATGAAAATTACCAAATTATAGCAGAGTTAATCTGAATATACAAAGTACCTTATAATTTCTATTATAGCTCCAGATAATTATGTTTTTCTATGCTTTTTGAATAAAACGTCTAAGAACGAGATCTGTAATTAATCTCTAGATAAATGATAATTCTACATTATATATTACAAACTAAAACCACTAATAAACCATAATGTAAAGACTAGAGCAAACAAGGTCTTGGACAAAATAAACGCATCGCTTTATTAAACCCCTTTATTAAATTTCCTTCGTCTGATACGCTCACGTCCATCAGGAGATTTTAAGCTAACCCTCATTTCGTCAGATAATAAAACCCTTTTCCAGTCATTAACAGGCCAATGTTGATAATCTATGGCAAGACGCAATCTTTGAACTTTGTACTCTCTGTTAAGTAATGGTCTTTTTCTGGTCTCCTACTCCATAATTCGGCTTCATTTAAACGTCTTCTCGGACTGTCTCAGAAAACGGTCGTCCCTTTGATTTGTACATCGTTTTCGCCCTTGCGCTGGCCTTAGAATGTGAGATCTTGTATCGTGAAATTGTCTAACCAAGCTACTTATGCTAGAATGATTTCTTCCTGACTCACTGGCAACATAACGCATCGAGTACTCCTCATCCAGCAGAATTGATGCCCGTACTGCCTCCTCCACCGATAAATTTCCTTGGTGATTCATTTTTCTATTTTGAAACACCCTTAGATGAACTTCAAAACACGTATGTGATGCAATCGATAACAAAAATCAGCTTAATCACTTGACTTAATCAGCAGTTTCTGAATGGATTATCAATCAATTGTAGGTCAAACGTATCTAATTAATATCTACAATTTTAAAACAAAACAGCGTGTGTTGGAAATGTCAGAGGAAGTCCAAAGCCTACTACATGACTTAAGCCGTGGAGAATGCTTTGAGGAAATCAATCTAGTGTTTGGTGACAAGACGAGCGTAGAGCGATTATCAATGTGGTCGACTTTCCTTTAATGACAACTTTCGAGTTGACCAGAACTGAGAAAGAGAGCTGGAAAAAAAGGATTTGAAGATTGGTTTTCCCAGATGCAAAAATGCATTGACTATAGAGAGGAATTGAAAAATTATAAATAAATGTTTTGTCAATAAATTGTGTATTGCTTTAAGAACTTCGGGGGAAAGAGGCAAGTCCTCCTATAACCGATGAGTTAACCTTCAATTGCTAAAAGGTTTAATATACTAACCATACCAACCACAATATAACTGGATTTATGAAATCTTGACATTAATTTGATCTTCGATTGGAGATCACAATGCCAAAACTTGGTAACAAACAATCAATGACACCATAATCATAAATTTATTTAAAAAATTAAAAATAATTTGTTTTTTTTGTCTATTAAGCCAAAATTAAGGCTCTCGGAAAAACTTCGTTCTTAGTTTTTTTTTTATTTAGAAGATAGGAACATTTCTATACCTGAAGCTTTAGTGGAGATTCTGAAACATGCTGTACATAAACAACTGAGTTTCATTATCCAATAACACACTACTTATCTGATATAATCTTCTCTAATTTGCAAGTTATTAACAAATTATTGAGATTTAATCCAATAATTTCTTCTGATAACATTTGATTAAGAATCGCGTTTGATAAGACCACTAGTTCAATCTCATGGTGCCCATTCACATACAGTCCGCCTTCCAGCCTAGTCGACAGGTAATGGTCGGCTGAGGTCACACATAACACAGTTTGCTTTGCATGGGATGATTTTGGTCTGCAGGCGATCTCATATTTTTACATACACACAGTTGATCCTTGACGAGCTTCAAAGATATTGGAATCACAAAAATGATTTTATTAAAGCAAAGCAAAGGAGAAAAGTGGCAGCTTTATTGACACTTTTATTATTTACGGAAATCCAGTATAAACAACACAGAGAAAACGTTTCTGGGTGAAAGATGGGCTTTTGGAGAGACGAATTGTCTGAAATCAAATTTATTAAAAATCTATGAGAATCTATTACGGACGATTTGAAAGATTATCTTGGCATGAATGATGAGTAACGCTGGCCACGAGCGGTACCGCGCATCGGCGTAGAATCAGTTCGGACCGAGAGGAACGGTAGTATTACTTCGTCTGCGGAGCAGTACGGACATTTTCGCTGCCGGTCATTTGCGCAATTGTTTATCTGTCCTAGAAAAATTATGATTTCGTCGGCAAAACGACCGCGGTCGGACAAACTTCGAAAATTTATTGCAGAAATTCCAGACTTAATATATGAAGGTGCTAAAATTAAATGTGTAATCTGTAAAATCCCGTTAATGTGTTGGTCCAGACAACATTGTCTACGACACGTAAATAGTGAAAAGCATGTCTCAAAAAGAAATTGCGCACGAGACAATGAAAAATTTATATTTAATTTATGCGTTACGTTTATCGCATGTAATATACCGTTTAATTTACTAGACAAGGAACCATTTATCTGCTTTTGGAATAACTATTCGGAGTGCAAATTACCAAGTCGAACATCGTTACGAAGAATTGTGCCATCTGCGCGCGAACATATTGAACAAAAAATAAAATCGGAGTTGAAAGATCAAAAATTGTGGTTATGTGTCGACGAAACAACAGATCGGAAGAAACATTCTGTTCTTAATGTAATGGCACGCAAATTGGAACCTCATCAATCGGCACCTTCAATTCTATTAGTCTCCAAAGGAATACAACAGTGTACTGCCGAAGTAATTTCAAAGTTAGTGTTAAATACATTGGACAAGTTTGAACTTTCAACAAACCAACTCTTGATGTTAGTGAGTGATGGTGCTGCAAACATGCTTTCTGTAGGCCGGTCTCTTAAAAAGCATTCTGCTAATTTGTTACACATTACGTGTAAAATTCATGCTCTCGATCTTGTGGCGGATAGTATCAGAAAATGTTATTCTGAGGTAGACGCTTTAATAGCGCATACCAAAGCAGTATTTGTCAAATCACCCAAACGTATTCGCGAATTTCACAGACTATGCCCCCGTATACCAGAGCCACCAGAACCTATTCTAACTTGTTGGGGAACATGGTTACAGGCCGCGTTTTATTATCATAAATATTTTGACAATATTAAGAACGTGGTTTTACAATTTGATACAAAGGAAGCTGCCGCTATCCAGAAAAGCCAGTCGAAATTTCAAGATAGTCAGGTTAAAATGGATTTAAAAATCATTCACGACAGTTACTTCGGGCTAGCAGATGAAATAGAAAAATTACAAAATCCTGCGGTGCCGTTAGAAGAATCTCTACAAATAGTGCAACATGTTCACGCACAGCTATGCGCGATTGAAGACGCAAAAAATGTTTCTGTTCTAGAAAAATTTGAAAGTGTTTTTGAGAAAAATTCTGATTTTGACACATTTGTGAAGGTGCGTCAACAGAATCGTTAAGTTATTTGAAAGATTATTTTACTTACGCAAATATTACGTCACTAGATGTAGAACGTTCGTTCTCTGCATAGAAACGCATTTTTTCCTCATGCCGTACTAGTTTTGCCGAAACAACAGTTGAACCATATCTAATGTTGCAGATATTTAACAGACATTATTCACTTTGTGATTTCACGGGGGACTCTTAAAATGGTAAGTGTTTGAGCACGTATTATTTAAATTTTATTTAAAAGATGAGCGAAATTATTTGCCGCAGCAAACATCTCTATTAGCAGAATAATTCTAGCGGAACGCGAGGCCTGGTCGATTCTACGCTACTGCGCGGTACCGCTCGTGGCCAGCTTTAATCATCACACACGCAATGGTTTCGTACGCTTGCAGGTTTTCAACAATGGCTGGGGTGTGCGTGAAGGAAATTGACCTCAAGGCAAAACATCTTGAGGACACGACCTGTAGGGGTCTGTATGTGAATGGGTACCTTTAGAATAAATACGGATTTCTAAAACATCTCAAAACATTACAGTTTACATCAAGAATATGAGCGGCTAACATTTTCTTAATTTTCCTTTTTTTTTGAAAAATAGAGAGATCACATCAACTTTTTCTTTTCACTACATATACGATATCACTAGGTATTACATATAATAGAAAAAAAAACAATATATAAAAAGGCTAAAAATACATATATGGATATATAACGTATGTATATAGTACACTAAATTTTGGATCTCGTGATTACATATAGGGTACGAATATCCCTAAAAGGTAATGTCGATAGGTTTTCTTTTAATTTATATGAAGTACTTAAGGAATAAGAGCTTATGAGAAGAAACACGTCGCACAGTCATTTGAAAATGATTGTTTTTTTTTTTAGTAATATTAATTAATGTTATCAGTTACCATATAATACGACAGCTAATTCTTATTGTTACAATCGTTATTAATATAATTATTACAATTATTATTGTTATCAATTTTACCGTATTATAAAAAACATACACCTTTTTTGTTATTTTTTTTTGATTTTGGAGAATTATTGAACACTATTTGCGATGCTGCTAAATATACGACAGCGATAGTAACTGACCTTTGTGTATTTCTTTTTTATTTCATTGTCATCGCTTGCTGTGAATTCGTATATAATATAACAAATACGTGTAACAACTGCGTTTGGTATTTCTTATGGAAGACTTCTTTTTCTTTATTACATATCGTTTTTACTTGGTAAAAATGACATACAGGGTGAATCACGGCAGCCTTTGATTATTATAAATTGTAATTATATTCAGCGAGGAATAGGACAGTGTAATATCTCAGGAATAATACAGATTTTAAAATTCTGAAAACTTATAAATGTCCGTTACAGGCACATATCTCATGGTAATCTTTCTTAATGGAATATCCTACTTTTTATTGATTTTTTTGAATCTGCAACACATTTTTGATAATTTTCCTTATAACTGCTACCAACCTATCTGGTTCACTTGTCGAGAAAATAATTGTTATAAATTTAACCTTTTAATGGCGAACGTTCCCAAAATTGGAACATACTAAAAAATCTAATTTTTATTGAATTAATCATATTACAGTAGTAGAGTCCCGCTCGAGTGAACTCTCGCTGTAGTGAACTACCCGAAATAGTGAACACCGAAAAATTTACATTGGGATCCGATTTAGTGAACAGGGGAAACCCCGGTAGAGTGGATTTCTTTCTTTGGTAATTCGGTAATTACCCTAGATATGTATTATAGGAAGCGCATCACCACGAATGATCGTAAATTGGTTTAGTACATTATTTGCCAAAATCATGATTTAAGTCAAATTATCGATAATTTTGCGTTATAAAAAGCAAGACGAGTTTTGTTGCAGATTAATCAAATTTATCATCAATCAACCATAACATATTTTTGTAGTGTTTGTTTCTTTTGTTGTTATATAGTTTTATTTTGTTGATTTTTACGTTAATTTATAAAATTCCCATTTTTAAATAAATAAATTGAAATTATTTGCTTGTATTAATCTAGCACCTACCTACATTTAATAATTGTAGAATCAAATAGACGTCACGAAATAAAATAGCAAGCAAATTTTGTAAACATCTTAAAATAGGGGGCGGAAAATTTACTTTTTGTACGGGGCGGCAAGAGGGCTAGGAACGGTCCTGCATATAGTATATATAAAGTTTCGACAACATAAATGCTTGTAAAATTCGAATCACACCAAATTTAAGATATAGAAATGATGTTTCAGAGAGAGCTTATTTGGTTTAATCTAGATAAGACATATTGAATACTCTGTCGTGAAACACCCAGTACATTCTAACCAATATTTTCGTAAATGACTGTAAAAAATTGTCCTTCTTTCTTATATTGTTTTGCATCATTTTTCTTTCTACAAATATAAAAAGACATGCAATTATCAAACATACGTTCTCTACTATAAAGCTACAAAGCATTTTTTCATAATAAATTATTTTATTTTTCATATACGTATTGAACAATGGCATCTTGCGCCAAAGCGTCTTGATTGCTCCGTTTATCCTAACTAGAATGGAAACTACATTTATGTATGTATATGATTGGAATTCTTCGATTTACATATTACGCTAATTCAGCAATATACAGGATGTTCAGGATAATTTGGATATGGAAGATCATACTTAAGAAAAAACGTCTTATACAGGCGATATAACCCCATTTTTTAATTTAGCTTGTTACTTTTAATTACGAACACCTTGTATATTAAGAATTAGTTCAGGGGTGGTTCAATAATTCACCATGTATAAGACAGACACACACAGAAAGAGACGCATGACATTTACAACGTATAGATCTTGAACAACATACTCTAGGAATACCGAATCAGTATCATAGCAACGTTTGTATGTAATAATCTTTTTAGAATACATTAATAATACCAGTACTATGTATTTGATCTTACTCAGGCAATACATCGTGATTTCTTTGTGAAAAAGAAAAACAACAGAAGAAAAATGGTAAGACTAGTGAAAGAATATCTTAAAAATTCGTTAATATCTAAACGGTGTTACGAAATTCTTGTTAAAAAAGACAAATATAAAAAAAAATCGGAAATAAAGATTTTCGAAACACCCTGTAGATATTTTGAGAAACAAGTGTTTCGCACGGCCAACTAACTTAAAATTAAATGGTCCAAAATAGTCTTATAACGTATCGCTTACTTTCTACGGCTTATTTGCAACGGTCAAAAGGTTTCTTTAAATTGGAGAATAAAAATGATTTCTCAGAATAGACGATCGCAACTATCTCTATTGGGTTTCATCAGGTTTAACAGTCGATACTACGATCCTAACGAAGCTTAAAATTGGCAGTAAATATCATCGAAAGCACCATTCAAAAAGTTAGCACCCGATAGAACCTATAAAGTTTATGCGTTCATGCACTTTTGAAATGAAAAAGGAAAGATTTTGGAAAATGTATTTTCTCCATCGCTTCAAGTCTTTATTTGGTCCCCATTCTTAAGTCCCTTTGGTAATATTTTCTTTCGTGTTCCTACTTCGCTACTACTTCGTAGGAGTACTCAAGACCATTTATTTCAAAATATTACGCCATTTCCTTTTGGAATGTTTGATTAAAAAAAAAAATTGTTCTAAGAGGTAGAAAAACAACGCTATTCATAAACCTTGAATCTTACCGGGGCACAGTTTTGAAATTTGCAAAAAGTATTGAAGTAAAGCAATATAGTTAACTGAAACAGTTCACTAAAACCCTTACCATAAAACTTAACTCGTACTGGATGCACGTTTCGATAGCCAAGCTATCATCATCAGCAGTAAAACTGAATTATCCAGTACGAGTCAAGTTTTGTGGTAAGAGTTTTAGTGAACTATTTCAGTGTTCCAGTGCCACAGATTTAGAGTACCCGATCAGTATAGTTAAGCCGGGCACAGAGAGCTTCGCGCCAGATTAGAAGCGAGATTGCCGCGACCACGACGCGACGTGTGTACGCAGGTGAATCAGCACGCGTTACCTCAGCGAATGAAATTATTAATTTATTGCAACAGTTTCTCATCAATCCTTCGCAGCGTTAGTCGTAATTGTAGAGATAAATATATAAAGTCACTAAATTTATCAGAGAATTCCCGGATTTGAACTATAATGGAACTAAAATATTGTGTAGAGTTCGCAAAATACCTTCAATATGCCGGAACAAGGCCACTGTAAAAGAAATAAATAGTATACACCACAAAAAAGAGAAAAATGACGTGCCACCTCAAACCCAGTTTAAGTTGGATTTACTTTTGATGTTTATTATTTGTGGTCTGCCGCTTCGCTTACTCGATAAAGAACCATTTCGACAGTTTTGGCGTACATACAATCCCAAGTAGAACTTACCATAAAGGACAGCGTTACGAAAAGAGCTACCAAGTATACGTAAAGATATCGAAAATAGGATCAATGCAGAATTAAAAGATAAACAGCTGTGGCTATGTCTTGATGAGACGACAGATTGTAAAAAAAATATTTTGAATATTATAGTACGAGTGCTAGATCTCAGCCCACGATACGACAAGTGTCTTAATTTACGAGGTGATTATGTAGAAAAGTAATGTATAGTACACGTATATGTCTAATAAAAAGTTTGTTCAGATATCTCTATTGGTTGCAATTTAATTGGCAAATGGGTACTAGTTTCCGGATGAGCCTAAAGTAAGTATTCCTTCTGTTTTAAAATGGCCTCTACATGTTGCGATGTATTTAAGGTTACATAACGCCCGCACCGCTTTCTTTTGAAGAAGGAATACCTGATTCGCTTCGGCTGTTAATCCCCCAGAAGAGTACCTCATAGCTAAGTAGAGAATGGAATGCTGAGAAGTATGTCACTTTAGCTGTAGTATGTGTGGCTACTTGCTTTAGCCTCCTAATTGCAAATACTGCGGAGGGCAGTTTGCCTAATAGGTGGTTGACATGCTGCGACCAGTTCAGACCGGAATCCAAATTAGTCCCAAGAACTTTGCTTGGGAAGGTGTGGTGAAGCTCTTGACCGAAAGAACCAGATTTTGAGTTTTGTTTGTGTTCATTTAGCAGCAAACCACCTCTCGGCCATTCTAATAACACTGGCAGATTTTATTTCCAGCTCTGTCGTTTGTTTTGCCCGTACTATAAGTGATGTGTCATCCGCATAGAAGCAAACTTCTGCACCAACAATGTTTGACGGTAGATCGTTTATGTATAGCAAGAATAGGAGTGGACCTACTATCGATCCTTGTGCCACTCCATAGTTATCGTTCCATGATATCGTTCCAAGCGGTGACTTGCTTTCTATCTGAGAGATAGGATTTTAATAGACCATATGAATTTCCTCGTATGCCACAGTACCTTAGTTTCTCCAGAAGAATACTACGATAGATGTAATTCGTTATTGCTAAAATTCCTGTGTTTACCGAGCATCCCTTTCTATAGCCGTGTTGTTGTTTGCATAAAAGGTGATTCCTTTCCAAATAGTATGTTAGTCTTATTGCCATCGCCTGTTCAAAGATCTTTGAAAACACTAGCAATATACTTATAGGCCTATAATTTTCACAGGAATTTATATCGTCATGTTTGTGAATGGGAAGGACTTTTGCGACCTTCAATTGCTCCGGAAATACTCCCTGTTGGACGCATTTATTGAAAATTATCGCCAATGGCCCACTTATTATATCCTTCGCTTGTTTTAAAAGGTATACTGAGACATCATATATTTTCTTTATCTCTTCGGAGGTTACTGGGTTGAAAAAGAACGAGCGCTCATTGTTCAACTCAACGTTCTGAAGGAAACTTTGTGGAATAATTGTGAAAGTATGCAAGCAAATCTCAAGTACTTTCTCAGAATGCTGGTTTTTTCGAAATTTTGGGCTAGCAGTAGTATAACAAATTATACAACCAGTTGCACTGTAAATCGAAGAGACCGATCGACAAGACTTATCCATAGACGTGTAAACATTCCCAAGCGATCAATAGTACAACTCGTTTAGTATACTGTTCGCGATGGCACCGTCCATTTCAAGGAAGGAAATATCTACTCTAGTAGCCGGTTCTTACGCGTTAGGGAACATAATTACAAGAGGTTTTTTATTATTCTGAACATTTCCAAGAAGTAAAATCTGTGGTTTTACGATTCGACCCTGACGAAGCTACAGCTATTAAGGAGAGCCAAAAAGGATTTCTAGATACTTCTGTTGAAACAGATTTAAAAAAGTATTATCAACAATTAAAAACGGTTACTAGACGCAATAGAAAAATTGCAAAATACTGGGTTGTCGTTAGTAGAATCAGTGCAAATCGTGGACGAAGTTAATACATTGCTACACGGTATAAACAACGCAAAAAATGGTCGCGTTATAGCAAAGTTCGAGTGGGTTTAAAAAAAAAATCCGATTATACGAGATTAAGATAAATGTGTGATGGTGCAACTGCAGATTCATTAACTAACTCTAAGGATTATTTTAATTATTCCTGCGTTACTTCCGTAGATGTTGAACGGTCTTTCTCGAAATATAAGAACATTTTTTCATCACAGCGAACAACCTTCACCGTGACAAATGTGGAAACATACCTGATGGTGCAAGTTTTTCAACAAGTGTTAAAAAGTTACGTTTATTTATTATATTACTATTTATTGTTAGGGTATTAAGGCTCCTCGATATCCACAGAGCGTTCACGATTCGAATTCGGTGCGATACATATCATCGCTTGTACTGACAATTCACGAACGGCGGTCATAGACAACCTAATAACCGAACAAAAACATGGTAGGCGTGGCAATGATGTGGGCTAAAGAAAGAGATATTTAAAACTGCACTTTATGTATTGCAGTCCTCTATGCTACAAGTGCTTTATGTATTTTTGTACTTTACTTTCTTAATGAAATTAGCCTTTTTCAAGACTAGAAAGACAAGAAAAGACAAGAAAAAATATTTTAAATATATATAAAATAAATATTTTAAATAATATTTTATTAGTATAAGGTGCAATTAACAATGTATGTAAAAAATATTTTCCAGATTAGTTGTGCAGATTCCATCCATTCTTATTTTTTTTTACCCGAGAGTAAGTCATCCATTTTCAAAAAGCATAAATTTTATTTCAACCATTTTTATAGAATTGTCCGAACAACTGTAAATATGGGAAATTTCCGCCGTTTACCGTTATCTAGAAAGCGGAAGAGCCGAAAATTGATTATGATCAATGCTTGGAAGAAGAGAAAAGACGGGTATGTATATCTTTATAGATATATGTATGTATCTCGTTATTAGAAAAATGTTTCTTCGCTGTTTACCAACTTTATAAAAACAATATTTAAACAAGAACTACTTAATTAAAAAATGTTATTGTTTTCAAATATTATGAAAGCCGTTAAATGACACTATTTGTTTATTGTGACATTTAGTTAAAAAAAGTTCTCTTTGATTTGCTAAGAAGCAAATATCATGATCTAAATTCTGTTATGATAGTTTGGAGTTAAGTAAATTAAAATATGAATATTTTCTGGAAAAGCTGTAACCTAATTTCGCGATTATATTCCATTCATTTCTTGCATTTTGCAGTACGTATTTTGTTATAGATTTCTGCCGTCTTCATCTAGCTGTACACAAAGCGATCACATATCTATTGACGAAGAACCTCAACTGGAGGTTGAAATGGATATCACCGCAGATGATTCAGTGGAAAATCAAATCACTGGTCGTCGAATCGTCGACATCAATCACCTGTTTCAATCGCCAAAATATATTAAACATACAGGAATGGAATGTAGCTTCTTCGACATAGAAATAGTCAAGGAAATTAAAATTGGATTGAAAAGCAAATTTTTCACAGAGTGCAAAGTGTGTAGATTGAAAGATTCATTTGATTCTGAAGACTTCGGTGCAAATATAAATAAGGCAAGTATAACGGATGCAATGTCTGTAGGTGTAGGTTACACACAACTTTCTGAATTCTGTGCTGCTCTAAATATTCCTCAAATGTCCAGGAAAACTTATCAAAAATACTCAGAGAATGTGCACAATTCCATAGAAGCATGTTTCTCGGAAGAAATGTCTAAAGCTGGGAAAACAAAAAACGCTTCAATGTATGCATATATTCGCTTTATTTACCAAACATTTTTATTGCGTCAGCTTTTATATTTTGCACTGGGGTATTGATTTAAAAATATCACTTCTGTCGGCTGTGAGTCACATATATGCTATTTATAATTCACGGTCCATATGACTGATCCGATTCTATTGCGAAGACCGATTGTGCCCGGCTTACGTATAGTAGAGATAAATTAGTTCAGCATAGTTAGGCAAATTTTAAAATTCTAAATTGAACAAATTTTAGGTTAGACCTACGAACGCAACGCCATCTTTTACGATTTGAAAGAGTTTGCCATCTCTAGCGCCGAAAAACAAAAATATACGAGGTGCATTGTTGCAGATCTAAAGAAACCTTTTGACGTTTAATAAGGAATTACTCAGTATGTTACTATGTGCTCTGTACAACTATAAAAACTTAAAAAAAAAAAAAACGATTGTATTCAATAATGTATATGTGTATATAATATATATTATATATTTGGTGTTCTTGTTGTCTAGTTTCATTATTGTAATATTACATTTAGTATTATTATTATTGATTTATCATTACAATTATCTCTCATAGATCGGAGCAGAAATTTTATAAACGCTCCTTTTTGTTAATTGTCTACGCCTATGACTCATTTACTCATATTTATTCTTTTGTTTTACGCGGTTAATTTATCACATACTCTATTCCTGTTTCTTTTTTTTTATTTATTCATTTTTTCGTAATCACTAATATATTCAAATAACATCATCATTATCAAATATAACAGAGTAAAGAAGATATACGTTATCATCATCATTACTACTTTGATTCTCTTTTATCTCCTTGATTTTTGTTTCTTCCTGATCGATTTTACCTCATGCGGATGTTATTTATAGTAATAGATATACAGGATGTTTGGCAAAACGGTGTAAAGTGTTGAACAGCCGATAGGCGAGGTCTTTAGAAGCCATATTAACCACATTTACCTTAGTCCAAAGTCTAATGGATTTTAAGATATTTGAACTTTCAGTAAATTTTGATTTTCCGGCAGAACGTTCGCCATTAAACATTTGATAACTCTTCTTATTTTTCTGGGATCACGCTAAAAGTTGTTTTTCATGGAAGTTTAATGCATCTTCCTTTGAAAAGAGGCAATGAATGAAAATATAAACCTAGATATCTCACTTAACGAGATAATTCTCAAGTTTGTGGTGATTGTTCTTTCTTTTTAAATAAAATAATTCGAATTAAAAAAACTTCCTTACTTTGCGCCCTTTCGAATAGTACCTCACTTGTAACACAAACCTTTAATAACACCAAGAAATTCAACATAAACTATGGCAACGCAATAAATCAGTACTGCGGGATGAGGGAACAGGGACCTTTCTATCTAGTTAGTTATCATATCCCGTCTCGTAGACGATGAGTAACTTAGTAACCTAATTTTTTGACATCTGTCGAGTTTTGTCTGTCTGCTATTCGGTGTGATCGCGACGCTAAGGAGTTTTTTCTGTTATTATTGTTGTTTTTATCATTACATTACGTAACCAAAAAATACAATGCTAATATAGCGCTCATGGTATTGGTGGAATCATCTCCGGCAAGAAACAAAGCGAGGGAAAAGGGACAGCGTAAACCCGTGAACATGTTTTTGCCAACGTGGCATCATCAGCGCGGTTCCGTACCTGTCCTTCCCCTTCGCTATTGTTTTTCACCTCTCGAGTATATGTTGCCATTCTCCACGAACAGAATCACGATATATCTCCCCACGCCACCTAGCGTCGAGAAACATAGACATGCCGTCTAAAGAATAACGACAACAACTGGGGATGCAGATTCCTACCACCTATCGAGTAGCTCCTGGGCTGCTTAACGCAAGATGGCATGGCACCACAAACTTGAGAATTACAAAATTTTCTATCGTTAAGTGAGATATCTAGGCCTATACTTTTTTCTAAATAACTTCGAACTTTAATTAATTGCCTCTTTTCAAAAGAAGATGCATTCAACTTCCATAAAAAACAACTTTTAGCGTGATCCCACAAAAATAAGTTATTAATGTTTAATGGTGAATATATGCCGGAAAAACAAAATTTACTAAAAGTTCAAATATCTTAAAATCCATTAGACTTTGAACTAAACACCCTGTATAACTTACACCATATACAGAGTAATTCACGATCACCTATAAGACATATCTCTAGAATTGAATTAATTTTTATTGTGGACTGTATGTCCATTAGAACTAAACAGTCTTTCTCTGTTCTGCGATTTTCTATTCTTTCTAGTATGCGCATTTCACCAGCACAGATATTCTTAGGGATATATACCAACCTTGTTAGGGCTCGTATCTCTAACATAGCTCATCAAATTTTCGCAGAGAATCGCCGTGAATGACCCTGTATATTACATCAACAATTTTGCGTCTTATGATACGTCTTACATCTTACGAAAACCTTCGGTATCGAAGCAAAATCGTTCGGAATCGATCAGAATGTGCAGCATGCGGTATTTATCTATGGTATGAGTACGTTTAAGGAACGAAATCTCTCGTTATCTCTCGCGCAGATGTCCTAGAACAACAGGAAAGAGACTCGGGTACGTCTCGAGTCTCCTTTGTTGCGCCTGGACATCCCTAACTGTCATAAGTTCTGATCCTGGCCGGTGGCTCCGCCTCCCTTGCTGTCGACGCCGCTACCTCCGGCGCTCGACGAACCGCCGTCGACGCCGGAACCTCTTCCCGTACCGGAACCGCTCCCTCGGAACTCTAGCTTGTACTAAACAAAAGCAATAACATGATAAATATTAGGTATAACGATATGTAAGAGTTTTATACTGTAGCAGGTGAAAATAGCCAAACGGTAACAAATGTATGTGTTATTTTAGTGATCATAGCGTTACGGTACATTAGTTTCTTTAGTAAAACTTGTATTGTAGAGGAAGTATTGGCAAAATATTCGGTCATGATCGTTTCTAGCGAATAAAGGTCGTTACTGTGGAATCAAGCAAATAAGGTCTAGCTGGTGTACGTTTCAAAAGATCAACAAGCGAAGTGATTTTTAGCAAATCTAATATTCCCACACTTTAGGGCAGGGGTTCCCAAACTCTATCAATCCGCGGCACACTTACGGGTTTAGTATTTTGTCCCAGCGCCCTAATATGTGTACAATGGCATAAATCAGGCAAAGATATGAAAACAACTCTTAAGATAAACTTTACAATGTGAAGCCCACATTTATTAAAATTGAATCATAAGAATCATCAAACTAAAATATGAAATAAATGGTAAAAACTTCCAACGACAAGTAAGTTAATATGACGGGTGAGCTTGCTGATCGCCACACATTTTTTCAAAACGCGGAATAAGGTTTGACACAGCCATTCTCATTTCTCGCTCCACACCGATTTTTAAGCGATATTTCTTTTTTACTGCAGCTACAGCTAAAAATCGGGCTTCACATAAATAGGTTGTCACAAAGAAAATTAGGATCCTGACAGCTTTTTAACTCTCAGTTGGATATTCATTTCCATCCATTATCCAAGACTCCGCTAAATCGGAAGAAGCAAAGAAGAAAACATTCGCTGTTGTCGCAAGATAGTTCAATTAGACTTTCTTCTTCCTGCGAAGTGAATTCTGGTGGAGCTTGATCACGGAAAGGATCTTCCTCAAAATATTCTGTAAACCAATCCGTGAGTTTTGAGAGGCGTTCCTTGAAAAGGAACAGCAAGTCTTGTGAAACAACGACTTTATTACAGGCCGCGTATTTGTGCAATTCAGGGAAACAATGTTGACCGCCATCCTCATTCATTTTTCTTATCCACAACTGCAGCTTTCTCCCAAACGCCGCAACCTTCTCCAAAAGTTTCAAAATGTGCATTTATTGCCTTGCAAGGACGGATTGAAGGCATTCAGCTTGTCAAATACATCGCATAAATACGCTAGCTTCAGCAAAAAGTCGGGTTCGGCAAAATACCTGGAGTTTTCATGACCTTCATCTTGTAGAAAAGTGTGAATTTCTTGACGTAGCTCGAATGCACGGGGTAAGACGTTGCCACGTGAAAGCCATCGAGAACTGCAATGGAATAGCAGGGCCATGTGTTCAGCTCCCATGTCCCAGCTTTTTGAAAAAAAATGCTTAGCTTTTTGAAAAAATCTAATACGAAATTCAATTGAGAACTCATCGACTTTGATGCAAATGCTTCCCTATGGATGGGTTCGCATAGCACATAGCAATCCTCCATAGCGACCAGACATTCATCGAGCTCCATCAGTACACATACCGATGCACTTTTTCCAATCCAAATTATTTTCGGTTATAAATTTGTCAAGCATCTCAAATAAGTCTTGAGCCTCTGCGCTTCCAACGATGCTTTTGCAAGACAGAAAGTCTTCAACGATAATATTATCACCCAGGAAGTGTACATAACAAATAAGGTGTGCGTCTTTGTTACTGTCAGTGGTCTCATCAAGTTGCAGACCAAATCCCGTGCCTTTCATTTTCTCTATTAATTGATCATTGAGATCCATAGCAATATGATAGATTCTTCGACTAATAGTGTTGTTGGACAAAGGTACCTTTGAAATTAATTTTCCTGCCGATTCTCCCAGCATAATATCAACCATGCCAAAAGCAGTCGGTAGAATAAGCTCTTCTGCGAAGGTGTGAGGTTTTTTACGCTTCGCCACTCTATATGCGACCTTAAAAGATGCTAGCAGTGCGTTGCTCGGTACTGGGGCTTGTTTAGTAAACACACTTTTTTGCTTTTGTAAATCTTGCGACTTGTTACTAAAGAATTCGCGAGATTTCTCAATCATGTTAGAGTGATTGGTCTCGAGATGTACCTTTAGCTCATTTGGGAGCATACACTCGGTCACTGGAACTTTTAAACAGAGCATACACTGCGGTCTTTCTTCATTGTTTACTTTTACTGAAGTAAAGCCAAAGTTCAAATAGTTATCATCGTATTTACTTCTTTGCTACCCCACTTGTCGATCGTTGATCACTCTCACTTGAACTGTTGACTTGCTTATTTAATAAAAATCTTTCCATTTTCCTACGACTTTACGAAAAGACAAAGCGGCACACTGAAACAAAGCGGGCGCTTCTCTGGTAGCGGACGTCTTAAAATCGTTTACTTTTCTTCTCACATGCTTACTCTTCGATTGTTATTTAGGAACTGAACTGATTTGCCGTAATGGTGCCGTATTAGAATTTTCACGAAACTTCGACAATATTCGATAGTATGTTCTATAAGTCTACTAGAAAGTTCTATAAACTTCACGAATGTTCCATACTTTTCTGGAATATTCTATGTGCTTTAAGAATGATCCATATCTTTCTAGAAAGTTCCACAAACTACGAGAACGATCTAGTCTAGATGTTCTAGAAAGTTCCAGTAGCTTCGAAGCCGTTCCAAAATTTTCATTCTAGGATGTTCCAGACCGCGTTCGCAGGGGTGCCTCGCGGCGCCCCTGTTTACACTCCACGGCGCCCGAGGTACCGCGGCGCACATTTAGGGAACCCCTGTTGCAAGGTAACTAATTTTATAAACTTTTCAAATCTTACTTTGGCTAGCTCATGAAAATTATGGTACATTGCTTCAGTTCGTAATAGTGATAATAAAATATACACCAGTGGGAATAGTTTAAATTCTGCTTAGACCCCTAATGATTTTTTTCAAATAATCTGTCGTCCACTTATATTTGACCAAATACTTTTCAATACCTCGTCTTTTTTAACTTAAAAACCTTGTTATTGAAATCAAAGTTAAAAATCGTCAAGAAAAGAAGAGATAAATTTAATTAACCTAGGGAGACCTAGATGATTACATGGTTACCCTTTAGCTGGTTAGCGAACTACTTCAAATTAATGAATGTAAAATATACTTTCGCTGCAATCCACTTTTAAAAGTATTACCTTATCTACCCTAACTGTCCTCGCTATCACTTGTTCATGAAATGGAAAGAGTACGAACTATCTCGGTCGAATTTAACGAAACATCCTTTGCCAACGTTCATAGAACTGTCATCATCTGTCCTATCAAGAAATAAACGCTTTTGTTGGTAACTTTTCAAAGAAAAGTTCTCAAACACTCTTAAAAGCATTAGTTTGGCGAAATGGTAAATCAGCAAGCTAAGCTGCCACTGTTTAGTTCTCTAAAAGACGAACTTATTCGTCAAATATATCAAGCATCCTTTGAAAATATAAGGATAGTAGACGTCAGAAGAATTGCTCAATCCCTGTCTTGCAATGTAATCAAAGACATGTGACTGTGTTACATCAGTTGTGTTCCACATGGCCAACATGGCGTCGAGTTTCATGTTTAAATACTTTTTATTACTTTGAATTTAGCTTCTGCTTTAATATTTGTTGCATTTATAAGTGATTAACTAATAAAAGAGCGTTTTAACGAGGTAGACGCCATAAATTCTCTACCTGACAGGCTTATACAGGTTCAAGCGTGTTCAATCTCAGTTGCAACATATTTGCACATGTGCGAGGCCTGCACTATACATATTACGGCTCGAAGAGTAGTAGTAAAACAATCGAAACCATCAAAGTCCGAGTATTTCAGAATTTTTATGCTAAAACTTTTTAAGCCTGATACAGAATTTTAATTTTCAATAATCTTGTTGATAATAGTAGGGATCTCTTGCTAGATCATTTAATTAACCCTGCGTTACCCGCGCCGTGAGCGAAACTCTCACATATTTATTTTTTTGTCGCCAACTCAGCATTTTTTTATCCATCACTTTGAGACTCCAGCGATTCTTGCCGTAACATGTTAGGAACACGTGCATCTTGTGCATTTCTATGTAGTGCATTGTTCAGTTCGTTATTGTCCGTTTTAGTGAGTAAATGTCGCAAAGTGAGCAAACGACTCACGCGCGAGTGGTAGCGTAACAATCTGAGTAAGTATAAATTAATTACCTAATAACGATTAATTTATAAACAAATGTCTTATTTACACTTTTAGTTGAACTAATTTAATTCTGTGATCATGGATCTACGAGAAGAAGCTCGGCTAATGACAATTTTTGACGAACTAGAGCAAGAAAACTTGCATTGTGCTCAGAATGAACTTCCTGATAAAAAACTGGACGATTAAGAAAATGATGAAGACTTGCTGGAAATTAATGACCACTACACTGATTCTGAGGTATCTGCAGATGAGTCGGATGGTTCAGTATCTATGCTAGCAACACGTAAATCTCAGTATGTTAGTAGAGACGGCAAAACGATTTGGGAGGTTCATTATGAAAGGAAAAGCAGCAAAACTCGCAGGCATAATCTAGTAACCAAGTTACCGGGTGTGAAACCAGCCGCGAAAAATTCCCGCACGGAGTACGAAACTTAGAACTTGTTGATTACGAATGATATGATTGAAAAAATTGTCACATATACAAACAAATATTTACATACAATTAGGACAAATTTTGTGCGCCGAAGAGATGTTTTGGATACAGATTTTGATGAAATTAAAGCACTATTTGGCTTATTATACATGGCTGGGGTTTTGAAATCCCGCCACACTAATTTGAATGATCTGTGGAAAACTGACGGCACATCACCTGAATTCTTCAGACTTGTAATGAGCAAGAATCGTTTTTATTTACTGATGCAAGCATTACGATTCGACGATATAGATACCAGAGCTGAAAGAAAAAAATTAGACAAACTAGCTCCCATTAGGGATATTTTCGAAGAGTTTCAGGAACGATGTCAGGCTTGCTACACTCCGGGAGAGTTCTGCACAATTGACGAAATGCTAGAAGGTTTTCGTGGTCGTTGCGGTTTCCGTCAATACATTCCTTCGAAACCTAACAAATATGGAATAAAGATTTTTCCCTTAGTTGATGCTCGCGTGTTCTACACGGTGAAAATGGAAATCTACGCGGGTAAACAGCCAGACGGTCCTTTCTCTACTGGCAATAGCCCTAGCAGTGTCGTCAAGCGTCTTTGTACTCCAATTGCCAATTCTGGACGTAATATTACCTGTGACAATTGATTTACTTCAATTCCTTTGGCACTAGATCTTTGCAAAAATTATAGATTAACACTAGTGGGAACCATTAGAAAGAACAAGCGAGAAATTCCCCCCATATTTGTTGCAACTAAAGAAAGACCTACCTGCAGCAGCATCTTTGGTTTCGGAGGAGATTGTCTTTTAGTTTCCTACGTTCCAAAGAAGAATAAGAACGTGCTGCTAATTTCAACAATGTACGAACGTGATAATATTGACAAAGAAACCGGCGATGCATGTAAACCAGAAGTGGTTACATTTTACAATGCTACAAAGTCGGGCGTTGATACGGTTGACCAATTAAAGAGCATCTATTTGGTGGCAAGAACTAGAGGTGTAGATGGCCCATGGTAGTGTTTTTTGCAATTTTAAATATTGCAGGAGTTAATGGTTCTGCCATATACAGAGCTAATTTGATAAATTCTACAGATCCGCGTCGCATTTACTTGAAAAATTTAGCAAAAAAATTGGTGACACCACATATGTACATACGTGCAGCGAATCTCCAAGTCCAGAAGAAAACCAGTCTGGGACCAGCAAACCCAAATGTAGCTATTGTCCTCGAAGAAAGAACCGTAAAACAACAATCAAATGTGTCAAATGTTCAAAAGCAATTTGCAAAGAACACACAGTGACTTACTGCGTTGCATGTGTAGTAAGTGATTCAGAATAAAATTCTTGTTTTTGCTTTTTGTTCTTGCATTTCACGGTGGGTGAGTAAATGTTTCCTTTATTTTTAACATTATTATATTAAAATTATTATTATTTGTATTGGAATGTTTAGTTTGTAAAAATAAATTACTACCTTTAGTGAAAATTATCAATTTCAGTCATAGAAAGAAATTTTACCCAAAAAACTGGCGAGTGAGCATTTGGCTCACACGCGGGCAACGATGCTATAAACTAAGGTGCGGGTAACGCTCAAAAAATATCTTTTTTATAGTGAAGTTCTGAAAATAACGTGTTTTATTTGCCTCCTAAAAAATTATTAAAAAATTACTTAGAGGGTTTTAGAAGTAAGCCGACGGTAAGAATCTTGTATTCATTCTCAATTACATGAAGGTTAAATGGAAAGTCTACCATCATATTCAATTGAAATTGTTTACACAATTTAAAGTTTGATTGCAAAAATTGTGGAAGAAATTGTGACGCCGCGAAAAGCTTCACATTGAGTAGACAAATCAACCGCATTGAGCAATCCTTGCAACGTTTACTATCCTTTGATACAGGCCACGTATTGAAATATTTAAAGCTCTTTAGTAGGTTCTGCCAATTGCCCAATGACAGGATATTCAATGTAACTTGATACTTTCTATGACAGTAACTAAAAAAAAAAAAAAAGTAGATGTTTCAGCATTAGAGCAAAATATATTTTACATTCATACTAAAAAGTTAAGCAAATTTCAACAGTAGCAACAAATAGGTGTGAAAAACGAAGCGCTCGCTCGCAACTACTTCTGAACGGGTATCGAAAACTTATCGTGTGTTAGTCGCATGCCTTTTCGTAAAGGTCCTGCGTCGGTATATCGACGACAAACTGCGCATTCGCGTTAGATTAGAACGGGAACACACAGACAAGGAAAAAAAGAAGAGAAAACAACGAAATTAGTAACACAGCAAACAAGAAATTCACCGATGTTTTCGGGGCATCGTCGCGTAATTGGAGAATGTCACGAATCTGTTCAGAGCTTGCGGGCTTAATTGGAACGGTAAATGCACGCCATCTAACGAGACGCACGGGAACTTAACACGTTCGGGCATTAGAACGCCGTACTATCGAACATTTAATGAGGATTTTAGTAACACTTTGTATGTAAAAATGCGTAAATTGAGAAAAAAAAGAACTAAAATGAATCTAGTTGCGTTTACGAACATACAACGCCATCTTTTGAAATCCAAACCCATCTTTACTTTTCTAAGTATTGATTTTTTTATTTTCCGGTTGGAAAATGTAATGATTTTAGTACAAATAAAAAAAAAAAGTACTAAGAATTTTGAATACTCAAAAATAAGTAGAAGTGATCGAAAATAATTACCTTGCTAGCGCATTCGAAGCACGTAGTCACCACTTTGGAAATAACATTCATTAGATTCTTCGTCTCTTGAATGACGTTATCGACCTTCGTGAAGGTAGCCGCTTTTCCCACCGTGTGATCTTTAACCGTGAACTGTAACCTTTGTACGAACGTTGGAACTTTATCTAAATGCTCCAATAGCTCTTTCTTATTAGTACCACCTGGAACCTGAAAAATAATAAAAAAGATATTTGGAAGTTTTCAGGACTAATATGGTTAAACAACAACTTTCTTCGAATTTCATCATGCATCTCACATCCTAATCTAGTTTATATCATTCCTTATTCAGTACTGAAATAAATACAAAGTTGAAATCAGAAAAGATTTGCATTATACTCAAACTTGATGGCTTAATATAGGGATGAGTTTTTTCCAGTATTTAGCGTGGGGGTCTCGGAAACTAGCGGAGGAAGGGAGACAATCAAATGGGGAAAAAATTACAGTTTTATGAGCTCAATTAAATAAGCCTTTTGTTTTTTTTTTATTATTTCGTTGGGTGCCTATAGCTCTGTTATTATTGACTTTAGAAAGAAAGCGTAAAGAGGAAGGTTGTAAGTAAATAACGCCTGATGCAAAAGTAGCTGGACATTTGAAAAATTAGCGTAGTAGGCTGTAGAATTTTTTTTGACAAATGAGTCAAACGTCAATGTCTTGTACGAACGCTTCTCTTAACAGAAAATCGTTTATTTGTTAGTTGTAAGAATGAAAACTGCTGCTATTGAAAATTTGCGAGAACGTATTTATTCTGCCTTTGGAAGATGGGCCCCGGGGGAAGTGGCGAGACACTTTACAAAAGAAAACTTTAGCCGGAGCACCACGCTTTAACGATGGCAAACCTACTACTAACTTGGAAAAAAAGGCAAAGCGAAAAAGCCAAGTAAGGGTAAAGTTACAAAAATGATGGAATTGATGGAAAACAAGATTGGAATGTCGCAATGACAAATGGCGGCAAAGTTTAAAGTGTCTCAGTCTTGTATATTAAGAAATTAAAAAGGAGGTTTAAAATATTACTCCCTCCGTCCGAAAATATGGTATACATTTGAAATTTTTTTGAAAATTAATGAGACATTAGTAAAGAATTATAATTAAATATACTTAGTTGGAAATTCTGATGCTAGGCAAACAACTAATACATAGTTGGCCGCTGTCCGATTTTGTTTGTGTCAAAAACGTCAATAGAGTTAAAACGTCATTTCATGAAAATTAATTTTACACACGCTCTGTTCACAAAATGCCAGATATTGTTATAAATAATGAAGTAAGCTTGTTGAAAAGGAATTCCAAGTTCAAGCAATCAACCGGTGAGCAACGTCATGGTATATTATAAAAATTGTTGCAGTTGAAAGGCCAGAAGCTGAAGCATGGGAGTATAAGTAAAGTAGCAACTAAACTTGGGGTAACCTGTTTGTCCGTGTCTAGAATTTGGAAAGTGGCTCAAAAACAGTACAATGACGGTAAAATTTGTGCTGATGCTATTTCAAAAAAGAAAGGTAAATGTGGACGGAAACGTAAAGATTATTCTGAACAGTTAGCCAAAGTTAAAGACGTTTCTTTCAATCGTCGAGGGTCAATTCGTAGTCTGTCTTTTGCTGTCGATATTCCAAAGTCTACATTGTTCGACATTTACAAACGAGGAAAGAAAATAAAACGTATATCTTCTACTGTTAAACCTTTGTTAACAGATCAAAACAAGTTAGAGAGATTAAAATTTTGCTTGTCGAAAGTGAGACCGGATGGACGTTTTGAAGATTTGTACGATTATGTCCACATAGACGAAAAATGGTTTTATTTAACGCAAAATTATGATAGACGAAGAAGAACCCTACCGAAGTTGCGAGAGCAAACGTTTTATAACCAAAGTGATGTTTATGGCTGCTATCGCCCGACCACGTTACGATTCACATCGAAAACAATTTTTTAATGGAAAAATTGGTATATGGCCTTTTGTTTATCAAGAACCGGCTAAGCGACACTCGAAAAATAGACCTAAAGGAACTTTGGTAAAAAAAAATGTAGAGTCCGTCAATTCAGCAGAATGTAGAAAAATGATTCTTGAAAACATCATTCCGGCGATTAAGTTAAAGTTTCCCATAAGTCATAAGCAAAAACCGATATTTATACAACAGGATAATGCAAAACCTCATGCTCGTGACGACGATGAAGAACTTCTGGCTCATGGATCTACAGATGGCTGGTCTATTCAGTTTAAATCACAACCACTAAACAGTCCCGATTTAAACGTTTTGGATCTTGGCTTTTTCAATTCCATACAATCTTTGCAACATAAAGCTTCGCCAAAAACAGTTGACGAATTGATCGAATGTGTTGAAAAAGCCTTTGACGATTTAGACACAGAGACCCTTGACAATGTTTTTCTAACATTGCAGACCTGTATGGAATCAATTATGTTGGTTGAAGGAGGAAATTCGTATAAGATTCCCCACATCAATAAGGCTAAACTTCGGCGTGAAGGACGCTTACCATCTAGTTTAGTGTGTTCCCAAGAAGCCGTAGACAAAGCTAGATCCCTCATCAATTAAATTTTATTCATAATTCTATTAAATAGTACACCAATTTAATAGGAGTATCTAATTGATTAAAATTGTAAATGTATACCATAAATTCGGACAAAAATAAATTCCAAATGTATACCATATTTTCGGACGGAGGGAGTTTAAAAGACAAAAAGCACCAAAATATACGGATAAACAAATGGAAATTATTCCGCTTCGATGTAGAAAGATGAAGACCAATCTAAAAGTTGCACAAGAAGTGTTGATCTTAGATGAGAAATATTTTACCTTTGGTAACACTAACATCGCCGGAAATGCTTTACACAAAAAATAAAAACTCTGCTCCTGACGAAGTGAGATTCGCAGGTAAAGCAAAATTTGAGCCCAAAATTTTCGTTTGGATTGCTATTTCAAAAGCCGGTATTTCAAGTCCTCTCGTAAGAAATGTGCGTGATTCGGCAATAAATGCTGAAGTGTATAGGACCAAATATCTACCAAAACTGAAGCGATTTATCGAAAGATTTCACCAAGGAGATGGTATTCTCTTTTGGCCAGACTTAGCGAGTGTGACTGTTACCACATGGTTAACAGAAAATAACATCGCTTTCGTCCCTAAAGAAATGAATCCTCCAAATTTTCCAAAGGCACGTCCTATCGAAGATTTTTGGGCAGAACTTAGTCGACTCGTTTATGAGAAGGGTTAGACCTCAGAAAACGAGAATCAGTTAGCACGTAGAATTAGCAATAAGCTCAAGCAAATTAATTCGGATTACATCCAAGCCATTATTCAAAAGGTTCCATCTAAACTGAGAAAAATTGAAGAAACTGGACCTTTTGCCATTTTAACCTAATGATAACTGTAAACAAAAGTTCTAGTTTTAAGATTAAACCATCGCATATTTTCTAATAGTTTTTGATTAAAGTATAAAAAATGTTAAAAGATGTCCAACTACTTTTGCATCACCCGTTATTCGCTTAACAAGATAGTCTGACTAAACTTTTTATTTAAGCTATAATTTTTGAGGCATAACATAACATTTGTGTTTTCTTAATGGAAACCATATTCGGCCATGATATCATAAAAAAGGCATTTTTCAACGATTCCAATATTATAATTAGAGCGGGCCACGAGCGCCACGCGCCGGGTTCGCAATCAGGCTGCCGGGCGCATATATGTATGTAAACATAGGTAATTTAAATATGTAATTATTAGGACGAGGACCAAAACCACTGTCTATTACGTCGTGAAGACGCGCAAATATACACCTGCAGTTTGGGTGTTCGGTGATAAATAGGGCGTTGTTCACAGTGGGCCACTACAAAAAAAAAGTTCATTCATCGACGGCTACGAACTAATAGCGCGCTTATTCATTTACGGATGACGCGCTCTATTCATCAACAAATGACGAGTCTGCAGATGTTACGTTTGCACCACTTCGTGGCATACTAGAACAAGCGTCGGTGTGCTCGCTTTAGTGATTATGTCTAACGTAACTATTAAAAATAAACGGCCATTACCTACGAAAGTTAATAAATTTCTTAGTGAATTTGTGGATTTACACTACAATGGGAGTACAATTTTCTGTAAAGTTTGTAAAAAGAAACTACTGTGCTGGAGTAAACGTGATTGTGAAAGACATATATATAGCGCACACCACAGAAATAAAAGAAATGGTGTGTCACAACAACGTCAATTTCAATTAGAATTGCTTTTAACGTTTATGGTATGTGGTCTACCACTTCGTATACTTGATAAAAAAGCATTTCGAAAATTCTGGGGTACATACAATACCGAGTGGATACTACCATCTCGGACAGCGTTACGGAGAGATATTCCACGAATACGTGAGGACATTGAAAATCGAATTAAGCCGAATTAAAAGATAACAGCTATGGCTATGTCTTGATGAGACGACAGATTGCAAAAAAAATTCTATTTTGAATATAATAGTGCGCGTATTAGATCATATTAAACCAAATTTTGCAATTCTATTAGCCAGCAGAAGATTAAAACAGTGTACTAGTAAAGCAATTACGGCCGTAGTTCTCGAAACGTTACAAAAATTTCAAGTGTCAACCAGTCAACTGTTGTTGTTCATGAGCGATGGTGCAGCAACAATGTGTAGTGTAGGCCGTTCCCTTAAAGAAAAGTGTGAAGGACTTTTACATGTTACGTGTAAAGTCCATGCTTTACATCTTGTAGCACAAACTATTCGAGAGTGTTACCCGGAGGTGGGTGCATTAATAGCAAACACAAAAAAAGTGTTTCTCAAAAGTCCTGAGAGGACTAGGGCATTCCACAGGTTATGCCCTGGTATTCGAGAACCACCACAGCCCATTCTTACGCGTTGGGGAACGTGGTTAAAAGCCGCTTTTTATTATAATAAACATTTTCAAGAAGTCAAATCCGTTATTTTGCAATTCATCCCTGCCGAAGCTAGAGCTATTAGGATGAGCCAGAAGGGATTTCTCGATATTTCTGTTGAAACACATCTAAAGAATATTAGCAACAATTACAAAGGGTTAGTAGACGCGATAGAAAATTTGCAAAATTCTGGATTGTCGTTGGTAGAATCAGTGCAAGTCGTGGACGAAGTTAGTACATTGTTATACAGTATAAACGATGCAACAAGTGGACGAGTTTATATTATTATTATTATATATATATATATATATATATATATATATATATATATATATATATATATATATCCGCTCTAATTACTAAACATTATTATTGCGTCAGCTTTTATTTTTTTACTCTTGTGTATTAATTTCGAAATATCACATATCTGCTGTGACTCACATATACGCTATTTACAATAAGCGGCCGTTGCGCCTGATTCCGATTCTGTTGGATGGCGCAATTTGGCCCGCTCTAATTATAATATTTGCCATCGTTGTTTTTACAAATAAATAAATTTCGGTCATTTTCTCCTTTTAATTTCCCAACCCTGTATATTAATTTTTTTCAATGTATTTCTTAGGTACACAGATTACATTCTGTCAAATTTCAATTACCTGATAACTAAACTGCCTGATAACCTTGTACAGCCTATTCGCTTCTTCGGCGAAATATTCGGCTTGCGTGAAGAGATCTTGTGTCGTCTTCAATGCGCCTTCGCCTTTCGTAAATTGATACATCGAGAACGCCATCGCGGACATGTTCTTCGCCCTCTTTACTATATCATTATTCTCCTTAAAAAAAAAAAGAAACAGTATATTAGAACGGAACAAAAAGGCATCAAATTCGATTTTAAACCTACATCCATTTGCGTACTGGTTTCTTGCCATTTTTCAGTCTCCGCGTCCATCTCGCTTGTAATTAACTTCATTTCCAAACCGGATTTCGCAATCTTCTCCTGTTCTTCGGTGTCTAAACGTACCGCTTTCAAGGTCTTCGACGTCGTGCCATGTTTCTAGAAGATCGTGACATAAAATCAATTTTAATTAATTAGGAAATTAAAGGCAACTCACTCCTGGCCTAGGTAAAGACATATAAACCTGTTTTTCCGGTTTAATCTGGCTAGCATCCAACACACCTTTAACTACCGCGGTTACGTCGGATACTAACCATTGGTACATGTCCGCGAAGACGTCCAGATTCTCCTGAGCAATTTTGCTGCCGGGATATTGCGCTAAGGTTTTCGCAGCGGTTATAACCTATAAAACCAGCAAATAAATTCAAATTTCCACTCCAATGATATCAATAGCGTGTACCTGCGGTCCGTAAACCCTTAAATTTATTTCGGTAAATCTCGCCGAAACTTGTAGTGATTCCGACACAGCCACATGTCGCAATAATTTGCATACCTGAAAAATTCCGTAAGATAAACGCCATCTACCGCGTGATTTTTATCCTAGAAGCACGGTCCTACCTCTAAAATATGATCTATGGAATCGTGGAAGGCCTCGGATGTTTGATGTAGTCTATCGACGTCGCTAACGATGGCTTGCTGGCGGATCGTCGCTACCAGTTCCTGTCCCTGCTTGGTCGCCATGTTCAGTTCGTGCGCTTGCTGCAAGGCGGCCTGGGCGAGATGCCGCGCTAGGTCTTTGGCCGCGTTCACAGCCGCAGAAACGCTGGCGTCCAGTTCGGGACAATTCGCCGCGCCCTCAAAACCAATCTGCAATTCGAAATCACTTTCAATAAAGCCTGTTCAGCGAGAAATTGGACAACGCGATTTTGCGAGCACGAATGAAGATTTTAAAATTCTTTTATGTATGGTAGGGGCACATATTTTGTAATAATTTTTTTAAAATTAAATGCGTCACCGCTAGGTGGCGCTACCTAACCTGTCCTTATCGAATTTCCAACTTTTTATTCGATTTATTGAAAGATTAACTTATCAAAAATGTTAACAAAACTTAAAAGGCAAACGAAAACGTACCTCAAAGTTAAATTGAGGAACTTGGGTGTAAAAGCGGACATAGCCATTTTTCAGGAAACCCAGAATACATATAAAACTATCCCTCCAATGTATCATAAAACTGAATGCACGATGATTTCGGAATTTGGGCAGATTTTTTGCGATAGCATTTTTTTGTAAAATTTCTTTTAGGCTTGGAAATATTGCAAAAAAAAAGATTAGATTTGTCCGGTTTTGCATCAAAATCGTTGAAACGAATAAGAGACGTTTGGAATGAAACCGTATATCTTTAAACAAAATATAAAGAAAAGCAACAGAATCTAGATGCGTAAAGGTAGCGTTTCCATCTGAGGTTCAATTCACTCATTATTCAAGCTAATTATCACTATTTTAAAAGAAAACTGTTAAAACACGTGCGACGCCAACTTGACAAAATGAAGTTGATGCAGTTAATACAGTTTCAGAAGCCAACCACTTTGTACCAACGTGCTTACCGAACAGAATACTGCAAAACATTTTAAACTAATGCCAACAGATATTGCTGTACATTAAACCCCTACCTTAAATGCAGTTTAGACACGTTTTTAACCGGTTTTGCTAAAAAAGGCATAGAAAAATGAATAGAGCAGGTGAAAATTATGGGCTAGCAGTACATACATGAGTGGTGACACTCATTAGACGACCAGTGAAAACTGATCATCGTCCTGAAGATGCCGACCGCAGTGTTTGGTGAAACGTCGACTTCGGCCCATCAGCCCGGAAATATATACTGCTAGTACAAATTCAGACACCGGCCGTGAAAGCCTACAGTTATTTTCACAATTATGAGGTTAACATGTATAACTCGATTTCGTCAAAATATGGATTTATCCGGTTTTCCACGCAAGCTCCTCAATTGAATATGTTACATTAAATGTACAAAGCTTAAAAGACAAATACGAAAACAAAATCTCTCAAAGTAAAAGCTACATTAAATGAAATTAAGTGCTCAAAAGTTTATCTGCCACATTCTGCAGATTTTTCAATAATGCCTGATTAAGGCTGCATTGGTTCCGTAAAATTTCTGGATATGCTAACACAAGCGATCCTAATAAGCTCTTTTAATTCTCCGACATTCTGAAAGGTGTATCGTAGACTACACCTTTTAAATGTCTCCAAAGAAAATAGTCTAAAGGACCTAAATCAGGAGGACCATTAGTACCTTTCCTTAGTTTCGGAAATACACTGCTCAGATGGCCGTTTACTATATTACTGAACAGGGGCGCTGTCTTGTTGAAAATACCTACCGCAAATCTAAATTAACATTCCCAAGCAAAAGATTAAGGTGCCGTTAAAAGAATATGGACCAATCAATTAGTCTCCCAATATTCCACGCCATTCTTTGGAAATTAGTTTCTCCCATTCAATGTTAATTTTGAGATGACCAGTAATGTGAATTAAGACGAGCTAGGAAATTTGAAATTTGTGAATAGAGCTCGATAAAATCTTCCATGATAAATTTCAGACTGCCATTGCCATCGTAAAACTCATGCACCAAATGAATTTTAAATAATTTGTATTTGTTGGATTTTAATATCTTATGAACTGAACCAAATGACATGGCACAATCTTCGGCACGTGTGAGAATTGCAGGCAGCGTTTGAGAATACACCTATTCTGTTGATTTCATTTGTCGCTGTTCTTCTTCGGTTTTCACAATGACCTTCAGCAAAACGTAAACATGATGTTAACAGTCACAGCACGAAAACGTCAACGAATGTCAAACTCAAACACACTTTGATGTGTTTTGTTTTCATTGAAAATTGCAAGAAATGCTGAAAAGTTTATTCTCTCGATAGTTCAGGAAGGGAATTATCTTACAACCACGATGTTTTAGCTCAGAATTTTTAATCATTAATTTTATTTTAAGCATGTTTCATCCAATATTCCAAGAATACTGGCAAATTTGGAAATTGTCTGCGCAAAGTGAGATGATTTCACTCCCTTTCTTCATTCTTTAAGGGAAACCAAAGAAGAAGAAACATGAGCACAATCTAGAACGCGTTTCTAAAATGTAACATTCATAATAGTTTCAAATGATTTCAGATCTTTCTGAGTTCAGTAAATACAAAACTATACTATATGATACTATTTTTGGATAATTTCTGTACCTTTCTCAAATCTCACAAACGGATTCGAGCATTTTACAGGGTTTGTCCCGGTATTCGCGGACCCCCACAGCTGATTCTTACGCGTTGGGGAGTATGGTTGCAAGCGGTTTTTTTTAACACTTCCAAGAAGTAAAATCTGTGATTTTACAATTCGACCCTGACGAAGCTACAGTTATTAGGGACAGTCAGAAAGGATTTCTAGATACTTCTGTTGAAACAGATTTAAAAAGTATTAGCAACTATTGTAAACGGTTACTAGACGCAATAGAGAAATTGCAAAATATTGGTTTGTCGTTAGTAGGATCAGTGCAAATCGTGGACGAAGTTAATACATTGCTTAACGGAATCAACAACGCAAAAACGGTTGTGTTATATCAAAGTTCGACATGTTTTAAAAAAAATCCTATTATACGTGATTAAGAAGACAAATGTATAGATTATTTTAATTATGCCCGTATTACCCTCTTTTGGGACTATCCAAAAAAGCTTCAGAGCTCTTAGCATCAAGACTGCACGAGAAAAACTTGCTTGAAAACGGAGCTAAGGTATCCTATTTTCGACCAAGAGAAAGTGTGTTTCTACAATACATTCGAAATGATGATGGATTTGTGTATTGCCATAACGTACATGGTTTAATGAAAGAGTTGGGAATTTCAGCCTATAACGCAACTGAATGGCGACTGTTTATCGATAGCTCAAAGCGGAGCTTGAAGTGTGTTCTCCTCCACAATGGAAATTTATTGGGTTCAGTCCCGATAGGCCATTCAGTTCGTTTGAGTGAAGAATGTGAAGACATAAAGAGAGTCATTGATTTGTTGCAATACCACATGCACCAATAGATCATTTGTGTTGACCTTAAAATGGTTAGCTTCCTTCTTGACCAGCAACGCGGATATACCAAGTATCCATGCTTTTTGTGTATGTGGGACAGCAGCGCTGGTGAGAAGCATTGGGTGCAGTCGAATTGGCTGCCACGATCTGACTTGAAATCTGGTGATCCAAACATTTTACGTCAGCCACTTGTCGACAGAAAGAACATTATATTTCCACCTCTTCATATAAAATTGGGTCTCATGAAGCAATTCGTTAAAGCTTTGCCAATTGAAGGAGACTGTTTCAAGTATCTCATTTCGGCATTTCCTAGTCTATCAAGGAAACATAAAGGCGGGTGTTTTTGATGGTCCACAGATTCGGCAGCTTGTTAAAGATGAACATTTCATCGGAACAATGTCAGAAATTGAAAAGAATACTTGGTTGGCATTCAAAAACATTGTTAAAGACTATCTTGGAAATACACGAGCACAGAATTACGCCAAAATTGTCCAGCAACTCTTGGAGAGCTTCAAACTGCTAGGTTGCATCATGAGCACCAAATTGCTTGTAAAACTTCCCGGAAAATCTTGGTGCAGTCAGTGATAAGCAGGGTGAACGATTTCACCAGGATTTGAAGGTCATGGAGGCACGGTATCAAGGTAGATGGGATGTACATATGATGGCTGACTATTGTCGGAGCATCAAGCGAGAATGTTCACAGATTAAACATTCCAGAAAAAGCTATAAGCGCCTTAATATGTAATTACCGCCCGATAAAAAAATAACTATTTGTATGAACACAATTTAACTTGCAGTAACTATTATAGCCTTTGTATGAATAAAATTATTCTTTATAAACAGTATATTTGGTAAGTTTTTACTTTATTTTCCTTTGAGGGTATCCTGTAGCTTAAAAAGTTGACGTGATTGACAAAAACTGCAGTTATTTTTGGATCCAGAGGCCAAAAGTTAGTTGAAGACAAGTCACAGATTTAAGACAACGAAATTGCTGTTCCCCAATGTAATCCGCGGCCCGGGCATGCGACTGATCCGATTCTGTTGCGAAGACCGATTGTGCCCGGTGTATCCATCAAACAGCGTCAAATAACACAAAAACCAAAATCAAAGACGTCAGAAAAATGAGCACTCAAAAAAAAAAATGACAGAGCATTAAAATAAGTATAAAAAAAATCTAAAAGAAATGATATAGTTCTTCCTTCCTATTAGCAAAAACAAAAATAAGCTTTGCCAGGAAAAAAATCTTTATTAAAAACGCTCTTCCCATCGACAAACAACAAAATAGGGCTTTGTTAATCAAAATTCCCCATCGCAAAAATAGCTACCATCACAAAAATCGAAGGAAGAGAAGAATAATAGCCACCAAAAACCAATCAAGTAATAGAATCTATCTTACCACGTTAGCGTATAATCCTAACAGGTGATCCAGTTCGCCCTTGAGCCTTTCAGTACCATCCAATATGGCCTGCCGATGCTCGTGGCTAGTATAGGCACTGTCAGTGAAGTCCTGAGTTCGTTCGAGGACAGCTTCTAAGGCGGTAGGTAATGTTTCATGGCACGAACTATCTAGCGTTACGCGGCTAAGCTCCAGATGGTGCTGTAGGTTGCGCATGCAAGAATAGACGGTAGACCTGTCCATGTCCAGCTCGTCCTTCTGCGCAGGTTGGTGGTTTTCGCCCGAATTCAGCACACCATCTTTGACTACGAAGTGAATGAGGTCCATGGCGCGACGCATCTGGCAGAAGACGGTGTCTCGGTTTTCCCTCGCCGTACTACTTTCTGGATGACGTAGGCAGACCTACGTGAATTAAGGGGGTAAATTATCACCTAAAAGCCAGAAAATTGGTTCTGTACGCCTGGAAATATTTGATAAAGGTACCTCAGGATATGTCAGTAAAGATGGCGACAAGAAATCACTTGGAAATCATAGTGAAAAACAAAATTTCTGCTATATAGTGTAGCTATAAGTTCTGCAATTTTTATTCAAATTAGATGAACGGGGGTTCGTTTGAAAGGAGATTAAAATTTGATTTAAAGGTCACAATTACTAGGTACGTTGATAAACAGAGTTGCCCACTAACGCCAACGGGCAGTGGCGGAGGTTCGATATAACCTTCAGTATAACTGCCGGTCTCAACCAGATCTATTGTGTATACATGTACGCTGCCGTAAATACTATTTCGTAGTTCTACGTTTGTTTTAAAAATGTTGCCTACGTCGCGAAAACGACCAATGTTGGACAAAGTTACAGAATTTATAGCAGAAATGCCTGACCTAAATTATGATGGCGTTAAAATTCAGTGTGTAGTTTGTAATATCCCTTTAATGTGTTGGTCCAAAAGGGATTGTCTACGTCAAGTAAATAGTAAACAGCATTCTTAAAAAAAAATTGCACACGTCACTATGACAAATTTAAATTAAATTTATGATTTATTACCTTTATTGCATGTAATCTACCGCTTAATTTACTAGACAAGGAAGCATATGTCTTCTTTTGGAATAAATATTCGGACTGCAAATTATCAAGTCGGGCATCGTTACAAAGAATTGTGCCATTTGCTCGTGAACATGTTGAAAAAAGAATTAAATCGTAGTTGAAAGATAAAAAACTGTGGTTATGTGTGGACGAAGCAACAGATCGTAAAAAACATTCTGTGGTTAATGTAATGGTACGTACAGTGGAACCACATCAATCGTCATCTTCAATTCTATTAGCTTCCAGACGAGTACAACAATGTACTGCCGAAGTAATTTGAAAGTTAGTGTTAAATACATTGGAAAAGTTTGAACTTTCAACAAACCAACTGTTGATGTTTATAAGTGATGATGCCGCAAACATCCTTTCTGTAGGCCGGTCTCTTAAAAAACATTGTGCTAACTTGTTACATATTACGTGTAAAATTTATGCCTTCAGTCATGTGCATACAAAAGCAGTGTTTGTCAAATCTCCCAAACGTATTCGCAAATTTCACAGACTGTGCCTCCGTATGCCTGAGTCACCAGAACCTATTCTTACACGTTGGGGAACATGGTTACAGGCCGCGTTTTATTATCATAAATATTTTGCGAATATTAAGAACGTGGTTTTACAATTCGATCCAAAGGAAGCTGCGGCTATCAAGGAAAGCCAGTCTAAATTCAAGATAGTCAGGTTAAAACGGATTTAAAAACTATTCAGAACAATTACTTCGGACTAGTGGAGGCAATAGAAAAATTACAAAATCCTTCGGTGTCGTTAGTAGAATCTCCGCGAATAGTGCAACATGTTCACGCACAGCTATGCGCGGTAGAAGACGCAAAAAATGTTTGTGTTCTAGAAAGGTTTGAAAGTGTTTTAGAGAAAGATTCTAATTTTGGCACATAAAGACAAATTTGTGAAGGTGCGTCAACAGAACCGTTAAGTTGTTCCAAGGATTATTTTAATGACGCAACTATAACGTCACCAGATTTAGAACGCTCGTTTTCTGCATATAAACACACTTTTTCCTCACGCCGTACCCGGTTTGCCGAAACAACTGTGGAAACATATCTAATGTTGCAGATATTTAACAGACATTATTCACTTTGTGATTTCACGGAAGACTCTTCTGACGGTAAGTGTTTGAGCACGTATTATATTTTATTTCTGACCATTTATTTTATGTAAAGTTTTTTGCGCCCGCCACTGGTTGTTGGCACAAATTGAGCAACTCTATTGATAAACTTCAAATGTAAATTTGAATAACTGTGAACCTTAGTAAATATCAAACGTGATTTTAAGTTTCAATCTTGAATTTAATTATCAAATGTATGTACACAAAACTATCAATACCGCAGCTTAGATTTTTCTTCGACCGAAATCACTTTCAAATCGAACTGAAGAAAAATCGCACCGCATTAAATTAAATCTCTTTTATCTTGCCGTCTTTCCACGCCAAACGAGGAAAAAAAAATAAATAAAACGACCCCATCTCGACGCGTCATCAAGAATAATAGCTCTAGTCTCTATGTAGTCCTTTCGCTACCACTCCCATTTCTCTCCCTCCTTCAAATAAACCACCTACGCCGCGGTACTTCAGCTATACGTTGGAACTTACTTTGCTGGACGTAAGGAGCATCATGGTCGACCGTTCCAAGACCTGTCTGGCGGCGGCCATCTGCGCCCGCCTCCTCTCGTCCTTCAGGTCGTTCTGGCGGTCGCCGGTGAGATGCGCCAACTCGACCATTTCCGAGCCGAACTGACTGAACGCCTTCACAAACTCGGTGAAGTTGTTCACCGACTCTAACCTGTCCAGACTGCGTTGAACCTGATAGGTACGATGTATAGAAACGAAATGGAGAGAGAAAATAGAGATTAGAGGAATTACCATTCGCTGATAAATTGAGAAACGTATTAGCTAATAGGTAAAGTGTGTGGGGACGGAATGGGATTCTAGAAATTTAATTTAGATAGCTGCAAAATACACTAAATTGTTTTTTTTTTTTTATGAAAAAGCCTGCGTCATTTTTTACGGTTTTTAGATAATTTGGAAAGGCTTTATATTTTTTCGTTTTACTGCTTTCCTTGTGTTTATGAAGTTGGTCATATACGGAATTTCTTTTCCAGGGCTTGTAATTTTCTAATAATTAATTTAGAAAAAAAAGTCCTTCCTACAAGAAACGTCCGTTAAAGTTTAGGGATCTTGATATAAAAAAAAAATTAAAAAATACACAGTAAACATAATTTAATGAAACATTTTACAAAAATTTACGATTGTATCTTGTCATTTCGTTCATTGTCATGTACGATTTTAAATTTACATTGTTAGTTCAGTCTTGCTGCTGATGACGATAGCTTGGCTATCGAAACGTGCGTCCAGTACGAATTAAGTGTTGTGGTAAGGGTTTTAGTGAACTGTTTTATTGTCATGTACTTCTAGAATCCATTGAATCAGATTACGAAAATAATGTATTTTTGTCAGCAAGCTTGAAATGAGCAAAAGTAAATCCATTCATAAATCTGAAGACTGCTGAATGTCCTGGCGTACATCGCTCGCTACACTAAATGACTGAATATTGAAGAAGAAACGGAAATTTTTCGTGCTAAATATGGTGATAAACAATTTTCTTAATAGTATTTTCAACACCATTAGAAATAAAAAGAGTAGTCCCGCCACAACTAACACTTTAGCTTTTAATAACATTGAATATTCTAACGCATTAGATAAAGTTAAGGATTTTTCTTTATACTTTTCCAGTGCTTTTGGAGAACTAGCGCAATGTACTATCAAAATCTCAAATAACTCTGGTATGAGTTCCGACGATATTGGTTTAATCACTAAGAGAGATATCCGGTCTGCTATTAACAAATTAGAACCTAATACATCGATAGGTGTTGATGATATTCCAGCTTATATTTATAAATGTTGTGCTGATTTTTTTATTTCGCCTCTTACCCACATATTTAAATTATCTATCATGAACAGCACATTTCCAGACGATTGGAAATTTTCTAAGGTTTTGCCAATATTTCAATCTTAATGACCAATTGTCGTCCCATCTCAGTTTAAAAAGCATGGTTTTCTTAAAGGGAGATTCATTGAATCGAATTTATTAGTATTCTCGAATGACATTTCAGATGGACTTCTTGATAATTCCCAATTAGACGTAATTTTCAGATTTATATTATATATTCCTTGAAAAAAATTCATAGATTTGGATTTTCACATAATCTTTTGAATTCTTTTAGGTCTTATTTATCCAATCGTAGACAAGTAGCGTTCTTCGAAGGTGCTTACTCGGAGCACTTTTTATCTCTAACGGGAGTTCCCCACGGAAGTAATCTGGGACCCTTCTTGTTCTTATTATTTTTTAATGGCATTGTAGATGTACTTGAATATTCGAAATGTTTACTTTATGCTGATAATTGCGAAATTTATAGGAGAATTACAAAGTGAAAAAAGTTACCATGCTTTTTAAATCATCAATTGAATAGTCTTTTTCTTACTCGCAAGATTGCTGTAAAAGATCTTCCATTCATCTTTTCGATTCTCTGAACATATACGAATGACGACTGCTGATGCTTGTCTAAGTTTGGGGTTTATTAGGCGTAATAAAATCTAAATTCACTAATTTTATATCAATTATTTCTCTATATAATGCACTGATAAGATCCACAATGGAATTTGCGTCCACAGTTTGGTCTCTCCATGTAAGGAAGGGTAGTGATGTTCTAGAAAAAGTACAAAATAAATTTCTCTGCTATCTTTATTACAGAAAATATAGCCAAAATCCACTCTTTCAATCATACTTTAACATTCGCAAAGAGTTTCAGTTGATGTTTGTTTTGCCCTGGGCAATTGTCACAAAATATCTTTGGTTTCTTAATATTCGCATAAATATCTAACATAGTTGACAGTATATGCAGAAAGCTATCATAAGCTTTATTCGCTTGTTCTGCTTGAAATACTGTAGATCGCCCTACAATCATTAATCCCACCTTTAGCGAGTGCAAACCATCAGGCAAAATAGACCTTTTTTCCCATTCTTAGCTTCTTAGAAGAGACTTTCTAAATTGGGCATGACACTTACTGAGCAAAGTGGTCTGAAAGATCAGATTTGCTGCTGAATCTGCTCTGCTGCTTGTGCAACGTCAGAGGCGTATCGCGCAAAAGTAGGTACGTGAGATACAGTATTATTAAAAAGAAAAGCATTGCTTATGTTGCAGTTTTACCCGGCTTACCGGGGCAGTAGTATTTTGTCGCAGTGAACATCAGGACGTCAATAAAAGGTAAGAGTATATTATTCTTTAATAACGACGTTGCACCCGTTTGTCGAACCTTAGTTATTATCGTTGGTTCATCTATGGATTTATGTAAATTGTAAATTTTAGAAGTATCAGCGAGTCTGCTGGCCTGTCTATCTCTTTTGCTTAGATCAATGTTAAAATCCTCCACTAATAAGAATTGTCAAATTTGCTGGTTGTTGCTCTAAAATGTCTTCCAGACATACAAAGAATTCTTCAATGTTACCTGTTGGAGGCCTTTATTATTATTGTACTACGATGTTGGTTAAATTACCAAAGATGTAGTAATTTTTCCCGTTGATCACAATGGTATCGAGAAAAAAAAACAATTGCAGATCGCATTTCAGCGCTAACTTGAATTGTTTATATTTGCTAAATTGAACACCTGTATATTTTTTCAATTATATCAGTAGAGTTTGTTAAAAAGGTGGTACCGGCAGTGGCGCGCCGAATAAAAGTAGGTACGTAATATATGTACAATATTAGTGAAAAATAGTACCTTTTCCTGTCATCTTGATGTCCACTGTGGCAATTGGCAACCGCCCTGGTAACCTGCATTGAATTGCAACACCAGCAACGCTTCCACTGCCGATTCATTCAGCCGTCGACGGTGTTGTGAATACGTTGTCGTATACTTCAAAAATGATCGTTCGACATCCAGTAAAGTAAGATTTGCAAATGTCAGATATTCCTCTTCCTCATCTGGGCACTACTGATTTTCAGTTATAGACCGAACCTTTTGTAAATCGGGATTTTTCGTTAAAATTGCACCAAATTTTTGAGCAACATCGACTCCTATAGTATTCGTCAAGTTTTCTAGAGCGGCTTGTAAATTATTTATGCAATTTAATGCGTCTCGCGCAGATAACTGTTTTCTAATTGCTCAATAGCTTGTGCAACTTCAGAATAGTTTATGGAAATTTAATCTATTTGCTGTTGAACGTCCGAATTGGAAAAAAGTTGCTGACTATCTCGAACTGCTGCAGAATCATTTGAATTAAATTTCAAGATGACATTTTTCACTTGGGAAAAATATTTCTGATAGTAAGATACTGCCTGGAGCCATGTTCCCCATCGCGTTATTACAGGCTGAGGTGGTGGTTGTAATTTCGGACACAATTGTTTGAATACACGGATGTGTTTGGGAGATTTGATGAACACTTTTTTGGTAGATGCTATTAACTTATCCATCATCGGATACTTCTTTCGAATGGTTTCTGCTACGAGGTGACATGCGTGTATGAGGCATGTTATGTGAAGAAGAGTCGGAAAGCATATTTTCAACATCCTACCAACTCTCAGCATTGTTGCGGCTCCGTCAGTAACGAACATTGTGACTTGAGTTCCTGTGGTACAAAATTCTCTCAACGAATCTTCTATTATCTTGATAATGGTTTCTGCATTAGTTTTCTGAATCCTTTGAATTACCGGATAACAACAATGAAGCTGGTGGACCATCACGTTTTAAAGGACGCGCTACAATATGAATGACGCTGTGTTTCTGAGCATCAATTGTTTCATCCACACATAGGCAGATTTTCTTATTTCTCAACTCGTCTTTTATAGATTCCTTTACTGTACCTTGCACACGTGGCAAATTGTATCGTAATTACATAGATGTTGGCAGCTTCCATGAGGGAACGGACTTAGCCCAAAAAAGACGAAAGTGTTCATTAGATACTAGATGTTGTGGGATGTTGCACACACTTAACAAAAAAATATAAAACCATATAAAAATTGCCAGTATAGAATATTGTTTCTTAAATTCAATACATGACGTTTACTTTTACAATGTTTTCTACATTCAAACCTATCGCGATTTAGCAATACGCTATTGCATATTGTGGAATAAACTTCTATATTCTAATCCAGGAAAATAACTGTGATATTTATTCACATTCGAAGGGAACGTTACACCCTTTGGGCGTCCCATCTCCGCGTACTTATTTGGCGTGCAGCGTGCAACGTACTGTCGCTTTGAACTCTCTCGCGGTACTGTCGAGATCGACTACGAGTTGAAAATTGCCACTACCCACGCCGCTACCGCTACGCTACTGCCATCCGGTACCACCTTTTTAACAAACTCTAATTATCAGATAGGAAATGAAAGCCTGCATAAAATATCCTTGTAGTACTGTAGCCCTAAAATAAAAGGCAAAAGAGATACGATGACATTTATATTTATTAAATTTATAAAAAGTTATACCTATTGTAATGTTATGTTATGTTTTGTTTTTCATTCTAGGGCTATAATACTATAAAGATATTCTACGCAAAATTTCATTTCCTATCGAATAATTGAAAAATATTCAAGGTATTCCTGCTGAAATGCGATGTGCAATTGTTTTTTCTCAATACCGTTGTGATCAGCGGAAAAATCACTACGTCTTTGATTGAAATAACAAGAAAGTTAGCAATAGTGTAATATATTAACTAAAACATTTTTTAATTTTACAGCAATACTACATTCATATACATAATTCTTTGCTTATTTGTTTCAGGGAATGTATGTAGTTCTTCATATGGGATGTCATCTTTAAGAAATATGCAAGATAACCGAGTACTCTAGAATAGCAAAAAAATGGTTCGAAGCCCGAAATATGTATGTTTCCTTTTTGTTTTAACAATCGCTCAATTAAAGCTAACGGATTAATATATTCACATTATCAATAAATACTAGGATTTCACCTAATTTATATAGAATACTTATCTTAACTTAACGTTTGAATTGAAAAGAAAAACATACCTTATCTTTGGCAAGTAAAAGCTGTTTAACTACGACTATATCGGCTAACAACAAGACCCGAGTGACAGCACCGAGTAAACATCTGGCAGCTCGAACGAGGGCACTTCTATCCGATACGGTTTCACTTTCAACTTCTTCGCAGATTCGTTCGATCGCACCACCTAAAAAGAGAGAACGTCAAATATAGCGTTTAAAAATTAATTCCCGCGGCTTCCCGCGGCCCTAGTTGCTATGGCAACGGTACAACACCTGACCAAACAAGCAATCACAGTCCAGCCGGTGTATATGCATTTGGGATGCGTAATTTCCGCATCCGGTCTTATTAAAATAAAACTAGATGCAGAAATTCGCGAAAAATGCGCTAAGAGCGATAGTGTTGTTTAGTACAGATTTTTCCCGCATTTGTATGTAGTGACAAGTAACTGTGTAAGTATTAACGTAATTTTAAGAAGTGGATAATCGACTTTCTCTGGAGCCTGTTAGCAATTCCTTCTTCCTTTTTCAAAGATCATTACAAGTTAAAGGTAAAATTTTATCATATTGTTTTTACAATCGCGCCCCTCTCATCGAAAGGTCACGAACCGCCACTGCAAACAACATAAATTTCCAACTTCCTCATGATTTAAAACACGCCAGAACTGATTACACTCCCAACAAAATTGTAATATATTCTCGCTTCAGCCGTAAAAACAACGAGGAAAAAAAACGAGCCACAAAAACAAAAACAACGAATTCGTAACCCGGACCAGGATGGTAATTTCCCACATGACACGAAAGAGGGCGCTGGAATATCAGTCAAGCGTAGACAAAAGAAAACCAGGCATAATAAACAATGCAATTTGTTCGGTGAAACACAATTGGACTACGCGTTGTACGTGCGTGGGTTAGATTGCAAAAAAAAAAGGTAATAAATTCTCGAAACGGAATGCGATATCAAAACGCCAAATTAAAAATACCTTTCGCGAACTCGTTTCAAGCTTATAGAGCAGTCGACTTACACGAATTCTTATCTTCTAAACATTCCGGTGGAAAATCTTCTTTACGTTTGTTGTTCTCGTCCTGCATTAAACGAAAAATTTTGCACCATTGGCACTGGAAAGTAACTGTGAGAAGATTGAGTTATATAGAATAAAATGGATGCGTCGAAATCCGTGCAATCCACGTAATGTTGGCAAATTATACGCATTCTTTTCTAAATACGTGTTTTTAGGTAGTAGGGTATCAAAGATTAATTCCACAAAAAACGGGTTTGTGTGACGAAATCTTATATGTATACACGTAATATGTTGTAAATACGTCACGTTACCGTTTGATGCGCTACCGCCTTGGAAATTATTAAAAATAAACACTTGTAGATGTACGCTAACGTCAATAAATTTGGTCGCACAAGTGTATTATAAAATAGAGGTGGTAATTTTGAAACCTAACAGCTGCTCGTATTAAATCAGAAATCATCTTATTGCTTGGCATAATTCTACAAAAATACTAAGTACTTAGAGAAGAATAATAAAAAGAACTATGTTATAGTAATGCATCGTGCCACAATAGCAACGAAGGTAAGAGTAAAAGTAAAGCGAACCCAAAAAGAGGAATACATCTAACGTCATATACGCAAAAGGACTATTTTCCTTGGACGAGTCATTACGCGGCATTTGAAAAATAGGGATGGAATGATGTCAGCAGAAACCGCAATACCATGCCAAACTTTTATTAGGTCTTATTGTTTTGTTATTCTACACAGAGAAATAAAGTTCTTGATTCAAACAAATATGCATTCAGTCATTCAAAAATGTTTGGCGTCCCTATCTTGCTTTGCTTTATCGCTAGATAGCGATTGTCTACTTCCACAGCCAATTTTGATGAAATGAAATCCAATTCCGATGAAAGGAAGTTATAGAAATAGCATGCGAGAATTAATGCATTGACGCTACCAGCTGAATGTATTTCGAGGACTTTATGACTTAAATGCTGACTAACACCATAAATATGACGAAATTCACTAACGATTTACTTAATAATGTTCGGGCAAAGAATTAATTTATGAAATTATGTTTGAAATACCTTTGTCTGTTTTAGATGAATTTTACATTAATTTTGACGATTTACAGGATTAGTAAAATAAAAAGAAGGGTGGATTTGTCCGTGTTACCCCACGATCGTCGTTATCTGGACTTAAATTAAATTCATAGTACCCCCGCTCCAAGGTTAGTTGGCGTGGGGGGGATGGTGACTTGGAAAATTACATTTTTACCCGTAAGAGGGACTTTTCATTACAAATGGGTGGCGGGCCAGGCTTTTCCTAGCCCGTGCAGTGCTCTAACCTGAACACCTTAATCGTTCTAGATTGACAGCCGATGTTGTTGTTGTAAATATTGAATATTACAGTATATATGTCATTTTAATTGTACAAATTGTAGCGATGGCGTCGACATCGAAAGAAGTTGGCGTTAAAGGAAAAGTTATCCACAGCCAAGGCAGAGAAATTATCGCCAATATTTTGAAATTTATGAAACACGGAACAGAAGACGATAGTCTTCCCTTCAAACATTACAACGCCAGATTACTTGCTGCGACAGGTATATCTGGAAAAAACATACAGAAGTATTGCGGAAGAGTGTAAGGACGTACATTCAGGAAAAGCTACCTATTTTTCTACTTCTCATAAGGAGATGCCATATAAAGGATGGATACGATACTGCAACAATTCGGTCAATTATTCATGACTTTTACATTCACCAAACGAAACATCCCACTTTAAAAAGTATTTGGTGTGGTTTACTAGGGACAGGTAAAAAGTATATCTTTTAGCATTTTCGACGACACCTTCTTCGATCTTATATTTATCTCTACAAATAAGGAAAATATCGCTTGCAACATAGAATCTGGGACACACGGTATACCGACTTACAGTATTAAATTGAAGACGTGTCCTTTGCCGCATCGAATGTCGTAAAATCGTAAATATGAAAAACTGGAAATCAATTTTGCTTTGTACGTATTCGCATCCTTGCAGTAGTATCGTTCTTTTTGGCACTGTTCCCGTTTCCGTCACTTCCTCTGGCGCTTTCTAAATGTTGCGCTATTAAAACGAGAGCGAAACGTTTCTCGACCTACATTCGCAAGCTTTGCTGTTATCTTTTATACGATTTTTTTCTTCAAAACGTTTTTACGATTCATGAGAGACGAGTGGAGACCGTATCTTTCATGCAATATTATGCAGAGCACAAATTTAACTTGTGGCAACTCTGGATTGACAACAGGCAATTTCACCAGATCTATACATTTTTTTTTTTATAATTTTTAAACATATTTCAGCGAGCTTTAGAAACATAAATATATAGAAGTTTGAAGTACAGGTAATGTGGTGGTTTTGGGAATCTGATATTACCAATTTTTATAACCTACACGCAGAGAAACGGTTTCCAGCAACAAGATATTTGATTTTCTTGCAAAAATCAATCTCTATTCAAGAAAATATTTTTATTACAAGACTATAAAAATGTTTAATATAAGCAAGAATTTTCTTGAAATTTCATTTGTATTAAATAAATATTTTCTTGGGGTTAGAAAATCAAAAAAAAATCCAAGGCAGTAAAATGATAAATGTGTAAGATTATATACAAAACATATATATATTGCAATGGGATGTTCCACGTGAAAAACGTATGTTTAAATGTTACTAAATCCATTCCAATCAATATTGTATCAAAATTCGCTGATATTAGATTTTAATAGAGTTTGATGCGGAACTTGAATTATTTTCAATCAATATTCAAGTTCTGACATTTTGACCATTTATATCAATCTTTAATTAAAACAAAAAAAAAGACAGTTAATGATATGTTACAGGGGATAATCAAAATTCCAGGTTATTTTAAGTTATTTACATTTTAAAAACATTATTTGTACGCACACAAAAAACACACTGTATTTAGAAATAACTGTCAAAATCGCTTACGTCACCTGCGACACCGAATTCGGTCTCAAAAACATCAAAATTAAATATCAAGTCGTTAGATTGGCAATGCCAAGGACGACCGAAAAACAGAAGTTAGCAACGTAAACATTCTGACAGAAAACAAATATTTTTTGACTGATGTATTTAGAAATTGTATTATAAAAATTAAATCTCGCCGAAATTATTAATTCGAATGTATTGAAAAGCTGTAAAAGTAAAGTATAAACAATCACGAACAATTATCAAGAGTATTACATCAATCGAGGAATTTTAAGAAGTAATCCAAAGAAATTTCATTCAAGAAGATGATCAAAAGGGGTCTAAAACAAGAGGAAGAAGGAACCATAAGGATTATATATACACACACATCAAACACCCATCACAACATTAACTGTAAGTAATTTTAACAGATAAATTTAATTTTTGTAAGTGAAAAATTTAAAATAAACATAGAACTTATTATTTCCCTATTCAAATCTTTTAATCATTATTTGTAACATCACAATATGTATAAATCATGGATTAGTAAACATTACACGGATTGCTCAATACCACCGATTTATCTGCTTAAGGTCAATGCATACGTGACGTCACATACATTCTTTATTGTTATCTTTTATTGGCGTTAATAAAGGTTTAAATATTCAATTTCTTCCGTAACTTTTGTAATTAATGGACTATGGAACGATGACTTCAGTTCCAATCCCCTGTCTTAACTTTACGACAGGTGTTTTAAAATATTTTTTTTTCAATTGATCTAATGTGACTTTGTGTGAGGAATACATATTAGTGGTAGTTGAAAACAAAGTTCACTCTCTGACAATAACCCCTTTAATAAATCATGAGCGACCGGTTTCGGGATAATTATCCCATCAGGCTCGATTATTATTAGAGCCCGGTAACAGGGAGCCGTGCCATAGCCGTACCTGCCTAGTATACAAAAACAATAGTAAGAAAATAGAAAAAAAATAACAGAACCAATACATAATTATAATATGTGAAAAGTGTGTGAAACATTCACCATTTTAAGCAGCCTTGGCTACGGAACAGTAAAACTAGAAGCTCCATTATCAGTATTAACATCATATGGATAAGAGTGGCAAAAAGTTGACACTATTAGATGTGTTTCCACAGTTGTCTCGGTGAGCGATGTTCGCCGTGGTGAGAAAATGAATTTATATTTTGAAAAAGAGCGTTCAACATCTACCGATGTTATACATGCATGATTAAAATACCCTTTGTACTTAGTCAGTGGATTATTCGATACACCATCACAAATTTGTTTTAGTGTGCTAAAATAGGGATCTGTCTGTAGCACACTCTCGAACTTTCCTAAAACGCGACTATATTTTGCGTCATGTATAGTCAGTAGCTGTGTATGCACTCCGTCCATAATTTGCAAAGCCTCCAAAAATGATAACGATCTATTTTGTAATTGGTCTATTGCGTCAGCTAATCCTTTATAGTAGCTACGAATATTTTTTAAATCTGTTTCAACGGAAATATCTTGAAATTTTGACTGGCTCTCCTTAATAGCTGCAGCTTCGGCAGGATTGAATTGTGCAACAACAGCTTTTACTATTTTGAAATGTTCAGCATAATAAAAGCTGCCTGCAACCATGTTCCCCAACGTGTAAGAATTGGCTCCGGTAGTTGACGAATACCAGGACACTCTGTGTGAAATGATCGCAGGCGTTTGGGAGATTTCAAAAATACTTTTTTTGTGCTTGCTATTAATGCATCTACCTCGGGAGAGCATTGTCGAATGGATTCTGCCACAAGATGTAAAGCATGCACTTTACACGTAACATGTAAATACTTGCAACCATGTTCAAGAAGAGATCGGCCTACCGAATGCATTATCGCTGCGCCATCGCTTATAAACATCAACACTTTATCTTTTGAAATTTGAAATTTTTCCAACGTACAACCGTAAATGCTGCAGCAGTACATTCTTGTAGTCTTCGGCTAGCTGGTAACAGTGGTAATGTAGGTATACTAGGGTCTAGTATGCGTACCGTAATATTTACAATTGAATTTTTTTTATAGTCTGTTGTCTCGTCAACACATAACCAAAGAAACTGTTTTTTCAATATGCGTTTCATTTTCTTTTCCACGTCATCGCGTACAAATGCAACATGCTTACGTGCCGTTTTCTCCGTTGGCAACCGCAACTCGGGATTGTACTTGTCCCAAAATTCCTTAAACGGTTGTTGATCAAGTAAGCCTAGTGGCAAATTACATTTTATCAACATAAGAATTACATAAAAAAAAAAAAATGCACTTCTCAGTGGCATGCCCAATTTTCGTTTTCTATGCTGTGGGGAATTTACGTGCCTTGTACAGTTCCACTTCTTATTTGACATCAAATGTATTTTGCACACTTTACAAACTATCTTACTCCCGTTATAAAACAAATCGGGAAAGTCGGAAATAAACTTATTTACTGTGTCTTGAGAGGGTCGTTTTTTAGCCTTCGACATGTTCACTAAAAACTACAATTAATAACTACATCTGTAGCAATAAAAAGCAATAAAAGCAACTACAATTAATAACTACGTCTATATCAATAAAATCAACACGCCCTATCCACTATCTAGTGCTAAACTGAACTGAGTGATGATGATTTGTCGTGTCGTATCATAATCGACCAGCTCTCCCCGCCCACCTAAACACAGTCACACCGCCGCTGGGATTGCTCTCCAGTTACCGGGCTTTTATTATTATTTATTTTTTAGACACACCTCCACCACCACCATATTCATTAATAAAAGTAAAATTAATTCGTAGAAGTAGATCCTGGAAACCGGTTTTACATTTGGTTATACATTGTGTATCTACTATATTTTATTTTAGATTATGCTGTACAATAGACAATATTTTCAATTTTTTTCACATTATTAAAAAAAGGCGGCTTCCGCTTGTCAATAAATGTCAGATGTATTTTGAAGCTTCGATCTTGGGCCAACAATGGACCAACAGTAGGCCAACATAAAAAATAATTCAAGTAGAAGACATGACCTTCTCGATTACGTCATTCTATGATCATATTGTATTTATCTTTATTCATTGTACAGTCCCTGGTCATCGAATCACTTCAAAATATTATTATTTAATTACATATAACATACAAGTAAGTATAATTTGAACATATGTTTACTAATATTTGCTTGTTCCTCCTCTGTGCTTTATTATTTCCTCAATCCTTTTTGGCATACTGCCAATGTAGCTTTTTACTGTTTTCTCGATTTCGTCGCTATTATGCCATACATCTTCAATATGTTGTTGTAATTCTTCTTTTGTAGTTGAGTTTCGGGTACTTACGATGTTTTTTAAGAGATTCCACACATTTTCAATTTATGTCTGGTGAATTGCCTGGTCAAGATAGTACACGCAGATTTTTAGATTCAAGGTACGGCGTTGCACTTTTTGCCTTGTGACACGGTGCATTGTCTTGCATGAAAGTATATGGTCCTTGAGTAGAATCCAATGAATCTAAACCTTTTTATATTGTTTTTGTTCCATTGTTCCGTTAACGAAATATAGTGGTTCCGGTCCTTCTGTCGTAATACACGACCAAATCATTAGAGATGGGGATGTTTCATAGGCTTAAACCTCATGCGTACATGTAAACATCTACTTCGTATATGTACGATTTAAAATATTGAAATGCCATTACGACCAATTTAGTCCGTTTATTCCATCGATGAGGTTCCCATCGCTCGTAATTTTGCTATCAAGGATTTAGGCGTCATCTTTGACCGCCAACTGAGTTTTGCCCAACATAATCGCGATATGTGTACATCCGCTTCCAAGTCACTTGGCTTCCTCGTACGCATATCCAAAGAATTTACGGATCCATTAGCGTTAAAATCATTATACAATAGGTTTGTTCGTTTGTCTTGTTCGTGTTAGTTCTAGAGTGTGATTGGATTATGATCACGTGATCGTTTTGATTGCTCAGAACTACTCTAAACGGATACAAACGAACAGTACAAATTGGTATCTATATAGTATACATAACCTAAAAAATTAAGAATGGGGGCAAATGGCAATCACGATAGCATTAAAAAATCATTATTTATTAATTGTTGTATTTCACTTTCAATGATTACAACGTATGTCATTTTGTATGAATATGAAGTAAAGTTGGGTTAGGCAAATACTGGAATGACAGCTGCACTGAACTACACAAACTTACTCCACTTCCTGAGAAGGTGTAACATATACAAACGAACATCGGATTGCCAGTTTTTTTTTACAAACGAACGCGCAATTTAGAAATTCGAGCTACTCCGTATTGCACTAATTGACAAACGAACAAACCTAATGCATTTGTGAGAAGCAAGCTGGAGTATGGTAGTGTTGTTTGGTATCCGTATTACGAGGTGCATTGTCGACTTGTTGAGAGCATTCAGAGGAAGTTTTTGAAGTATTTGTCCTTCAAGATGGACGGAGTATATCAGGAGCGCGGCGTTGACTATACTTTGTTGTTGGAGCGTCATATGATGGAACCTCCTTTGAGTGCGCGTAGAGCTAATGCTAGTGCGTGTTTTGTATTCAAATTGATTAACAACGAAATTGATTGTCCAAACTTGTTAGAGCGTTTGCAGTTCAATGTGCCAAGGTTATCGTCCAGATATTGCGATACTTTTCGTGTTCCGTCATATAGAACTAATGTCCTGCGTAAAGCGCCTCTTGTGCACGCTGTCATCAATGCCAATTTGATACGATAGCTGTTAGTATATGCCGTCACACATTTACTATTCGATCTTTATTGTTATGTCCTGTGTATATATATATCTGATATATCTACAGTTTATGTTTACTTTTATAGTTTGTCCTGTAATGGAATGATGTCTGTTGGACAAATATATTATTATTATTATTACTATTATTACTATTATTACTATTATTACTATTATTACTATTATTACTATTATTACTATTATTACTATTATTACTATTATTACTATTATTACTATTATTACTATTATTACTATTATTACTATTATTACTATTATTACTATTATTACTATTATTACTATTATTACTATTATTACTATTGTTACTGTAAACATCGAAACGCGCGTTTGTATACGGTGGATAGGTAATGGCTTTTACGTTTCAATTAATTGCCCTATTTCCATGGCCAGAAACTGTACGTATAAACATGACCTCAAAATGTCAACAAAACGCGACGATTACCTCTTAATGACATTAACATTATCTCTTAGACTCTACTAAATAATTTATTACTTAAAATATTTCCCACACAAATACGTATATTTCGCTATAAAACCGGTAGTTTATATTCCGCTCCCTTGTTTATCAACGTTCCTTATACAACCATACTAACACATGTGTAAATATGTAAGTAAATAGCCCTATTCCCCCACAGCGCGTTCGTTTTTTTTTGAGGTTGTTGTACGCATTCGACACGTTTTACGAGGGTAATATTTTCAGCCGACTTATCCAGCAAGAGCGCTCGAACCTCAAACGATCACAAGGAAAAAGAAAAGCGGTACGCTGAAAATACGCAGAAGGAATCAAGGTAGAAAGCAGATAAGGCGCACTTGCACCGAGTGCATGATCTATAGCCCTGTCAAGATTGAAGTATTAATGCTACGTGGAAACATTACTCAACGATAAGCTCTTAAGAGAGCTTGAGAATTCTCGGAACTTTTCTTCATTTGGAATATTCCGAAATCTGGAAAATTTTGTTATACATACGAAGGGGAATCGAATAAATACCCGTGTTTGAAGATAGGAGGCGTTACTGAGGGATTATGACAGCACTATCGTGCATTGCGACTTTACAAACGGCGCCGCACAAAATTTAGGGACAGATTCGTAGGTTATATAATGCGTAGGTTATATAATGCGTAGGTTATATAATGCGTAGGTTATATAATGCGTAGGTTATATAATGCGTAGGTTATATAATGCGTAGGTTATATAATGCGTAGGTTATATAATGCGTAGGTTATATAATGCGTAGGTTATATAATGCGTAGGTTATATAATGCTCAGTAATTCGCTTTCTGTTTTTGGATGGAAAAATTTACGAAGAAATTAAAACGAAGTTGGATGCTGTCTATGGGGACCTTTCGCCATCTATGACAACTATTAGATATTGGTTTAACGAATTCAAACATGGCCGTACCTCGGTTTTTGATGAGGAGCGAACACAGAGAAAAAAGTTCTTGAACTTCAACATAACATTTGACATAATTTTGTTAAGTCAAGCGGTGAGATGTAAATGAAGAAAATAGTAAGTAAGTAGAATAATGGATTTATATATTTTTGCTATTGGATAACTAATGTTAAAATTTCTGTATAAAATAATAATAAAATAGTTGCCGCAGATTGGTGGATATCAGAATTACTGTTTATATTAGGGATTAGCTAGAATTAAATCAATCTCTCCGATATCGTTTTCAAGGCCAGTAACACCAATGTTGGTAGTTTAAATAAAATGCGATTCAATTCACCACACACTTAACAATACTTTGGTCTTTCCGTTTTCATATTTTGTAACTAATATGTCAGTATATTTCCTCCTTTTCTGATGTAACAGGTATTTCGGCAAAGGCATGTTGGGGTATCTGCTATTCTATCTCCTACCCTTTTTTGTCATAATACCTAGCACCGTTCTAGCACCCAACCGTACAGTTATCCCTGTCACTCGTCCACGATTCTCAGGATCTCTACGAGATTACCGAGGTAGTAAGTTTTGTAATATTCTTTGTAAACAAAAGTAGTGCAAGTACTTCTTTGTCGACGAATTTTTGTAGCTATATATTATAACAATTTAGACATACTACAGTCTGTTTAAAGTTAACGGCGCCCTGTATCTAACTTTGTTATTAATATTGCTAAAATGTTAAGTTATTAATATTGTTAAAATCAGGTTACAACTTCGATATCAAAGCCTAACCTAACCTAACCAGATTCACTTTACAGTTTCCTACGAAATGTGAGTAATCTCTAAGAAACTTGAAGGAAATCTGTATGATTTTTAAGATTCGCCGTTTTTGTTTGCGACCATGTAGATCTTCAGGAAGGCCTTGCTATCACCTTAACATAATGGAGGAAGCTAATGACATTTTAGGACGTTGAGGTTTATGATGGCCACGACTCTTTTGGACCATGACGACAATACACTAGCTCACACATCTGGTGTTGTAGCGCCCAAATTGCATAAATTGCGTTATGCATTATTGCCCCATCCATCTTACTCGCCCGACCTGTCTCCCTGCGACATCTTTTTATTCCCCAAAATGAAAACGTGGCTCGCAGGCAAAAAATTTAGCTCGAACCAAGAGGTCATTACTGAGACAGAAGCTTACTTTGAGGAGTTTGAAAAGACGTACTTTTTGAAGGGACTAAAGAAATGGCAAGGACGTCGGGAAAACTGTATCTTATTAAAAGGAGATTATGTAGAAAAATAAACAAAAACGTTCATTAAAAAATTCTACATTCCTAACACGGATATTTATTGATCCACCCTCATAAGATTCGGGCATTAAAAACTCATTGTAAATGGTGCTGGCAGGCTTGCTAATAAGTTGGGCGGCTTCAACAAACAACATAAAACTTTTTGGTGGCTTTAGTGTTATACAGCACGTTTCCGTTGTTGAAAACCAAAATAGTAAATACAAACATGAATTTAGATATAGAAATACCTTCGTTTCAACACTAATTTGATCAAAATCACATTTCAACGTAATCCACAACATAACACAATTTTAATTCATATGAATTATTACACACCAACGACCAAATAACGTCACCGCAATGTTCACGCGCCCGCTTCGCAGAAATGTTGGAATCCCGCCAAAATTTCCACCACTTCCCCGCGATAAATAGCCCTCGGTATAATTCCCATTACGCTAAAAGCCAAGTTGAAAAGAAATGCGATTATCTCGATGTGCAAAAATGTTTTTAAGTTTCGGCAAAGTTGTTCGAGGGTCCTCATTAACTTTATTAAAGAACAAAAAAAAAGTAGCGACGAAACTTCGCGAAGCCGCCCTTGTCCCCCCTCCCCCTCACAATCGTTCACAGTTTGAGCGCGTGAACGTTCGCTTTGGAGTTTCTGGGAATTCGGAATACGGGGAGAAATGTTCTCGTACTAAAGGAAAAATATTTTTACTCAAAGCGGGAATTCTTTTGTGAAAGAAAAAAGGGTTGCTCGTCGAAATATTCGGACGATAATAATTCGACTTTCTCTGGTGGCTAGAAATACGCTGGAGGTTCTTATGCAACCTAGACAAAATGCATTTCTTGACACGCTGTTAAAATGCATGTTTTTTTTTTACTTTTAAAGCACGCGGAGAAATGGTTCTGGAATTAAGAAAACTATTTACTATCCTTAAGAAAATATTGTTTCAGATAAAACTCGTAGTGTAAGTGCGAGAACTTACGTAAGATGGCCTTTCTTGCAAAATAACCTTTATATTATAGAATTTTCAAAATCTATCGTTTTCAAGACTCGTACAATCTCAGAAAAACAAAACATAACAACTCACCTGCTTGTCGGGCTTCTTTACACGCTTCGTACATGCCATCGCGAACTTCAGGGTAGTCATCGGCAATAGTCTCGCCCACCGTGACGAACCTTTCGACGGCTACGTTGACTGCCTGGCCGACCCTGGCCACTGCAGATGTCCGCAACGCACCCACGCTGCTTCCATGCGTCTCCACTAAGGACGAGATCTGCGAGTTTACAAAAAAAAAAATTGTCACTTTTACCTTCACAGAAGATTTTCAAATTCCATCGCGATATGTGGAGCGCGTGCTATAATACGGTGTTCCTGGGGCAACAGTTTTTTGTGCTCTAAGCATTTTTATGAAGAAATGCATTATCATACAAATTAAGTAATTACTAGCGTATATATTATATATACACATGTATACATAAGCCGTATATTACAAAATATGTCATAATATATATTTTATATGTTAGTATGAATAAATTTTTCTACCACTATGAATTGTAATATCGACATCCGAAAGGCATGCGATTATTATATTAATTCATTTTTATCTATATTTCTGTTTTCTAAAACATACCTATCTAAAAACATCAAAATTTATGTTACATTCCTCCACAGTCTCTAAAGACGACATATTAAATATTATTTTCCTCATTTTTTTAATAACTGTTTCATAAGAAGTGAAGTATGTTTTTGAAACTGCTTGATGGGCTGTATAACATCCATAATATGACATTTGAATAGGTTCATTCGTGAAAGGGTGGGGGAAGGCACCATCAAATTTTTTAATACAAATACTTTGCTATTTTCACATATGTAATAGAGCTCAAAGAGACGATTATTTTGATATACGACTTTGATGTATTTGGTCCAACCGTTATCGAATTATTTTCAAAAAACAGAAAATCAAGTAAAATTTCAGTGGTGGTTTCACCCTCTTAAAACGAAATTGAACCGATAAGGAAAATGACTTCGAACATCTTTGGGTGAGGACTACTTGTCCGCAAAGTTTCGATTTTTTTGGAATTTACGGGTTCGGGATGTTCCCTTGTTAGTAATTTTCGATCATCGGCTCCATCCAACCGAGGTAATTAATTATTTTAATCCTATTTCATTAGGTTGATGCTTATAGATCATTATTTTCACGTTTAAGGGTTTGTTTTTGTTGGGTTATCGTTAAGCACGTTTGCAGAAATCCACTGAAGGGTAGAGCTTTTGCTGCGTGGGTGTGTGTACAATCCGGGGACAGGACTAGCGCCGATTTAGCGACGTTCGACCACGACAGCGCCCAAATAAGTGGACTTTACCTTTTTTTTGTTTGTCTCGGTTGACAAACATTTGTTCTCTTTTTAAATTATGTCTAAATTCTAACTTATTTATTTTTTCCCCTTTTAACTTATTTTATTTATGTAGTTCTCATTTACATATGGGTATATTCTAGAAATCTTTTATTATTACCGTAATCCTAATTAGAAATTAACTAAGTTCTGGTAATTTACGTTTTTCGAATATTTCCCAATTCATATTTTATTTTTTTATTAAAGAACATTTTACCGCGAGTTATACCAATGGATATTATTTTCTTCTTCTTTTATTCGTATATTTTATGTGAGTAATTTTAATGAATTGCGTTTCTACATATGTATGATCGATGTTAAGTTTTTATTGAGTACTATTCTCTTTTATTTACACTAAAGAAGTTGTAGTAATAATATTCTTTTCCCTACCCCTCCTCCTCCTCGCGTTCCCGTTTTCCGCGGGTTTTAGTTAGTCGTGAACTCATCCCTGTTCATGCTAGCGGGCACAGCAGGAGAGCTACATTCAGGTAGGTTTGCAATTTCTTTGATTGTTGTTGTTCTTTCCCCCTCTATTTTATTTCTGTTGCGCTACAATCTCCAACGAATAATTTTATGATTAATAATAATAATAAATGCCTTTATTTTATATACATTGCACATAAACAGCCATTCTACCTTATTGTCTCCACACATGTTTTTGTCTACTGAACCATATGTTATCATTGGCCTGATGACCCTCATATATAACCGCAGCATCATTTTTTGGCTCAAGCGTTGGCGTTTTTCCACACAACCTTCTGCATCTGCCTAGGGCAATGGTAGCGTTATTGATGGCTTTATTGATATGGGAGTGCCTTGTAAGTCTTTGAACCATACTCCCAGTAGCATTAGGTATTGTAACTCATTCACGTTGTATTTTTTTTAACATAATAGTACATATAATCTGTTAAGTAGTGAACACTTTATCTTACTGATTTTAAAAATTACCTGTATTAATATCCCATACCCCTCCTTCAGTGGAAAATATATTATAAATTGTAATTATATTAAAAATTGCGTCACTAATACATAAATTATTCATGGGTTAAACCAGGTTCCCTATTACAAATTCCTTCTGCTTAAATAATAAATTCAAAAAAAGAAAGAATTCAATTTTAAATGTCACCCTAAACGATTTTTATTAAACAATTAATTTTAGAAAAAGCGACCGGGTTTCGAAAATAAATGGTTCCAAGTTTGCATGCGAAGCCGCACAAATTACACGGCTTAACAATGCCACCTCGTCTATTCAATGGGGTAGCATTAGGTATTCTGTGCGAGCACCACCTTTAATATCGCCTAAAGAAACTGCTTCGTACCGAGATAGCTGCCTCAGCGGCGGTAATATATTGAAAATATTATTATATTAGATCCCAGCGGAGGCCCACGAAATCCTTTTCTCATTTTTTTCTTTATTCGAGCGAGGTATGTACCTATAATAACACTAACTATATTCTATGATATTCTGCAAGATTCAGGTAAGATAAATGCTTCACACAAATGTTTCTTTTAGATTCCTAGATAAACGTAGCCTTATGTGATTTGTCCAAAGTTAATCCTAATGGTTTGTACTGACTTACGACTGGGGAAACTTGATTGCCTACATTAATTTTGCAGATGTTACTGAAGTAGTAATCGGGTACTCTAAATCTGTGGCACTGGAAGACACCAGCGCAAAGACGCATTTTAGGATTAGAAAGAGAAGGTGGTGCTAACCGAGAGAAATAGCAATGTATTTCTTACCTACAGTAAGACCAACAAACATTTACCCCATTTCGGCGTCAGTTGTTGATGTGTTGTCGTTGAATTCGTTTCGTGCTCTCTACTTTTAATATTGTTATTGGCGTACTATTTATTCAAAAATCAGTTTTTCTCAAAACTATTTTGAATTAGGGGTAATATTCTACTGTAAGTATTTTGTTTTAAACAGATTTTAATTAAGTTGTATTAGATAATTAAGTTACAGGTGAGAATGTCCGAATCATCGAACATCGCTAAGAAGAGACAAGTTTTGCATGAGCAATCACGAAACATTGTTTTTAATGTCTACAACTATTTTAAAAAATATAAGACAGAAGGTTTGATAATATTTTTTTTAAGTATTTTTAATACTATTTTTACATATTCATATATCAGTGAAGTCATTGTGTTTGTTTACAGGTAACATTTTAGATATTGTTAGTGAAGCTACGGAAATATCTAAAAGTACTGTTGTCAGAATTATTCGAAAGAGTAATTCTGTTGAAGCAGAGCAAAGTGGCAGTTCTTCAAAAGACAATGTTGTAAGACATTCATCAAAATCTACTGTGGACAATGCTGGGGAAGCAGTTTTACGTCAGGTTATTCACAATTTTCACATAACTGACAAACAGAGGCCTACATTAAATGCTGTATATAATAAAATACAGTCAGATGATACCATTGGTTTTGCAGGCAAGCGCAGTTAATATTAAAATTAGGATTTAGGTACGTACTAATATTCAAATTTATTATTATTTTAGTAATTAATATATTTATCAAATAACATGTGGAAGAAGACTACTGATAACCGAAAGCTTTTGATGGAAAGATCAAATATACATGAGCTAAGATCCTCATATATCCGAAATGTTACAAATTATCAGTTACAAGGTCGACCAATCGTGTATACAGGTGAAGAAAAATAAATTTTTATTTGATGTTGAAAAACTAAAGTATTGTATTTTAGACGAAACATACTTCCGTGTCAGTCACACAACTCCATATGAATGCGTTGATAACTCTAACAATGGACTTAAGTGCCCTATATCAAAAGGGAAACGTTTAATAATTGTACATGCAGGTACATTAGTAAAATTTCTTCTAAAATTTTTAGCATGTACTGTGCATTTATTGTTTTAGGTAGTGAACATGGATTTATTGATAATGCCTTGTTGATCTATAAGTCCGGCCAAAAAAGTGGAGATTATCATGACGATATGGACTTCATAAATTATAAAAGGTGGTTAGAGAAACAGTTGATTCCAAATTTGCCACCTAAATCTGTTGTTGTGATGGATAATGCAAGCTACCACGACGTTCTCTCAGTTAAACATCCAACTACTAACAGCAAAAAATCAGAAATGATAAAATGGCTAAGTGAACGTGGCATCGTATTTAATGAAAATTTGACAAAAGTTGAATTGTATAAATTAGTACATATACATAAGCCAAGTTACAAGAATTACACTATAGATTCTATATTTGCAAAAGATGGACATACAGTGTTGTGATTGCCCCCATATCTTCTTCTAAAGAAATTATTTAATACATAAAGTGAAATGAAAAATTAAGAAAAAATACATTAATATACACATAAGTAAGATTTATGCTATTACTAAATACTATAAATTATAAAACTGTTAATACCATCAGAATCTAAATTTGTTTTATATAAAAAATTACAATTATATACAATTTAATACACGTTTAACCTCCTCGTATACTTTTAAAAAGCGCGCGTATTTTGGTCAACATATTTAAGACGGTCAATACATATCAGCTGACAATTTTCGCGCAGCTTGGGTGTCTTCCGAAAGTAAACGCAGTTCTAAAACTGAATTCAGTTTTACGGAAATAGGTTTAGTGTTAAGCGGCAAAAGTAGGTACCTGAATATATTTTCCTTGAAGAGTAGCGATAGAGCGGGTTTGTTAGATTTTAAATATTTTCTCACATCAATCGGTCACACGGCTGAAGATGGAAACCCATAAGTCTTCAAAACGGCTGTTCCGAAATAATTAATAATTTGTGTGGTGCTGATTGTGCCGATACTTAGTGTTATTTGCCATTACAAGTGACTACAATATCATCACAAAAAATGTAATCGAGAGGGGTATGGTTTATTTTGGATTGTTTTTCATGTTGGTTGACAGATAAATCCAAGATTTAAACGTTACAATTACATTTGACATTTTTTGACAAGTTTGAAAGTTCAAATTGCATTTAATGTTGATTGAAGTATCTTATAAATATTAAAACATGTTTACTACAGATCACCAAACATCAACAAAATGTTCGCTGCGTTACTAAATCTCGTGAAATTGATGCGGTAAGTCGTAAACCCGGTAATGATAGACTCAAGGAAAGAACTGCTGAAGCTATTGCGGATGTTAGGAGGCGTATAGATCATTCCCCTATAACGTCAATTAGAAAGTTTTCGCAAAGAAGCTAATTTGTCATATAAGACGGTATTCTGCTGTGGGGGGAATCACCGCGTGCGAAGCGCGTCTTTTTACCTCAAAGAGCTAGTGTACGTGCAATTGTTGGTGCTCACTTTCGCGACTCATGTAAACCTATTCTTCGCGACCTCGGAGTTCTGCCATTATCCTGCATTTATATTTTAGAAGCGGGATACTATGCATATGGCAATAAATCAAATTATACAGCCAATGCGGACGCACATTCTCACGATACCCGAGCAAAAGAACATCTCCGAGTACCTATATGTACGTTGCATACCACCAATATGGGTGCTGATATTATTAGCGTTAAAATTTTTAACAAAATTCCAGTCCTTATTAAAAGCTCTCGGTCAATTCAGTCGTTTAGAGTGAAATTGCGCAACTACCTCCTCCAACATCATTTTTATTCTGTGAAAGAATTTTTTGATCTGGCTTAGTGTTATTATTGTGTTTCAGTGGTGGGCTGATTCTCTTTCATTTAGTATTGTCTGTTAAAAAAGAATAAAACTTTGTTTCTACTTTATCTTCATTATTTTTTTCATTCTGTTATATAATCAATTTAGCTATGTTATTACATAAGCATGTTATTCTCAGTTTAACTTTTTGTAATCTTTTTTTTTCTGTTTTTTACTCTTGTACTTTTTGATTAATAGTACACTTTCCTTTTCTTTGTTGTTATATTAATTTCTGTTTATTTTTGACGTTTATATACACTAGTTGTTATATAAATAAATATACTTACTTACTTACTTACTTGTCAGTATATTCTTAGAAAAGATAAGATAATAAAAGAAAAATATCTCAAATAACTCAAGCCCATTGAACACGCAGTGAGAGCGCAATACTGGAATTACTTTGAAAATCACATGAATGATGATAATATCCTTGAGAAATCCTTCTTTTCAGACGCAGCTTGGTGACCAAGTTAACGGTTTTATCAACAAAGATACATGCGTATTTGGTCCAGTGAAAACCCTTATGTCACAATACAGAAATCATTGCATTCTGAAAAGGTTGATGTGTGGATAGCAGCTTCACGGAGAAGAATTATTAGTCCACTATTTCTTCATGGAACAGTAAACACAGAAAGATATCGTAACAACTTATTGCAACCTTTTCTACACCCATTGCATGATGACGAACTAAGGGATGGATACTTCCCGCAAAACAATGCCACAGATCATAAAATACTTCAAACCATGAACCACTTCTGTGAATATTTTGATAACTGTGTAGCAAATTTTCCTCCGCGTTCTCCTGATCTAACTATTTTAGATTATTTTACTTTTCCACGCCTAAAAAATTCCCAGTATCAAAAGAGCCCAAAGAAGGCCTCTATTGCTGAGGATACACTGGCCATCTAGCAACAGTAGTGTGAGGCAAATTTGCTGAGGTAATATTAGAAAGAATGCAAAATGCCCTAAATACAGTAGATAACTAGGGTAAATACGAAAGAGTTACAGTCAATGGCCAAAACACACAAATTATTGTTTTCACAAAGAAGCGTATAATTCAAGGCTTAAAAGCTATTATACTAGGAGGAGTGGAGATTTCATTTGTCAAAGAAACGAAGTATTTGGGAGTATAATCCAGGATAAACAGCAATATTACTTCTTTTTTCATTCTACGAAGATAGCATTTAATTTCTACGAACCACCACTAGATGGTACTACTAAGATTTGACATTATTATCTTCGCAAAATTTGACATTTGTCATTGTTGAAACACAACGCAGAAATCGGCCGAGTAGTTTGTTTAGAACAAGCAGAAGCACCATCAGAAAACACTGTTTACAACTAGCTCGTAGAATTTCGTCGAGGTCGTGTTTCAGTGACGAATTTCGTGTAAGTCGACCAAAATCGGTTGTTGTTCCAAAGAACATCAATGTTGTGCGCAACATGATTGAAGAGGCTTCCAATTGCATATTCAAGTCTGTAGCACTTTCGATTTTGCGTGAACCTTTAGGTGTGAAAAAGATTTGTTCCCGATGGATTCCGCATAATCTTCTCCAAGAACAAAAAAAAAGAATTGTGTCAATTGGTGTGGAGAAATGCTCAAAAGATTCGACCGAGGAACTTAAAAGCTAAGCAAAACAACACTTCTAAGAAAATGACTTGCTTGTTTCTTGTGTTGTACTAAACATGTCGCAAGCATTGCTTTGGAGGATCGAAGTTGGATAGTATGCACCAATTTTCTTGCTAGAAGTCATCGATGAAATCAGGAAAAATAATCGACAACGTCGCATCATCCTTCATCATGACAATGTCAGTTCTCACGCAGACACGTCAAACAATTGATCATTTGAAGGAGAAAAACATTAATTAATGTCTCATGCCGGTATTCACCTGATTTATCGCCTAATGACTTCCCCACCTAATGTCAAACAAATAATACGTGGATAGCGATTTTTGTTACCTCAAGAATCTGTTGAAGCCCCCAAGAACCATGTTTTGGAGATACCACGTTCAGAGTGGAAAAAACATTTCGAGAATTGGTTCAAACGTATGCAAAAACAATAAAACGATTTGTACCAAAACCTCCTTTTTTCTTTCATTGTTTTTTTAAAACCTACAAAATAAATTCTGTTTTGTCTTTATTGTAATTCTTTTGAGAAAAAAAAAAATTACTGAATGGATTGACAAACGAATTTATTGAGAATTCCTAACCCTAATTTTGTCTTCGAAGACTGGAAACATGTCAATAAAATGCTAATTTGTAACAAATCGGACTATATACGAGACAAATTCGTAATTTATTGGAAAATCTTGATTGAATCACTTCGAAATCGAAAGATGTAATCGTGTAGCACTTATTGCATGACCAACTAATCTTATTTTCATCTAAATAATGCCCGTATACGTGGGTATATTGTACACAGGCGCGTCTGTACGATTCAATTTCCATGAATCCCTGCGAAATCCCGCAAATTTATGGCCACAGATAAGCTACCCATACATATCATTCACGTAAATGAGGCAGGAGCCATTGAATATACACAGAGCGTACTAACGTATACATCTAGACAGGATAATATAATGTATATAGTCTCGTTAAGGCATTCTATCCTTCTACCACCGTCAGTAAAGTGTCTGAGACAGATTGCTGACGTTAAACTAGCCTAATAATTCATTGAAAATGACATGCATAAAGTTAACTGACTATAAAGAAAGTTTAGGAGAGATAGCGTAGATTTCTAAAAGTTTATGATGTATTGATTGAAGTTTTGAAGCGCTTTGAAGGTCAACATTAATTTTCCTGATTTTAACATGTCTTCACGTCAAATCCTCTACAAACACCTAGGTTAAAAAATGCGAGTAACGTAAGTCATATATTGTAATGTGAAAAATAACGCTGTTATAATCGGTATGATTAGGGCAAGCTCAGCGTCGTTCAGCTACATGCATTTAGGTACGTTCGTGCAACAACAACGCTCCAGCGACGGACTTCTAACATGAAGTTGCAACTGCTGATATAGCCGAAATCCCCACTTTTCGCTCCTCTTTCTCTATACATCTCGAAAGCTCTATTCAGCAAATACATCTACAACAAATGACAGTTCTTCTAGTCCTTAATTTTAAAGTTTAAAGGAATTTCATCCACGAAACACATATAGAATAAACTATATTTGATGTAAGTAGTATTTTTCCATATTAAATTCACCAATTTAGTGAGACGTCAGTTTAGCTTGCGATTACACTTCGTAGTGACCCTAGACGGAAAACCCTAGCAAATAGTACAGATTGGAAAAAATCTGCGATTTAAAATTGTTTGTATAAATTAATTTACATTTTAAGAATAACAAATGCTTTTAAAATCGTCTCGTAAGCTCCTATAGGTCGAAAAAATATGCTATCGATGGCATATTAGCGAAGGGATGACAATCGAAGACTTTAGCGTCAGCTGTGGTTGACGGTAGACTTGTTTCGACGTGAATTTTAATTCTGAAAGTTGTGTGAAATTATTTCAAAATTTCGTTTTTATCATTTTTTCAAAGAACTTGGTGTTTCCTTTTTTTTATAATTGCAAGGCAAAATTGTGGTTTTACAGAGTAACTAGTTCTAGGTAAGAAGATAATTCTTCCTTTCAGATACATAAAGATTGGTCTGGTAACTTATAAGTAGAGCCCGGTAACAGGGAGCCGTACCTGCCTAGTATACAAAAACAATAGTAAGAAAATAGAAAAAAAATAACAGAACTAATACATAATTATAATATGTGAAAAATAGTGAAACACTCACCCTTTTAAGCAGCCTTGGCTACGGAACAGTAAAACTAGAAGCACCATTATCAGTATTAACATCACATGGATAAGAGTGGCAAAAAGTTGACACCATTAGATGTGTTTCCACAGTTGCCTCGGTGAGCGATGTTCGCTGTGGTGAGAAAATGAGTTTATATTTTGAAAAAGGGCGTTCAACATCTACCGATGTTATACATGCATGATTAAAATACTCTTTGTACTTAGTCAGTGGATTATTCGATACACCATTACAAATTTGTTTCAGTGTGCTAAAATCGGGATCTTTCTGTAGCACACTCTCGAACATTTCTAAAACGCGATTATATTTTGCGTCATGTAGTTAGTAGCTGTGTATGCACTCCGTCCATAATTTGCAGAGACTCCAGAAATGATAACGATCTTTTTTGTAATTGGTCTATTGCGTCAGCTAATCCTTTATAGTAGCTACGATTATTTTGTTTGTAAATCTGTTTCAACTGAAATATCTTGACACTAAACACAATCACACCGCTGCTTCGATTGCTTTCCAGTTACCGGGCTCCACTTATAAGTTAAAAGACGAATTGCAAAGAAATAAACATGGGTGGAACTCCGATAATGTTAGGAACATTAGACCTTTCAGTTTCAGTAAACTGTTTCACAGTTGGCCATACCTTAACATTTTGATTCCATTCAAGAACATTCCTCCGTGTGAGCTCAGCTAATTGTAAGTTACTTTGAATTGTTTATTGGTTATTCCACGTTTCATAACTCCACTTCAGCTGCACAAATTTCCAAAATACCTTCTTCTATCTCATCCTTTCTTTTTTCAGATGTATCGCTGTTAATACCCGATGGTATTCCGATAGCAACGATAATGTCCTCAAGCTCAGTCGCCGTAAGATTTTCTAAATCTTCTCTTAAATCTACTGTTTGCTAAAACAGGCTTCAAAAGGTTCAATAAGATGTAAAAATATCCATTTTGTTGTAATATATTTCGTTTTCTTTTGTTTGATTGAATTCTCTGCATATGCTGGACAAATATCTGATATATTGTCACTACTTAAAGGATCGTTATGTGCAAATATAGGCCGATTTGAAAAAGAACTTAAACCTCAACAATCTGCGAGGAACAATAGGAATCAGAAGTCAGCCAAGAAAGTAATTCTACCGAAAAGGTTTTTGCTAGGTCCTTTGAACAAGATTCCTGAATTTCTGTCTGTAACTAAGCTCCCAAAATCCAGCTTAAATACAGTTGCAATATACACAAATACAATATACACCTCCAGGATTTTAATTCTTTGATCTTTAAGATTAAATCTACATTTTCAAATATTGGCTTCTATTGTGATATTTTCCACTCACTCTCCAAACATCAAAGTGAAAAACAACTCTCTTAAAGTATTCAAAACCTTTAAACGGATAGGCAAAGATGTATAGGTGGAGAGAAAGAGATAGCGAACAATATTGGCTTTTCTGATGGAAGATACAAACAGATTACCTTTCCTAATTAAATTTGTAGCCCCGGCATTAAACGCCCCAAGCCAGCGGCGTCCTAAATGAAAACGAATTATTCATTGCCACGTTCTTTCGAATTCTATCGTCTCTCTTCCTCATTTTTCTCTGTTGCCCGTGTCCGAGTAACGTAATAAGTGGGAGCTACGAGCAGCTCATTCATTATTTTCATGGATAGGTGCTCCATCTAAACAACGTGCTCTTGAGAATTCTGGGATATACGAGGTAATTTATTGGAGGTACCTACACAGCTGTCAGATTTCAGATTTGTGAATTTATCTACAGGGTACATCGAGAGGAACGTACCAAACCAAGTGTACATGTGAAAATAATCTAAAAAGACTCATATGTTCTTATCCGATTTTGTTTTCAAGTAATTACAAAAACAAAAAAAAGATCTAACTAGAACCATCCAAAAATATGTTTAATATCGTTTAAAATATCCTCTTTGTTTTAACACTTCTTTTAATCTATTGGGCATTGATTTGACTAATTTAAGTGTATATCAGGGATGATTTTTTCCCATTCTTCCAAAAGAGCCTTCTCGCGACCATGTTTACTTGATATTGTATGTTTTCTGATCTCGCGTTCCAATTTCAACCACAGATTTTCTATTACATTTAAGTCAGGAGACTGCGGGGAAGGTTTAGTCACATGTGGACAATTATACAGTAGCCACTCTTTCACCAAAGCAGAAGAATGCTTAGGATCGTTGTCCTGGTAAAAAGAGAAATTTTATTATGTACCTAATTTGGCTGCGCTATATTTAAGATTTTGTTTCAGGATATCTAAGTACATAAACCTGTCCATATTGCCCTCAATACCTAACTCCAGAGGCGGCCATACAGCCCCAGACCATCACATGCCCTCCCTCAAATTCCACGGTAGCACGCAAATTTTGTGGTTTTAACGCTTCATTCGCTTTTCTCCAGACATGAGTATTATCATCTAAGCCGAAGAGGTTGAATTTACTCTCATCCGCTAATAATTGAGATTTTCGAAAACTCTATTATTTGCGGAACACAAAATTTGCGTCCTACCGCGAAATTTGAGGGAGGGCATGTGATGGTCTGGGGATGTATGGTCGCCTCTGGAGTTGGTAATTTGAGGGCAAGATGGACAGGTTTATGTATATTCTGAAACAAAATCTTCAATCTAGCGCAGCCAAATTAGGTATACAACAAAATTTCTCTTTTTACCAGGACAACGATCCTAAGCATTCCTCCGCTTTGGTGAAAGAGTGGCTACTGTATAATTGCCCACATGTGACTAAACCACCCCCACAGTCTTCTGACGTAAATGTAATAGAAAATCTGTGATCTAAATTGGAACGCGAGATCACCAAACATACAATGGGAAAAAATCACCCCTGATATACACTTACATTAGTCAAATCAATGCCCAATAGATTAAAAGAAGTGTTAAAACAAAGAGAACATCCTAAACGATATTAAACATATTTTTGAAAGGTTCTACTTAGATTTTTTGTTTTGTTTTTGTGTTTGCATCATTTAAGCTGTGAGCTACTTTTTGAACATCATTTTGATTTTTGTTTACTATACACGTTACTTATAACAATTTAAGTTTAATTTTAATCTATAATGCTTAACAACATTATGATTGATTAAAGTTTATTTGCTATTTTACGCTCTTTTTGTTATTTCCCCTTCCTTTCCAGCACCATGTAATTTTATATATGCTGCATCTTTTAAGGTGTGAGTCACTGTATGCACACGTTTTGTTTTTATTGCCATTATTAGTTCTTTTTTTGTTTGAAAACGGGATTTGTTGTAATAACCGTAAAAGATAAAACAAAAAAAAAAATAACATAAGAAACAAACGTAACCTCTTGACAGTGTAGATAGGATTGTTGAAAAACTTGCACCATCAGGTATATTTCCACGTTTATCTCAGTGAAGGTTGTTCGCTGTGATGAAAAAATGTTCTTATATTTCGAGAAAGACCGTTCAATATCTTCGGAAATAACACAGGCATAATTAAAATAATTATTTAGTTAGTTAATGATTCTGCAGATGCACCACCACACATTTGCCTTAATCTCGTATAATCGGAATTTGTTTCTTAAACACTGTCGAACTTTGTTATAACGCGACCGTTTTTTGCGTCGATTATAGCGTAAATGTAATATGTTAACTTCGTCCACGATGTACACTGATCCTTCTAACGACAACTCAGTATTTTGCAATTTTTCTATTGCATCTAGTAATCGTTTATAATTGTTGCTAATACTTTTTAAATTTGTTTCAACAGAAGTATCTAGAAATCCTTTCTGGCTCTCCTTAATAGCTGCGGCTTCGTCAGGGTCGAATTATAAGATCACAGATTATACTTCTTAGATGTGTTCAGAATAATATTATATTTTTATTTTTTATTTTTATTTTTTATATTTACTTCGAAGTATACAAAGGTATACAAGAAAAGTCAATAAAACCACATAATTTTAATTATTCCAATATTCGTTTAACGAATACGGTTCTAGATTAACTAAATATTCAAACAATCTGCTTTTCAATATTCTTAAATTGTTGCTAGTTTTGATGAACAGTGGTAGTTTGTTATATAAACGTAGACTAGAATAATGCACATTCTTTTCTGTTAATGTTAACCTATGTATTGGGTACTGATAAGTCATCTTTTAAACGAGTGTACGTGATTGTATTTAGAATCATTTTGATTCATTTTATTTTGAAACAAAAAAATTATGCAATTGTAAATATATACTCCATAAAAGGTTAGTAAATTATGCTGTTTAAAAACGGTTTTTAGACTGTCTCTACTTGATAAACCGAAAATAACTCTAAGGACTTTCTTCTAAGCTAGAAAAACTCTATATACTTCTGGAGATTGACCCCAGAAAATGATACCATAACTCATGCGTGAGTAAAATACACCATAATAAACCGCGAACAGATCCGGAGTATTAAGTATCTTTTTTAAAGTTTTAAATCCAAAGGTTTTCGAATTAAGTTGTTTACTGATGTTATCCGTGTGCACTGACCACTTCAAAAATGCGTCAATATATAGACCTAAGAATTTGGTTGAACTGGTTATAGCAATTTTCCTACCGCCCAGTTCAATACAAGAAGGCCTTGGTATTGCTGCAGAAGTTCGAAAAACCATGCAAGATGTTTTGGTTAGATTCAAAGCTAAGTTGTTGTTAAGAAACCAGTTATCAAGTGCACAAAAATAACTATTACATTCTCTGTTCAATTCAGAATAGTCACTTCCTCGAACAGTAAATTGGTATCATCTGCATAGTTTACAATGATATGTTCAGATCGTTGCACAACATTACTTACTATCATTTGCATACAGATTAAATAATATAGGGCCAAGAACACTTCCCTGTGGTAATCCTTTTTTAAGAGGAAGAATTTGTGATCGTGAAGATTTGCCATTCTTTGTAAGTTCAACCAATTGCATTCTGTTGTTAAGGTACGAATGCATGAGATCACTCGCAACCCCACGAATGCCGTACATATCAAGTTTGGTAAGCAGTATAGAGTGATGCACATTGTCAAATGCTCTGCTTAAGTCCAAAAATATACCACATGCTAATTCGAGTATTGACAGAACCTCATCGGTATACTGAAAAATAGCAGTTTCAACTGATTTTCCTTTTGTGAAGCCGTGCTGGAAATTGTTAAGTAAATTATGTTTTTTAAAGAAACAGAGAAGCCTATCAAAAATTAAATATTAATAAAAAGCCGCTTGCAACCATGTCCCCCAACGCGTAAGAATCTGCTGTGGTGGTTCGCGAATGCCAGGACAAAGCCACTTGAAAATGTTGTAACGTATCGAGCACTACGTCCGCAATTGCTTCGCCAGTACACTTTTTAAGTCTTTTGCCGGCTAATAAGATTGCAAATTTCTGTTTAACATTCAAAATAGATTTTTTTTTACAATCTGTCGTTTCATCAAGACATAGCCACAGCTGTTTATCTTTTATTTTTGTTGGTCCTCAAATTCGTAAACTGATGAATGACAAAGAGTTTGAGGACACGATGAATTTTTTGAGGAATAAAAGGGATCCGAAATACAAAGAAACTTCAAGAAGTCAGGTTGTGGAATGAATGTAAAAGTTCACTTTCTACACTCTTACATTGATTACTTTCCAGAAAATCTAGGACGTTATAGTGAAAAGCACGGAAAACGCTTCCACCAAGATATTAAGGAGATGGAAAAAAGGTACCAGGAGAGATGGAATGATAGCCGACTAGTGTTGTATGTTAAAGAGGGACAATAAAGACAGAGGAAAATATGTAAGGAAGTTAAATAGGAGAAAATTTGAAAATTAATGCAGTTTTATTAATTATATCATTAGGACAATTGTTTATAATATTTTTAAAATATATTTGGAAGAAAATTATCTTTGTGTATAGTGCTGTTTGAATACATTTCCGTTTTTATTACTTAAAATCCTTAAAACAAAAGCCTCTTATTGTGCAAAATTCTGATGTGTTGGGCAAAAGTGAAAATTATTTTTAGAATCAGCACAAAAAAGTTGATACAAGAACACCTATTTTTTACTTAGAAATCATCTCGTAAAAAAAATTAAAAGTGTAGGCTGGTGTTATCAATAATAACTAATGGTACTGTCGAAGAATCTCGCACAATTGCCTCATTGAGTATATGTAAAGCCATGTCACTAAAGCCCTGCCCTTATAATTTTATAGGTTCTATATTCTAGCCAGTCTATTATATCATTGAATATTATGCCGAATTTGGTAACACCAATTCCAGCACAATTTCAAGAGAAACCATATCTAAATTGGCGTTGGCACAGCAAAATTAATCCTATCCCTTGGCAATTTATTACAAACGATATCCAACGTTGCGGATCCGATTTCTGCAAAACAGCTCCTTTGTATTCCTTCGGCGATGCCGAAAGGAGGAGACAACGTTGTCGTACCTCCGCCATTCGTGTAAGATAACCCTTTTGTGCGAAATTAATTTCATTCATCCTGACGGCTTGTTCCTAAAAGCGCTATTACGTTCGTTACGTTTCGTTTCGAAATCCCTTTATTAACTGGCCCGGATAATATTCCACCGGGGGACCCCGGCGTCAATAAGATAGGATTACCGAACGGCTAACTGGTAACTGAAACTGACCGCGACAATTGGATCTAATCTGGCGCTGTAATGTTCGCGTTTAGCTTTTATCGCGATGTGCGCTTATACGCTGCTGGTTTTGCAGTACGAGATAATTTAGATCGGAGAATTTTCATTTACGCTTACATTTTGTTGAAAGTCAGTTTACGTAATTGAGAATAAGCAATGGGTTTTCTCCTTCTAACATTCTCAGAAATATTATTGTAATGTTTATCAAATATTGTACAGGTAATCGTAAAGAAAAAATTTATCGCTGAAATTAAACATTATTCCTGACCCTGGAATGCACAGCTGTCACAATCATTAGATTAACATTCTTGTGAGATTTTGTGGTTATGATTAGAGTTGGCCACGTGCGCCAACAGGCAGCTGCGTCGTATCTATACGGTTACATACAAGCCTCAGTGTAGCTTCGACCTCCCATCAGCGCGGTACGCGTTGTTTAGAAATGTAGCGTACGTCGCGCAAACGACCCAAGGCGGACCAAGTTAGAGAATTTTTAGCTGAAATTCCTGACTTAACGTATAATGGCGCTAAAATAGAATGTGTAGTATGTAATGTCCCGTTGACGAGTTGGTCCAAAAAGGACTGTCTACGGCACGTAAACAGTGAACGGCATGCTTCAAAAAAAACTTGCACAGGAGACTATGACAAATTTATATTTAATTTATGTGTTACTTTTATTGTATGTAATATACTGTTTAATTTACTAGACAAGGAAGCGTTTGTCTTGTTTTGGAATAACTATTAGGAGTACAACTTACCAAGTCGGACATCGTTACGAAGGATAGTGCCATCTGCTCGTGAATATGTTGAAAAAAGAATTAAAACGGAGTTGAAAAGAAAAAAATGTGGTTATGTGTGGACGAAACGACAGATCGTAAAAAACATTCTGTCGTTATATAATGGCACGTAAAATGGAACCGCATCAATCGTCACCTTCAATTCTATTAGCTTCCAGACGAATACAACAATGTACTGCCGAAGTAAATTTCAAAGTTAGTGTTAAATACATTGGAAAAGTTTGAACTTTCAAACAAACCAACTATTGATGTTTATGAGTGATGGTGCCGGAAACATGGTTTCTGTAGGCCGGTCTCTTAAAAGCATTCTGTTAACTTGTTACACATTACGTGTAAAATTCATGCTCTCAATCTTGTAGCAGATGGTATCAGAAAATTATCCTGAGGTAGACGCTTTAATAGCGCATACAAAAGCAGTGTTTGTCAAATCCCCGAAACGTATTCGCAAATTTCATAGACTGTGCCCCCGTATACCTGAGCCACCAGAACCTATTCTTACACGTTGGGGAACTTGGTTAAATGCTGCGTTTTATTATCATAAATATTATCAGAATATTAAGAACGTGGTTTTTTCAATTCGATCCAAAGGAAGCTGCCGCTATCAAGAAAAGCCAGTCGGAATTTCAAGATAGTCGGGTTAAAACGGATTTAAAAATTATTCAAAACAATTACTTCGGACTAGCGGAGGCAATAGAAAAGTTACAAGATCCTTCGGTGTCGTTAGTGAAATCTGTGCAAATAGTGCAACACGTTCACGCACAGCTATGCGCGATAGAAGACGCAAAAAATGTTTGTGTTCTAGTATGAAAGTGTTTTAGAGAAAGATTCTGATTTTAGCACATTAAGACACATTTGTGAAGGTGCGTCAACAGAACCTTTAAGTTGTTTCAAAGAATATTTTAATTACGCAAATATAACGTCACTAGATGTAGAACGTTCGTTCTCTGCATATAAACACATTTTTTCCTCGCGCCGCACTCGGTCTATCGAAACAACAGTTGAAACATATCTAATGTTGCAGATATTTAACAGACATTATTCATTTTGCGATTTCACGGAGGCGCGTGGCCAACTCTAGTTATGATGTAAGCTGACGATGTATGTGGAATTATGAATGGTGGAAAAAATATTCCCATATTCGCTGTCGACATCACATTGTACCTTCTAAAAATATTTCTATGTATACAGAGTGATGAATAATTAGCGAGCCAGGCATCTACTTTGTTATTTTAAATGGAATGTCCTGTATATTATTACGGTTGTAGCTTTTCCATCTAAAAATAAGTCAGTATAATATGGGTTTCATATGAACATTTTTAATAGATTTTGAGAAATTTATAATTTTGTCCTCAATAGCCTAAATGTAGGGATATCTATTTCCTTCAATAAACTCGAAATGCAAATACATCTTAACGTCGTTTTTTACTATGTTAAATTATACACTCGGCTCTATCTAAATGTGGTGTCAGAATCCCTTTGAAATATACAGAGTGCTCAGAATTGAACACCAAACTTGGCTAAATTCAAACACCGGAATGTAATCTTTTAAATAGCATCATATATTTTTTTGTGTTCATCGTATGGGAAATTCATATTTCTAACATTTTTGTCTAATACTAAAAGTAAAAGAGTCTTACATTTGAATATTGATATCCAAACGTAGTGTCAGCTTTGTTTGGTCGCAATGACAACAGTAAACAAGACGTTGATGTTGGCGTGTCTAAACTGTTCTTTCAAAATTTCAAGCGTGTTTAACCACTTACAAAATGAATTTCGTAAAAGATGCGAAATATCTAGATAGAAATGTCAGCCAAACTACAGTAAGTGAAATCGAGAGAAAATTTAAAGGAACTGGAAATGTTAAACACATTTCAAATGCAAGGCGTCCTATGAAAAGGAATGAAGATATGAAACCCAATATTTTGTTAAGTGTGGGTGAGGAAAGCAGATCAGTATTACCGCTGCAAGAACTCAATGAAGATGACCCCGATCGCCGAATGCAGTTTTGTGATATAATACAGGATTTATCCACGCTTCATTCGCCAAATTCTCTTTTCGCATGAAGCCTCCTTTTGCCTAAATGGAACAGTAAACCGACGAACTCACGGGCACTGAAATAGAGAGAATCCTCACTGGATTACTGAAGCACGTACTCAAAACACTTGTAAAGTGAATGTTTGGACAGGGACAGTTGACGATAGAATCATTGGTCCTTTGTTCTTTAACGAAATACTCACGGGGCAGCGATATCTGGATTTTTTGTGGGATTCATCAGCAACCTGCTCTTGCAGAAATTTTTTCAAAGGAAGATGATCCTGACTTATCATATGACGATATTTACTTTCCTGGGAGGTGGAAAGGTAGGCGAAAGGAAGGGATTATTCCCTGTTATTAACATTCCATTTCAGATGAGAAAAAAATGGGTGACGCGCCCATAGGGTCGTTAGGGGATTAGAAAAATCTCGTTTTTTTCGCCCCCGCCCACAGATATTATCAATTTATTTTTCCTCTTCATATCTTTACTCTACACAAGAAAATAAAAGTTTTTATATCATTTTATCATCACTTTATATCATTATATCCGATGGTATTTTAAGTAAAAGCTCTTTGTTAGTTTTCCTTATGGCATTAATTATCTTGCATCATTTTCAAAAAAACACACCGTGTATCTCAACAAGAATCTCTAAATATGTTAATTTAGTAAAACTTCCGACAGTCACACCTGATTGCCTGCCGTCTGTCCATCTCGAATATGCATTTGAAGTTGCCGAGCTGCAGATGAGCACACTTCGACGTCGCGATTTTGATGGATTATCATCCTCCACGTCAGGAATTTTCGCCAAATTTGTTACTAGCTACGGGCTATTTATTTCTAGCTTATGCACCTGGTTAGTTCATCGATCATATGCCAGCGGGTGATTAATTGGGCTTTGAAGTTTTCACACAATCGATCCCATTCGGCATGTATTCTCTCCTCTTCTAAGGGTTGTTCGTGTTAAACTTCAGGTCACGTTGCGAGTAGCGAAAGCGAAATGAGAAAGACATTAGGTTATCATCCATTCTACGTGTATTCGAATGTGTATGTCATGTTTCAGCGGCTTTGTAAGCGAAAATAAGACGTTGATTGGAAAATTTCGGAAAGGAATAGCAATTTGTCAATAAGAATATAGGTTTCTGGTTGGTGGTTTTGCAAGTATATAAGCTTGTAACTCAACCTGTCATCTACATACATATATGGCAAGTTTATATTAAAAAAAAAATAAAGACGGATCATGCTTAGACAGTTCAAAGGCGCCTTATACAAAGTGATGCTGGATGGAAGAGTATATAGAATGTCCTAGATTGAGTCGGTTATCATGAGTATCCTTTCTCATATCAAGTTTTTTGAATGTCAAACAGTGTCAAGACATTATTGGAGAAAATATTCCACTATCGGTTTATGAAGATTTCGTGTGGACGTGAGTTTGAGAGCAGGCCCGCATAAAATGAAGGCCTGTCATAATTTCATTAACGAATTTCAAAGAACAGGGTATATAATTGACCTCCCGAGATTAGGAAGACCAAAGATTAGTGATGTCCATGTTCTTCGCGAAAACTAAACATAGCCAATACTAATTCGTGCTGTTAATGCGATATAAGAACGACTGCAGATGCAATTTTTGGAAAATGTTCCCAAAAGTGTATCCTCCTAAAGTGTAACGATTTGAAGGAAGCAAATTTGGCAATCGAATACGATTTTTCTTTGCGAATAATGGCTCAGATTGAACTTGGACTGGCGAAGCTCTTTTTGTCTAAGAATACTGCAAGGACAACTTCCTTTTGGTGTAGGCTCCTTTCGAGTCCTCTCACCGAACTATGCAGGGCAGTCTCTCCTGATTTTCCTATTTTATATGCCCATTGCAGGGGGTGTAGAGGAGATTCAGTAAGTGCTCCTTCTTTAATATCTAGGTGAAGTAATCGACGTCCTCAATCAAACGGTCTGTAAGGCACCGGAATATAAACTATATGACGAACAGATGGGTTGATTGGATGCTAAGAAGCAGAGTAGTCCATGCTTAAAAGTTTGACAAAAATATCGCCATGAGGATTACTAGGGTGGATGACCTCATTAAATCTTGAAATTTCCAAGGTATATGGACGTAGGCATTCGCTAATATTGTTTTTGTGTCCAAAGGAAATTCCCTGGGATACTCACCGATTTAGGCAGCATTAGACAACCCGAATAGTATGAATGAATGAATGATGAGGCTCATTTTTCTCTTAATTAATGGAGTCAACACTCAAAACTATCCAATATGGTTTCACAGTTAATTTCATCATTGCCTCGAGGAAATACAGAATGACAAGATCGTAACTGTGACTCTTACAAGTGAACGATGCCTGCAAATATTAAGCGACTATGCAATTCCACAGCTGCAAAACGAGGACGCAATTGAAGACCTAATTCTGATGCAGGTTGGAACACCTCCGCACATTTACCGACCACTTAAAGACTTGTTAACTGCTGTTTTTCAACATCCTGTTATAAGCAGACATTTGAAAATCCATGGTCGCGGATATCGATCTGAACCCAGCGGATTTTTGACGTTGGAGTTATTAAAACAATTTAGTATTTAGAATACGACCACAACCGCTGGAAGAAATGAAAGAGTATTAGAGAGCAAATTGCTGCAATTCAACCCGAAACGTTGTATAATGCGGTGCATAACTTTGAGGAAAGGTTGGTGCTTTTATAACACCAAAATGGTGGTCACATTGAAGAGTCGTGATAAACAGTGTTGGACATAGGAAATCCTATTGTTCAAGATGTTCAGTTATCTGTGCAATAAGTTGAAATATATCCCTTATTTTATGGTAACCTTGTAAAATGCTTTTTATTGAACTACCTTCATGTAACACCCACACCTCTTTCAAAGAGAAGAGGGGGAAAAAAAGTTATTTGCGAAAGCTATTTAGATGGCCGTTTGTAAAAGTCCCTTCACAAAAATCTCCTTTCTTTTTTCTGCCGCATTCTCCCCTGCTCATCCCCTCATTTTCAAAACCAACACAATACATAACACACAACGCGGGGGCTTTTCGGCTTATCGTAGCGCGTATCTGCTCCCTCACAATGGAGCGTTAAAAGCGGTGCGAAGCTCACCCATACATCCACCTATTACCTACAAACACGCACACACACACACACAGAGGACAAATATACGCGTCCCACGGCTCGAAATAAAAGAAAAAAAATGCGAGAATGGAAGATTTTTCAATGACTACAACAACGGGTATAACGAGAAAGTTGAGCAACATCCGAGCAAAATGCGTATGCATGCATTCATACCTTAAAATAAGGGAGAAAAACATCAACACGCGAAAAGGAGAACTTTTCTAATGGTGCAATGGTACAAGCGAGGTCGCGAGAAAAACCCACCCAACTGGCATTAGTCTTCATTAGCGTTCATGTGACGCCATTCATCCGTCGAATGAAAAATGACGAGGACTTTAATTAAAAGTGAACAATCGCTGGTCGAAATGTACGTAAGGGATGTACGAGTTACGCTACCGCGCTTAATGAACATTTGTTTTTCGAATTTCCCGCGTTTTTTGCCGTGAAGTATGTTGTAGTTGAAGTACGAAGTTAGATTAAAACAAAAATGTTAAAAAGATACGTCGATATATGGGGGTATTCTAACAATTTTTTTTTCAAATTCAGCCTTATTTTTCAACGTAATTTCCTTGTAATGCTATTGACTTTTCCTCCTATCTCTTCAATTCTCCGAACATGGCGGAGTTGTCAGGAAGCAACTAGTTATAAGTTCTTAAGCCAGCGATTCCCAACCTATAACATAAATACCAAATTAAAAACAAGTTTAATAATTGCTAGTGACTCCCTTGGGCCTATCTTGCAGAGCAAAGTTTTCCGAAAAAAGGTTTAGTATTAGAAATTGACACTCTCAGTTCTTTTTCTATATTCAGCCAAGATCTATATTTTGTCTTCAAAGCAGCCACCGTAGAAAATCCGGTTTTCCAAAGGTAGAGAATGTTGAGAATGGTAATAATATATGAAATGCTTTTGTTTTCAGCGCAGAAAACTCATCATCCACCGCTGCCAAAAATTCAAAGAGTGATTTATTACTAAATTGTCTTTTGATTTCGCCACTTGCCGTGTAGTCTTTGAAGATTTCTTCTTCAGCACTTAAGAGACCTTCGGGAGTATTTTGAAATGGGTCCCTAACCCACTCGTAACCCCTTACCTAGTTGTCGTCATTAAGAAAATACTTTTTAAAATTCTCTGCCAGCATGGCTAAATGATTGTCAACCTTGTAAGTTTTAACACATTCCTCCACGTTTGCAAACATTTCTAAGTTTTTTTTGTTTTACGTTTCTGCTCCATAATTCAATTTTTCTACAAAAAGCATTAACTTTATCACTCGTATCCAACATATGCGTGTTTGCTCCTTAGAGTTGAAGATTTTAGGTATTTAATTTCTCGAATATGTCCACTTAGTAGCTCAATTTCATCATAAATAAATCATCTCGAAACTTCTCGGCTTCCGGTCGGTTTTCCTCTTCTAGAAAAATGGCGATTTCATTTCTTAATTCATAAACACGTTGCAAAAATCCCGTCGTTAGTACAATCTTTAGACCAGGACCCATTTCTTTGGAAGCCAGAGCTTCTCTGTGGATCATGCAATGTGTCCAGACACATTGTGGAGATTTTTGCCTCACAAGTGCTTGTATACTTTAGTATTTTCAGACATTGTACAAGCACCATCGATGCATATTCCGACGCAATTTTTCTACTCCATCTTTTCTCATTTACAAAATCATTTAAGATAGCAAATAATACAGGTGCTGTTGCTTTGAGTTCTATTGGTTTGCAGAAAAGTAGTTCTTCTATTGCCGACATACCATCACAAAATCGAAAATAGGTAATTAAATGAGCATCTTTATTGGTATCTGTTGCCTCATCAAACTGAATTGAAAACAATTTGTCACGCCAATTCCCGAAAAACTGAAGCTCTACATCCTCAACTATATCACCAATTCGACCGGCAACAGTATCATTTGATAGAGGTATGGACTGCAATTGTTTGGCAAAATTATCTCCAAACATAGATTTCTACAATCTCAATTGCAGCTGGCAGAATAAGCTCCTTACCAATGGTGTGAGGCTTTTTACATCTGGCTATTTTATATGAGACTTTGTAAGAGGCAAGTAAAACTCTTTCATTCAGAAACAAAGTTGTTTTAAAAAATGATTTTTGCTTTTCAAATGATTTCAATTTTAATTCCAAGAATTGTCGGGATCTGTTAACGTATTCGCTATGAAGCGTTTCCAAAGGCCATTTAAGTTTATTAGGTTTCATGCCGTCTGCTGGAAACATTTTCGAGCAAATGACACATAGGGGCCTTTCTTCTTCATTTACTTCAGTGTTAGTAAACCCAAAATGTTGCGAAGGCGTACGAGAATGTTCGAGACAAATCGGAATTTCTCGACGTAAGACAGAGAGCAATAGAGAGGCATCGATTCTGGTTTTACGAATGCAGCGGATGGGTGTTGCCAAATATCAATAAAATGACCTATTCGTGAAAGATTGAGAACCACTGACACAAGCACATTATTGTAAGGCGACCCGTTTTGACACAATTAGCAGAAGCTACGTATCACTTTGTCTCTAAGACATCAGTTTCCTATTTCACTTCACATTTCATTTTATTGTGTTCTCAGTGGTCAAGGCACGTCGCTATTTCTTTTCTGTACAGTGGGGATTTTAAGGATAAGCAACCGTTAACAACTTGTAAAACAGACAGTCGAAAAACCTACAAGTAGATAGATCTAATTTAGGAATAAATAAGTGTTAGCAGAGTAACTTTCTTATCTTTTATCTTAAACCAAACGAACACCTAAGAAAGCGTCTTAACAGCCTCCTCATTCGATAAAAATCTCTGTCCTCCGAGTGAAATTTGAGCCTAAGAAATAGGAAAAATTCGCTAGAGGCCAGAATAAGGTGGATGGTCTATCAATTCAAAGTGCAATTGGTGAATATTCGCCATGGCGAACACATTTGTTTTCTTCAAATGCGGCCGATTTTCCATAAATTTTGCCTTCAGCTTGTCAAGAATTGAGAAAATACGAATGATTAATGAATGCCTATATAAATTACATTTCACAAACACGTCCTGATCAAAGCAATAAATTATTATCACGTTGCGAAAAGGTGTCCATTAAAACAAATACAGAATATAAACATAACACAACGAAAAACAAAAGTCTTTCTCAAGAGGTTCTCAAGAGGTAAAGAACCAAAACCATATCAAAACAACATATTTTTTTAATAAAATATACAGCTTACATTCTCTATTAATTTTACTTTAACCTCAAACGAGGCTAGAAAAAAAGAAGAAGGCGATAACCGAACCTGCAAATTCTATAAAACTTCCAATCGTGAAACGCCAAATCCCAAATAAACACTTCCATTAAAGTTTAAAATAAAATCCGCTTCCGGACAAGCCTGCGATCTCAAGATTATCTGCATTCGAACGAAGCCGAAATCCTCCTCCGGAGAGTTTCCAGGTCAATTTTCGGCATTGTCTGGAACGATCAGGTTTTCGTATAGCGGATAAAGTTTTTGCGGAATTGAAAGTTTTCCGAAGCACACGTAAACTTCGCGGACGTTACAAGTTCGAGCGGTAAATAAAATCAGAAATGCGTTTTGGAGTTTTGCGAACTTCGGAAGATTCAACATATTGAACGATAACGATTTATTGAGCTGTAAGCGACATACATACGTAAAAACAGTTTCTGCTTTTATTTATTTTTTTTATCGAGGTCTAGCGGGTGATTTTTCGAATCCTTTTAATATACAACATCCATTCTCTTTGGCACGACACTGCATATGTCGCAGTGATATAATAGGCCAACTGGCTTTGTTACGAAATATCTCGATCTATTGTTATGTTATTTTTAAAAGCCTACCGGTTATATTTATCGTTCTTGTGTAGGCTGCGTTATCCCGTTTGGCTTTTATTTTATGTTCCGTGGACTACTATTCAAATTTTAACAATACTTTTTTCTGTATTTATTTTATAATAAAAATAAATGTTAGACATAAAAGTAATATACAAATATGGAATATTTGGCAGTGAAATATGGTGTGGATTCTAAACACTCATTGGAACTCAGGGGAACACAAATTTCGGCTATTAACTTTTCGGTAAATCGTTTGCTCAATTTCCCTTTAGCGAAAGACAGGTATCTGAATCAATTCAAAATTTGCTAACTTTATCAGATTCTCTGAAGATGTAGACTCACATTTGGAATGTGGAAATCGAAACCACATGAAACGCTACAAGAATAATAATTGCCACTGTAACTTTGCATAGTCTAGCTGAGAAACATTCAAGAGGACTCTATACACGATATAGTATGCATTTCAAGAATTCCAAGTAAATAAATGCTTTATTTTAAGAAAATGAAACTATTGATTTATGAACAGTACCTAAACGTTTTCTGGAATTAAGAAAACTATTTACTATCCGTAAGAAAATATTGTTTTGTGTCATAACGTAATGACCATTTACTTATACTAAGAATCGCTTTTAGAATATTATATGGGAAAGGAGTTGGGGGTGCCCCAGAGAGGTTTTCGAAGAGGAAGAGGTACAACTGACCAGATTTTTATCCTAAAACAGGATGCCATGAATATGATACACCAGCTCACATACTTTTTGTGGATTCCAAAAAGGCATACGATTCAGTAAATAGGATAAAGTTAGAGTATATATTAAGGGTGTTAAGGATACCAGAAAAACTGACAGAATCAATAAAAATTGCATTAAAAAACACCACAGAGTAAAATTCAATAGAAGAATAAGTGAAACCTTCAAGGTGCAGCAAAGACTAAGACAAGGCGACCCTTTGTCCACCACTCTATTCAACCTGGTGTTACAGTATTATAAGTATTAGAAGAAAGAGTGGAATAAACAGGAAAGGCCTGCTGTTCAATAGAAGTCATCAATGTATGGAATATGCGGACGATATTGCGGTATTGACAAGAAATAGAAAGGAGTTAGAACGAATAACAACATGTCTAATGTAAGCGGCGGAAGAAGTTGGGTTAGAGGTTAATAATTAAAAAACTAAGTATACGGAAATAAAAAATAAATGCGAAAGCAACGTCGAGAACAGTCTTCAGGTGCATAGACAAAATGGAATACAGACGGAATTTGAGGAAGTGAACGACTTTAGGTACTTAGGAGTGTTAGTAGATAACAGATGCAAGGAAAGAAAGGAGATAGAGTTAAGAATTGCCAAGAGTAATAGCTGCGCTGGAGGGTTGAAAAGGCTTTTAAAAAGCAAAGAAGTGCCCAGAAAGGTAAAATTAAGAGTTTATAAGACGGTGATAAGGCCGACACTAACATATGCTTGTGAGACATGGACAATGCTCTCAAAATCTTCCCGAATTATTTATTGGTTCGCAAAGTCATTCAACAATGGCATCTGGAGAGTTGCTTAGTTTAAAAGGGCCTTCTGATTGCTGGCCAACAAACACTTCCAGGTTACTTGTATAATACATTTTTGCATCTGACAATGAAAAAATTTTGATGCCGTACTTTTAGGGTTTAGACGGAATGTACTGCTTGAAGCTGTATCTTTCCCGGAAAGCTTCAAGTTTCTCGTCTATTGTTACATATTCAGACAAACCAAAACCAGATTTGCATTTACTGGCAAACATACTAAAAATGTCTCGAATAGGTGCAAGTTTATCCACTTTTTTCCGTTCATCTCTTGTATTTTTATCATGGCCACGAGCGGTACCGCGCAGTAGCGTAGAGTCGACCAGGCCTGGCGTTCCACTAGAGTTATTCTGCTAATAGAGATGTTTGCTGCCGCAAATAATTTCGCTCATCTTTTAAATAAAAATTAAATAACACGTGCTCAAACACTTACCATTTTAAGAGTCCTCCGTGAAATCACAAAGTGATTAATGTCTCTTAAATACCTGCAACATTAGATATGTTTCAACTGTTGTTTCGGCAAAAGTAGTACGGCATGAGGAAAAAATGCGTTTATATGCAGAGAACGAACGTTCTACATCTAGTGACGTAATATTTGCGTAAGTAAAATGATCTTTCAAATAACTTAACGATTCTGTTGACGCACCTTCACAAATGTGTCAAAATCAGAATTTTTCTCAAAAACACTTTCAAATTTTTCTAGAACAGAAACATTTTTTGCGTCTTCAATCGCGCATAGCTGTGCGTGAACATATTGCACTATTTGTAGAGATTCTTCTAACGGCACCGCAGGATTTTGTAATTTGTCTATTGCATCTGCTAGCCCGAAGTAATTGTCGTGAATGATTTTTAAATCCATTTTAACCTGACTATCTTGAAATTTCGACTGGCTTTTCTGGATAGCGGCAGCTTCCTTTGTATCGAATTGTAAAACCACGTTCTTAATATTGTCAAAATATTTATAATAATAAAACGCGGCCTGTAACCATGTTTCCCAACGAGTTAGAATAGGTTCTGGTGGCTGTGGTATACAGTCTGTGAAATTCGCGAATACGTTTCGGTGATTTGACAAATACTGCTTTGGTATGCGCTATTAAAGCGTTTACCTCAGGATAACATTTTCTGATACTATCCGCCACAAGATTGAGAGCATGAATTTTACACGTAATGCGTAACAAATTAGCAGAATGCTTTTTAATAGACCGGCCTACAGAATGCATGTTTGCAGCACCATCACTCACTAACATCAAGAGTTGGTTTGTTGAAAGTTCAAACTTGTCCAATGTATTTAACACTAACTTTGAAATTACTTCGGCAGTACACTGTTGTATTCGTTTGGAGACTAATAGAATTGAAGGTGCCGATTGATGAGGTTCTAATTTGCGTGCCATTACATTAAGAACAGAATGTTTCTTCCGATCTGTTGTTTCGTCGACACATAACCACAATTTTTGATCTTTCAACTCAGATTTTATTTTTTGTTCAATATGTTCGCGCGCAGATGGCACAATTCTTCGCAACGATGTTCGACTTGGTAATTTGCACTCCGAATAGTTATTCCAAAAGCAGATAAATGGTTCCTTGTCTAGTAAATTAAACGGTATATTACATGCGATAAACGTAACGCATAAATTATAAATTTCTTTTTGAGACATGCTTTTCACTATTTACGTATCGTAGACAATGTTGTCTGGACCAACACATTAACGGGATTTTACAGATTACACATTTAATTTTAGCACCTTCATATATTAAGTCTGGAATTTCTGCAATAAATTTTTGAAGTTTGTCCGACCGCGGTCGTTTTGCTGACGAAATCATAATTTTTCTAGGACAGGTAAACAATTGCGCAAATGACCGGCAGCGAAAATGTCCGTACTGCTCCGCAGACGAAGTAATGTTCTTTAAAAAACATAATTTACTTAACAATTTCCAGCACGGCTTCACAAAAGGAAAATCAGTTGAAACTGCTATTTTTCAGTATACCGATGAGGTTCTGTCAATACTCGAAGACCGCGAATTAGCATGTGGTATATTTTTGGACTTAAGCAGAGCATTTGACAATGTGGATCACTCTATACTGCTTACCAAACTTGATATGTACGGCATTCGTGGGGTTGCGAGTGATCTCATGCATTCGTACCTTAACAACAGAATGCAATTGGTTGAACTTACAAAGAATGGCAAATCTTCACGATCACAAGTTCTTCCTCTTAAAAAAGGATTACCACAGGGAAGTGTTCTTGGCCCTATATTATTTAATCTGTATGCAAATGATATAAGTAATGTTGTGCAACGATCTAAACATATCATTGTAAACTATGCAGATGATACCAATTTACTGGTTCGAGGAAGTGACTATTCTGAATTGAATAGAGAATGTAATAGTTATTTTTGTGCACTTGATAACTGGTTTCTTAACAACAACTTAGCTTTGAATCTAACCAAAACATCTTGCATGGTTTTTCGAACTTCTGCAGCAATACCAAGGCCTTCTTGTATTGAACTGGGCGGTAGGAAAATTGCTATAACCAGTTCAAACAAATTCTTAGGTCTATATATTGACGAATTTTTGAAGTGATCAGTGCACACGGATAACATCAGTAAACAACTCAATTCGATAACCTTTGGATTTAAAACTTTAAAAAAGATACTTAATACTCCGGATCTGTTCGCGGTTTATTATGGTGTATTTTACTCACGCATGAGTTATGGTATCATTTTCTGGGGTCAATCTCCAGAAGTATATAGAGTTTTTCTAGCTCAGAAGAAAGTCCTTAGAGTTATTTTCGGTTTATCAAGTAGAGACAGTCTAAAAACCGTTTTTAAACAGCATAATTTACTAACCTTTTATGGAGTATATATTTACAATTGCATAATTTTTTTGTTTCAAAATAAAATGAATAAAAATGATTCTAAATACAATCACATACATAATACTCGTTTAAAAGATGACTTTTATCAGTACCCAATACATAGGTTAACATTAACAGAAAGGAATGTGTATTATTCTAGTCTACGTTTATGTAACAAACTACCACTGTTCATCAAAACTAGCAACAATTTAAGAATATTGAAAAGCAGATTGTTTGAATATTTAGTTAATTTAGAACCGTATTCGTTAAACGAATATTGGAATAATTAAAATTATGTGGTTTTGTTGACTTTTCTTGTATACCTTTGTATACTTCGAAATAAATATAAAAAATAAAAAAAAATAAAAATAATACTACCGTTCCTCTCGGTCCGAACGGATTCTACGGTGATGCGCGGTACCGCTCGTGGCCAGCGTTATTTATCATCAAATACAACAAAGTAGAAATCTAAAACGATTCAGAGACGTTGTTAAACGAAATATTTCTACTCCTGAGGCATCTGTTCTCCATAGATCAGCTGCGTTTAGTCGGTTTGCCTTTAGAACTCCCGCAAAATATAATAATAATAAAATTAGGAAGATACAAGGCGGCACATAACAATCGTACAAAAAATGACTCGCTCATTTATTAAAAATAGCTGCTTCGTTCTGAGAGTACTTGAGGGTTAAGCAGAGAAAAAACGCTGAGGAAATATTTCTTTTGATGAACAGTTATTGTATTGTGGATAATTGAAACGGTAATTGTCTAGAATTGAGGCGGATAGCCTCGATACAAGTAAACGTTTCTCTGCATGTATGCAAGGACATATTACCCGGAAGCCATGCAAGACAACATAAAGTACAAAGCAAAAAGTGCAGTGCAATTTCACACAGCGGGCATTGTAAATTATTCACAACCTTCAGGATTGTACACACTAAACTACGTAATCGTTTTGAGACAGAAAAAGCATCAAAACTAGTTGCTGTGCTCAAAGCTCTTAACGTCACGACGAAAAATAGCTCTTGTAAAAAAAATATTTCTTTTTTGTTACTATAGGAAATAAAACATTCTGGAGAATATGAAATATGGTGTAAAAATAATCAATTTTATTACGAATAAGAAAATAACACATGTTTAAAACATGATGAAAACAAAGCATGTTTCTTTTTTACATTTGGTTTTACACACTATTTCAAACGCCTAATTTAAACTATTTATTTTAAACATGTCAACTCTAGCTGCGAGAGAGAGAGGGAAGATATTATAGATATCCGTACCTCCGTGCAAATGTTACCAGCCGTAAAACGTCATTTAACATGAACTGCACACATCAAAGGTGGCGTGCCAATTAAATTACGGCCATCAATTTTCGCGAGAGAACGCCAGCGAAGCCGCAATTCCGTTTAATCGCGGCCCGTAAAGATTTTAACAACTGCGTGACGTTGTAGGTAACGTTCGCGATGTATGCTGTAAATTGAAGCGGCAGCACGCGTGATTTCGATAATCATTCTTCTTTTAACGGCATCGTTAAACTCTCAAAATTGTTGCGAATCATTCCAAATTACTCGTTTAGTACAATGTTAATTTACGAGAGTTTTTTTAATAAACTTGATTAAATTTGATTCTCCATATTCTTATATAATAATTATTATTATTATTTATCAATTAATCCAATAATAATAATAATAATTTTTATTATTTTTTTATAATATAATCATTTATGACAATTTTTATTTTTTTTATAACAATAAATCTTTCAAAAAATGTTCCTCAAAATTAATGATGCGAAAAAAGACACTTATCTCGTTGTTTAAAAAAGAGTTTATTTCTTAATTAAAATGCTTGGAGGCAAGTTTACTGTATAGTAATTACAAATAGAATTGCCTCCAAGCATTTTAATTAAGAAATAAACTCTTTTTTAAACAACGAGATAAGTGTCTTTTTTCGCATCATTAATTTGGCGCAGTCAGTAGGATAATACATTTTAACTATTTCCGGATCTATCATAGAAACTGTGCTTCCTGTATCTACTAATAACTTTAAAGGAGGATTTTTAATTTGAATGTAGGGCAGTTCGTTTAAAACTATTTCTGTGAGTTCTCCGGTGAGGCAACTGTAGTAAAATTTTCTTCTTCCTTATCTTCCTGATCTTGAAAATCTTCTTCATTAGTGGTACAGGAACCACTAACAAACACATCTTCTGGTGCTCCTATAGGAACGTACCATTGACCATCTTGTTCATTGTAAATTGGACGAGGTGGTTCGTAATAATCATTTGCCATTTCTTGATGGAAAAGTTCTTCTGAAACTACCTGTAGCGGTCCTGCTCCCTTAACATTAGCTGACTTGGCTGCTGTTGTTGATACGCCGGACATAGGGGTCGGTTTCGAAGCTGATACTGTCCTATTTTGTCCTGGTGCCCACACATTGCGTGGTGGTCCAAAACTTGTCTATTTGTTGGAATGTTGGTTTGTTGAATAAAATTTGGTTTAGGAAAATTAGATATTGGACCTCTCGGAAATGAACTTGTTCGTTGGAACGGATATCGAGAAAACGAAAGATTTGATGCTGGTTGCACAGGATATGGATAATTTGGTGTAATGCGATATTGCATTTGTGTTGGAGGATTATATTTTATCGGTAGGGGAGGTTTATGTGGTATATGTTGTGTCATCTTGATTCCCTTTATAGTGTTCGACCTATTTTTAAAATTGATCGCATCTTGAGCAAAGCCCATTGCCTCTTCTAAACTTCCTGGTCGTAATGGTTTTACATGAACTTGAATATCTTCCGGTAAATTTAACAGATAGACTTCGAGTGCAGATTGCGCGTAAATTTGCGCCCTTTCTACTTTATGAGTAATACCAGCAGTTTGTGCTAATTTCGTCATGATTTTAGAAAGTAAATCCTGTAACCGGTAACCGAATGACATTGGATCTTCTTTTGGTATCATTTTCGTATTGTTGAATTCCTGAATTAATTGTCCAAAATCTCGTTTATCAGCAAAATAACTATAAATTGCATCTTTCACGCTCTCCCATGTGTTCAGTTCATTTCTAGAGCAAATTAACGTTTTAGCTCGATCTTTTAATTTACCTAATATTGTGCTAAATATTACGTCCTTTATTCCCGGTTGACCCTCGTATTTCGTACAAATATGGTCGCAAGTATTTATAAACAAATTAATCGCGCTACTCTCTCCACCAAACGTAGGAATTGCATCTAACTCTAATTTAAGCAATTGGTAATTGACCGCCATTGAATCTCTACTTTCTAATTCTAAAGTTTCTAATCTATCAATTATCTCTTCCAGTTTGTTTCTCGTTTGTTTCAAAAGGTTTCTACCGCAATGGTAATGACAAATTGTTTTCACGGGAGAATGGGTATATCAACTAGGATATGTTATTTCAAATAATGAAATGGGACTTCAATAGTCAGGGTGAGTCGTATTTGTAATTTGAACAGCACTTACTTTGCCTACAGGGGTGGCAGGATGTCTTCTTTCTTCGGACGTTGGAGTGTTAGGTACAGCGAATATAGCGACCCACCTTGCTCGTTAAGGTGCCGTAGCCCGTCTATATTTTCCCTAACGCTCGGTCCTCTTGCTTCTTCTTCTCGTTCCGTTGGTTCTTGAAGCGTTGAAACGCACCAAATTTCACAAAAACAAATTTTGAATTTGCAGGAATTCGTAGAACCAGATCCTACTGACTGCGCCAAATTAATGATGCGAAAAAAGACACTTATCTTGTTGTTTAAAAAAGAGTTTATTTCTTAATTAAAATGCTTGGAGGCAAGTTTACTGTATAGTAATTACAAATAGACTGAATAACAATTCAAATAAAGTGCAGTTTATCGTAACAAACATTCCAAGGTCTCGGTACATTGATATGATGAATGATGATTCCGCAAAGATAACTTCGCTTCATGTTACACTCATTTTCTGGTAATCTTTCCATTTTTAAAGAAAACCGTTAGCCAACATCTAAATCTAAAATATCGCTTCTCCTAAAAACTAAACAATGCAACATCAGAACGAATTCCCCTCACGGCCCAACCTATTAACTCGTGACTGTTGCGACGGATGCTACAAGACGTTTTTCATGTCGGTTGGCGTGTTTCCTTCGTGAATTTAAATGGGGAGATAAATGCCTGCGGACACAAAAAAGGACTTTTTCGGGATAAGAGCGAATCCCTTTAAAACAAACACGCTATATATTGCTTGCTGTAACGTTGTACTTTCGTAGAATCTCTGCATGTCTTTATAATACGTTCGTTTTTTTTTATATAAAAAAGTCCTTTGGTTATATTTTATATTTGAAAAAGATACAAACGACGACTTGTGTTTGTCCATGTTTTTTGCTTCATATCTACTTTCTCCCCCTCAAAACTCAGATGATTTATGCTTAAGATAAGATAATCGTTTCGTCCCGGCATAGCCGTAACAGCTGGAGCAGCCAACGGAACTCGGCGCGCGCCTGTCTGATGCGATGCGTAAACATCTGCCGGGTGGCAAAGCAGTTCAAATTCGTACACATTCATCATCACTAGCGCGGCGTGTGCGTGTGAATTAAATCAGGCGAACGGAATACTAGTTATTGAACAAAATTTTTAATGAAAAATGTCCAGTGTGCGCAAGGCTAAACAACGACCCTTTGCTGTTAAAGTAAAAAACTTTATCTGTGAGTTTCCAGATTTGTTGCACGACGGTGCTAAAGTAGTTTGTAAAGTGTGCGAGAAAACTTTGATATGCTGGCAAAAGAACGACTGTAGGAAGCATGTAAATAGTGCAAAACACAGAAATAGAGAAAACGGCGCGTCAAATAGAAATGACTTTATTTTCGATTTACTTGTCATGATGATAACATGTAATTTGTCACTTAACATACTGGAAAAGAAGTCGTTTAAGAACTTTTAGAGCAAATACAACCCGGAGTTGAAGTTGCCAACTACGGCAACAGCACGTAAGCATGTTTTACTTGCACGCAAAAAGGTGGAAAATAAAATCATATCTACATTAATAAATCAGTCGCTTTGGTTGTGTGTTGACGAGACAACAGATCGTAAAAAAAAATCTATTATACATGTTATAGTTCATGTACTGGATCAACATAAACCGACATTTCCACTGTTACTAGCTAGCAAAAGATTACAAGGGTGTACTAGTGCAGCAATTACGACTGTGATACTTACTACGTTAAAAAACTTTTTTCAAGTCTCAACACGTCAAGTGTTGATTTTTATGAGCGATGATGCAGCGAGAATGCGTGCGGTAGGCCGTTCTCTTCTTGAACACGGTTGCGACTGTTTACATGTAACTTGTAAAGTACATGCTTTACATCTTATGGCACAAACTATTAGACAATGTTATCCCGAGGTGGAAGCTACCGAAAAAGAGCTAATAGCCGCTAGAGGGAATTCCATATTGAACGAGTGGCCATACTGAATACACTACACGTGCTGGAATGACAGCTGCGTTCGACGATGTAAAATTTACAACACTTTACTACATAGCTACATACGAGGGATGATCGTAAAATAAGGTTCCCAAAGCCCCGCAGCAGCAATAAGACGTGTTAGGCGAAATCCGACAACATTGGCGTGTGCACCAGCTCTCCCACTCTATATACGTACCACTCCCGTCTCGCTACGCCACTCAGTGTTAGCTAAGCAGCCGTCCGAGATGGAATTCCCGATCGCCGCTACCGCCAGGTGCGAAATTCGCGCTGTGATACGTTTTTTAAACGCGAAAGGGGTTTCACCTATTCATCGTCAATTAACCGAAGTTTATGGAGAAAAGCGTATAGCTGTTCAACACGTCCGCAAATGGTGTAGGGAATTCACTGGAGGTCGGACGGAAATTCACGCTGAAGAGCGGAGCGGAAGACCATCACTTTCAGAGGAAATCGTTGAAAAAGGTCGAGAGCATACTGCTTGAAGATCGGAGGGTCGCCATTCGTCAACTCACTCTTCGGATTCCTGAGATTTCCAACACCACAACTGAGATTATTTGATTCTTGAAAGGACTGGCGGCAGAAGTTTACGACATGAGGATATAGAAGTTGGAATACCGTCTGCAAGAATGCTTGGATAGAAATGGCGATTACGTCGAAAAATAGTTTAAGTTTTTACCTTTAAAACGATGTGTAATGTTAAGGAAATAAAGAATGCTGTCTATTTTTAAAAACTATGGGAACCTTATTTTACGATCATCCCTCGTATAATATAGAAATGCCTTATCAGGAATGCGAACCAAGAAGTTTTCCAAGTGAACAATTAAAATGTCGCACTTACAGCAAATGCTATTGTACATAGAACACATAAAATAAATAGGTGAGCGTAATAGTAGATTAAACTTGACTTGATCCAAACAAAAAGTATTAGATGTGCGAGAAGATTAGGGGAATCCTCTATAAGGGTAGGTGTTGTATATTTTATACCAAAGATATTTTTATATGTATCATAGTACGGATTCCATACTAGGGATGCATACTCGAGTTTTGAACGTACTAAAGTAAAAAAAAAATGATTTTATGGGGGATATATCATGAAAAGACCGAGTGTTACGCAATACAAATTCTAACATTATATTAGCAGAAGATATTACACTTTGAACGGGATTATTAAAAGTTGAACCACAGTCGAAGTATACTCCCAAGTCACGGATGCCATTACTTCGAGTAATTGCATCCGAAACCAAAACATAACTGAAAATTATTTGCTGTTTTTTCCTTGAAAATAAAACAAATCTACACATGGATATATTTAAGTTGAATCTATTTGAAAAGCACCAGTTAGAAATAGATATCAAATTCGCTTATAGTTTAACGCAATCCTGCAGAGAAACCACAAACCGATACAATTTAACATCGTCGGCAAACATTAAAGCGTTGCAATCAATATGTTTCAACAAGTCATTAACAAATATTAAGAATAATAATGGACCGAGATTAGAGCCCTGTGGAACACCAGAAGCAACGTAGCATATATCGGACGTAAAATGGGAAATACGATTGTAATATTCGAAATTCTACTTGCCATCAAAGAAATTTACATTGTTACTTTTATTCCCAGTACGTGATTACATGACAATTCTAATGTATATCACCACATAACGCAGAAGACATTAATTATGTACCAGACTTCACTATAAAATTGTGAGATAATAGAAACGAAACAATTCACAGTGATACAATCTCCTGTAGTCCACTGAGAAAACTCACTCTGTAGACAGCATTTCATTTTGATGTCTACAGTTCGACATCCAACTCAATTTCGCGTACACAAGCTATACACATTTTCATACTCATACCGGACTATTCCGTACATTATTTCTCCGGAAACGCCGCAACATCCAACATATGCACATCACAGTACATGCCGCGATAAATTCCAATATATTCTGAACAGCGATCATCGCCTAGTTTGCATAGTTTCGGACGAATGGGTCACAACGATGTCAGCCCACATGTATGCAGATGCATGTACGACGTATGTACAAGCATTGTTGCATGCGGTGTTCTGGGCGAATGCTCTTAATTGGATCAACGCGGACATCAGTGGTTAGAGGGTTTCGAAATCATTTCGAGTTACACGGCGTCACATTGTCGAAATGTCCCACCAAATAGTTAAAGCAGTAATTGTAGTAGTGGTAATGTCATAATATTTAGTACCTAAATATGTAGAAAATGTGTATTATTTACTTAGATAATTGTAATGCAAATAATATGCTGATTTAAGTAATTGTAGTTGATTTTTGGTCCTCAAACTTGGCTGAAAATTTGTCGCGACAAAAAAAAAATCCAGTTGAGATATAGACGCTCAAAGATATACTAAATTTGCATCAAAATTTCTTGGGGTCATCTTCAAGTATCTCAGAAACTATTTGTAAAAGAAGCTTAAAATTTGGAACAGTTAAAGACAACTATATTTTCACTAGTTACACAGAACATGAGCTTTCTGCATTGATTTCCCTGGAACACAGACTTCCCAGAAATTAGGATTTTTTTTTTGTCGCGACAAATTTTCAGCCATGTTTGAGGACCAAAAGCAAGAGGACTAGGTGACTGTTTTTGTTAAAATTTGGAAGTTTGGGGCACTGATAACTACTAAGCAAGCACAATAATTTCCAGGCAAATATCTCTCGTACTTACAGAATAGCAGCTTGATAAAAATGGTAAAAAATGTCCGTGAGCATCCACGACATTTTACCAGCCATCACTTAAGAGACTTTTACAGGTCATGTATTGCATATCAGGAGCTAAGAATTTGGGGAATTACCTTTAGTCGGTTGTGGAACCTACTCACAAAATTTGAAAAAAATTTAAGATGATCGAGCGTGGGGATTTGATCACTTGACATGGAATAACCCATAAATCAAATCTGCTAACCAAGATGTACAACCACAAACATGCAGCAACATAACTTCCAACGTTAAATCACGAAAGAAAACGCAAATTCTAATTTTTTGGCTTTACATCAACTCAGTTCAACGTTGTCTGCATTGTGTAGTACAAATTTTGTACACAATTCGTACGTTGAATTACACAGACTTACAATGCATTTCAATCCCCACATTTGCAGTTTAGTTTCAACCATTTCGCCAATGCTTCCCGTACGCTATTGTTTCCTCCCTAAAAGTTTCTAATGGGATATCTCTGGGGCGCATTCCATGGACATTGTGACGGCTTATTCGGACGCGTTAACGCCTATTCTATTATCGCGAATGCGGAAATTCACCGCGAGTTTTCGGTACTTACATGTGCTTTGTAAGAGCTTGTCAACAAATCTCGATTTCGAGTGGGAACAATGAATAAACGCGAATCTAACAGATTAGTTTTACAACGTTTACTGTTGACTGCATTACTGCGTACTTGTAGAATGCTGCGTTCGTGTCTGTTAAGTATATGTAATAATTATATACCACCTTTTGTTAAATGTTGCAGTACCTGTTTATATTTGTAAATCTGTCGTTTTACAAATAAACAAGTTGCATGTTTTTGGTATCTGTTGTTTTAGTCGTTAGTAAACATTCTATTTTGATGAGCTATTAAAAACAACATAAAATACAAGCGTGTGTTTATTTTCTATTAAAAATATAACCGAACAGTGTCATCTATTTGCAGAAACCATCTTTCGTTTTAAGCAACCATTTAAGAAACCGTTTTTACTATTTTTCTCCAAAACAAACTAACAACTTGTGATGACAACATTCCTTCTTTCCTTGTAAGAGATTGTGCTAGCATTTTTGCCACTCTTTTATGTGCCATCTTTAACCTAGCACTTCAGCCAACTGTATTCCCTGACATGTGGAAGATCGCTAGAATTTCACCTATCTTTAAAAAGGGCGACAGTTCTGACGCCAACAGCTTTAGACCCGTTGACATTATTTCTTCTTTTGCCAAGGTATTTGAACTGTTACTTTACAAACGTATTTCTTATGGCTCCAGACCTTATCTTTCTCTTTTTCAGCATGGATTTATGTCACATAGATCTACCACAACCAATTTGGCAATAATATCTCAAGCCATCGCTGAGACTGTTGATGGAGGTGGTCAGCTTGACGTTATCTACACCGATCTTTCTCAGATGTTCGATTTAATAGATTATCGAATTTTGCTCGCAAAACTAAGCTCTTTTGATGTTAGCAAAGCCTTACTTGGTCTTTTTCTTTTGTTATAAACCTCGTCTGTTTTATTCCACTTCTGGAATTCCTCAAGGATTAAACCTTCCACTCCTATTTAATATACACATCGACGATCTTCTTAAATCTATAGATTGTCCTGTGTTAACTTACGCTGACGATATTAAAGTTTACTGCACTGTTGATTCTTCCTTAGATGTTAATTTTCTACAGACTAATCAAAATAAAACTCACTTCTGTTGTTTACATAACAATTTTAAAATTAAATTTTTGATGTAACAGATATTTCAGCACAGGCAAGTGATAAGACATGCTTGCATGCATAAGTCTGCTGAGGTATCTGCTGTTCTCTCTCCTACCTTTTTTTGTTATAATACCTAACACCCTTCTAGCACCTAACCATACAGTTATCCCTGCCACTCGTTCCCGATTCTCACGATTCCTACGAGATTACCGAGGTAGTAAGTTTTGTAATATTCTTTGCAAACAAAAGTAGAACAAGTATATTTAGTAATCTTTATGTATCTGTACACACAAATTATTTTGTGGTTATGTCATCTTCATTGAAACAATTTTGTACGTAAACAATTACAAAATTACGTATACACAGATAATTATTGTTTATATAGATACCTATATAAAAGTGCATACCTTTTAACAATTTGTTTGACGACGTTTGTCTGCCATTGTTGCTACTCCTTTTTTTTTTTGGTCTACCTCTTCTTTTTTTTAACTCTCGTCTGTTTCCCCTATCACTTTGACTGTTTTATCCTCCGACATACGCACTAAGTGGCCAAACCATCTTAACTGTTGTGTTTGCTGTTTTTAATATTGTTAAAATCAGGTTACAACCATGTCGGAGTAATGCCCGCTGATGTCTTACTAAGCATTAAGACTATAAAAAAGGTGATGAAGGAAAATAAAGTACATTATACAGGGTGACCACGAGGAGAATTTACATTTTGGATAGGACGGTTACCCAGCCTGGGTTGTCACGGTGGGGGAGTGAGCATTGAACTCCCGAGAGGTGGCCATCTAGGTATCCCAGCACTGTTGCCGAAACTGGTACTTTAGTACCAGATTTGGTACTTTTTCACGTAATCTGGAACTCTGGTACGGACACGTGGATATTTAGTACTTTATTGTGAATTTGAATGTAATCGCCTGATCTTATGCAATTTACTTAAAACGAGGAGCACAAACTCGCGAACAGGGTTATTTATATTTTAATGTATAGGGTTAGCAATTTTAGTTACTTTTCGTTGTTGTTTTGTTGGTGGTTTGTTAATTATATCAAATTTTAAGAATTCGGAAATATTGGAATCGTTAAGATTACGAAATGGATAAGTAAGATTTTTAACCAGTAATGATATTTTTACATAATAACAATTGTATAATTCTTTCAGATTTTTAAAACGGCATTTTATCAAGTTGATAATTCAGTTCCACAGAAACTAACATCGATGTAATAATTAATATTGATGAAATTGAGGTCGTTTGTAAATGATCTGTTGTTGTGGTCAAAAGATAAACCCTCTAAATCATAGTTACATACAACGACATAGAAATGTGTGGGAAAAAGAGTTTAATTGGTTAACATACAATTCAGTCTCATCATCTTCTTATTGTAAGGTTTGCGCTAAATCTTTGATATCTAAGTTTGTCCTTTTGAAACGTCACGAACAAACAATACTTCATCAGGATAACATGAAGAAAACTTTAAAAACACCTACGCTGGATAAGTTTGGTATTAACTCTGGAATGACTTGCACAGATAAGGAAATTAAAAAATCAGAACTTAAATGTATAATGTTCTTACATGAACATAACCTTCCATTTTTATTAATGGAGCATTTGCCAAAATTCCTAAAATCGTGTGCCAATCCAATTGCAAACTATTAAATTTTCAGAACTAAAGCAAGTGTAATTACTTCCGGGTAGCATTGTAAATGAACACATGACAATATAAAAAGGACTTTGGGTAATAATGTGTACTCCGTTATCATTGATGAAACAACAGATATTTCATTTCAAAAATCACTTGTTATATTAATTAGATTTTGGGGGCTGGTAATGTATTAAAGATAAATTTTTAAATTTAATTAGACTACATTCTTGTGATGCAGATAGTATTTTTAATCTGTTGTGAATTTTTAAATTATTTCAAAATAGATTTAAAGAAAATAATTGGATTTGCAGCAGATAATGCTGCAGTTATGATGGGACACAGAGGAGGTGTACAAGCAAAATTTAAGAACTTAAACCCAAATATATTTGTTATGGGTTGCACTTGCCATTCATTCCACTTATGCGCTTCCGCTGCTGCCTTGAAGTTGCCTAAATCAGTGGAAGAATTAGCAAGAAATGTTTTTAACCATTTTTCAAATAGTAGCCATAGATCTGAAGGCTTAGGAGAATTTCAGCTATTTACTAATATAAAACCTTGTAAAATGCTTCATCCTAGCCAAACAAGATGGCTTTCACTCCAGGTTAATATAAATAAATGATAGAATTATATGTTTATTTATTAACAAAAATATTATTTTGTAGGTAGTGGTGGAACGTATTTTACATTCATGGGATGCACTTAAATTATATTTTGTTCATGTGACAAAAATTGACAACCTCCATACTACAGAAAATATAATGAATTGTCTTCATAATCCAGTATATAAAATATATTTCTCATTTTTATCATATGTTTTAGATTTAGTGAAAAAGTTAAACATAGAATTCCAGAGTGAAACGCCAAAAATACATATTCTTCACCAAAGAGTAAGCGAGTTGTATAAAACTCTTTTAAGAAATTTTATGAAAAGAGAAAACATTGTTGAAATTGATATAAATCTTTCGAATCCTAATAATTTTTTACCTATTGAAAAGATGTACTTTGGGGCTAAAGTAGAATTGCTTATTGATAACATGACTATTGAAGAACATGAAATAAACGCCTTTAAAACCAATGCTCTTGCATTCTATGTAGAACTAACTTTACAAATTAAGAAAAGGTTTAATTTTACCGATCCATTATTAATATATATGAATAACTTTCATCCAAAAAATGCCATCTCAGGTGAAATTACTTCAATACTAAAAATATTACACTTTTTCCCTAATTTAGAGGTTGATGTAGATGTAGAAAGCTTGAACAATGAATGGCGTTTGCTTTGTGACGTGGAAGAAATAAGAAAAAATGGCGAAAAAGATTTTCTAGATTTTTGGTTGTTAGTCATAAATATGAAAAATGAATTAAATGAGTTGATGTTTCCAAATTTATCATTAGTAATTAAGTGTATTTTGTCATTGCCACATTCTTCTGCATGTGCAGAAAGAATTTTTTCAAAAGTAACGTTATTAAAAACAAAATTACGAAACAGATTGTCGGTATCCACATGTGATGCTATTATACACGCAAAAGAGTTGCTTGGTAGCGAATTATGTTATTCATGGGAGCCATCAGAAACACTTTTAAAAAAGACTCCTACAAATATCTAATTATTGTTCTTTTATTAAATAAAAGTTTTTGTGATCATTTGTTTCTTTTTCTGCTATTTTGCTGAATTTAGGGGATTTCAAAATTAATCTGGTACGAAAGACCTATATCTGGTACTTTTTGCGAGTCATTACTGGTACTAATATAAAAAGGCCAGCGGCAACACTGTATCCCAGTCACAATGGAACAGTGGTCGGTCGAGCAGCGCATGTTTACATACGACGCGTATGTAAGAAACGGTGAATCAGTGATAGCGGCTCAACGAGCATTTCGTATTCACTTTAAAGTCGGCCGGCATAGAGCAGTCCCTAGCCGACCAACCATTATGAAGTGGGCTGAAAAATTGCGAGCGACAGACAACATAAATAACAATAAATCACCAGGCCTTCCACGAACGATGAGGACAGCAGAAAACGTTGAGAGAGTGAGAATAGCAGTCACCACCAGTTCCCGACGTTCAGCTCGACGGCATGTAGTTGCGTTACGTATGGAACGTGAGACGGTAAGGAAAATTTTGAAAACAGATCTCAAGTTTCATCCGTACAAGATCGCGCGTGTGCAGTAGTTGAAAGTAGTACCGATGAACCTGATGTTTTAATTGTTATGAGCGACGACAAAATGACAAAATGATCGAGTGTATGCCTTCAATAGTGAAGAAGCAAGTGTGGTCGCCCCCGTGTTCAAAGGGGTCATCATCCAACCTCAGTAATGGTCTGGTTAGGGATATCTTATTTCGGACCAACTGAAGTTCATTTCTGTGAGAAAGGAGTGAAAACCAGTGCCCGAGTCTATCAAGAGACGACCCTGGAAAAGATAATAAAACCTCTAAGCCAGAGCTTATTCAAAAACCCGGATTGGGTCTTCCAGCAGAACTCTGCGCCTGCTCACAAGGCCAAAAGGACTCAGGCGAATAACATCGATTTTATCAAGCATGAAGATTGGCCATCTTCTAATCCCGATCTTAATCCTCTGGATTAGTAAATCTGGCAAGCTTTGGAGGAGAAGGCCTGCGCTAAACGCCATAGAAATTTGGACTTGCTGTTACAAATAAGTCTCATGTCACTATATAAATACATCTTTAGTCATACGAACATAATCAGAACTGTTGTGTACAGTATGGTACACTATCATTATCTAAACATTTTGTAATAGCGATAAAGATTGAACTCTCATCTTAATTTCTTTGACGGATTGTTGGTCATTCTAATCTTGTTAATAAATGTATTTGTATATTTGTGTAATCAATGACCAACATCCTGTTTGTAACTTTAATATGTAGACAATGATATGCTGCAGTATATCTAGCAGCAGAAATATAGCAGAGAGTCAGTAAGAGTTGCTATACAGTAAGAGTACCGATTAAACTTTATATACATATTTTTATAATAAAACAGTAGGAAAATTGTACGTGTTTTACTTCAATGAACAAAACATAAAGTGGCGCAGTCAGTAGGATCCATTAACAACGAGCAAAGAACGGGAGTGGAAAACTTCATCTGAGTACAAAACCTGGACGAAGAATCATCATTCAATAACCGTTAGCCGATAGTGGAAAAGGAATCCTGTTGTGTTCACCGGTCAATACGATTTTTTGGAAGACGTACAAAAACAATGCATCCAAAGCTGTAAGTACATACAATCATTAATTTTGAGACATTGCGCATATACCTACCTTACTCCTAAATAAAAATCTATTTAAAAAAAAATCATGAGTACAGAAAACACGTCGAACCCTTAATTTATCATTTTTAATCAAGATGATACCCTCCTTCGAGGGAAAAAGGGAAGAATTTTTCACCATTCATAGCAGATTGTAATAGTGCATTCGAACTAGCTACTGATGAAAAAAAAACCCATATACAAAAATACACTCTTACTCAAATCAAAGGTATGCGAAAATAGCTTGTAACAATGGGGAATTCCAAAAATGGAGCGAACAAAAAAGATTTTTAAAATCTCTTTATCAAGACAAAAAACACTATTCCCAAATTTTTAATGAAATGATGAAATTGGAGAAACTTCCAAACGAGTCATTTTCAGAGTTTGTTACTAGGGTAGAATCAGTTCAAAACAATGTCAAATAGCTATTCAAGAAAAGCAGAAATCGCAGACGTAGTTGGAATGACAAAGTTATTAGACTTGCTAATTATTAGTCTTTTTTCATATCACTGTAAACCCGAAATATCACGCATATTACGTACAAAGGAAATTAAACAAATTAACGATGCAATAACTCATGCATTGAACGAAAGAAATAGAAAGTATGTACAGAAATAAAAAGCATAATCGCTTCAAACAAATCCTAACAGATTTTGCAAAGTTTGTAAAATAACAGTCACAATACCAATGAATGTAGAAAAAATATAATTATTCAAAAAATTTTAATTCCCAATTTCTGTAAATCTTGCAAGTGACGTCAAATATTGAAAGTATTGAAAAAAAAGAAAGGGCACATCATTGAAGAATGCTACAAGCGAAAAAATAAAACAATAAAGTCCAACAATGAACCGAGCACGTCTCAAACAACGGTTCCAAAACGCAAATACACTTCCGGTGCAAATCCCCCCACCGCACGAAGTCTACTACAAGTAGAGGCGTTCTAACGACGATAAAAGGTCAAAGTTTTTTTTTAACTGAAACTCCATTCATGTAACATTTCCTGTTCTAACGCTAAAACAGGAAAAATTTAAATTACTCGTAGATACAGGTGCTCAAATCTCACTTGAAATCTAGTGTCTTACAACCGGAATCGTTAATTTATGAAAAAAAACGAACAGGGGAAAATGGGTTTATCTTTACTAAACTCTTTCACTAGGTACAACACCCGCCGTATTAAAGATCCATAAAAAGTATTTTGGTCACGATTTCCATGTTATCAATACAAAAAAAAATTTAGATTTATATGATGGAATATTAGGTATGGACTTTTGAAGAAAAATAATGTTACTATCAAATTAGAAGAAATATTTTAGAAATAGATAAAATGAAAATACCATTGATTCTTAATTTTTCTTCTAACACTACTCAGCCGATTCTTAAAGCTCGAAGTATAACATTAGTAAAATGAAACGTCTTAAATCCCAAAATTAGGGAAGGTATTTTAAGCGGTTGTCAAATTTCAGAAAATTTGTACTTTTAGTCGCTGTATCACCTCGGTGGATAGCAATGGCAAAAGCATTCGCATCTATTTTAAAAACAGGTGAATCTAACAAAACACTAACAAAATTTAATGTTACTCTAGAACCTCTTCCAGAAACTAGTCAAAGTTATGTCTTTAATTTGGTGGACGATAATAATGAGAAAAGAAAGAAATCTTGCATAAAGCCATCAGAGCAGAACATTTGAATATAGAAGAGAAGCTTGCATTATTTAAAATTGTGACAAATATAAGGATATATTTCATTTAGAAGGTGATAATTTAACTTGTCTAAAAATCAGTCATTCCATTAATGTATCAAATGATACTCCAATACATGCGAAAAAATATAGATACCCTCAAATTTTACAAGGAAGAAGTGACAAAACAATTGAGAAGATGTTAAAACAAGAAGTTATCAAACCCTCGACGTCTCCTTGGTCTAGTCCACTGTGGATAGTGCCAAAGAAGGGTCGACGCATCAGGAAAATTAAAATGGAGAATTGTAATCGACTACAGGAAATTAAATATGTAACCATTGGTGACGCTTATCCTATACCCAATATTACAGATATCTTTGACCAACTAAGCAGAACAAGTACTTTACAACGCTAGATCTAGCATCTGGTTTTCACCAGATAGAAATGGATCCAATAGATTCGAGAAAACAGCGTTCACAACTCCAAATGGACATTACGAGTTTAAACGTATGCCCTTCGGATTAAAGAAAGCTCCTGCGACGTTCCAACGATTGATGGATATTGTATTAACAGGTCTTCAAGGGATCGAATGTTTTTTTATACCTAGACGATATCGTGATATATGGATCAAGTATAGAGGATCACTCAGTAAAATTGGAAAAGTATTTAAAGACTTCGGGGAAAAAAATCTGAAACTCCAACCGGATAAATGTGGAATTTATGCGACACAAATTCGTATTTAGGAACATCATAACCGATGAAGGCGTAAAACCAAACCCGGAAAAGGTCGGTATTATTCAAAGCTTTCCTATCCCAACAAAACCACAAAGGAAGTGAAATCATTCTTTGGACTAGTGGGTTACTACAGAAAATTCATAAAGGACTTTGCCCATAAGACAAAGCCGCTCACATCTCTGTTGAAGAAAGATATTAACTTTGTCTGGTCGACGAACAGCAAGACTCATTTGATCAGCTACGTGGAGAACTATTGTCAGAACCCAATTTTACAGTATCCAGATTTTTCAAGGAATTTATTCTCACAAAAGGATGCAAGTCAAGTTGCTATTGGGGCAGTCTTGAGTCAAGGTGAAATTGGACAGGATTTACCTATTGCTATGCAAGCAGAAACGCTAAATGATGCCGAATCCCGTTATTCTACGACTGAGAGAGAGCTGTTAGCAATCGTCTGGGCCATCAAAGTCTTTTTGACCATACTTGTATGGTCGCCATTTTAAAATAGTTTTCCGACCACAGGGCCCCTTAAAATGGTTATTCAATGTGAAGGATCCGGAAGTAAACTAGTACGATGGCGATTAAAGATAGAGGAGTACGATTATGAGGTAATTTACAAACCTGGTCGTATAAACAGTAATGCCGATTTGCCTTTCTAGAATTAAAGTTAATGTAATAACGTGAGGAAGTCGACATATGACGACTTCATTAAGTCTATAAAATGATATAAATATTACAATTCAAAATTCAAGAAATAAATTGTAGTTTGTTAGAAAGAAATTTAAAAATATTGCAAATTTTACAGCAATCGATTTTGCAATCCTCAAAAACATCTAAATCAAGAAATTTTAGAATTAACATTAATAAAGAAGTGCTAAATAGAGATATAAATTGTATGATGTAATTAAAACATCAGGTTCAACCATACATTCTACAACTGTTTTATAAAAACTTACCAAATTCGAAAAACCCACATATAAAGATTTTATTTTATGTATTACAAAACCTACAGATTAATTTAACAAAAGACGAAGTAAAAGAAATAGCATTTATGCAAACCAAGTGATAATTTTTTAAACGATTCAGTTTTAGTAAATTTAAAGAAATGTTAAAGTTCATATTTCATGACAAGATATAAAGGTGATCATTTGTTTTTAAAAAATTAATCAAACCAACAAATCAAAGTGATATTCAAGGTATCCTAAAAGAATATCACGATGGACCCTTAAACGCCATCCAGGCTACTTTAGGATGTAAACAAAATAAAAATTTAAAAAACCGATGGAAAACATGCAACAAGATATTAAAATTATTTGAAAACATGCCCGTCATGTCAAGTGAACCCAAAAATAACCGCAACCAAGTAAAATCCTATGGAAATCACTACTACAAGTGAAAATCCATTCGATAAAAATAATCTAGATATATAGGTCCACTACCTCTAACCTTAAACGGCAATAATATATTTTAACGATACAGGATGATTTAACAAATTTTCTTACGCATACCCTTGTGAAAATCACGAGTCAATTACTATTGCAAACCATTTGGTTAAATTTATTTTTAGCTTTCGGAATACCATCTTCTATTTTAACAGATTTAGGTACAGACTTTTAATTCTTCATTAATGAAAGATGTTGTCAAATTATTACAAATTAAACATATAACTACCACTCCCTATCATCCGCAAAAGAATGGTGCTCTGGAAAGAAGTCATTCAACTCTAAAATATTATCTCAACATTTTATTAATAAAGAACAAAAAAATTGGGACGAGTACGTTCATCTAGCTATGTACCTTACAATACAAACATACATAAAACAACTAAGTTTATGCCATTTCAATTACTTTTTGGTCGTAAACCAAGACTACCCTCCTAGTATAGTTTAATCACCCGAATTTAAGTATACTTATGATAATTTATTATGATAATTTAAAGTATCACTAAATAAAACCTTTCAGATTGCTAGAGAAAATATAGATAAAAGTAAGATCAATAAATAAGATTCATTACGATTCTAATAGCAAAATCATGAATATACAGTCGGGGACATGGTCTATCTAGAGAATAATAAAAAACAAGAAAGGAAAAAGCAAAAAACTATCACCAAATTGGGTAGGACCATACAAAATTTTTTAAAGTATATGAAAAACAAAAAGTTCTCTTAAAAAAAAAAAATAAAAACTCTAGGGTACATAGCAACAGAATTAAAAAGGCACACCTTGTTCCGGTGGTTCATCATCATCCTCGCAATTCTAAGTACGAACGGAGAACAACCCTCACCATTTAAAAATGATTAGTTTTTAACAGGAAGTGGTCTATTTTACGAAGACATTGGTCAAAAGAAACCGTATACGTCATTTTTGGGGCTTGATAATATACAAAAATATAACATTCTATGAGGAGAAATTTGAATTTTTACAAACATGGTTAGAAAAACTTCAATAAATTGTAAGTCAAAACAGAAACTTCTAGACAAACCTTCAAATTTTTCTGCAAACTATAAAGTTTTTTTGAAACACAAATTCCTACAATTCGTAATAAATGATATCCCTATCACATCTTATAAATCACAAAAAAAAACGCGTACAAACTAAACGTGGTGTTTTCAACGGGGTAGGAAAAGTATTGCATTGGGGATTTGGAATAGCTGATTCTGATGACACTGACTACTACGATAAAGTCATCAATAAGGTAACCATGATGAAAAAAATATTAATGTTTGATGAAAGAAAAAATACATATTTTTAAGTCGGACTATTGCCAATTTTAATGAATCTGTGAGTTCATTTAAGAGAACGAAGGAATTCTAAATCATAACATCAAAATTTTTCAATACGTACATTATACAACCGATAAAGAACTCGGCAAGATTAAAAAAAAACTGACAATTTTAAATCATTTAAATTTAATTACTTATTTATCCATGAATTAATTCCGATTATACGAATTGATTGATAGCGTTCTATTCAGTAGAAATAATGTATTACATCCTTCATTGATCACACCAGTCCCCTTTGTAAATGAAATTTGGAAATAATGTTAAAATTTTTGAATGATGGAAAGAATTTCCAGCACCCTGACGGAGGAGTATTCATCTCCGGTTATTAGAATTAAGCCAGTTAAAGTCTTATTATGCGAAAAACAACTTGATTTTTGTTTTACTATTCCATTACCGTCTTCTACGGTGTATAATTTTTATAATGTTATGCCCTTACCACTACCCCATCCTAACATATCCAACTCATATGTGTATAATTCAACCTCGCAATAAATACATAGCACTGTCTCAAAAACGTATGACGTATGTACTACTAGAAGATCTAAACAGATGTATAAATACAAAGCCCTCAGAACAAATCTGTCAAATAAATAACATCTACTCAACTATGGCAAATCCTACCATGGGGAAATTGCATTATTAATCCAACCAAGCAAGAAAATTCCAACATCTGCGATATAAAAACTTTAAATGGAAAATTTAATATATGGGAACAATTGAGAGGAAATCGATGGATATACGTTCTAAGCAATCCTGTAAGGATTACTATTTCATGTAACCAGCGTGAATTTATGACCGGAACCCGAAAGGCACAGGTATAATTTCTTTGAACGAAAGTTGCAAAGGCTATACCGAAATGAAACCCGTTAGTACCAAACTCAAAATTACAACATACTATCACAGTATAATTCCTCAAATTGATTTAATAGATGATTGTTGCGAACATATCAAGAAAACAAAAAAGAGAACCAGCTAAAATTTAGAACAAAACACAAATTTAAAAAATTTAAATTAGAAGATCTTCAAGTAGCTAACCATAAATTAAGCCAACTAGAACGTACCCTAAACAGTTTTTCTCAAAGAACCGCACATGTGCGTACCAAAAGTGGTACATAGTTGCTTTTATGTTTATAGGCAGCCTTTTAGGGAAATTATATTGTGGGACAAGTGCTTCCTTTGCACTCGATTATGGAGAATGGTCTCTGTTTAACCTCAAGGAACAGTCGTGATTCTGAAAATTGCGTATCCAGATCTTCAATCAATGTGCCACTGGTACCCCCTCAAGGAACACGTCAGCGGACTATGCTTGGAGCAAGTTCCTGAAGGAAGAAACAGTGAAAGTGTAATACAGTGTTCCGTGTAACAGCAAGAAAAGTGTATCCCGAGATGTGAGATCATATCCTGACTCATAAAATTGCAATTTTTACCTCAGTCTTAAGGAGGAGGTGTTACAAATAAGTCTCATGTCACTATATAAATACATCTTTAGTCATACGAACATAATCAGAACTGTTGTGTACAGTATGGGACACTATCATTATGCTAAACATTTGTAATAGCGATAAAGATTGAACTCTCATCTTAATTTCTTTGACGGATTGTTGGTCATTCTAATCTTGTTAATAAATGTATTTGTATATTTGTGTAATCAATGACCCACATCCTGTTTGTAACTTAATTTGAGACCAAAGATATGCTGCATATATCTAGCAGCAGAAATATAGCAGAGAGTCAGTAAGAGTTGCTATACAGTAAGAGTACCGATTAAACTTTATATACATATTTTTATAATAAAACAGTAGGAAAATTGTACGTGTTTTACTTCAATGAACATAACATTGCTAAAAGCATCTGTTAAGAAGGCTGTGGCGGAGATAGACATGGAAATAATGCGTAATGCGATTGATGACTGGCTTCGCAGATTAAGCGCCTGTACTACGAAACGAGGGGATCATTTTGAATAATTTTTTAATATGTAATTGAGAACACTATATTGGTCTATTTTGTCAATAAAAGGTTCTTATTTTCTTTTCTGTTTTATTTAATATAATGATAAAAGTTGTGGCAGAACTTAGTGACCGAGTAAGTAAATATGCGATGTGCAATTGTTTTTTTCTCAACAACATTGTGATCAGCGGAAAAATCACTACACCTTTGCTAATCTAACCAACATCGTAGCTACAATAATAAGAAAGTTAGCAATAACTTTGAACAACTTGAATATCGAAATTGTGGTGTGTGTCAATTTTAATTCTCGGCACACATCATTCATAGAAAATTTATACCTCATCGGGTAGCGACGGCCCGCATTGACCTGTTTACGATCGCAAAGAGAAAAGACGGAACCACTTTACGACAATTTAATATTTCAAATTCCGCCGACGCAAACACAAATTCAACCAACGCAAATACCTATAGGCGGATGGGAGCTCGTACTCCTTCTATCGCCTTCACGGACGAGGAGCTACCAGTTCATAGCGACACCGTTTCGTTATTTATTACCATCGAAATGTAGCTCTTCTTCACATCTCAACCATCCTAATAGATATACGGTTCGTCGTAAAATTACGCTGTATTCCAAGGAGTTTTTATTGGACCACAAAAACAGTCGTCTCCACTTCTCCCTTCTCTCTCTTTCTTAAAGGAACTTAGAAAAGTGGATGCCGTAGAAATGAGTTGAGCGGGGTAATGTAAGAAAGTCTGACAGCATTAGATGTGTTTCCACAGTTATCCGTTGAACGATGTTCGCCGTGAGGAAAAATTATGTTTATATTTAAAAAAAAAGATCGCTCGACATCGACATGCAACACATGCATAATTAAAACACTCTTTGAATTCAGTTAATGTTGTTTTAATGTGATAAAATTGGAATCTTTCTTTAACACACTCTCGAACTTTTCTAAAACGCGATTATATTTTGAGTCATGTATAGTGCGAAGCAGTGTATGTACTTCGTCCACTATTTGCATTGACTCCACTAACGACAACGCTCTATTTTGTAACTGTTCTATTGCGTCATGTAATTCTTTATAGTTGTTACGAATAGTTTGTAACTCTGTTTCAACGGAAATATCTTGAAATTTTGTTTGACTCTCCTTAATAGTTGCAGCTTCGGCAGGATTGAATCGAAGAATAAAAGCTTTTACTAGTTTGAAACATTCAGCAACGTGTAAAAGTCGGCTGTGTTGGTTCACGAATGCCAGGACACTATGTGTGAAATGATCGAAAATGTTTTGGAGATTTGAGAAACACTTTTTTGTACTTGCTATTAATGCATCTACCTCAGGGGAACAGTGTCGAATAGTTTCTGCCACAAGATGTAAAGCATGTATTTTACACGTAACATGTAAACACTTGCAACTGTGTTCGAGAAGAGAGCGGCCTACGGAACGCATTGTCGCCGCACCATCGCCCATAAACATCAACACCTGACGTGGTGAATCTTGAAAGTTTTCTAACGTACTAAGTGTCACCCTCACCCGAACACTTTTCCAATCTTTTCCTAGCTAGTAACAGTGGAAATGTCGGTTTATGAGGGTCCAATACGCGTACTATAATATTTAGAATAGAATTTCCTTTACAATCTGTTGTCCCATCAACACATAACCAAAGCAACTGATTTTCCACGTCTACGAGTACAAATAAAACATGCTTACGTGCCGTTTTCGTAGTTGGCAACTTCAACTCGGGGTTGTACTTATATCAAAAGTTCTGAAACGGTTCCTTTTCGAATAAGCGAAGTGACAAATTACAGATTATCATCATGACAAGTAAATTGAAAATAAAAGCAGTTCTCGTTGGTATGCGCTTTTCTCTATTTCTATAACGAATAACACGTAACACAAAACACAACGCACGCTTCCTAAACTGAACGAAAAATAAACAAGCGGATGCTGATAAAGCAAGAATCGATTTTTGCACACAATCCGCTACTCCGATGAAACGCCTATGTATCGCAGAGACGATTACGTCGCTCTAGAAATGAGTCACCTACTTTCAGCTCCACGATTATCAATACCTTTACCTCTTGATATATGGGCGCAATTTCATCATGAATCCTGTGATTTCCACCTTCACTTCCCTGCCTCTCTTCCACTCTAATCTTTCTGCGAATTCCCGGCACGTTTAACGACGTCAAAGGGTCCCCTCGATTGAAATTCGCGGGAGAAGCGAGTAACAAGAGCGAAACTGATAACAGCGGCGGCGACGACGGCCACGTAACCGATTTTAAAAGGAAAAGAAGATTGGAACGGTTACGGTGATGGTTTTTTGCGCGATATTGAAAGGCCGCGAGGTACCAATAAATTGAAAACGGCAGCCGAAATGAGCGAAAAAAGGAGGACAAAGTTAATGGAAATTTTACCGTTAAGCGTAAAAAAGGTTACAACGCCACCTGGTGGTAATTTGAAGCATCTATTAAACTGATAAAGATATTTTTATTGAATTTACTCTGGATGTATTCCTAGAATATTTGAAAATGGAAAAAACAGTAACGGAGGCGTACTATACATCATTAGTTGACAAGCTGAAGGCAGAAATTACGAAAAGACGGCCGCATTTGGAGTAAGAGAAAGTGTTGTTCCAACAAGACAACGCGCCGCCTAATACTTCAGTGGTCGCCATGGTAAAAGTTCACGATTTCTGCTCCTTGGCGACTTTTTCTGTTTCCTAGGCTCAAAATTTTGCTGGAAGGACGGAGATTTTCATCGAATAAGGAGGTCATCACATTCCTAAACTCTTGTTTTACAGAACAAAATGCCTACTATTTAGACGAATTTAAGAAATGGGAGCATCGCTGGAAAAAGTGTCTAGACTCGCAAGGAGAAACCCACTAAAGAGCAAAGAAACTCACTCTTTGGGAGTATCCACATAAAAGATATCGCGATCACTATCTTCGAATGCTTTGAAATAGGTGGTACATTATACCACGACTCTTGACGGGCGTAACCTTTTGAAAAACTCTGAAGGGTAGTGTTTGTCCGATTTTAGAGACGCTGCGAAATAATTAAGAGTAAAGGGTGACATCTTTAAAATTATGTAAAACATTTTTTCCAATTCCTATTAACAACATGCTCATTTTACGAGGGAAAGTCATTAAATAAGTCAAAAACTGTTGTGGGAAAGCTGAAAATAGCAGAGAGCTATTTTCCGTATCTGTCATTGGAGGGCAGCACTATCCAGCTTAATGATAATCAAGTGACAGTTGACGTGCGCGTACGCAAGCAGTGTTAAAATGGCGACCGTGCTCGAGGAGTGTACTGTGGAAGACCAGCGTGCTGTTGTACGTTTTTTCTGGGCAAAAGGACTCCCTGCAAAAGATATCCATAAGGAAATGTCTCCTGTTTACGGTGAAAAGTGTTTGTCGCGTAAAGCCCTGTATAACTGGGTCGAGAAATTCTCACAAGGGCGCTCAAAAGTTGTTGACGGTCAGCGAAGTGGCCGCCCCGTTCAGATTGCGACAGATGCAACACTTCGAAGGGTGGAAGAGATGATTCGAACTAGGGTGTTCTCATGGTTTAGCCCACGAACTGATGCACGATCGTTTGAATTTCCGAAAAGTTTGCTCACGGTGGGTTCCTAGACAACTGACCGAGGAACACAGAAGGATTCGAATAGGCTTGTCCTTGCAACACCTCTCTAGGTACGCAGAGGAAGGGGAGGACATGCTTAACAGGATTGTTACTGGCGATGAATCTGCACCACTACCAACCCGAAACAAAGCGTGCTTCAATGCAATGGAAACGTTCTTCTTCACCATCAACAAAGAAATTCAAGGTTGTGCCCTCAGCTGGTAAGGTTATGCTTACCGTGTTCTGGGATTCTCAAGGAGTGCTCCTGGCCCATTTCCAGAATAGAAATGAGAACGTGACTGCTGAATCATACTGTAGAGTTTTGTTGTTGCTTTTGGATGCAATTCGACGAAAACGTCCAGGCCTACTGACGAGAGGAATATTGCTGCATCACGATAACGCCAGGCCGCATTTGGCCCAGTTGACCCAGGCGAGAATTGAAGAATTAGTGTGGAAACTTCTTCAACATCCGGCTTACAGTCCCGACCTAGCCCTAAGCGACTATCATCTGTTTGGTCCACTAAAAAAGCATCCTGGCGGAACACATTTCGAGAGTGATAATGATGTTCAACAAGAGGTACGCACGTGGTTCAGACGGCAGCCCAAACATTTTTATCCAGCAGGCGTTGGGGCATTAATAAAGCGATGGGATAAGTGTATCAATGTAGATGGAGACTATGTTGAAAAATAAACCTTGTTTTTGGCTAACTATTTCTCTTATTACTTTTATAATAGCTTTTTGTGACCTACTTACTGACTTTCCCTCGTATATATTAAATCTCATTATTAAAACAATAGTTTAATCAAAAGGATGAATAAAATGTTTACAGCAACACAAAACATACGCTAAACTATTTTTTCGTGGATAAAATTCGTCTTTCTTCACTTATACCATAAATACATAGCTATTTTATTGCTGAATAGGATGTAAGCATGCCCATTGTCAATATTTTATACGATATACCTCATGAAAAATTTCACTCTTTTCTTCCATGTTAGATTTCGGAAACAGGATTTCAAATTTCCTCGTCCACTTATTAAAACGTGTTCTATACGTGAGATTTTCGTAGTTATATTGACCCCGTTCCTGAGTACTTCAAGGGGGATGGATTTTGTACAATAACCGGCTATGTCAAGTCGTTATTTTGGGTCAAGATGCCGTTTCTACTTAAAGTAGTTTAAAGGTTACGCGAGTAGGTACATTTTTTATTAAAGCTTTCTCTACATCGATTTTAATACGATATTAACTGGATAGGTATAGAATAATCATCTTCGTACATGTATAGCATACAAAATAAGCAATAAATTATCAATGTGTAATGCGGTGTGAGGCAAGTATGTATGAAGTATTTAGAGACACGCATAATAAAACCCGGAGATTTCATAGCTTCAGAAAAGATATTGTTAATGTGAGATTTAAATATAAGGTATCGAAATGTACACCTAAATCCTTAAATTCAAGATTACATCACAAATTGGTACCTCTGATTTGGTAGGGCAATAAGTACGGTGAACAAAAACGCGAGTTTAGCTTGCACTTAAAAAGTTCGCACCATTCTATTAGCATATCAAGACCACTTTGCAGTTTCCTTGTGTCATCAGATGAAGATATTTCAGAGAAGATCTTAATTTCATCTGCATAAGCAAGGGTGGGAAGATCGATTTTCAAAAGCAAATCATTAATATAAAGCACAAATAGTAACGGTCCCAGATTTGATCCCTCGGGGACACCAGAGGTGAGAACAAAGTCATGAGAGCAATATCCGTTATAAATAACATAACATTTTCTCTGTTTCAGGTACCACTCGAGGGGACTGATCGCCAAAGGAACAAAACCGAAGGAGCTCAGCTTCAATAATATCAAAAGCCTTGGACAAGTTTGTATAAATCACATCTATTTGGCCACGTCTATCTAAGACTTCACTGATAAGTTGGGACAAACTCGCCAAATTCGCAACTGTAGATTTGCCGGAGATAAAGCCATGTTGATGTGAAAATTTAGCAAAATCGGATATTATGGAAATGGGCCTGCAATTAGATAAAAGTTCACGATTACCCCTTTTATGTACTGGGACAATTTTGGCCATTTTCCAACGTCCAGGAAAAGTACAAGATGAAATTGAAAGATTGATAATGATTTTTAGAAGTAATGCAAAAACAAATCTATAGTCACGCATCAAAAAACTGGGTAACATATCGTCACCTGGGGTACATTTGTTAAGAAAAGTAGCCAATAGTGCAATAAGTTCATCTTCCCTAACCAGTGAAAAGGAATAAGGTGAGACCAAGAGACACTATCCTCCGAGTTGTACACTGAAAAAAACACATTAGCGAAAGCATTAACAATATCATTGGAATCGGTAAAAACATTTCCATATAGTCACATAGTCTGCCCGGCATCCTTCTGGAACGCGTTTTAGCATGAAGAAACTGCCATAGATGAGAAGGTGAGGTTCTTATGCAATCTTCAGTATTACCAAGATAGTGAAGATAACTATCATTAATTTACGTTTTGATTAACTTCCTGTTTCATTATATTTTCAGTTTTAACCATTTGCTGTGGTAAAAATTTGTGTATTTTAGATTACGAATGATATCAGATGTAAACCAGGGTAGATAAGGAGGATTTGTACGTGGTTTAGATCCAGAATAGCATACAAAGAGTTATAAAAAGCATCCAAGGCTTCATTAACATCGGTATAATCAAGAAGGATTAATCGCAATTGAAAAAATGATTGTATAGTGACGAAGGGAATCGTTGCGATGAAGAGAAATGTAGAAAGCAAATTCCAAACTATGGTGATAATTTACTGCAGAATATCATTAGCAAACGAAAAAACCGAAAATCCACCGACTAGAATATGGAATGGAGGAATTAACAGAACAAGAATAATGACGACTAGGAATGTTCCATTTCATTGGAAGGAAAGCATTACGGTGCCCATATTTAAAAAAAGGCGATAAGAAGAAACCGGAAAATTACAAAGGTATCACCCTACTCTGGTCTACCATGACACTGTTCACAAAGATAGTCGGAGAAATCATCCATACGCACCACACCATTTCGGAAGAACAGCAGAGCTTCCGAAAGAACCGCTCGACGACAGTTGCCATCTTCACCCTGAGACAATTGAATATTCAAGACCAGCTATGCTTCGTAAACCTTGCAAAAGCATTTGACAAAGTCAAACTAAAAGATGTTCGACAGATAATGAAAAACCAAAGAATACCAATCGAAGTTGTAAGAATAATTGAAGAACTGAACGCTTGCGTTGGTATTCAGTTCTTCAGCAAATAGCAAGTTGCGTGCAGGGCAGACAACTCCAAAACAAAATCTGCAATACGAACAATTGAGATGAAGATATTAAAGAGGATAACGGGGAATACACTGCTCGACAGAAGAAGAAACACGAACATGCGATGCGCAGGATGTCGTAAGATAGTTGAGATAGCGCAGAAGAAACTGGAACGAACGCGTATCCAGAATGGCTAATGACAGAATGGTTCCCGATGGTAGACCGTAAACACGAAGACTAATTGGAAGACCTCCCAAGCGATGGAAAGAGTCGTGGCTATCGACAACGAACGAGGACCCTCAAGCTGGTAGAAACAGGCATTAACCTACAACAAGAGGAGGAAGAAGAAGGTGATAAAGATCTTCCGATACAATCGGATTTTCCAAATCGTGGTGAAAATTAGATATGACTAAATCTAATAATTTTCCATCACAATTTTTTTATATTATATTGCTTAACATTAAGTAAATCTAAAGAGTTTTGAAAGACTGAAGTTCTATTACATTCTAATGACTAGAGTAGCACAAATTGGGGAAATCGTTGAAATCACAAATAAGGATAAAAATTCCGTTAATCAAGATAGGTTCAATGGCGGATGTAAATATTTGCAACTGCTCTGACGAGACGTCAGGGAGTATATAGACTAGCACAAGAAGAAAAGAAATGCTTGCGAAAAAACATCTGCCAAGTAATAAAGCAATGAAAAGCACCGAAGAAGCAATATGTTTGGTATCAATAACAATGAAGGATATATGTTCTTTAAATCTAATTAGGATTCCACCACCTTCGACAATGTAACTACTACTAAATAGTTCATTATCAAATACTGACTTATTCAACTGAGTTTCAGAAATTAACAGTATATCAACGGAGTGTTTCATTAAGTGGTCCATTAATAACTGTATTGACGAAACTTGGATACAACAGTACACTTCTGAATCCAAGGCAAGCCAAAACAATGGAATGTGAAGGATGAATCAGCTCCGAAAAAGGCGATTTATCTAACTCCTCTCCCTCAATTGTTTACCAACCAGTTATAGCGTTCATCAGCGTTAAAACTCAAAATGCATCGCGCTTCAGAAATTCTAGCGTTTAATCGCCGATTTCGCTTTTAATAGACCATATATATTCTAAATATTCCACTCGCGTTCTAGACGTAAATCTCTACCATTCGCGTAGTAGTCGGGCGCGATTTAACACGGTTTTAGTACCGTTTTATGCACGCTCAACGGCGCATATATGATTTATAGACACAATCCCGAGTTGAACATACCATCACGGACATTGTTATGGAAAGAGCTTCCAAGTACACGTAAAGATATCGAAAACAAGATCAAAGCAGAATTAAAAGATAAACCGCTGTGGCTATGTCTTGATGAGACGACAGATTGTAAAAAAAATCAATTTTGAATAGTATAGTACGAGTATTAAATCCTGTTAAACCGAAATTTGCAATCTTATTAGCTAGCAAAAGACTAAAAAAGTGTACTGGCGAAGCATTTACGGGCGTAGTGTTCGATACGTTAGAATTTCAAGCATCAACTAGTCAACTGTTGATGTTTATGAGCGATAGAGCAGCGACAATGTGTAGTGTAGGCCGTTCTCTTAAAGAAATGTGTGAGGGACTTTTACATGTTACGCGTAAAGTTCATGCTTTACATCTTGTAGCACAAACTATTCGAGAATGTTGCCCGGAAGTGGATGCATTAATAGCAAATACAAAAACAGTGTTTCTCAAATCTCCCAAACGGATTCGAGTATTTCACAGGCTTTGTCTCGGTATTCGCGAACCACCACAACAGATTCTTACGCGTTGAGGAACATGATCACAAGCGGCTTTTTATTATTCTGAACATTTCCAAGAGGTATTGTGTGATTTTACAATTCGACCCTGACGAAGTTACAGCTATTAAGAAGAACCAGATAGGATTTCTAGATACTTCAGAACAGAAACAGATTTAAAGAGTAATAGCAGCAATTATAAGCGGTTACTAGACGCGACTGATCCGATTCTGTTGCGAAGACGGATTGTGCCCAGCTTAGCTATAATAAACGGGTGTTTATTATATTAATAAACGAAGTTAATTGTTGTGACAAATCTATTAGTTAATATAAAAAAATTTTTCGTTACTTTAACAAAACGAAGCCAACGAATTCGTTTTATTGAATTCATTTTCTCAGTGAAAAGAGAATAATTACGTTTGATTATTTCCGACGCTACGTAAAGAATGAAGAGTTTTCTTTAACGCTTAACCGATTTCCTCTCGCGCCATTTTCCAACTTTCCTGCGAGGGAACTTTTTCCCTAACTAGAGCCGTCCGTAATGGAAGTCGTTTTCTCTTTTCAATTAGCGATATTTGTTCCCAATTTTTATTCCCCGAAAAGCTGGAAGTCGAGTGAATCGAGCGGAAATAGCAGACATTGTTTCAACAAAAAGAAATTCTTAAGAGAACGCTTCGCAATTAGTCAATTATAAACTTTTATCTAGCGGAAACGTTTTTACTAGAGCTGCTCACCAGCGCCAACGGACTGTGGCGGAGGTTCGGTACAACCCTCGAGTCTCAACCAGATCTGTTGTGTACATATGTACGCTGCCGTAGATACTATTTCGTAGTTCTACGTTTGTTTTGTTGCCTACGTCGCGAAAACGACTAATGTTAGACAAAGTTACAGAATTTATAGCAGAAATACCTGACCTAAATTATGATGGCATTAAAATTCAGTGTAGTTTGTAATATCCCTTTAATGTGTTGGTCCAAAAGGGATTGTTTACGTCACATAAATAGCAAACAGCATTCTTTAAAAAAAATTGCACACGACACTATGACAAATTTAAATTTAATTTATGTGTTACCATTATTGCATGTAATCTACCGTTTAATTTACTAGACAAGGAAGCATATGCCTTCTTTTGGAATAAACATTCGGACTCCAAATTACCAAGTCGGGCATCGTTACAAAGAATTGTGCCATCTGCCCGTGAACATGTTGAGAAAAGAATTAAATCGGAATTGCAAGATAAAAAACTGTGGTTATGTGTGGACGAAATAACAGATCGTCAAAAACATTCTGTGGTTAATGTAATGGTACGTACAATGGAACCACATCGACCGTCATCCTCCTTACTTGCTTCCAAAAGAGTTGTAAATTATACTGCCGATGAGATTTTAAAGGTGGTGTTGAACTCATTGAACAAATTCGAAGTTTCAACTAAGCAACTTTTAATGTTTATGAGTGATGGTACCACAAACATGCGTTCTTTGGGCCGATCTCTTAAAGAACACAGTGGTAACATGTAACGTGTAAAATCCATACTCTAAATCTCGCGGCACAAACGATTCCTACATGTTTTCTACTAGTAAATGCATTGATTGCTAGTACAAAGGCAGTGTTTCTAAAGTCCCCGAAATGTACCCGACCATTTCACAAACTGTGTCCTGATTTACCTGCACCACCGCAACTGTTACATGTTGGGAAACATGGTTGCAGGCTGCGTTTTACTACAACAAATATATTGATCAGGTAAAGAAGGTAATTTTAAAATTCAATCCGACAGAAGCTGCAGTAATCAAGAAAAGCCAGGAAATATTTCAAGATAGTCAGGTTAAAACAACAATTACTAGCGGAGGGAATAGAAAAATTAAAAATGTTTCGATGTCGCTAGTGGGTTCTGTTCAAATTGTGAACGATGTTCACGCACAGTTATGCGCTGTAGAAGGCGAAACAAATCGGTGTGTAATACGAAAATTTGAAAGTGTTTTAGAGAAAGATTCCGATTTTCTTATATTAAGACCAATTTGTGAAGGTGCGTGTGAAGATGCATTAAGTTGTTTCAAAGATTCTTTTAAATATGCAAATATAACATCGCTAGATGTCGAACGGTCGTTTTCGGCATTAAAAAACATTTATTCCGCACAACGTACTCACTTGACTGAAACAGCTATGGAAACATATCTAATGATTCAAATATTTACCAGATGTTACCCAGTTTGTGATTTCACGGAAGACTTTTAAAACGGTAAGTGTTTCAGCACGTTTTATAATTTACTTCTTACCTTATATTTTATGTGTAAACTTTTATGCGCTCGCCACGCCTCTGGCTGTTACCGCATATTTGCCCAGGTTACCTATAATAATGCAACAGCCAGGGCATCAAGGATAATACGTACATAACATTTCGGTGCGTCTATATAACAAAATCTATGTAGCTTTGTGGGGGAAACTTCTCGAACACAACGTTATCTTCTCTTTATACGGAGAAAAGACCCGCATTGTGCATTGATGCGCTCCCGTATGTCGGTCATGTCATCTTGTCTATGTATGTGTACGTACCTGGAACTCTAGAATGTGGAGCGGTGCAAATAATCGATGATGCCTTCACAACCGCTACACACCTGAACGATTCATTCACAAGTAGGCCATTGATATGCGCGCGTGTGCCCGATATATTTATATCAATTCTAATTATAGGATCTGGACAATAATGTTGGGCCAGACGTTGGAATGCTCGAATGTAACAATCATAGACGCTGCACGTTACATACCTGATGGATATTTATATGTAAGGCACGAACTATATATCGAGTATCCCAGATACAATGTTATAAGTAACATGGGCAAATATGCGGTAACAGCCAGAGGCCTGGCGAGCGCATAAAAGTTTAAAAATACTCTTTAAATATTATAAAACAAATTGTTAGTGTTTATAGCAGTATAATCTATGAATCTAAGAATAGAAAAATATGAAAAGCTGATGCGTAATACGTAATGGTTTTTCGTTTCGCTTTGCCGGAAAAAAAACTATTTATGTTAAATATCTAGGATCGCTTATCGAAAAATATTAAAATCTAATCTTAATATAAAAGAAAATAATAATGGTCTCAGTTGCGTCTTTTTGATTCGTACTTAACTAATACTCATAACTAGCCTGGGCAAATATGCGGTAACAGCCAGAGGCGTGGCGAGCGCATAAAAGTTTACACATAAAATAGAAGGTAAGAAATAAATTATAAAACGTGCTGAAACACTTACCGTTTTAAAAGTCTTCCGTGAAATCACAAACTAGGTAACATCTGTTAAATATTTCAATCATTAGATATGTTTTTACAGCTGTTTCAGTCAAGTGAGTACGGCGTGCGGAATGAATGTTTTTCAATGCCGAAAACGACCGTTCGACATCTAGCGATGTTATATTTGCATATTTAAAAGAATCTTTGAAACAACTTAATGCATCTTCACACGCACCTTCACAAATTTGTCTTAATATAAGAAAATCGGAGTCTTTCTCTAAAACACTTTCAAATTTGTTTCGCCTTCTACAGCGCATAACTGTGCGTGAACATCGTTCACAATTTCAACAAAATCCACTAGCGACATCGAAACATTTTGTAATTTTTCTGTTTCCTCCGTTAGTCCGAAGTAATTGTTGTGAATAGTTTGTAAATCTCTTTTAACCTGACTATTTTGAAATATTTCCTGGCTTTTTTTGATTGCTGCAGCTTCTGTCGGATTGAGTTTTAAAACTACCTTCTTTGCTTGATCAAAATATTTGTTGTAGTAAAACGCAGCCTGCAACCATGTTCCAAAACGTGTAACAATCGGCTGTGGTGGTTCAAGTAAATCAGGACACAGTTTGTGAAATAGTCGGGTACGTTTCGGAGACCTTAGAGACACTGCTTTTGTACTAGCAATTAATGTATTTACTAGTGGAAAACATGTAGGAATCGTTTGTGCCGCAAGATTTAGAGTATGAATTTTACACGTTACATGTAAGAAATTACCACTGTGTTCTTTAAGAGATCGACCCAAAGAATGCATGTTTGCGGCACCATCACTCATAAACATTAAAAGTTGCTTAGTTGAAACTTCAAATTTGTTCAATGAGTTCAACACCACCTTTAAAATCTCATCGACAGTACAATTTATCTCTTTTGGAAGCAATTAAGAAGGAGGATGACAGTCGATGTGGTTCCATTGTGTGTACCATTACATTAGCCACAGAATGTTTTTGACGATCTGTTGTTTCGTCCACACACAACCACAGTTTTTTATCTTTAAATTCCGTTTTCATTCTTTTTTCTATATGTTCACGAGCAAATGGCACTACATTTCGTATCGATGTCCGACTGGGTAATTTACAGTCCGCATATTTATTTCAGAAGGAGACAAATGCTTCTTTGTGTAGTAAACGAAACGATAAATTACATAAAATAAGAGTAACACCTAAATCAAATGTAAATTTTTCTTGGTCTCGTATGCCACTTTTTGCAGAAGAATGCTGTTTGCTTTCGATGTGACGTTGACAATGGCTTCTGGAACAACACATTAAAGGGATTTTACAAACTAGATATTGAATTTTAGTGCCATCAAAAATTAAGTCCGGCATGTCCACTATAAAGTTTTTAACTGTCTCTGCCATTGGTCGTTTTCGCAACGTACCTAACTGCGACATTTTTAAAGCAAACATAAGCGTACAATTACGAGATAAGTTACGACAGCCTACATATACACAGAACTACTCGCATACGGCATCGATTTAGTACTGACGCTGTGAACGCGTGAAATAAATAATCGCCGACTCCGCACCACATCTGCTACGCTGACTGTTACCGCTGTTTGCCCAGACTAGTAATAAGTGTAATAGTATTAGTAACACACATGAAAAAATGCCTAGTAACAATAACCAAAAATTAATCCTAATATAGCTCATGGTAGTGTTGGAATCAAACTTTTTTTAGAGGTACATAATTGTTGCTTTTATTTTTATTCATTTTTTTTTATTTTTTTCTTTATTTTCAATAATTCGAAGTAATGTCGGTTCCATTCAACTCGAACTATCGAGACTCCACTGCATCAAAAACGTCATCATGACATGATCATTATTTTCAGCTGACAAAACTTCACAAACAGTATACGAAAGACACTTGAAAGGATGAAAATCTACCGCTTTCGTTAATTTATTACCAAATTACGTGTGTGCAGCGAATTTTGATATAAACGTCTCTAACACGTGTTGCTCCGAACCTATCGATTCCCATGATATATTACACCCCCTACATATTACACGTCGCCTAAATTAATTGAAATGTAATCCTGAATAATTACGAGGCGTTATGATACAGCGGACATTATCTGGATATTCTATAGTCGAGTCGGGGCGATAAATTACGACTAAAATTTATCGGAAATTGCAAAATCTCTCGCGCGAAAACATGGAACATTGGACGTTCAATTTATGTAGCGTAATATAATGTATTATACGAGGTGACTCGGGGGGTACGGACCTAACTCCAGGAGTGTATTGTATACATGAAAATGTAAAAAAACTCATATGTTCTTATGCGATTTTCATTTGTTTTCAAGTTATAGCGTAATTAAGAAATTTTAACTAACGTTCTTGTAAATGGTCCAAATTTTGTTTGATATGGTCTAGTCCATAGTTATTTAATTGGCCCTTTCATGTTGGAGAATCACCTCACAGGAATATACTCATTTAAATCTTCTACAAAACGAATTACAAAGGCTATTTAAAGGATGTTCTTCTAAACAACAGAATCAGTATTATAACGATAAGGTCAAACACGACAAGAGAGAAAAAGAAAGCATGGTCAACATATCTGAGTACGAAAAAACCTGAAGATTATGACATATATAAGCAAAGAAGAGTCGAAGTAGAGAAGCAAAAAAGAATCATGGGGGAAATTTGGTCAGAAAATGAACGATGACTTTAAGGAAAACCAGAAATTATTCTATGGAACTTTAAAACAATTAAGAGCAAAGAAAGAAAATACAATGCTAAATATAAAAGACAGGGAAGGGAATGTAATTACTAAGGAAGATAACTAATCGGGTACTCTAAATCTGTGGCACTAGAACACTGAAACAATTCACTAAAAACCCTTACCACAACACTTAATTCATACTGGACGATCGTTTCGATAGCCAAGTTAAGTTCAGTCTTGCTGCTGATGATGATAGCTTGGCTATCGAAAGGTACATCCAATACGAATTAAGTGTTGTGGTAAGGGTTTTTAGCGAACTGTTTAAGGAAGATAAGATCGTGTACCGATGGAAACAGGACTTCCAAAAATTGACCAGAGCAGACGAAGTACCTAAAGGAGAAGAAGAATGTGTAAATACACAAGAGATCACATTAATAACAGAGGAAGAGATAATGGAAGCAATAGGTAAATTAAAGTTAGGTAAAGCTCATGGGAAGGAGGAAGTAACATCAGAAATGATAAAATATCTGGGACACCAAGGAACGGAAGAACTTCGGCTAATACTGCAATTATATCCAAGCTTATCCCCATGGACTGGAAGACATGAATAATCCTGCCATTTTATAAAAACGGAGACAAAAGACAATGCAGTAATTATAGGGGCATAACACTATCTAGCATACCAGGTAAGATATTAGCCAGAATAATAGAAAAAAGATTGAGAGATAAGTTAGATAGAAAATTAGAAGAAACACAATATACGAGGGTAAGTCAAATATTATCTACACCTTCGCCATAACAAGCGTTGCATCTTCTTTAAACATCAGTCACGGTTCTGCCTATCAAATTATCCACGATGAACTCAAATTTCGTAAAGTGTGTGCGCGATGGGTGCCACGAATGCTTACCGCAGAAAACAAAACCAAACGTTTGGACATCTGCCAACGCTTACTGGATCGCTTCAACGCGGAAGGCGACGCATTTTTAAGCAAAATAGTGACTGATGCTTAAAGAAGATGTAACCTCACCTATGGTAACTCGCCTATTTGCTATAACCATCAAAAAACGCTTTTACGAGATAAAGCACTGTCCCCGTATTGTGACAAAAGTCTCCGGTGAATTTCAGCACCTTTCACAACCTCTGACCACAAAAATCGGATCACTGCTCGTTGTTCCTCTTTGGGGCAAACTAATAGCGGAGTTGACATGCTTATGCTGTTGTAGCTAGCAGACAAATGACGCGATCATGATTAAATTCCGCACACATGATCACAGAGGCGCCAACTCAACGCATGCGCAAGCGGCCGCCACTACGATAACCTTCAAAGCTTGTTATGGCGAAAGTGTAGATAATATTTGACTTACCCTCGTAGAAACAGAATATGAGAATTAGTAAAGCTGGAAAAATATTTAATGCGGTGAAATCAACGTTTTTAGGAAGACGGGAGATCCAAAATGAAATAAAAACGGAAGTCGTAAAGCAGATAGTTTGACCAGTGTTACTGTATGGTAGTGAATCATGCACAATGACAGAAAAACACAAATCGAGGATAAACGCTGTAGAAATGAGGTTCCTGAGGAAAATGCAAGGTAAAACAAGAAAGGATAAAATATGAAACGAGGTAATTAGGCAACACCTACAAATTGGACCGATACAAGAGAAAATAGTAGAAGGACAATTAAGATGGTATGTTAGCCGCATGAAAGAAGATAAGCTCACAAAAGTAGTCTATGAACCGAAAGTACAAGGGCTAAATACAAGAGGAAAACATGAACTGAGGGAATTAGAGAAGAACTAGAGAGAAGAGGATTAACATGGGAAGAAGTAAAAGAAAAAAACGGAAGACAGAAAAGAATGAAGACAAATATGCGGAACGGTGAAATGAATAACTCAACTCATAGCCTTACACTTCACGTAAAAGGCTTAAGATTAAGAAGAAGAAGAAGGTCAGGTTACTTATGTCCTTAAGAGATGAGGCTTTAAGAATTTCAGAAAAAAAGTACGACGGGCCAGCGTTTGATTATTGTAAGCAGCTCAGAAATTACACTAATTTCGCTATGACAAATGAAAAAAAACTTAAATTATCGGGTTCGTGCCGGGTCTCCTAAAGGCACCTGGAGCGATTTAAGAGATATAACTTTATTTCCTAACAAAAAGATCAATTTACCTGCGCATTTGTGTAATACCAAAACTGTTAATTGTTATTTTGTTAATAGCGCGACGTCCCATCCTGTAGATATTAATCTGCTAGTATATTACAACAAAGGTTTGAGTGAAAACACATTTTTTAAGAACGACAGATTGAATTTGTTTGATGAACAAACGCTTTCATTTGACATAATTTTGAGTGAAACAAATATGTTTAGGTTATGTGAAATAGTGTTCGTAAGCGGTGAGATGTAAATAACGCAAATAATAGGTCTACTAAACAGTCTCAATCAAATCGATTAAATGAGTTCGTAGGTATCTGTGAGTTGGTTTTGAAAGCATTGTTGTAACTGTGTGTTAATTGATGTAATTGTCGCGTTTGTACCTGTATTTACTTATATTTGCGGTTGCAAATGAAACTCAAGATTAATATATTTTTACCATTGGATAACTAACGTTAAAATTTCTGTATGAAGAAGATAATGAAGTAGTTGCCACAGATTAGTAAATATCAAAATTCCTGTTTGTATTGTATTAAAATTATAAAAATCTCGTCGATATCGTTTTCAAGGCCAGTAACACCAATTTGTATACTAATTGTTAGTATTCTATATAGCAGGTATTTCAAGCAAAAGGCAAGTGGTAAGACATGCTTGCATGCATAAGTCCATTGAGGTATCTGCTGTTCCTACCCTTTTCGTCATAATACCTAGCACCCTTCTAGCACCTAACCACTAACCAGTTATCGCTATCACTCGTTCGCAAAAGTAGTAAAAGTCTCGCTTTAATCTTTAAATATCTGTACACACAAAGTGGTTATGTCGTCTTCATCGTCTTTAACAATTTTTTTGTCAACGTATTTTTGGAGCTATATATTATAACATACATACAGCAGCTTTTAAAACGTTTTGGCGACAATAGGTTCCAAAGTACCCATTACCCTCACAAACACAATTACAGAATCATTTGCCGCGAATGAAAGAGATGCTAGAAAATGTGTGTAAACGTGATTTGTGTTCCAAAAAAATATGGATTACCGTGGATGAGACGACCGATATAAAGAAAAACAGTATTGTGAATGTGTTAGCTCGCGTTTTATCTAGCGAGAACACAGCATCTCGATATTTGTTAGCTTGCAAACGTGTTCAACAATGTACCGGAAAATATTCAAAAAGTGATAATGAACGCTTTGAAAAAATTTAAAATTGCCCAAGATCAAGTTGTGATGATTGTGACAGATAGTGCAGCAACGATGTTAAGTGTTGGGCGATCCTTATAACATATATTTCCTAACTTAATACATATAACCTGCGTGCTGCATGCTTTGCATTTAGTTGGTGAAGTTGTTCGACAACATTACGGAAACGTTGATCGGATGATTGGAAGTACTAAAGCAGTGTTTCGTAAATCTCCTAAACGTTTAAAAGAATTTCGTAAATTTTGTCCAGGTATTCCAGAACCTCCTGAACCAATTTTAACGCGATGGGGTACTTGGCTAACAGCAGCTTCTTACTATTTGATCCATTTTCAACAAATTCAATCAGTTATAATGCGATTGAATCGGAATGAATCCAAAGCAATTAGAGAAAGTCAAAGAGAATTTCAAATTCCTCAACTTTTAGAAGATTTAACAACAATATGTACCAATTATACAGTATTACTAGATGCCATCAGAAAACTACAATGTACTGAATTGTCATTGCAGGAATCATTAGACATAGTGGAGAGTGTAAAAAATAAATTACACACATTAAATGATACGCCAGGATTATACGCTAGTCAAAAGTTGGCAGATGTTTTAAGGAAAAATCCTGGTTTTAATACTTTAGAAGCCGTTTATAATAAGTGTAAGAACAGTGAACTTTTAAGTGATTTTGAAAAACAGTTTCTACATGCAAATGTAACTTCCTTAGATGTGGAGCGGTCGTTTTCTATGTATAAGAATATTTTTTCTTGTCGACGCACAAGGTTTAAAGAAGTAACTGTGAAAACATATGCAATGATGCAAGTTTACAGTAGTTCACATCCTGATGCCTCTAATTTGTTGAATAATTAGCAAGTAAGTTTATTTATGAATTTTTCGTATTCTTATATTAACCCGTAATACCGACGCCTATGCGAGTCCGCAAGTTTTGGTTACTCTACTAATTACTGTATATTAATTTACTTTTCGGCCTTTGAACTATGCAAAAACAACAATTTATTGTACAATACTTCAATAATTCATTTTGCAAATCTCGTTCGTAATGACGTGAGCACATTTGACTTGTACCTTGATTGAATTTATCTGCTCTTCAACAGCATCTAACCCATTGTTCCCTGATAATAGTTTAAACCATATTTTGATGTTCAAGAAAACGATAACGTACATTCAACAACTGCGCAATGTCTACCTATCATTTTCATGAATTAACACACTCTTACACTCACTATAAACTAATACCACTTATAAATGCAACAAGCAATAATGCGAAAGCTAAATTTAAACTAATGAAAAGTATTCAAACAAAAAAAAGAGAAAATAAAAATTCAAAACCGAACGTAATACGCGATACTCGACGCCACGTAGAACGTAGCTGACGTCACGCAATCATGTGACTGATACACTGGGAAATAGGGATTCTTTGTAACTAGTTAATAAATAAACTTAACAGTAAATTACTTGTACGCCTACAAGCAACATTACTATGCTTGAGTTTTTGTCATAAAGCCGGTATAAGATTTTGTTTTCAACAATAATAGGATTACACCTAATTTTGGCGATAACACAAAATAGAAATCACCGACAAGTGACACAACTAGATTGGTAATACTGAGTCGGTCTCTTGGCATTAATCTAAATTCTATCCTACATTTTTTATGTTTCGCGGACGATTAAGTTTGTAATTCGGATAATAAAAACTGTTTGTATATGGTTTGTATGCATTGCTGCAATTAAAAAAGTTTTAGTGGGATTCTAATAGTAACATGGTTCAAGTATTTGCTACAACTTTTTCTGAAATGTGCATACTACAGTATGTTTAAAGTTATCGGCGCACTATACCTAACTTTGATGTCATCAATATTGTTAAAATCAGGTTAAAACTTCTACATCGAAACCTAACCTAACCTAACCAGATTCACTTTATAGGTTCCTGAGAAACGTGAATGATCTAAAAGAAACTTGTAAGAAATCTGTAAGATTTAAGGTTCACCGCTTTTGTTTGCGACCACGTAGATTTTTAAGAAGGTTTTGATATTACCTCAACGTAATGGAGGAGGATAATGGTATTTTAGGGAGGTGGGGTTTATTTAAAAGAACAAAACCCACGTCGCCACAAAATGGAGATTAATTTTCAGTATTATACTTATTATTTATGTACTTTTGTTAGTTTATCCGCAATGTTAATAAAGTTCTTCAAAAGATTGTGTATTTTTAACACATTGTTACCATGTGTGGTAAATAGATGCTTTCTTCTCTAAAAGGAAGAAAACACCTACCGTGCTAACCATTTCAATAAAATAATAATAACAACAAAATAATATATTTGTCAAAGTTACAGCATACTTTAAATAACAGAAATATTTTATTAAGCAAATATATACTTATTTAACCTTTTAATGGTGAACGTTCTCAAAATGGGAACATACCAAAAAATCTAATTTTTATTGAATTAATCATATTATTTACATAAAATATTTATAATTAACAATCAGAAATGTATATTTTAAAACATATAAAAAATTGTGTAAATAATATAATTAATTCAATAAAAATTAGGTTTTTTAGTATATTCCCAGTTTGGAAACGTTCATCATTAAAAGGTGAAATCAAATAAATAGTAAAGAAAAATATATTTGCTTCAACCTGACGAAGTTCTTTAAAAGCAAGGACCGTATTGTTGAATCAAACATGATGAGTATATTAAATCAAACAGATATATTTTCAAATCGATCTCGAGGTTGTTTGCTTCAAGACATCATATGTTTGAATCGAATAACGATGTCAAAAAAATTATTTCATTAAATTAAAAAAATATATCTTTGTCGCCATTTAAAATTACGACTTTTTTTTCTCTGTGTGCATTTAGATACATCTTTTAGAAGGCGCCACCTATTATTTGGAAAATTAGCAAACCCGTATTCAAAGTAAACCCATTAAACCCAACAACACCTCTTATTCCAATCTCATTGTAATAATTATTTCAAAAAACATATAAGAAACAACGATTCCTTTTTGACATAATTTCTACGTATGTATGTATGTATGTACGTATGTATGTACATACATACGTACATACATACGTACATACATACACACATTTCAATCTGTTTTACATTCGTTCGAAAAAGACGTCTCTTGGTTCGAGTATCCATCCTATGCGAGGAAAGATAAAAGAAGATACAGCACAAAAACGACAGACTGCATGGCGGCACCACAGTCTGCGCTGGTGAGCCTGTGTAGCTTTATAAGTATCAACAAGTGGAGCTAATTTCGGAACTGAAGTATCCGTATCGTATCGTCGGCCTGTCTTCCTTTTCTACTTTTTCGACTATACCCACTTTAATTCTGCCCGGGGTATTAAGGTAATAATAAAACTTAGCGCCGCGGACGGTCATACGGCAGTGACTACATTGATTGGTATTTAAGGACTTTTATTACGCATGTAATGTGGACAAGGAATAACAAACCGTACTTAAGAACGCGGCGATGTAAACCTTTCGGCATTTATTTCTTTTGTTTTATTAAATCATATTTGCTTTTTTCTCTCTCTCTCTGAGTTTGTACGCACATTTATAGATATTCATTATTTTCAAGAATTTTATTTATCATGTGTACAAATCACTGATGAATTTCATCTCTTTCGAAGCTCAATAAATAAATAACACCTGTATTTGGATATTTTTTCTACAATCAAACCTCTTACAGGCATTGCAAATTCGTCCTGAGATTCTTCGTTTGTAATAAGTACATAACAATCTTCCATTTAACGGGCCCTCTTCTGTGATTTATTATTTCCTCAACCCCTTTTGACATACTGCCAGTGCAGCTTCTTACTGTTTGTTTTTTAATTTCATCGCTATTATGCCACACATCTTCAATATGTTGTTGTAATTCTTCTTTTATAGTTGAGTTTCGAAGTTTTTCAAGTAATTCCGCACATTTTCAATTGGGTTCATGTCTGTGAAGCTGAAGAGTACCGTTACAGGACTGTTCGGAGCTGATATTTGTATACCGTCTCCATAAGAATTTTTCTAACACCTTTAGTTGAAAATTAAACTCTTTATAAAACATAAACTATTGCACGTACGAAACTGGCCAAGATGGCGTGGATTAATAGGGGAATAATCGTTTATTGCACCCCAAAGCGCTATTTTAACTACTATAACCAGCATATTATATCGTGTTATGCAAATTAAACACCATAATGTATTTGGGTATTACTCAAACAACAAGCCATTTTGTAGGCGAGGTCGAAGCTAAACACCTCCTATTTGCGTTCTTCGTACGCTACACAAAAGAGAAATTAAATAAAAGGCACAAAGTTTAATTATCTGAGACATAAGTGCCGGTTTTCATTAACCCAGGCCACTTATAATTAATGGTTTCCAATTTAAAGTTAGCGGAGTGTTGTTTTCATGCTCCCGTGTCTTTCACTCCCAGGAGAGACATTCTAAACGAACTATTTCGAAATACACAGCCGGAGAGGTTTTTTTTCTTACCTAAATGAAATTGCCGCTTTCAACACGGCGCGGCGCGGCATTCATGGTCTTATTACGGAAAGAAAAAAAAAATCTGCCACTTGGGAAGAAAGTGGTCTCTCTCTATTCGCCAGCAGAGTTTCCCTTTTCTCTTCTGAAAAGAATACCGTTGTTGTTTTTCGAGTTTTCTGAACTTTAGAGGGTCGAATGCAAAGTGGTTGTTTCAAGTACTTTTCAACGCGAATGTAATATATGTATGTATGTGCAATGCTTACATAATGCTAAAATGAACAGTTTTTAAAGAATTATTAGTAGGGGATAATTTCCATTTTCTAAGTATATTCTTTCTTGTATCAACGTCTTGAATCAAACAAATATATATATTTGAAATTATTTATTTAATTCAACAAAGGTTTATTTGAGTGGAAACACATCTTTTAAGAACAACAGATTGAATTTGTTTGTTCTTAGTTAACACAATTTTGTTGAGTCAAACAAATATACCTTAGAATCGTGCGCTTTGCGCGTCGTCGGCAACTTCCTTAGAAATTTAAATAAATTAGCAATCTCTATTTTATCAGTAAAGGTAGAGTTATTCACTGTTATTTTATCAGTAAAGGTAGAGTTATTCACTGTTATTTTATCACAAAGGTAATTACTAGATGTCGCATTATTTAAATTATTGTTTATTAGTTGTCATGCCGCTCTACTTTTGTTTTTAGCATTTATGTAAGTCGTAGAATTATGTAAACTTTTAGCATTCCGGATAACACTTTTATAAATTTGTTCGTACTTTTTGTAATAGTTAGCATCCTTCAGACTTTTAGTGGTTGTAGATTTTTTGTACAAAATTTTAAGCGTTTGTGATGACTAGAGCAACGCAGCTGCGCTGAAAGCCAGTGGCGGACGCATAAAAGTTTACTCAAAATAAATTAAATGTGATACGTGCTCAAACACTTACCGTTTTAAGAGTCCTCCGTGAAATCACAAAGTGGATAATGTCTATTTAATATTTGTAACATTAGATATGTTTCCAAAGTTGTTTCGGCAATGTGAGTGCGGCGTGAAGAAAAAGTGTTTTTGTATGCCGAAAACGAACGTTCTACATCTAGTGACATTATATTTGCGTAAGTAAAATAATCTTTCAAATAACTTAACGGTTCTGGAAAATCCCATCCTATTATAGTGATATTCTTTTGCTTTGAATCCGATCGTTTATAGGGGAACTAGATTATTGTATCAATAAATAAAAATACCAGAGAAATGATATTTAGAAGAGTAAAGTACGTATATATAAATATTTCAGTTATCAACTTACATTTAGCGAGTTCACAGTTTAGAGAATGCATCGATATTTTTTAAAATATTTCGTCATAACCGTATAGAAGCTAAGTTGTGGAGTATCGTTAAGTGTTTTGTGTTGATATATCGTTATTGCAAAGGTAAAAATTGTTATTCTACCTCTCTCTTAATAATTACTTATTTGGAATTTGAAAAAAAATATTTGGGGTTTTTTTGGAGAAAATGACCGAGAAAGATTTAACAAGTGAACAAAAAGCCGCTATATAAGCTCTTCTACAATCAAACAAACATTCACAACGAGAAATTGCAAAATTACAGAAAGTATCTCCTTCTTCTGTATCGTGTTTAGCTAGAAACTTCAACGAAGGAGCTAGCACATCGACACAAAGACGGGCAAAGTGCAGTCGGAAAAGAAAAACTTCGAAGAGATCTGACCGTGAAATTGTTCATCAGGCTTTGAGCAATAGATTTGCTACAATTAAAATGATTCAAAAAAATTTACAAGAGAGAGGAATAGAGATTTCGAGCAGAACTGTCAGGCGCCGATTGCGCGAAAATCGCCTAATGGGCCGAAGACCTGTAAAAAAGGCGCGTTTAACAGAAAAAATGAAATCTGCTCGTCTCAACTTTACAAGGGAATATCGACATTTCACAGACGAGAATTGGAAAAAGGTGAATAACTTAACAACATGATTTTTACTGAATTAATGTTTACAATATTTAATAGGTTTTCTTTAGTGACGAGTGCTCGCTCTGTGTGTTAGTGCAGCGAGCACAATTTGTTCGTAGACGACCTGGCGAACGTCTCACAGAGTCCACGGTTCTTCGAACTGTAAAACACCCTCCGAAGGTAATGATTTGAGGAGTGATTAGTGGAGACGGACCCGGCCCTTTGTATTTTGTAGAAGTTACAATGCGTCGAGAGGAGTACATAAATGTATCGAAAAACACGTTATTACCGTATTTTAAGCCAGGGCGTCGCATATCGACAGGGCGTATATTTATGCAAGATAATGGTCCTTGCCATGTGGCAAAAAAGATTAAGAAATTTTTTGAAGACAATCACATACCTCTTTTACGTTGGCCCGGAAATTCACCAGACCTAAATCCCATCGAGAACGTATGGAATCGACTAAAAAGTAAGGTATATGAAAGAGAAAACCCTACAAAGGAAATATTAATGAAGAATATAAAGGATGTATGGGAGAACGATGAAGATAAAAGAGACAATCATATCTTGCATTGAAAGTATGCCCCGAAAAATTAAGGGTGTTATTAAAAATCATGGGTTATGGACTAAATATTAATTACTTATTTAATATTTACATATGTTACATATTTTTACAATATATTTTATAAATAAAAAATATAATACATGTATAGTTTATATTTTATTATGAAGAAACTACAAAATATTGAGTGTTTCAAGTAATTTGGCCAGGGACTGTAGACAATTGATATATCAAAATAAAAATGGGAGGTTATCGTCCAAAAAAAAAAAATTATCGATGACGTCATTACTTGAAAACCACAATTGGGGAAACTGATACAGAAATGTTTATTTTTAAAGAAAAATAAGATGATAGAGTCTTAAAGAGATTGAATATTATCCCCAAAGAACATACATACATTTTTCTTAATTTTCCAGATTAAAATCAACGAAATTACTCAAAATTTCGCCTTAAATACCAAATCATTTAAATTGTAAATATAACAAAATATAATAAAGGCATTAGTAAGAATAAAACAACCAAGCAAATTGAATTCACTTCCGAATCTCCGACTGCATCCTTCCCCAAGAAACATCAACACTGAATCCGATCCGCTTCGCTCTCGATAATATTAAATCTACATTCAACAAGTCCCTTAGCTAGTTTGCGAAGCCTAACGAGGCCCGGATTAAACAAACAGGATGCAGAATCTTTTCCGCGAGATTGGATTGGACGAAACTCGTGGGTAATCCGAGTCCAAAACACAAAAGAAAAATATAAATAAAAGATCTCTTACCTTGCCGTTCACGTGTCTACCGCTGGACAATGATGAACGCAGCGAACTCATAGTAAGTAGTTGGCTGTGAGGTTTATCGTTGATTCGATTTTGTTACACGGCGATTGTAAGTCTTTTGTTTTTTGTTTATACGAAGAGACGAGTTTTCGATGATGATTATCGTGTGTATGCCAGATATGTATATGTGATTTGGAGTTTTTTTTTATTTATTTATTTCATGTGATGATAAACAAGTAACATTTTAATGCTGATATATTATTACTTTGATATATTTATCTAATTTATTTTTGATATAATATAATTTCTTTTACAAACACTACCAACAAGATTATTGTACAGTTTTATTATCATAAATTGTAAATTCGTTTGAACTATTTTATTATTATTTAATAATTTAATACTTAATATATATAACTTCTATATATTAGCATATATATATATATCTACGAATTTAGTAATAACAAACGTATTTGTAGATATGACGAAAAGGATTTTATCACAAAAAATATCATTGATATTTAGGTATTTCCCTCGCTCCAAAAAAAAAGGATATCTTCTTTTTATAGATCTCACAGTCGAATTGATATATTACAGGTTAGAATTTATAGATAATGAATTTTTCTCCCATATTCTGTTTTATGATATCTAAATATTTATAAACATTTGTATTAAAAAAAAAAACGATTTATATTATTTTTTGATTATATCGTTAATAGTAACAGGTGCGTGCATAAATAACTAATTTTCGACGTAAAAATGCGCAAAATCTCCTTTTCAAACGTTATTCGTATGTTCAATTTCGTTCTCCGTGTGTAAGCGAATGGCGGTTAGATGTTTTTTTTTTCTTTTTTATTGAATGAAGAGAGAAAGGGGGTCGCGACGGGAAGAGAGACACGTGGAACCGGACCGGCCTCTAACGCGACTCCGGGAAGACTGCTGCAATGTGTGCGACTAGTTCGGATGTTGCTCACTCAACCCCGGACCCCATAGTATCGATCAAAAGCGTACCCAGTTCGCCTTTGCAAGATGCGCGCAACACACTCAACCGCTACCCTCTATACTCTCTCTCTACTCTACTCTATAGTTTATGCCGTGCGGTGGTTCTCCTTCAGTGCGAAGCTACGATGGCATTCGCACAGGTCCCCTCCGTGACGTAGTATAGCGGGTGACTTTCGTAAAGTCACCGAGACTGTTTTTGTTTAATAATCCCCCTCCCAAGATTAATTTAAATTAGATCATAATTACTTGAATCATTCTAAAAATAAAGCAAATAAAATAAACACCTATTTCTTTATGTTGTGACATAAGTAACAAAGCAAACAAAAGTACCGAAATGACCAAAGTACCAAAGCGGGCGGCCGCTTCCATTGATATTTCATACGGCGCCGCGGCGCGTAGCGGCATAATATTTAATTTAAATTATGAGGTGTTATGAGTCATAACACCTTCGATTGTTTTTCAGAGGCTCATAACAGTCATGTCATAAGTTATGTTATGACTCCTAACATAACTTATGACATGACTGTATGAGCCTCTGAAAAACAATCGAATTTTCGATGACTCATTTACTTTATTGAAATATAAAAATATGAATGTAGCTCGGCGTCAGTTTCTCTTAAATCTTTCCAACGAAAGTTTGTGGACTGTATTTGTGAGACTCGCTTATATAAAGTTTATTCTGAATCCTGTGGCATTTATACCGAGATTTTACACATTTGGTAAATTGATAACGTAGAGCTGCTCACTAGCGCCAACGGGCAGTGGCGGAGGTTCGATACAACCCTCAATACAACTGCGAGTCTCGACCAGATCTGTTGTGTATACATGTACGCTGCCGTAAATACTATTTCGTAGTTCTACGTTTGTTTTAAAAATGTTGCCTACGTCGCGAAAACGACCAATGCTGGACAAAGTTACAGAATTTATAGCAGGAATGCCTGACCGAAATTATGATGGCGTTAAAATCCAATGTGTAGTTTGTAATATCCCTTTAACGTGTTGGTCCAAAAGGGATTGTCCACGTCACGTAAAGAGTAAACAGCATTCTTAAAAAAAAAATTGCACACGACACTATAACAAATTTAAATTTAATTTATGTGTTACCTTTATTGCATGTAATCTACCGTTTAATTTACTAGACAAGGAAGCATATGTCTTTTTTTAGAACAAATATTCGGACTGCAAATTACCAAGTCGGGCATCGTTACAAAGAATTGTGCCATCTGCTCGTGAAAATGTTGAAAAAAGAATTAAATCGGAGTTGAGAGATAAAAAACCGTGGTTATGGACGAAACAACAGATCGTAAAAAACATTCTTCAGAGAATTCGTTAAAGTTAGCAATAGCCGAAAGTTTGTGTTCATACGAACACAAACTTTCGGCTATTAACTTTTTGGTGCACCGGTTACTCAATTTTCCTTTAACTAAAGATAGATATCAAAATGAACTAACTTTAACGAATTCTCTGAAGATGTCGTCTATAATACTATTAGGAAACATAAAAATAGATTAAGAATTAGAAATATAAGCACACTAGAACGCATTGACGGTCGTAATAATAAGAAATATGTTAAATGACCCTTTTATCCAAGTTACACGAAAAATCTTTTCTAAAATTGACCGCAAGATTATTTTTTCTTCAAGCGATGACCTTAAAAACCTTTTAGGAAGTTCCAAGGACCCAGTAGATAACATGGACAAATCAGGAACTTACAAAATTTCATGTAAAGATTGTGATCAAGTGGGGCAGACAAAAAGATCAATCAAAATTAGTTACAAAGAACATTTGGGTTATCTCAAATTCAGAAGGTTTGATAAATCTAGCGTTGCTGTACATATGCTTGAAAATAACCAATGTTGATAATATAAAGTTAATTAAAAACGTAGAGGATTGTTCAATTCAATTGTTAGGAAGGCATGGAAATTTACAATGACAAAAATCACTTAATGAATTCAGATTTAGGACCACTATATTCCAGCCTTTATCCTTTGTTACATCGTGTTTAGTTAATTACAGCTGTAATTATAACCATGTGCAATGAACCGTTTCATTGAAAAACAAGGATTTTAATAACTCACGTCATCGTCACCATTTACATTTTAATTTAGGGATTATCTATTATTTATCTTGAGATTCGCATTTTAGGCTTAATTATAGTCCTGTACAATGAAATGGCTAGACAAGAAAGTAGAAGGGTATATACATATAATTAAGCATTACTATTTATCCATGGAAATATGGAATTTGCAGATATTTTACTTTATTACTGTACTACAATGGTCGCTTTATGGAAAAGCATGAAACCGGGTAAAGAAGTCAAGACGAAACAAGTTGGGAACATTCTACGACTATACCATCTTTTAAATTAGAGGGATCATGAAAATAGAGCTCATCTTTAGTAAGCCTTAAGTACGAACATAAAATGCTAGGAAAGACGCTCAATTTAAATTTAAGCCGTCCTCTAAACCCGCTCTGACGTCATACGACTCCCGTCCAATATAAATTCTCCGAATCTACGAGGTGATTGCAATGAAAGCCAGACCTATCATTTAGGACGCGGTATAGCGGTATCTAAAAGGGTAGGTGAGAAGCACGTAGTTCTTTCATTAAGTCACTACGTCGCATCGTCGGACCAATTCGACTTGTTTTCCACGTTTTAAAACGTCATTAAATTTCGCCCGGCTACATCGTCGTCATTATCATCGCCGTATTACGGCCTAGAAAGGTCGTCTCATCCGGCCTTTGATGCTGAGTCGTGTATATCAGGCTCGCGGGTACGTGGTCGTGAAGCTACGAAACGAGCTGAAGGGAAGACAATGGAGCGCTAATGGAAGAGAGGACCCGGCGTAGTCGAATTACTCGAAATTAATTACGTCTGTGTTTGACGCGAAGTATCTCGGTTGTTATTTTAGTGTGGGTACGTCGGTTGTACGTTCAGAATGTTTATCGTTTCAAATAATTCCTTTCGTCCGTGCGAAGGCGACGTTTTATTAGATTTATATTTTTACTTTGTAATGCTAGGACTAAGTGCGCTAATTAACTTAAAATTTTGCCTAATTGCTGCGTAGTATTACAGAATGTTTCACCCATAAGTCGAGGCCCTTTTTTTGCAAAATAATTCTCTCTTTTTAGTTCTGTCTGGATTCACCTACATTCTAGTTGCTATGCACAGAGAAAAAAAATTCTTGAATCAAACAAATACATATCTTTGAAATTATTTATTTAATTTATTTGAGTGAAAGTACATTTTTTAAGAACAACAGACTGAATTTGTTTGAATGTACAAATGTTTTTATTTGACATAATTTCTTGAATCAAAAACAAATACATGTTAGAATCGTGCGAATCGAGCGTCGTCGGCAGTTTAGGTTATGTGAGATGGTGATTCATAAGCGGTGAGATGTAAATGAAAAAAATAATAGGTAAAAATAAGATAATGGATTTATATATTTTTACCATTGGATAGCTAACATTAAAATTTTTGCATAAAAAAAATACCAAAATAGATTAGCGAAAATTACAAAAATCAAAATGACGGTCGATGTGGTTCCATTGTACGTACCATTACATTAACCACAGAATTTTTTTGACGATCTGTAATTTCTATATAATCTTCGCACCAGCTTTCTATAGCTGTACTTATTTTCAAGCTAAAACGAATAAATCCTTTATTAAAAGCATCCAAAAGTTGATAGTTTTGAGCAAAAGCGAATAAATCCATTTGTTCAAGCAAAGGCAAATAAATCCGGTAAACCTATTTCATCGTTTACAGTTTTCCCTTACGAACTAGTAAAGATTTTACTTCACAGATGGTATGGGAGTGTGTAAAACAATGATAATGCAGGATCATTGTAATAATCTAACCTTACTAATCTGTTAACGTGGTGACTAAAATTTGATGTCATATTTTTTCTGTGTGTTATTGCTTGGATAGTGGTAAAATCAGTTAAAATTGATAACCTAGTGTCTGTAAAAGATGCAAATGTTGGTAGTAGAACGCGACATAAAAACCATGAAAGCAGACGTGTAAAAGAAGAAAGTAAGATAATATAATAATATAATAATATTCCTAAAATTATAGATAATCAGACGCAGACCCAGATTTAAGGAAATTTAATCATGTTGGAAAGACAAATTCGAAACTGTGATGTAAAATTAATTCGCAAGAAATTCCATGAGACGCAGGACAAAATTGAGCAAGACATGTAGCTTTACCACATGATGTCTGTTGTTCCAACAGCAAGAAAAAGACTTATAAAAGATGAGCCAAAAACACGATCACTTGACATAGTTTACTTTTTAAACCGAGACAAAACAGCTGTTAGGGTATGTCAAGGATTTTTTCGGCATGCGCTTGGATAACCAATTCACAGAATCAGTCATGTGGCAAAATTTATTAGCCAAGGGGAGACACCAAAAGAAAAAACGTGGTGGTGACCGTATATCTGCGAAAACTGTTACTAAACGAGAAAAAGTTAAAGAATTTATTGGACAGCTTAGAGGTCAGGAAAGCCATTATAACAGAGCAAAATCCAAAGGGATTTACCTACCTTCTTATTTTAACATATCTAAACTGCACAAGATGTATAACAATACAGTTGATACTCGGTATAAAGTTACATGTTCAGAACAGTGTTTCTAACAAAGTTCAATATAGGGTTTTCATCCCCAGCTTCAGATTGCTGCGGTCAATGCACAAGACTAAAACATCTAATGAAAATTGAAAAGGATTCAAATACAAAGAAGGAGCTCCTGCTACAATCGTATTCACATTAAAAGGGCAGAGGCTTTTTACGAAATGATGAAGGAGAATCCAGAAGATGCCTTTAGCTTTTGCTTTGACCTTCAGCACGTACAACCACTTCCTCGAACGCCCATTAGCGAAGCTTTCGATTCACATCAAATAAGTTTTTCATTCTGTTGCGTTCAGATGGACTCCAAGAATCCCACGTTTTATTTGTGGACCGAAGACTTAGCGTCACGTGGTTGTACAAAAATTGGATCTGCTTTACTTTCGCACTTGAATGGGCTATCTTTGCAAGACAAAAGGGTCATAAGGTTGTTCTGTGATGGATGCGGAGGACAGAATAAGAATAGCCACATTGTCCATGCCTTATTGTACTGGTTGAAATTTGGGTCTCCTGAAAATGTAACTCAAATAAATCTTACCTACCCTATTAGGGGACACAGCTTTATGCCGGCTGATCGAGCCCAGACAAAAAAAAGAAAACTATACGAAAACTTATGGCTCAACAATTTGGACAGAACTGCGAAAGTCAAGAAAATTTGGATTGGTATAAAAGAATTTTGTCTACATCTGAGTTTCAAAACGATAAAGGCGATGAACAAGAGGATCATGAAGGCGATGGAGAGAGATGCGACTGTTTGGAAGAGGAAGATGACCTACACATTTCATATTTTCGAAATACTAATTTTTACTTTCTTGTATTTTGTTTTTTTTTTTTTTCAAACCAGATAAATCCATATTATTTCCTGGCATATTTACTAAGATACTTTGTACTTTTTAACAAGACATGGTACATTTTACACACACACAACTAGGAGGGAAAAGCTTTTTATTATCTTTGCGTTACAATTGATGATTCCATCCTTCCATAGCGGTAATGTGCTAAGTGTTCTTACCGCTCCCACCTTGAATCACATCCAAGAATAGTTAAATTTCGACAAGATTTCAAAGAGAATATAGTAGTGTTCGGTTGTAACAAACTACAAAGGGGGCCAATAAAAATGGTTACTTGTAATCAAGGTTCGTCACGCCATAATTTCGGCAAAACACCTCCGAAACACATCTCCTTTTCCAGCTATAAATTAACGACAATGATTACGATCACCAATTTCACAAACAATTTAAATAATCACCTATTATGCAACGGCACCAACAAGAGCTTACAGGAAAAACCTGTTAGTCCACGTAAGCTTCTCGATTTGAATAAATTATTCGCGAGAGATTAGGCGACGGGCAACTTGCATGCCACTTCCTCCCGTTTTCCCTTCGAAACCTGAACAAAATGGAAATAATAAAAAATAACAGTAAGCATAGCGCACGCTATAGCTGAATTACAGCGTTCCAGGCACGCAAATATGGCGCTGTATATGTAATTATTGCTTGAACTTTAACCGGTAAAGGAAATCTTTAGAAAAATCTAGAGTACTATAGAAATAGTTTTATGTAGTAGCGTCAGAGGCGATAAAATAAAGTAGGTTACGCATTATATTTTTTATTTTATAAGGAGTAATTAATTGAGAGATTGATTAAACTTTCTTTACAAATAGTGGGAGATGGTTTGCAGAAAAAATAACTCCTACAAATTAACAAATCAGGCGAAACTGAAGGCGATTTCTTGAACTAATGGACAGTGCACAGAGAGAAAAACTTCTTGAATCAAACAAATAATAATAATCATAGTAATATGGTTTATTTACATCTGCAACAAAAATTACAACGATTGATGAGTAGTAAAAGTCATATCTCAAGTACAGCTTGCAGAGAAAATCAAAGAGCTGAAGTCAAAACACAGTGATACTGGTTTTGTTCTTCCAGCTAGCCATTAACAGAATAAGAATATGAATGAAAGGCAAGTACACGCCTAATACTAACTTAAAACTAGGCTCTGTCGCTCTTGCACCAAGCAAAGTAACTACATATAAATTCCGCAACACGCAAAAGAACAGCGCCCACACTGCAAAGCTCCATTAAAGAAACAGAGATATAGTCGCGACAGAGCTCACCGCTGACTGATGAGTAGAGTTTCCCACTAGCGCCAACGGGCAGTGGCGGAGGTTCGATACAACCGTCAGTATAACTGCGAGTCTCAACCAAATCTGTTGTGTATACATGTACGCTGCCGTAAATACTATTTCGTAGTTCTACGTTTGTTTTAAAAATGTTGCCTACGTCGCGAAAACGACCAACGTTAGACAAAGTTACAGAATTTATAGCAAAAATACCTGACCTAAATTATGATGGCGTTAAAATTTAATGTGTACGTTGTAATATCCCTTTAATGTGTCGGTCCAAAAGGGATTGTCTACGTCACGTAAATAGTAAACAGCATTCTTCAAAAAAAAATTGCACACGACACTATGACAAATTTAAATTTAATTTATGTGTTACCTTTATTGCATGTAATCTACCGTTTAATTTACTAGACAAGGAAGCATATGTCTTCTTTTGGAATAAATATTCGGACTCCAAATTACCAAGTCGGGCATCGTTACAAAGAATTGTGCCATCTGCCCGTGAACATGTTGAGAAAAGAATTAAATCGGAGTTGAAAGATAAAAAAAACTGTGGTTATGTGTGGACGAAACAACAGATCGTAAAAAACATTCTGTGGTTAATGTAATGGTACGTACAATGGAACCACATCGACCGTCACCCTCAATTTTACTAGCTTCCAGACGAATACTACAATGCACTGCCGAAGTAATTTCAATGTTGGTGTTAAATACATTGGAAAAGTTTGAACTTTCAACAAATCAACTGTTGATGTTTATGAGTGATGGTGCCGCAAACATGCTTGCTGTAGGTCGATCTCTTAAAAAACATTGTGCTAACTTGTTGCATATTACATGTAAAATTCATACTCTCAGTCTCGTAGCAGATAGTATCAGAAAATGTTATCCCAAAAGAGTTAGAGGCTGCATTCTATTATCTTAAATATTTTGAGAATATAAAGAACGTGATTTTAGAATTCGACCCAAAGGAAGCTGCGGATGTCAAGGTAAGCCGCTTGAAATTTCAGGATAGTCAAGTTAAAACAGATTTGGAAATTATTCAGAACAATTACGTGGGACTTGCGGATGCAATAGAAAAACTACAAAATTCTTCAGTGTAATTAGTGGAATCCTTGCAAATAGTGCAACATGTTCACGCACAGCTATGCGCGATAGAAGACGCAAGAAATGTTTGTGTTTTAGAAAGGTTTGAAAGTGTTTTAGATAAAGACTCTGATTTTGGCACATTAAGACAAATTTGTGAAGGTGCGTCAACAGAACCGTTAAGTTATTTGAAAGATTATTTTACTTACGCAAATATAACGTCACTAGATGTAGAACGTTCGTTTTCGGCATACAAACACTTTTTCTTCACGCCGCATTCACTTTGCTGAAACAACTTGGAAACATATCTAATGTTACAAATATTAAATAGACATTATCCACTTTGTGATTTCACGGAGGACTCTTAAAACGGTAAGTGTTTGAGCACGTATCACATTTAATTTATTTTGTGTAAACTTTTATGCGTCCGCCACTGGCTTTCAGCGCAGTTGCGTTGCTGTAGTCATTAGCGTTGTTTCTAGGCGTCCGTCACTCCGTTTCTGTCAGAGCTTTTAGACTTATTTAGGTAGAAAACCATGGAAAACGTTTAAGTACACGCAACACACGAAGGGTAACAAAGTACCACATAATCATGCAATCTTAGACAAACCATTTTCGTACGTACACATATCCGAACTCGAATAATCCATCATCTTCGTCATCTTCATCATTACCGCCTGCCGCCGGCGAAATTCTAAGAGGAGAAATTTAAAAAAACCTTTGCCCTAACGTTTCACAACGCGCCTATTAATAATGGCCATTAACCGTTAAACTGGAGTGAAAAATGATGAACGAGGGGATTAGTTCGGAAACATTATTTCGCAAGCAATTCTCGCGCCTTCTCTCTCAATCTAGCGCGCGAACTTTCCAGCGCCCACTCTATTTCCGAATGTAGCGGAGCGTTAAGAGAAAATGATCAATTTTCGCCCATCCCCAACGTGGAGTAATTTATACCTCTCGGCTATTCGGAACTTGGAACGCTTTCACGTGCCGAACGGGACCCGAAAATGGAAATGATTCAATCGAATTGAATCCGCCGATAACGTCGTCGGTCGCATCGCGTTGTTGGAGAGAAGAACCAATCGACTGCCTTGTCGTTTGTGCATAAATGAAATGAATGTTGGGGTTACATTGGCAAGCACCAGGTCTTTCGTTTGAAGTGAACAAAAAAGATATATGCCTATAGCGTCTTTTAGCAGCGAGCAAAAGTGACGATTGGGCTGAAGAGGAACGGTATAGGGATTGCAATACCGGTAAATTAGGAAAATTCTGTCAAAATTTTTACCGGTAATTTGCAAACCTTTACCGGTAATTGAAAAGAATATTAAATGCATATGCAAACAGAATAAGTATAGAAATAATTATTTTTTTAGGTTTTCAAAGCATTTAGCAAAAGTCTTACGTTATTTAGCATTAGAAATTACTTCATTTTACACCTTAGTTTGTTACTTACTATATCACGCAGATGGTAAGTCAAAAAAAAACTCATGTGTTTATGTCTTTTACAATTTTTAACTCTCTTTAAAAGCCGCGCTTGAAATATTGCTTTTAGACTGGAAGGGGCACGCCGCTCTCTGAATTTATTCTAGCGGGTGCAGCGAACAGTGCGAGTGGTTATAGTAAAAAACCGAAGGTAAGAATATCGTTGATTGCAAGTATTACAATTTCTAAGAATAATTACATAGAACATGAATATTGCTGCAATAATAAAAGACTATAGATAGATAGATAGATAGTTTTTTATTCGTTATTGCAATATGATGCGTCGAATATGTCAACTGTATAAAACAAAAAGTGTAAAATGTATAAAACGAAAACACAGTGTAAATAAATAACACATTAGTCAGACACATGAATACATACAATAAATTACATATAATAAAAAAGTGGGAAGACAAATCAAAATAAATAATAACCATAAATATTAGCAAAAAATATCACAGTTAATTAGAGCATATCGAAAAGTGTTCGTCAACACTGTAGAAAATGTTCCTGGATAGTTCTCGGCGAAAAGCTCCCTTCAGCAAGCGAGTGTTTAATGATTTGATACTCGAGGGTAAGTGATTATTAAAGCTGGCCACGAGCGGTACCGCGCAGTAGCGTAGAGTCGACCAAGCCTCGCGTTCCACTCGAGTTATTCTACTAATAGAGATGTTTGCTGCCGCAAATAATTTCGCTCATCTTTTAGATAAAAATTAAATAACACGTGCTCAAACACTTACCATTTTAAGAGTCCTCCGTGAAATCACAAAGTGAATAATGTCTGTTAAATATCTGCAACATAGATTATGTTTCAACTGTTGTTTCGGCAAAACTAGTACGGCATGAGGAAAAAATGCGTTTGTATGCAGAGGAACGAACGTTCTACATCTAGTGACGTAATATTTGCGTAAGTAAAATAATCTTTCAAATAACTTAACGATTCTGTTGACGTACCTTCACAAATGTATCTTAATGTGCCAAAATCAGAATTTTTCTCAAAAACACTTTCAAATTTTTCTAGAACAGAAACACTTTTTGCGTCTTCAATCGCGCATAACTGTGCGTGAACATGTTGCACTATTTGTAGAGATTCTTCTAACGGCATCGCAGGATTTTGTAATTTTTCTATTGCATCTGCTAGCCCGAAGTAATTGGCGTGAATGATTTTTAAATCCATTTTAACCTGACTATCTTGAAATTTCGACTGGCTTTTCTGGATAGCGGCAGCTTCCTTTGTATCGAATTGTAAAACCACGTTCTTAATATTGTCAAAATATTTATGATAATAAAACGCGGCCTGCAACCATGTTCCCCAACGAGTTAGAATAGGTTCTGGTGGCTTTGGTATACGGGGGCACAGTCTGTGAAATTCGCGAATACGTTTCGGTGATTTGACAAATACTGCTTTGGTATGCGCTATTAAAACGTCTACCTCAGGATAACATTTTCTGATACTATCCGCCACAAGATTGGGAGCATGAATTTTACACGTAATGTGTAACAAATTAGCAGAATGCTTTTTAAGAAACCGGCCTACAGAAAGCATGTTTGCAGCACCATCACTCACTAACATCAAGAGTTGGTTTGTTGAAAGTTCAAACTTGTCCAATGTATTTAACACTAACTTTGAAATTACTTCGGCAGTACACTGTTGTATTCGTTTGGAGACTAATAGAATTGAAGGTGCCGATTGATGAGGTTCCAATTTGCGTGCCATTACATTAAGAACAGAATGTTTCTTCCGATCTGTTGTTTCGTCGACACATAACCACAATTTTTGATCTTTCAACTCCGATTTTATTTTTTGTTCAATATGTTCGCGCGCAGATGGCACAATTCTTCGTAACGATGTTCGACTTGGTAATTTGCACTCCGAATAGTTATTCCAAAAGCAGATAAATGGTTCCTTGTCTAGTAAATTAAACGGTATATTACATGCGATAAACGTAACGCATAAATTAAATATAAATTTTTCATTGTCTCGTGCGTAATTTCTTTTTGAGACATGCTTTTCACTATTTACGTGCCGTAGACAATGTTGTCTGGACCAATACATTAACGGGATTTTACAGATTACACATTTAATTTTAGCACCTTCATATATTAAGTCTGGAATTTCTGCAATAAATTTTCGAAGTTTGTCCGACCGCGGTCGTTTTACTGACGAAATCATAATTTTTCTAGAACAGATAAACAATTGCACAAATGACCGGCAGCGAAAATGTCCGTACTGCTCCGCAGACGAAGTAATACTACCGTTCCTCTCGGTCCGAACTGATTCTACGCCGATGCGCGGTACCGCTCGTGGCCACACACTAAACCAGCAAGTCAAATCACGCACTACTTTATTTCACAACAGACAATTTCGCTTCCTCCGCCTTCCCTAGGCAGACTGACTCGCGGTCGCGCCGGCTAGCCTTTTTATACTCCAATTACTGCCATCTCGAAGTGAGTGGAATACACCAGAACTTTCTCGAACCAACTGCGCTATCAAAAGTACTACTAGCGCCATCTGCTAGCGATAGAGGGTTCTACCACTACCTATTTCCACTTTTGACCACCAGATGTCGTCAAGTATCATGGTCGCAACAATACACTATAGTAACTGAACTAGCAAATTTAGCAAGCGTATGCTCGCTCAGGGCGCGTACTCGGCGACTACTCTAGAAATTATAGATAATGGCAGGAAAATTTAAACGGTTTTGGCCCTTGGAACTTACTGAAGTAATCAGTATGGCTCTGAGGCTGGAAAGTTTGGAGACCCCTGGATTAATTACGCTAACACACTTAGAGACTAACCAAATTATAAAAACTAAATTAGGTTTAAACAATTACAGAGACAATAATTACATCTGTCAATAAGCACTCTTGATAAATTTATACACATGTCAAAGCATGTTAAATCTTCTTTCAAACTGTCTATGTTTTGTTTTGATCTGACGTATACTTTCTAAAAGAAATACAGTTAAAGTCAAAAGCGTGCAGTGGGCCAGAATGCACGTTATTTATGTTTGTTTGCAATGCGCGATTAAGTACGTTTATAAATAAAATTCCTGTTGTTATTCACTGCTTTTTATTTTCAATATAAGTAAATTTTCTGAAAATAAAAATTATCGGTAAACCGGCAATGAATAAAAATTTTACCAAAATCCTCCAGCATACGTAAAATAAATTAAAACAAGACACGAACGAGACGTCTTTTTATTTACAACGGGCCAGTGTCTCACTCCCGAATTTCCCGAGAACAAGAGAATGGTCAAAGTCAAGGAAGAATTTGAATTGGAAATCGGTCCATCGAGAACAACCCCATCGTCGGTCGTAAACCTGAACGAACTCCCATATGAACGTGCGAAGAGAAACCGAGTCACGTTCTACACCCTCTTCGCTCTTCTTATCCGTAAAGGATAAGGAAATTCAACGCCCTCGTAAATTTCGTTTGCTTCGTCTCGTCGTCGCTAGCGCGAAATAAATGAATAGCGCTACGGTTTTATGCGGGTCTTTTTTTTTCGAGAAGTACCGGAATATATTATTCTTCGAGTGCTTTTGATATTTAATTGGTCTCGTTGAACCGATAGCTTCTATATATTGAGAGAATCAAGGGCACCAACATCTCTGGAGTGACTCACTCTACGTCTCTCTAAGTCAAAAATTACTTACACTTTTAGTTCTACAACTGTATTAAACAAATACATTATTTTTCGATATAGTCCCCACCTTTAGCAATGCACTTGGTCCAGCGAGCCACAAGCTTCCGTATGCCTTCCTGATAGAAGGTTTTCGGTTGGTCGTGAAGTCACTTTTGCACCGCATCCCGAACGTCTGTGTCTGAGGCAAATCGACGACCTCTCAAAGCTTCCTTGAGCGGTCCAAAAAGATGAAAGTCTGAGGGAGCGAGATCAGGGCTGTAGGGAGGGTGTTCCAGGGTCTCAAAGCCCAACCTGTTGATAGTTTCTATGGTGTTATGGACCGTGTGCGGACGAGCGTTGTCTTGCAACAACAAAACTTTCTTTGAGAGTAGACCACGGCGTTTGTTTCGAATTGCTGGTTTCAGCTTATTCGCCAACAAATCACTGTACCTCGCACTATTTATGGTAGTCCCCCTGTCCAAGTAGTCGTCCAGTATAGGGCCTTTCGTCCCAAAACACGGTTAGCATCACCTTCCCAGCCGATGGCAAGGTCTTGAATTTTTTCGTGCTAGGGGATCCTGGGTGTTTGAAACATTTCGATCCACAAAACAACGCTATAAAGCACTGTCCCCGTATTGTGACAAAAATTTGTCTCCGGTGGATTTCAGCACCTTTCACACCCTCTGACCACAAAAATCGGATTACTGTTCGTTGCTCCTCTTTGGTGCAAACTAATAGCGGAGCTGACATGCTTATGCTGTTGTAGCTGGCAGACAAATGACGCGATCGTGATTAAATTCCGCACACATGACCACAGAGGCGCCAACTCAACGCATGCGCAAGCGGCCGCCACTACGATAACCTTCAAAGCTTGTTATGGCGAAAGCGTAGATAATATATGACTTACCCTCGTATTTGAGATTGTGTAGTCAAATGTACTACAACACTAAAACGTTTTAGTTTAACTAGAACGGTTAAAAATTTGTCAAAAGCTAGAAGGCCACAGACCGCAACTAAGGAAGATATTAAAGAAAACATTGACATTGAATTAGAAGAACCACCTCAAACTTATAAGTTGTCGTTCTGTAAAGAAAATATTGAAAAGAGAAATGTACCATCCGTACAAAGTATATTTGATTCAAGAATTGTCAGATGATGATTTTGACCGACGCGACGGTTGGAGTTTTGCGAAAGAACAATAGACATTCGTAATGTAGACGAACATTTTACCACTAATATGGTATTTTCTAACGTAGCAACTTTTTGTTTAAATGAAACAGTTAATCGCCATAATTCCAGGTATTGGTCAAATGAGAATCCTCACCGGATTCATCGCTCCTACATTCAACACACGCAAAGAAATGATTTTTTGCATCGAGAAAATAGATTGTCTTGCAAAAAGTCAGTTTTTAATTCAAGACTATAAAAATGTAAAATATAAGGAAATAAAGGAGATCCAAGACGGAAAAATGTATCTTCGAAGTAAATCATTTAACTTCATTCATTGTAAGACTCAACGATAAAATAGATAGGCGAAAAATTCCTGGCTTGTGATTGGCTAATAGACGAGGCAAATTCACATACACACAAAAAAACACTGTATTCAATGGTATTCAGTAAATTAAATTAAGTTGGATAAAACGAAATATCACCGATATCTAATGTCATTTGTCGAACATCTTTGTTGGATAAAAAGCATCTTCGTCGTACAATATATGATTAGAATTTGTTAAAAAGGTGGTACCGGATGGCAGTAGCGTAGCGGTAGCGGCTTTGGTAGGGGTAATTATCAACTCGTAGTCGATCGAGTACCGCGAGAGAGTTCAAAGCGGCAGTACGTTGCACGCTGTACGCCAAATAAGTACGCGGAGATGGGACGCCCAAAGGGTGTAACGTTCCCTTCGAATGTGTGTCAGACATTTCCCTGGATTAGAATATAGAAGTCCGCATATTTATTGCACAATATGCAATAGCGGATTGCTAAGTCGCGATAGGTTTGAATGTAGAAAACATTGTAAAAGTAAACGTCATGTATTGAATTTAAGAAACAGTATTCCATACTGGCAATTTTTATATGACTTTATTTTTATGTTAAGTGTGTGCTACGTCCCACAACATCTAGTATCTAATGAACACTTTCGTCTTTTTTGGGCTAAGTATGTTCCCTCATGGAAGCTGCCAACATCTATGCAATTACGATACAATTTGCCGCGTGTGCAAGGTACAGTAAAGGAATGTATAAAAGACGAGTTGAGAAATAAGAAAATCTGCCTATGTGTGGATGAAACAACTGATGCTCAGAAACACAGCGTCATTCGTATTGTAGCGCGTCCTTTAAAACGTGATGATCCACCAGCTTCATTGTTGTTATCCAGTAAAAGGATTCAGAAAACTAATGCAGAAACCGTTGTCAAAATAATAAAAGATTCGTTGAGAGAATTTTGTATCACAGGAACACAAGTCACAATGTTCGTTACTGACGGAGCCGCAACAATGCTGAGAGTTGGTAGGATGTTGAAGATATGATTTCCGACTCTTCTTCACATAACATGCCTCATACACGCATGTCACCTCGTAGCAGAAACCATTCGAAAGAAGTATCCGATGGTGGATAAGTTAATGGCATCTACCAAAAAGGTGTTCGTCAATTCTCCCAAACACATCCGTGTATTCAAACAATTGTGTCCGAAATTACCATCACCACCTCAGCCTGTAATAACGCGATGGGGAACATGGCTCCAGGCAGTGTCTTACTATCAGAAATATTTTTGACAAGTGAAAAATGTCATTTTGAAACTTGATTCAAATGATTCTGCAGCAGTTCGAGATAGTCAGCAATTTTTTTCCAATTCGGACGTTCAACAATAAATAGATGAAATTTCCATGAACTATTCTGAAGTTGCACAAGCCATTGAGCAATTAGAAAACAGTCACTTATCTGCACGAGACGCATTAAATTGCATAAACAATTTACGAGTCGCTCTAGAAAACTTGAACACCATAGGAGTCGATGTTGCTCAAAAATTTGGTGAAATTTTAACGAAAAATCCCGATTTACAAAAGGTTCGGTCTATAACTGAAAATCAAGAGTGCCCAGATGAGGAAAAGGAACATTTGACATTTGTAAATCTTACTTCACTGGATGTCGAACCATCATTTTCGAAGTATACCACAACGTATTCATAACACCGTCGACGGCTGAATGAATCGACAATGGAAGCGTTGCTGATGCAATTCTACGCAGCTTACCAGGGCGATTGCCAATTGCCACAATGGACATCAAGACGACAGGAAAAGATAGCAATATTACTTTTCACTAATATTGTATATTACGTAGCTATTTTTATGCGGTGCGCCACTGCCGGTACTACCTTTTTAACAAACTCTAATTATAATATGCCAAAATATACAAGATGTCCCGTTTGAATAAAAAAAAATTGAGGGTATTTCGGGTTAAACCGGAAGTACAGTAACAACAAAAATTTCGAAAAAAGATGCATTATGTGTCACTACATTTACATGCAACGGTTCATCAATATAATCATTTCCGTTTTAAAGATATTTGCTCAGTTCTATACTCTATCCCAACCCTGTATAGGCTTAAGTAATGAAGGAAGGTAGCTACAACGTCTACTTTATAACAACGCATTATGTCGACATCAAAATTTCATTGGAAAACCGCCGCGCATCGAATACGGAACAAATTGGATCTGCGATATATTCCTCCACCTGTCCCGCGCCAAATGTAATACGCTGCTATCTCGTATACTTTGTAACTTGTAGTGTAAACGAGTGAATGGTTTTCGAGAAGTATACCGTCTAAGATAAATAAATCTCCTGAATCGAATTTGTCCGTGGTGAAATGTTATTGTTTAGAAAATCACGTACGAGAGAATTTCGTAGAATAGAGAATTCTGAGATTATTTGAGGGAATTTTCAAATGATTCTCTTGACTGTAATGCTTTCTAACATAGATGTATAAGTTTTGCGTCAAATTCTTCAGAAAGACCAATGATGAATATAAAAATTAATTGAGATGAACCATGAAGGAAATACCCAAAAAAATGTGATGTCAAAAAATTACTACACCAAAAAAAATAGTACATAGAATGAATATTGGGATATTAATATTCGGATATAATATTCGATATAATATTCGGACTTTAAGTTACCAAGTGAGAGAACATTACAGAGAGTTGTGCCGTCTGCTCGTGAGAATGACGAGAAAAGAATTAAATCGGAGTTGCAAGATAAAAAACTGTGATTATGTGTGGACGAAACAACAGATCGCAAAAAACATTCTGTGGTTAATGTAATGGTACGCACAATGGAACCACATCGACCGTCACCCTCAATTTTACTAGCTTCCAGACGATTCCAGACAACAATGCACTGCCGAAGTAATTTCAATGTTGGTGTTAAATACATTGGAAAAGTTTAAACTTTCAACAAATCAACTGTTGATGTTTATGAGTGATGGTGCCGCAAACATGCTTGCTGTAGGTCGATCTCTTAAAAAACATAGTGCTAACTTGTTGCATATTACATGTAAAATTCATACTCTCAGTCTCGTAGCAGATAGTATCAGAAAATGTTATCCCGAGGTAGACGCTCTAATAGCACATACAAAAGCTGTGTTTGTAAAATCCCCAAAACGTATTCGGGAATTTCATAGGCTATGCCCCGGTATTCCTGAACCACCACAACCTATTCTTACGCGTTGGGGAACATGGTTAGAGGCTGCATTTTATTATCTTAAATATTTTGAGTATATAAAGAACGTGATTTTAGAATTCGACCCAAAGGAAGCTGCGGCTGTCAAGGTAAGCCGCTTGAAATTTCAGGATAGTCAAGTTAAAACAGATTTGGAAATTATTCAGAACAATTACGTGGGACTAGCGGATACGATAGAAAAACTACAAAATTCTTCGGTGTCGTTAGTGGAATCTTTGAAAATAGTGCAACATGTTTACGCACAGCTATGCGCGATAGAAGACGCAAGAAATGTTTGTGTTTTAGAAAGGTTTGAAAGTGTTTTAGAGCAAGATTCTGATTTTGGCACATTAAGACAAATTTGTAAAGATGCGTCAACAGAACCGTTAAATTATTTGAAAGATTATTTTACTTACGCAAATATAACGTCACTAGATGTAGAACGTTCGTTTTCGGCATACAAAAACACTTTTTCTTCACGCCGCGCTCACTTTGCTGAAACAACTTTGGAAACATATCTAATGTTACAAATATTAAATAGACATTATCCACTTTGTGATTTCATGGAGGACTCTTAAAACGGTAAGTGTTTGAGCACGTATCACATTTAATTTATTTTGTGTAAACATTTATGCGTCCGCCACTGGCTTTCAGCGCAGTTGCGTTGCTCTACTTATAAGTTTATAACGCAAATTTTTATAGTGAAAACGAGCTAGACGCCATAAATTCTCGGCCTGACAGGCCTGTATGTAAAACATTGCTTCGCGGTTTGTTTTTGCTTAATGAATGATGTCTAATAACATGTATACGAACGATCATGTGACTTTTCATTGCCAATTTCCACATTTTCTTCAAAACGTTACAAAAATATGGCTTTATTTTTTTAATTGTTTTCTAATCTTTTTCAAATTTCCCTATTTTCAGTACTCTAGTACAGCTTTGTTTCCTTTTTTTTGTAGGTTCATTTTTTTTAATTCTAATTATGTCTGTATAAAATTATTTCTTTATACATTCAAATATGTAAATGTTTGTGACTATATTTCATTCATTGTAAGACTGCAGCGATAAAATATGTAGATAGGCGAAATATTCCTGGCTTGTGATTGGCTAATAGACGAGGCAAATTCATATACACAAAAAACATTGTATTCAGTAAATTAAATTAAGTTGGATAAAACGAAATATCACCGATACCAACAGGATTGCTCCTTTTCTCGGTCGCGTTCCTCGAGCAAATAGTACGCGACGGTCTTTTCGAGGTCATTAAAAATGCGGCGTTGTCCTCTTCATACTCGTAATTCACCGGATCTTTCTCTTTTTGTCGAGTGACCGATACGACGGGCGGATGATAAGCGAGCGCATTTCTACTATACACTACCGACATTCCTAGGAAACGAAGTCCTAGGAATTTCGTTAATGAAATTATAGAAGTCCCGATAGAGGTGGTTGATTATGATGCTCATTGCGAGTATCGATTGTAACGCGATATTTAGTCTGTCGATTGACCGATAGAGAATTATATGCAACGCATCATGGATGTATTACGCGAATATAATTTGGAAAATGATAAAATTGGAATAATAGGATCAAAAGAAAGAAAAAGCCTGTTTTACACGCCGCGATTTATTGGCCAATTAATTGCACAAGTTCTTGACCAAGAAATCGGTAGAAATATGCCGTTTTACATTCTACAATAGATTGGACAAGTTTTCAACGATCGTGAATACTCGTTTAGTTTCGTTAACACTAGAACCGCCGCACCGGTCAATTTGACCGTCTTTCAATTTTAAAGTTTTTTTTTTCAACGGGATTAATTTTGATATGATCTTGAAATCATGTGATTTTTCCTAAATTTAGTATGGCAATGCTCTCACAAAATGTTGAATACTTTGTAGAACTCGGTGTTGTGGGAAATTTTACCTTAAACGGCCGCCCCGGTCAAATTGACCGGTACGTTAAAAAAATGTTTTGACAAACTTTATTTGTCGATTCTTTTTCTTGGTTGCAACATTTGAAAGAACTAAACATTTAGGCATGTACCGCATATAAATATATACATAATTTCAAACAGTTATGACATATAAAACAAGGCATATAACTGCATCAACCTATCAGAGCTTGTTCCTATTTGTTAGTACTTGTTCCTACTTGTTTCGACATGTTCAGCCTTGCCCTCGACAAAGAACCTGTTTATACTCGTGCTCTTTTTAGTGTCTTAATTTGGCGCATGCGTACAAAATATTTTGCAAGTTTCAACCTGTACTATTGTGAATATATAAAAACATCGGTAGTACTCTGAAAGTGCATTCGTCCTGTTTAGTTATACTGAACAGTATGTGGTCCAGTAAAGGCCTCTCGGCTACACAAGCTTTGCGTTGCGAGTGAGGAACAAAATAATGATGAATCTGACAATGACACAGTTTATGATGTAACGGTTGCAGTGACTAGTGCTAGTTCCAGTGATAAGCAGGAAGTGAAAAAGAAACCAACAGAAAAAGGATTTTCCTTCAATCTTGGTGCAGTTTGCAAATCAAAAGACAATTCGCAATGACAAGTAATTTCTGCGAGTCAGCCTACTGCAGGCAGAAAAATCCAACCCAATATATTCAGGGACAATCCAGGGTCAATGGGCTATGTAAAACAAAAAGTAACTGCAGAAAATGTGAGTAGTTTCCGGAGATTATTTATCGGTGACTTGTTGCTGAGACACATAAAACAATGCTCCGAGGCTGAAGCGAGAAGACAACTAGACAGACAAGACTGTCAATTATCTTTAGATCTAGAATCCCTTATTGCCATTCTATACACACGTAGTGCTCAGGGTTCCAGTCACTTAGAATTAGATTCCTTGTGGTCTAAAATGTGGGGAATATCGTTTTTTAGTCAAACGATGTCTAGAAACAAATTTAGAGAAATCATGCGATATCTCAGATTCGATCTCAAGTCTACAAGGATAAGTTTGCTTTAGTTTCTGAAATATGGCAAAAATTTGCTTACAATTGCGAAATTTGTTATATGCCCGGAGAAAACATAACAATAGACGAACAACTTTTTCCTACAAAAGCAAGACGTCGATTTACACAATACATGTCCAATAAACCGGATAAGTTTGGCATTAAATTTTGGTTTGATGTTAACACTGAAACTAAATATGTGTTGAATGCCTTCCCATATTTAGGAAAAGATGATTCGAGACCAATAGGACAACCACTTGGTGAATACGTCGTTCTAAAATTATTACAACCTTACACCAAGAAAGGAAGAAATGTGACAACGGACAATTTTTTTACCAGTTTGGAACTTGCAAAGAAATTAGCAAAACTAAACACTACAATTGTTGGAACTGTGAACAGTTCGAGAAAATTCCCGAAGTAATCAAAAAAAGCAAAGGTTCTTTATATGAAACTGTTTTATTCACAAGTAAAGAATATGTTTGCACTTTGACAGTGTATCGAGCCAAAATAAACAAAAATGTTCTCCTTGTAAGTACGCAACATCCAACAGGTTCCATTAATTCTGGTACAAAGAAAAAGCCAGAAACAGTTTTATACTATAATAGCACAAAATATGGCGTTGACGTAGTAGATCAAATGGCCCGAAGATACAGCGTGAAGGCATCCTCAAGATGACCAGTCCATGTTTTTTATAAAACTATATTGTTGAATCAAACATATTACGTATATTAAATCGAACAGATAGATTTTCAAATCAAACTTGAGGTTATTTGTTTCAAGAGATCGTATGGTTGAATCAAATAACGATGTCAAAAAATATATTTCTTTAAATTAAAAAGATATATCTTTGACGCCATTTAAAATTACGATTTGGTTGACTGAACGCATATTTGTTTGAGCCAAGAACTTTCCTTTCTCCGTGTGATATAAAGAAAAAATTACAATGTTGCGTCTTTTTGGCGAAAGAAGGCCAGAGAAACAATACTTTAGTAAAAGTAAATACAGACTAATACAATTTAAATGGATTATGAACAAATTTAATAATCTTCATTGAAATTTTTATTGCAATAATTAATAACTATTTCCTTATTTATCCATCGATAGTGCTTCGCGAATGCCTGTGTTTTCCTTAACCTCAAAAATAAATAATATACCGGGTGTATGTCGGCGGAATTTAGTATGAAAACTACAAAAATGAAGAAATGAGAGGTATAGTACACCACAGCGTATCTTGTAAAATTATTTACAAACATACAGGCCGTTCCAAATTTTCGTAACCGCCTTCAACTTTTTTTTTAAATAGATTGCCATATTTTTTATTAATGATTTTTATAGTTATATGTTTTTTCAATTCTCTTTTTTATTCTTTTTCTTTCTTTCTTCTCTTTTTTTTTTATTTTCTTTTCATGTAGTTTTAGTTTATTTTGGTGAGAATTGGAAACCAGCCAACAGCATTATGCTGAAGACTGATATTCTCTCCCATTTGATCCTTATGTATTACGTTTATCTTTTTTTTATAGCATTTTTTTTTTGCTTTTTTTTTGGATCAATAAATTTATTATTACTATAGGCACCTAAACTCACCTTTGTAATGATATATAGTTGTGTACCATTTTAAGGGTAATTTTACAAGGAAATTTCTGACAAAAAAATTTAGGTTCTATTTAAAAAATCAAAAAAAATGCGTTTAAACGTCGACAAATGCTGCATCTCACATATTTATCACCCTGTATATATTTTTACATTATACCACCTTGAAACGTATAAAGTCTTAGCCCCTAAATTGAGGCTAGGTCTTAAAACGTCAGAGTCTGCAACTGTCAAAATTTTAACAAAATTTGCAATATAACCAAAACTAATATTATCAGAGCTGCACAAAATCATATATCATTGCTAATGTAATTTCAGTGGTTGTCAAAATGATGAAAATTTGGAACACCTTGTATATTCGTAAATAATTTTACAAAATATACTGTATACATACAGAAAATCTCATTTCTTCAACTTTGTATATTTTGTAGTATATTAGAGTATATTTTGTTTACTGTTATCATGGTAACCAAACAATGCATTTGACTCTGAGTATAAATACTCCTTTTTCTTTGAATATTACACTTAATCATTATTATACAAATACAGTGAAATCTCCCATAATGGACAATTGCGTTATGCGGACAAATACTCATTTACATAGCATTTGCTCTGTAGTTTATATGTATTTTGATCTCTCTTCTACGGACACTCTGTTGAACGGAGATGGACACGAATTTTAGAAATTTAGATTGAGTACCTATCTCTCTTAGACGGACGCATACCTACAATGCCGAGTTCTTTCGAAGGTAATAAATCGAACACATGATTTTGAACGGTGGATCCCCTGCGGTAAATCCCCGTCTTAACAGTATGATCCAATATTTGTTTATTAAACAGTCGTGTTTCAGTTTGACTACTGTGCTTATGGTATTTGCGTTATATAAGTGTCTTATACGTTAAATATTCAATTACAATTACATAAATAGGTAGGTAAGTTTATCAGTTAAAAAGTTAAGTTTAGTTGCATATGTATACATATATGTATGTGTTATTGCAATTTTTAGTTATAATGGCACCAAAAAGAAAAATTTTGCCACTAAAAGAAAAGATAGAACTTACATATTAAGTTTTCTGAAGAAGCCAAAAAAGTGTAAGAGAGATTGCGAAACATTTTGGCATAGGTAAATCCCAAGTGTTAGACATTCTGCGAAAGAAGAAAGATTTATTGAGGGATTTTAATTCCAATTCTGTTTCAACTGGATTAAGAAGACGTTTAGTGTCATCAATTGGTAGCTGTGACATGACATCACATTCAGGTGGTTTTCAGTAGCACACGCCTATTTCTGGAATAATGATTAGAGAAAAAGCTAAAATAGCCGCAGAAAGTTTTGGAATGGGCAGCTTCAAAGCGTCGTGCGGCTGGCTAGCAAAATTTAGAAAGCGTCATGGAATTTCATACAGTAGCATATCTGGAGAGGCTGCCGATGTAAACCCAGCAGACGTGAAAAATTTCCTGGATAAGTTGCCCTCGAACATGCAGAATTACAATGCTGACTGCATCTATAATGCAGATGAGACCGGCTTACTTTTCAGAGCACTGCTCGAAAAATCCGAGTCTTAAAGGTAATAGGTGTACTGGAGGAAAATTATCTAAAGACCGTATCACTTTCCTGCTTTGTGTCAATATGGAGAGCGAAAAGGAAAGGCCCTTGAGAGAGAGCAAAACAACCACGTGCATTTCGTAATTTAAAATTGGATCAACTGCCAGTAGACTGGAGACACGACAGAAAGGCATGGATGACGGAAGAAAATTTTACTATTTACACATTAAGCGCAATCTTACTATTCCAAAGGGTTGAGAGACCCTGTATAATAACCCACTTCTCGGGAAAAACAAAGTGATGCGACTTGATGCATCTTAAATGCAAATAGCGACAGTTATTAACCTACATAAGCACAATATACGCCAGCACTTCAACGTAAAACGAGACCTATTCCATCGTCCAATAAATCTCAATTCGCGCGCCTCGTATGAGGCTCGCCGGCTTCTTTATTAAGGTATCGATTGCATGCTACGCTGGCGATAATTTATGGCCGAAGTATCCGATGCCATCGGCCGGAGAATTGAATTTAAAGCAAAACGTCGTCGTTGTCGTTGGCACCCTTCCCCGTTCTCCAAAAACCTCCCACGGCTGGTCTTCGCCGTGCGGCGAGGGTTCGAGATAATTAGTACGAATTAGAACGTGGTTCGTACACGTTTATTACACAATCGGTAATTATTAAAGTTCGCTACGCTATGTAGAAGTAAAAGGAATAAGAGAAAGAGCGAGAGAATGGTCCTGACTTGGTTACTTTCTTGGAAGTTCTAATAAACTTTATGATTTAATGCTTAGTTGCGGGAATGTTCGTATTGTAAAGTTGTCTTGCAATTTACGGGATTGTAGATTAGCCTATTGACTAATAATGATTAACCAGGGCAAATATGCGGTAACAGCCAGAAGCGTGGCGAGCGCATAAAAGTTTACACGTAAAATAGAAGGTAAGAAATAAATTATAAAACGTGCTGAAACACTTACCGTTTTAAAAGTCTTCCTTGATGCATCTTCACACGCACCTTCATAAATTTGTCTTAATATAAGAAAATCCGAGTCTTTCTCCAAAATGCTTTCAAATTCTCGTATTACACACCAATTTGTTTCGCCTTCTACAGCGCATAACTGTGCGCGAACATCATTCACAATTTGAACAGAATCCACTAGCGACATGGAAACATTTTGTAATTTTTCTATTCCCTCCGCTAGTCCGAAGTAATTGTTGTGAATAGTTTGCAAATCTCTTTTAACCTGAAATATTTCCTGGCTTTTCTTGATTGCTGCAGCTTTTGTCGAATTGAATTTTAAAACTATCTTCTTTACTTGATCAAAACATTTGTTGTAGTAAAACGCAGCCTGCAACCATGTTCCCCACCGTGTAACAATCGGCTGTGATAGTTCAGGTAAATCAGGGCACAGATTGTGAAATAGTGTACGTTTCGGGGACTTTAGAAACACTGCCTTTGTACTAGCAATCAATGCATTTACTAGTGGAAAACATGTAGGAATCGTTTGTGCCGCAAGATTTAGAGTATGGATTTTACAGGTTACATGTAAGAAGTTACCACTGTGTTCTTTAAGCGATCGACCCAAAGAACGCATGTTTGCGGCACCATCACTCATAAACATTAAAAGTTGCTTAGTTGAAACTTCAAATTTGTTCAATGAGTTCAACACCACCTTTAAAATCTCATCGGCAATACAATTTATAACTCTTTTGGAAGCAAGTAAGAAGGAGGATGACGGTCAATGTGGTTCCATTGTACGTACCATTACATTAACCACAGAATGTTTCTGACGATCTGTTGTTTCGTCCACACCCAACCATAGTTTTTTATCTTTCAATTCCGTTTTCATTCTTTTTTCTATATGTTCACGAGCAAATGGCACTACATTTCGTATCGATGTCCGACTAGGTAATTTACAGTCCGCATATTTATTCCAGAAGGAGACAAATGCTTCTTTGTCTAGTAAACGAAACGATAGATTACATAAAATAAGAGTAACACATAAATTAAATGTAAATTTTTTTGGTGTCGTATGCCACTTTTTGCAGAAGAATGCTATTTGCTTTCGATGTGACGTTGACAATAGCTTCTGGACCAACACATTAAAGGGATTTTACAAAGTAGACATTGAATTTTAGCGCCATCAAAAATTAAGTCCGGCATGTCCACTATAAAGTTTTTAACTGTGTCTGCCATTGTCGTTTTCGCGACGTACCTAACTGCGACATTTTTAAAGCAAACATAAGCGTACAATTACGAAATAAGTTACGACAGCCCACATATACACAGAACTACTCGCATACAGCATCGATTTAGTACTGACGCTGTGAACGCGTGAAATAAATAATCGCCGACTCCGCACCACATATCTACTACACTGACTGTTACCGCTGTTTGCCCAGACTAATAATGATAGCAAGGATTGTGGGGTACACGCAGAGAAACGTTTACTTGTATCAAAGCTGTCCGCCTTAATTCAAGACAATTGTTGGTTCAATTGTCCGCAATACAATAACTTGAATCAAAAGAAATATTTTCTTAGCTTTTTTTTCTCCGCTTAAGAGAAGCGTATACTTGTAATGAAATAATTGCATTTTTTGTTTAAGACGTTTCTTTACTTGATTTAAGAAAATCTTGCAGAAAATTTGAAGAAAGCTATTCTTACTACAAGTAAATGACCGTTGTAACACAAAACAATATTTTCTTAAAGATAGTAAATAGTTTTCTTAATTCCAAAAAGCGTTTAGCAGGCAAAGCATTTACACCCATCCCTCGATTTATACGATACTTACTTTACACAGTTTCGCTTTTACACGGTTTGTAAATGAAAACAAAAAAAAAATAGAGATAGCAGCTCCGACAATGATAACAATGCAATTGAAAAATTTGATGGAAAAGCAATTGCTGAAGGGCTTCGACTAGGTAGAGAACTCCTTTTTTTATGGACAAAGACCCTGGTATTGAAGAATTATAAAAAATGCGTTCAGTCAATATGAAGAAATTTATAAGAGTACCCTCCAAAGTAACCAAATGTTGATTACCGATTTCGTATCATCCATAAGCAAATCAACTATTATTAACGAAGCGGAAAATATAGCCAATGACTCGGATAGTGATGTTGCACCTGCCCTACCAACGAAAAGAAGAAGTCTAGCTTTTGCAAGGCTCTGAAGGTGTTTTTTCCTATATCATAGACAAAATTTAATTCGTTATTAAAATTGTCTTTAGATAATGGTATAGTAATAGTCTGTAAAATAGGCTATCCAAAGTTGATTTTTTGCATTTGTGGAAAGTAATGGAATCATTTCGGATGTAGTTATTTGTGTGGTTAATGGCCAATCTCACCGATCGATCGTATATCAAATCAAAATTAAGTTTTACTTAAATTTAAGTAGTTCCTATTGTTTTATTCGGTTGCACCATACTATTTAAGTGGCGGATTATTTTATTCCGCCCTTAAATTACGATGCCGCTATTTAAAAGTGTGGCATAAATTTATTCAACTGTTTTCTTCAAAACTAAAATAAACACCGCTTATTATCTAATATGTTATAATTAGAGTTGGCCACGCGCGCCAACAGGCAGCTGCGTCGCATCTATACGGTTACATACAAGCCTCAGTGTAGCTTCGACCTCCCATCAGCGCGGTACGCGTTGTTTAGAAATGTTGCGTACGTCGCGCAAACGACCCAAGGCGGACCAAGTCAAAGAATTTTTAGCCGAAATTCCTGACTTAACGTATGATGGCGCTAAAATTGAATGTGTAGTATGTAATGCCCCGTTGATGAGTTGGTCCAAAAGGGACTGCCTACAGCACGTAAACAGTGAACGGCATACTTCAAAAAAAACTTGCACACGAGACTATGAAAAATTTATATTTAATTTATGTGTTACTTTTATTGTATGTAATATACCATTTAATTTACTAGACGAGGAAGCGTTTGTCTTGTTTTGGAATAACTATTTGAAGTACAAATTACCAAGTCGGACATCGTTACGAAGGATAGTGCCATCTGCTCGTGAATATGTTGAAAAAAGGATTAAATCGGAGTTGAAAGAAAAAAAATGTGGTTATGTGTGGACGAAACGACAGATCGTAAAAAACATTCGGTCGTTAATATAATGGCACGTAAAATGGAACCGCATCAATCGTCACCTTCAATTCTATTAGCTCAGACGAATACAACAATGTACTGCCGAAGTAATTGTAAAGTTAGTGTTAAATACATTGGAAAAGTTTGAACTTTCAACAAACCAACTGTTGATGTTATGACTGATGGTGCCGCAAACATGGTTTTCTGTAGGCCGGTCTCTTAAAAAGCATTCTGTTAACTTGTTACACATTACGTGTAAAATTCATGCTCTCAATCTTGTGGCAGATGGTATCAGAAAATGTTATCCTGAGGTAGATGCTTTAATAGCGCATACAAAAGCAGTGTCTGTCAAATCCCCGAAACGTATTCGCGAATTTCACAGACTGTGCCCCCGTATACCTGAGCCACCAGAACCTATTCTTACACGTTGGGGAACTTGGTTAAATGCTGCGTTTTATTATCATAAATATTATGAGAGTATTAAGAACGTGGTTTCACAATTCGATCCAAAGGAAGCTGCCGCTATCAAGAAAAGCCAGTCGAAATTTCAAGATAATCGGTTTAAAACGGATTTAAAAATTATTCACAACAATTACTTCGGACTAGCGGAGGCAATAGAAAAGTTACAAGATCCTTCGTGTCGTTAGTGGAATCTGTGCAATGTGCAACATGTTCACGCACAGCTATGCGCGATAGAAGACGCAAAAAATGTTTGTGTTCTAGAAAAATTTGAAAGTGTTTTAGCGAAAGATTCTGATTTTAGCACATTAAAACACATTTGTGAAGGTGCGTCAACAGAACCGTTAAGTTGTTTCAAAGAATATTTTAATTACGCAAATATAACGTCACTAGATGTAGAACGTTCGTTCTCTGCATATAAACACATTTTTTCCTCCCGCCGCACTCGGTCTGTCGAAACAACTGTTGAAACATATCTAATGTTGCAGATATTTAACAGACATTATTCACTTTGCGATTTCACGGAGGACTCTTAAAATGGTAAGTGTTTGAGTACGCATTATTTACGACAGTGTTTACGACAGCAAACATCTACACACAATAGCTATAGTGGAACCCGAGGCCTAATCGAAACAACGCCGCTGCCCGTTGGCGCGCGTGACCAACTCTAGTTATAATGTATGTAGGCGAAATAAGTATGAAATATACAAAAATTTCTTAAAATGTCGGATTGTTTATCGATATTGTAATTTGGCACTTCATTGTTTCCGCGGATTCTTATTTGTTACATTTCTAACATCAAAAATAACGAGTAAAAGCAAATGTCAAAATTAACGAGTAAATAGTCATAAAATGGTAATAGAAAACAAAAAGAAAACGGATGCGATGACAAATAATGAAAAAGGAGCCTGTCAGAAAAAGATTGTATGTTGATTCTTTATTGCCGACAATCACTTACAGAGATGTTTCTTCTTATAAAAATACATTCAAATATGAAAAAGGCAGTAAGATAGGAATCAGCGGAAGAAAGGCTAGAAATCTTTAAAACTGGTGGTGGGCCTGAATGTCAAAGTAAGATGTGCTACTGAATTCGTAATGAAAATACCTTTCCAACGATGTGTCACAAATGGTATCGTCCCATTTAAGATTTTTATGTTGGGGGCGGGGGAGCTTAAGGGGGTAAGTTTAGTATCATGATATATTGATCTAAATGGTCCTCCCTCAAAACAAATTTTATCAGTTTCGGATGTAGGCCGCCTGGGAAATTTTCAAACGAACACACTGTATGTGACTTGTTTCAAATAACGCCTACATTAGTGTATACACACTAAGAAATTTGGCATCTACGTACAGACGTGTGTACTGACCTTAAATACATTTTCCTCTAACCAACGACACTAATCGATAACATCACCATCAGAGACAAGCTTTCTTCTTTCCTAATACGTCTAGACCAATTATTCTTCCAAGGTAGCCGGCATACGACAGCGACTAGAAGACCTCGCGCCAATCTTTTTACAAACACTTCGTAATTGCGGCCCCCCTGAAATGTACGACGTGCTGGCTGCCATCTTCCGAACGTTTCAAATTAGGTGTAATTAAACGAAACAGTTCCGTTTGCGGAAGGTATTGATTCGAGCGGCCTTAAATGTCGTTCGCATATAGAATAACGGAAGAATGCTAAAAATACGTGATGCCAAGGAAATAAAAAAAAAATTGTTAAACGCGTACCGTGCTATAGATACTTCGTACGGAACAAAAGCGAATGAAGTTAAAGGTTTGCTTCAAAAATATACCCTGCAAGGTTCAATAAATATTGTTAATCAAAATGATGAATAAAATGTAGCGGACCTAGTATTCACTAGGTCCGCTACAATTCCTCAAGAGAATTCTCTCTTGAGGAATACGCCACGCTAAATATTCAACAGCTTACAAGTTTACCATTCGTCTCGTGTTCTTTAGTTGTAATTTATAGTTAGGTTTCATTGTGAATCAACGTTTTTTTTAACCTTGTTTCTGTTGGCTGTTTGGCATTTTCTTCTTTTATAGTCTAATGAACTTTCTTGTTAAACTTCTTCCTTTTTATTTAACGTTCTTTTCTATCAAAGTGTACATTCTCTCTTCAGATTTCTCCCAAGCTGGTATTGATGTGATGCGCGTCAATTTTAGGTGTAAATTGTAACTTGTTAAGGTCAAATCATTAACCTTACTATAAAGGTGTCCAATTTCTAAGGAAATTCAACTTAACTTTGCTTGTAGAATAATTTTGGATAGATTCCTCTTCGTCTTGTTAGTGACTTGCGACATTTGACATCAGGTCTCTATTTCCCAGCATCCCAATTGAAAAGACGCTTGGTGATTTAATGTCTAGTTCACTAATTAAAAGACATATGCAGGGTGTTTATTAAACATACGGTAAAAATTCAAGGGGTTATTCCGTGAACTATTCTAAGAATATTTTGTCCTTTGATTTTTGAAAAGCCCCTTTGTTTCGAAGATACTGGGCGAGAAAAATTTTCGACAAAACCAACATTTTATTACCAAAAATTACATTTAAAGTTTCTTAATCTACAAGAACTGTTGAAAATGACTAACTCCAGTTAAGATGCAAGAATCCAATCTCCTCCTCATTGACTGCCGAACTCTTTCAAAAACATCAGGGTCGTTTCTTATTGAGTTACACCCAGCAATTATCCGATTTCTTAAATCTTCCACATTTTCCACTGGAGTAGAATAAAGTAATAACTTTAGATGGCCCCATAGGAAATAATCCAGGGGGTTTAAGTCCGGCAATCGAGCAGGCCATAAGTGAGGTCCACCTCAACCAATCCAACGATCTCCGTATGTTGCTGTTAAAAACTCACGAGCAACCGCACTAAAATGCACTGGTGCACCATCGTGCATAAACCACATTGCATTTCTTGTTGCCAATGGTACATCCTCCAGAAACAGAGGTAGGGTTTATTCCAAAAAGTTTCAATACACCTCGCTGGTAAGTCTTCCTGGTAGAAATACCGGTCCAGTTAGCCACAATTCCTAACCAAACGTTCAACGAGAACTGATGTTGAAAACGATCTTCAAGTACCTCATGTGGATTTTCTTCAGCCCACACATGGTTATTGTGAACATTCCTTATTGCATTTCTTGAGAAATTTGCTTCATCGGTAAAAAGAAATCAGTGTCCGTAGTTGAGGGATTTGAACCAATGTGTGCAAAAGCCACTGACAGAATGCAATCCGTGGAGGAAAATCAGCAGCAAGAAGTGCCTGAACGCGTTGTATGTGGTATGGGTACAACAAATATTCCCTAAGAATTTTCCAAACAGTCCCATTACTTACATTCAAAGTATTTGAAATTTTTCGAGTAGAAGTACCTAGATCTTTCTCTACCATGTCCAGCACATTCTCCTCTAATTCTACCGTTCTTACTGTCATTGGCCTTCCTGGTCCTCCACTTCGTTTCAATGTGCCTGTATCATGAAGACGTTGACGAATACTTTAGAAGGTTTTTCTATCAGGAACATTACGGCCAGGAAATCGTTCAATGTACAACCGTCTAGCTTCTAATGAATTGCCATCAGCAAGTCTATAAATGAAATGCATGTCGGTCATCTCGGCGTTCGTATTCATGATAGAGGACTTCACTAACAAAAGTATTAAAAGACAGAAAATACACGTCAATCAGTCTCAACAAATTTGACACATACAAAATGATCAAGCACGAAACGTATTCAAATCAAATCCACGTTTTAACTGATTTACTTTTCTATGTCTGCACTTGCCTATTATTAGTGGGTAAAACAGCCGTTCTTTGTAATCGGAATGTTGTTAAAAGATAACAACGCGTTTTTACAATTTTTTTTATACTCGGTAAGTCCAGTGTTGTACGCCATATTTTTATTTCGGCTACATTAATAATTTCAAAAACATCAAAATTGGTTTTGTCGAAAATTTGTCTCGCCTTTAATCTTCGAAACAAAGGGGCTTTTCAAAAATCATAAAAGTACAAAATATTCTTAGAATAGTTCGTGGAATAACCCCTTGAATTTTTGCCGTATGTTTAATAAACACCCTGTATATTTTTAGTATAGGTACGTTGACGACATCATAGCGGGTTTTACGGGTACAATAAGACAACTAGACCACTTCCTAGGGGCGATCAATAATATGCATCCCAACATAAAATTCACGGTGGAAATATAAAGTAATAAAAAAATCAACTTCCTACACTTAACCTTATCCCGCGATGATAATAAAATAAATTTAAATATACATATATAGAAAACCAACGTTTACAGACACTACGATTCCCTATTGTTCTAAAAATCCCACTTCACACAAACTGGCAACATATCATTCCATGATTCATAGAGCCTTTTCACTGCCACTTACAGAACACGATAGAAATTCAGCGTTAGAAACCATAAAAAATATAGCTTACAATAACGGGTTTCCCCTAAACACAATAACTAAATTAATCAACAAAAAACCTCTTCAGCTAGCATACCGTAGCGTTTACCCACACATTAAAGAAACTAATACTAAAAAATATGTTTCGATCCCTCTTTATTAGAAATGTCCAAAAATTAAATTGCCCGGACAGTGACGCCTTATAGGTCAAACTGGCCGTTCATTTAATGTTAGATATAAAGAACACCTTCGAGCATTTAGTCACCAAAAAACGGATTCTACTTTTTCAAATTACATCCTAGAATCAGGACACGCATTTCCTGACTTGAAAGATGTAAATATCTTACACATCACAGACAAAGGGCGCCTCAGCATTTTATAATTTTTATTTGATATGCAGGTTACATCGTACGTTACTATGACGCAAATACAAACATCCATAATATTAACTGTACGTGTGTAGGTGATTGAAGATAATCAATTTTTCGATCAACTTTAAACGCAAACGACTATACGCGACTCTTAATGCTTGGGCGAATTGTTTTGCAACAATACGACGTCCCACCGGAATCGTACCTACGTGTAACCGGCCTAATATTAATATATAATTTACAAGCGCATCGCGTGAAGGTGTAAACGGCCCAAACGGCCTAGGCTCAATGCTGCCGTCCGCATATACAAAGCCGGGAGAATTTATGTACGCAATTTCGGCGACCGCTAAAACGATAATAAATAGAGGGCGACGGCGCGACGAATACACAATATCGAATTAGCCGCGCGCTCGTATTTAAGAGGGCTTATTGTTAGTGAGCGGCTCTTCGAAATTACCCGGCAATTAGCTGGAGGGTTATTGGGGGATGTTTTAATTCGATGGCTGGTGTAAAGCGTTATTATGCTTCCGCAAACTTTAATAAATTGTGGTGTTGCACGCTTTTTGTTATTCGGGCGCATTTAATTTCGAAATATGTTGCTATCGAATGTCTAATTTGAATGTTAGATTCAGAGTACATATTGCACTGTACACGCGCTGGAACACTTAAAACGAAATTATTCTAGAAAAGCTGGTGGCAAAAATTAATTCATCGTTGTATTCTTCTGTCCTCGTTGACGAAATGGCTGACATCGCTGACATACGGGTCATTCTCAACTTCTTCTGTTCTGCTCTACCAGGTGGATTGAGTTCTCATAAGGCAAAAACAAAAAATTGCATTGTCACCATGGATTGGCCCTCCCAATCTCCCGACGCAAACCCCATCAGAGACGTGTGGGCCATTATATTAAGAGTCAGCTTGCAGGGAAGCGTGTTTACAATTTGGAGCAGCTTTTTCCCGCAAGTTACGCTACAAATCTCGTGGAAAGTATGCCCCGGAGGTGTCAGGCTATTCTCGATGCTGGTGGAGATTTTACTGTTTATTCATCAATTGCGCCATTGCATTTTACTTATATTTTAATGGAAAACAAGTTGGAATAAATATCTTGATAGCTTTTAGAAAAAACCTCGCCTCTTTTCTTGTGGAATAGACTGTAAGCAACTTTTACGATTTGTTTACCAGCAGTTATAGATTTTTTTTGGGTTTTTTAAATAGTTTTTTTTTTACTTTAGCTTTTCGGTCCTAATTTCTCATTTCCATCCCCATTTCACATTTGCATCACACTAGGTTGTTAAAAAAAAATTATAATAATTGTTTTTGTTTTTAGATATAAAAGAAAACATGGTTCTGCTAATTCCACTGATTTTCTTCATAAATATTTTATGTGCTTTGCAAAAAATAAATAAAAAGGTAGTGATTTTTTTTAATTTTTAGTAACTTGTGTTTTTCTTTACCAATTTCTTAGATGCGTTGTTTCTATGGGGTCTAAAATCATTTCAAAATAAAAAATAATTTAAAGTAATAAAAGACGCTTTTTCGTGTTTTTTCTTGGTGGTTTACATATTCTAAATATAAGAAATTAACATAAAGAACCATCAACCAGCATTACGGCGTACAATGCTACCAACGCAACGTTGCCTCTCTACAAAAACCTCTCGCTCTATACGAAGCCCTTGCTTGCAAACAATTCGCTAAAAACCCAGCATAAAGCGCGCGTATCGTGCAAATCGACGTCGGCATTCAATTTATATTAGGACGTACCGTGCCGATAACGCCGAAATGGGTTAATAGGAAACGGATAGATCGGGGATTCGTGGAAAACGGCTATATTTTGGCGCGTGGAGTCCAGCTCTCGTGACCGTAAGCCGCCAGATATGTCACTATAAGGAAGAAAAATGAGTTGTCGCACACCCCGATGGGAGCTATAAAAGATTTGTAGGCGACTTACAGAAAATTGATACTGTACGTAGCGCGACGGCAAAAAGACACGATTTATTGTCTAGAATATCTAGATTCCTGCATATATTTCCTATTCACGGAAATAAATTAGAAAAATATCATCAGTAAAGTAAGAACGATACAACTAGTTAATAAACACTACTTCTAATGGTCAATTGCACCAACATAAGTTAAATTTTAATCTCGGATTACGTCAAAATGGCAGGTAGAAAGTGACAGTTTCCCTGCAAATATTACATTCCACCTGTCATTTTAACTTAATCCTAGATAAAATTTTAATTCCTATCGATACAACCGATTCGGCTCTAGTGGCCGTAAGCCGCCAGATATGTCACTATAAGGAAGAAAAACGAGTTGTCGCGCACCCCAATGAGAGCTATAAAAGATTTGTAGGGAAGTTACGGGAAATTGACACTGTACGTAGCGCACCGGCAAAAAGACACGATTTATTGTCTAGAATATCTAGATTCCTGTATATATTTCCTATTCACGGAAATAAATTAGAAAAATATCATCAGTAAAGTAAGAACGATACAACTAGTTAATAAACACTACTTCTAATGGTCAATTGCACCAACATAAGTTAAATTTTAATCTCGGATTACGTCAAAATGGCAAGTAGAAGGTGACAGTTTCCCTGCAAATATTACATTCCACCTGTCATTTTAACTTAATCCTAGATAAAATTTTAATTCCTATCGATACAACCGATTCGGCTCTCGTGGCCGTAAGCCGCCAGATATGTCACTATAAGGAAGAAAAACGAGTTGTCGCGCACCCCAATGAGAGCTATAATAGATTTGTAGGGAAGTTACGGGAAATTGACACTGTACGTAGCGCACCGGCAAAAAGACACGATTTATTGTCTAGAATATCTAGATTCCTGCATATATTTCCTATTCACGGAAATAAATTAGAAAAATATCATCAGTAAAGTAAGAACGATACAACTAGTTAATAAACACTACTTCTAGTGGTCAATTGCACCAACATAAGTTAAATTTTAATCTCGGATTACGTCAAAATGGCAGGTAGAAAGTGACAGTCTTCCTGCAAATATTACATTCCACCTGTCATTTTAACTTAATCCTAGATAAAATTTTAATTCCTATCGATACAACCGATTCGGCTCTCGTGGCCGTAAGCCGCCAGATATGTCACTATAAGGAAGAAAAACGAGTTGTCGCGCGCCCCAATGAGAGCTATAAAAGATTTGTAGGGAAGTTACGGGAAATTGACACTGTACGTAGCGCACCGGCAAAAAGACACGATTTATTGTCTAGAATATCTAGATTCCTGCATATATTTCCTATTCACGGAAATAAATTAGAAAAATATCATCAGTAAAGTAAGAACGATACAACTAGTTAATAAACACTACTTCTAGTGGTCAATTGCACCAACATAAGTTAAATTTTAATCTCGGATTACGTCAAAATGGCAGGTAGAAAGTGACAGTTTCCCTGCAAATATTACATTCCACCTGTCATTTTAACTTAATCCTAGATAAAATTTTAATTCCTATCGATACAACCGATGCGGCTCTCGTGGCCGTAAGCCGCCAGATATGTCACCATAAGGAAGAAAAACGAGTTGTCGCGCACCCCAATGAGAGCTATAAAAGATTTGTAGGGAAGTTGCGGGAAATTGACACTGTACGTAGCGCACCGGCAAAAAGACACGATTTATTGTCTAGAATATCTAGATTCCTGCATATATTTCCTATTCACGGAAATAAATTAGAAAAATATCATCAGTAAAGTAAGAACGATACAACTAGTTAATAAACACTACTTCTAATGGTCAATTGCACCAACATAAATTAAATTTTAATCTCGGATTACGTCAAAATGGCAGGTAGAAAGTGACAGTTTCCCTGCAAATATTACATTCCACCTGTCATTTTAACTTAATCCTAGATAAAATTTTAATTCCTATCGATACAACCGATTCGGCTCTCGTGGCCGTAAGCCGCCAGATATGTCACTATAAGGAAGAAAAACGAGTTGTCGCGCACCCCAATGAGAGCTATAAAAGATTTGTAGAGAAGTTGCGGGAAATTGACACTGTACGTAGCGCGCCGGCAAAAAGACACGATTTATTGTCTAGAATATCTAGATTCCTGCATATATTTCCTATTCACGGAAATAAATTAGAAAAATATCATCAGTAAAGTAAGAACGATACAACTAGTTAATAAACACTACTTCTAACGGTCAATTGCACCAACATAAGTTAAATTTTAATCTCGGATTACGTCAAAATGGCAGGTAGAAAGTGACGGTTTCCCTGCAAATATTACATTCCACCTGTCATTTTAACTTAATCCTAGATAAAATTTTAATTCCTATCGATACAACCGATTCGGCTCTCGTGGCCGTAAGCCGCCAGATATGTCACTATAAGGAAGAAAAACGAGTTGTCGCGCACCCCAATGAGAGCTATAAAAGATTTGTAGAGAAGTTGCGGGAAATTGACACTGTACGTAGCGCGCCGGCAAAAAGACACGATTTATTGTCTAGAATATCTAGATTCCTGCATATATTTCCTATTCACGGAAATAAATTAGAAAAATATCATCAGTAAAGTAAGAACGATACAACTAGTTAATAAACACTACTTCTAACGGTCAATTGCACCAACATAAGTTAAATTTTAATCTCGGATTACGTCAAAATGGCAGGTAGAAAGTGACGGTTTCCCTGCAAATATTACATTCCACCTGTCATTTTAACTTAATCCTAGATAAAATTTTAATTCCTATCGATACAACCGATTCGGCTCTCGTGGCCGTAAGCCGCCAGATATGTCACTATAAGGAAGAAAAACGAGTTGTCGCGCACCCCAATGAGAGCTATAAAAGATTTGTAGAGAAGTTGCGGGAAATTGACACTGTACGTAGCGCGCCGGCAAAAAGACACGATTTATTGTCTAGAATATCTAGATTCCTGCATATATTTCCTATTCACGGAAATAAATTAGAAAAATATCATCAGTAAAGTAAGAACGATACAACTAGTTAATAAACACTACTTCTAACGGTCAATTGCACCAACATAAGTTAAATTTTAATCTCGGATTACGTCAAAATGGCAGGTAGAAGGTGACAGTTTCCCTGCAAATATTACATTCCACCTGTCATTTTAACTTAATCCTAGATAAAATTTTAATTCCTATCGATACAACCGATTCGGCTCTCGTGGCCGTAAGCCGCCAGATATGTCACTATAAGGAAGAAAAACGAGTTGTCGCGCACCACAATGAGAGCTATAAAAGATTTGTAGGGAAGTTGCGGGAAATTGACACTGTACGTAGCGCACCGGCAAAAAGACACGATTTATTGTCTAGAATATCTAGATTCCTGCATATATTTCCTATTCACGGAAATAAATTAGAAAAATATCATCAGTAAAGTAAGAACGATACAACTAGTTAATAAACACTACTTCTAGTGGTCAATTGCACCAACATAAGTTAAATTTTAATCTCGGATTACGTCAAAATGGCAGGTAGAAAGTGACAGTCTTCCTGCAAATATTACATTCCACCTGTCATTTTAACTTAATCCTAGATAAAATTTTAATTCCTATCGATACAACCGATTCGGCTCTCGTGGCCGTAAGCCGCCAGATATGTCACTATAAGGAAGAAAAACGAGTTGTCGCGCGCCCCAATGAGAGCTATAAAAGATTTGTAGGGAAGTTACGGGAAATTGACACTGTACGTAGCGCACCGGCAAAAAGACACGATTTATTGTCTAGAATATCTAGATTCCTGCATATATTTCCTATTCACGGAAATAAATTAGAAAAATATCATTAGTAAAGTAAGAACGATACAACTAGTTAATAAACACTACTTCTAGTGGTCAATTGCACCAACATAAGTTAAATTTTAATCTCGGATTACGTCAAAATGGCAGGTAGAAAGTGACAGTCTTCCTGCAAATATTACATTCCACCTGTCATTTTAACTTAATCCTAGATAAAATTTTAATTCCTATCGATACAACCGATTCGGCTCTCGTGGCCGTAAGCCGCCAGATATGTCACTATAAGGAAGAAAAACGAGTTGTCGCGCGCCCCAATGAGAGCTATAAAAGATTTGTAGGGAAGTTACGGGAAATTGACACTGTACGTAGCGCACCGGCAAAAAGACACGATTTATTGTCTAGAATATCTAGATTCCTGCATATATTTCCTATTCACGGAAATAAATTAGAAAAATATCATCAGTAAAGTAAGAACGATACAACTAGTTAATAAATACTACTTCTAGTGGTCAATTGCACCAACATAAGTTAAATTTTAATCTCGGATTACGTCAAAATGGCAGGTAGAAAGTGACAGTCTTCCTGCAAATATTACATTCCACCTGTCATTTTAACTTAATCCTAGATAAAATTTTAATTCGTATCGATACAACTGATCATAACAAACCTAAAATACCATTAGTAATATTTCAAGCAATTTCAAGTTTAAATCATTGTAATTTGTTTAAAAACTGGCAACACTACTATAACTCAAATGACCTAATTAATTAAAGGTCCTAATAAAACAATTCTACCAACCCGAATTAAGAACGGTGAAACAAACTTCAATACAGAATTATTAAAAACTTGGCAAACGAATCTCTCATCGACAAACTTTCTCGTAATCATAGAGACGTCAATTTCTTTTTTTTGTATAATTGAAATTACATTCCTTGAAAAGCACCGTCGGCACGGTTTGAATTACGCGCTGATTATTTATGTTGGCAATACAACATACAGCAAAATTTCTAATTTTTAGCACGATTCACGATTCAAAATAGACAGATTATGTATTATCTTAATCACGATACTCAGGCGGTGTTTTATGATTGTATCCTTACAACATATGTACAAACAGCAATAATTATAATTATTACTGTAATTAATCAACAAAATAGACACTTAATTTTGTTCATCAATAAAATATGTTTTCATTTCTTAATAAGTAAAACATTTGTAAAACATACAAATAACTAATTACTAATGTGCTAAAACATTCACAAAAAATCATGCATTTAACGAAATTGCTATCAAGAATAAGAAGCCATGCGCTAATGCTGGACGCGTCCCTTTTCCTAATCCTTTTATACTAAATTTCTAGTCTTTATGGATGTAAAATCACTAGCTCTTGACCCTACTTTAAATTTCTTTTTATTTAAATCATCCTTATTTGACATCAAGTAATAAAAATTGTGTATACAGCTATGTAACTACAGATATAACTACACAAATCAATTTTCTAATTTAATTTAAAACGCTTAATAGGGTTTCATAGTTTATTTCAAAGTAATTGTCCATGTATTGAGTGTCTCTTCTAAAGAAAAACTACAATTACAACAAAAAAATATCGCTAACGAACAACATGGAAACAATTAATTAATTTGCTGTGAGTTTCTACTTCCGATAATTTCGCAAAATTCCAACTATTCAAGTATTCTGCTATATTTCATAATTTCAGGCTTTCACCTATGATTCTCCTCCAATTATTTTATAAAAAAATGTTACGCTTGCGTAAAAATAACGAACTCACATGTTACTAAATAAACAAAAACATAACCTCACTTCGCCGCAATCAATTTCCTGAATAAAAAGACCGATTTCGGTTCGGAAATATAGACCAGCGCTGATCAGTGTCTTTCGTAAAATCGAAAATACAAAGAAAAATCGACATCTAATAATAATTTCTACGATCAAAATGTCAAAGTGCACACCCATTCAATTAAAAATAAAAATCGTGAAGCGGTGCCGAGCGTGAGACAAACTGAAAATCTTGTGCAAACCAAAAACTGGCTATGATTTACCTGTTTAATAAGAGGTAGCAAGGTTTGCTCTATACTACGGGTTTTTATTTCTAAACATTCAAAGTTTGGTGTACCTACAGCTGCCATTTTCTACACACTACTGTCCATCCTCGTCAAGCACATAATTTACCCTTATGATGCTGTCTCGCTGATGTACGATAACCCCATACAAAAAATGTTTGATAAGTGGAATCAGCTGTTTTCAACAAATCGGTTACGAGAGGCATCTATACGAATTAATAATACACTAAATTGGAATAATAAAGACATCTTTAATTAAGTTCCAACATTGAGCTTTTCATCGCTAGGTGTCGCCAAGTACATGATTTCATCATTGAAGAAAACTATAATTCGCATTTTACATATGAAAACAGAAAATAACATTTAAAATTAATATTTGATAACTTATTTCATATAAACAAAATGTTAATCTTTTCAAAAATTATATAGCTGACATAATCTGGGAATTGAAGACTTTGATCCCAAAATTGTTTCCCAACTACAGGGTCATTAATCAAGAAATCTTTAATCAAGTTACCACATTGAGCTCTTCATTAGTAGATGATGCTAAATACATGATTCCATCATTGAAAAGAACTAAAATTCATATTTTATTAAAACAGCAAATAACGTTTAAAACTAATATTTTAACTTGTTTCATAAAACCAAAATATTTTTAAAAATTATACTGCTAAAATAACTTGGGAACTGGAGACTTTGATCCCGAAACTTTTTCCTAGCTGCAGGAAATTTTAAATTATACTACATTGAGCTTTTCATTAATAGATGTCGCAAAATCCTTGATACCTTCAAAAAATAAAAAAATTAAATTATTAACTTATTTCATATAAACAAAATGTTAATGCTCCCAAAAGTGATATTACCAAAATAATCTGGGAATCGGTGACTTTAATCCCAAAACTGTTTCCCAGCTCCAGAGGCCGTTAATCAAGAAATCTTTAGTTATATTACTACATTTAACTATTCATAAATAGATGTCGCCAACTATATTAATTTATTTATTACCTCTTCACTAAAATAAAACTGCAGTAATTGGTATTTTACTTATTAAGACATAAAATTTAAAACTAATATCTTACTATAGCTAATACATATAAACAAAATGTTAATACTACAAAAAATTATATTGTTTAATTAACAATTGGGAATTGGATAGTTTGCTTCCGATGTTGCTTCCCAGCTCCGTGGGCCACTGAAAATAAAATTTTAAATCAATATTAATAATACTACAAAAGATTATATTGCTAAAATAATTTATAGGAATTGGAGGGTTAAGTACCGAAATTGTTTCTCAGCTGCAGCAACCGTTAATCAAAAAATCTTTAATTATGTCACCACATTGAACTCTTCATTAATAGATGTCACTGAGTCCATGATCCTCTCATAAAAAAACTAGGTCATATTTTATTTATTAAAACAAAATAAAATTTGAAATTATTTTAACTTAATTCTTACAAACAAAATTTTAATGCCTCCAAAAGTTATATTACTAAAAATAATCCGGGAATTAGTTGCTTTGATCCCAAAATTATTTTCCAGCTGCAAGGGTCGTTAATCAAAAAATCTTTAATTATATTACTATACCGAGCTTCTCATTAATAGATGTCGCTGACTATATTTATTTATTTATTTCTATAAGGCCTTAATTAAAATAAAACTACAATAATTGGCATTTTATTTATTAAAACATAAAAGATAAAATTTTAAATTAATATCCTATTGTAACTTATTACATAAAACGAAATGTTAATACTACAACAAATTATATTGCTAAAATAACCTGGGAATTAGATCCTTTGACGCCAAAATTAAGTTTCCCAGCAACAGGGGTAGTTAATCTTCTCATGACTTCCTTAATTTCTGCCACACTGATCGGAGGTTGACCACTATAAACCCTACTATAATCGGGGTTAATCCCACTGAAACGATGTTCACCGTTAAACATAGATCCTGTGTAATATAAGCCACATAAATTTGACAAAGGATCGCCAGTACGTCGATTATCTAATCTAACTAACAGCGCATAATCCGTTAACTGTGCTACCGTTTCATATGCGTAATACGACAACACATCCATTGCTTGTGAAGTCATGATAATCTCCTTCTTCGGATCAACCCAAGATCGTAGTTTTTCAAAGTTGCGTACTTGAGACATCTGCTTGTTGTTAAATGATGCACATCTCGCTTTAGAAAATTTTAAATACTTCTCTTCGTCTAACGCAAGGGAGATTCGATCTGCTCTTACTTGTCGTTCATGCTTAACTTCATCATATTCGGATAGATCTGTTAATTCGCCGGTCTCGTCGATCTTTTCGATAAATTCCAACAAACTATTCTTCGGAATATTAGTCAGATCCACAACATCTGATTCAATCTTCTTCTTTATCTCTTGATTATGTAGATATTTCACGAATCGTCTTATTTTATATTTGTTTTTTCGCATCAGAAATACAAGTTCTTCTGGTCTCAAAGTATCATTTTTGCTGTATTTTAATGCTTCGCGTATTATTAATCGCAATTGGGATAACACTATAGATTCAACTAGGCGGACTGTTTCTGGATTTGGTTTGTGACTATCGCCAAAACCGAACATCATCATTGAAATTTCATTATAATAAGAAACTTTTTGTTGTTCCATAAATGATTTTTGAATGGTTGAATACATGAATCTAACCAAGTTATGACGTTCTTACAGAAACATACAAAAAGTCAATTGAAATCAGCTTTATAAGATCGAACAGGGAGACCAACCATGTATAAATAACATTTAACTGGATGTTACTATTCAGTAGTCTTATCATTTCTAATAGTGGTTTATGTAGAATTATAATCAAAATTAAAAGCAACTACAGAATTAATTACAATATATTCAAAATAAACATTATTTTTTTACTTCATTGAAATTGTAGTTTACATTTTCATTTTTCCTAGGTTGGTCTTCTGAAATATTAAAGCAAAATTTGACAGATTTAAAGCTGCATATTTGAAATTTTTTTAAGTCGATTAGGGAGTGCAAATGCTTGTTTTTGCAACGAAGATTTAAAATGGTTGTATTAACTTCTTTCGTGCATCCCGATTCACCCATTCGTTTCGAGGCAAGAAACACAAGAGCTTTGTTAGATAAAAAGGATTTGGGCGTTGGAACGCTTTACATTAGCGAAAGGTTAGAATACATTTTCACTACCTACAGTATCCATTCAACAAGAAAGCTTTTAGATCTGTAGGCTGGAAGAGCCAAGATGACGTCAACAGCGGATTTTCATTATCGTACCAACATATTAGCTTACACGCAATGTCTACAGATCCGAATGTCTATTCGAAGGAATGCATCTATGTAATGATTGATACGCATGTAGCTATGTCTGGTTTGAATCAGTGAGTTAAAAAATTTGCATTCAAGTGTAAGCGTTGTAAATTGTAGGTGAAAAGCAAGAAGAGGAAAGAGAAGATATGTCCGATAGCGATGTAGAATCCGAAGCCGATATATCAGAGTTGATTTTAGCACCCGATGACCCAAGTACCCTTCGTTCAATGTACGAAGCATTAAAAGAATGTCAAGTAAGCTTATTACATACTTACAGAAAATACAGAAATATATATTTTGTTTTTCAGGCTTTAAATCCGGATCCGGACGATGTTATGAGCGACGAAGATGACGTTTATGAAGATTGCAATGAAGGTATTGAAGAAAGAAATATAATACAAAACGAAGTCAACGAATCAAGGACTGGAGGTGACGCAGGTGATTTTCTAATGTCATCTTGGTAATTATTTTATTAAAATTATGCACTTGCTTCTAGCAATGGATAATTTAACCCTACGAATGCAGAGTAGTACCGTAAATGTAGGTTATGACTCCGTTAATGGTGATCAAAACGATGAAGAATTTGAAGATGCTGATTAATTCTTTGATCTCTAGCTTTACGTATATAATCTCTAAGGCTTATATTATGTATTATTATTTATAGGTGTTTTATATCCATTTTTGACATAAATAAAAATTATCGTGTGTTCAGAGTTGAATTCAAAGCTAACTAAGGAATGTTTGCTTATAAATTACTCCAATAAAATAAATACCAACCTTCACTTATCCCGCTGTTTTCTTTTAATTCTTTGAAAGCTCCAAAGTTAGCGCTACATTAAATTGACTGCCGTGAAGCTTGCACCAAAGAGGAAAGTTATATAACTGTTTTCTTTTACAGAGTACTACACAACTATACATACAGTATGGTCTTTTCACTGCGAATTTCATGCAAATACTGCTTATCTTCACTGGTGTTTGCTTTTTAAAATAACATCAATTGCTACAGTTCCTTAAAAGTAATATCAAGCAATCCAAAATGATAGCCAAGCAGTTAAACCAAATTCAGTTTTACTGCTGATGATGATAGCTTGGCTATTACAACGTGCGTCCAGTACGAGTTAAGTATTGTGGTAAGGGTTTTAGTGAACTGTTTCAGTGCCACAGATTTAGAGTACCCGATTAGGCTAGACCATGTCCAGAAGATGTTCGCTTTACCTCCATGTCCAGAAGATGTACATTTTACCTTTGTGGTAGAAACAAACGTAATACTTCAGCAATACGGTAGTTTCATTTTCCCATAAGAGGTGAACATAGATGTGAAAGATGAATTATAAGTTACTTAATTAAGACTTAATGATAAAAATATTAATATACAAGGAATGTAAGGGCATCTCATCTTCACATTCAGATCTAAATGTTCATGGCTCAAAGAAACTACAAATATCGCAACACTTGTAAAGAATATTTTCATAAGAAAATTAAATAATGCATTTATAAATAAATTTAAAAAATACATCTTTCTTTTATTTACACATTCTTGGTTTGCTGGAATTCTCAATTGGATGAAAAATATGGATTTATTTTCATGATGTTTTGCGCTTTTTACAATGAAAATTCTCTTTACAAATTCTTTTTCAACATAAAACTGTATAATCGTGCAGTTTACGGCTCCCATTTCACGTGCCTCACCGCGCATGCGCATAGCTACGCAGTATTGCCAGATTAGGGTATCAATATTAAAAGAAACATACTAAATAGTCAGATTTATGCATGAATTTCTTTATTAAGAGCATAAAATTGCGGCACGACACATATACGGCTGTTGAAATTTAATCAAGTGTCCAAGGTCTTTTGCAAAATATCTTAATGTAATTTACCGTGTGATCTGCGGGATTATTGCAATATTGATGATTTAATTGCTCTTTCTCGCTCTGTATGATTAGACCACCTTTTCCCGCTATTTCTAATAGAGGACATTGAACTAAACTAATAAATATAAACATTTGTAACTATTTAAAATATTTAGATTTCGCTAAACGATTCTCAAATGACAACTAAAAGGCTTGTTCCAACACACTCAGAAAACCGTAAATTTACCGTCCAGTACATGCGCAATACAAAGAAAGAACTGCAGTTAGGATATTGCGCAAGTACCGGACGGTAAACTTACGGTTTCATAAGCGCGTTGGAACGAACCTAAATTAAGCAACGAAAATTTGGCAACGTTGCATTGATTTTTGCATATAGACAGTGACCTTGTGAAATGGGAGCCGTAAAGTGCAGGATTACCTAAAACTGCAATATATAAAGAATATAAACAGGTAAACAATAATACACAGAATACGAGTTAAAACAATTTATTCATTAAAAATATTGCTTCACTTGTTTTTTTAATGGGTACCAAAAATTTGGTAATGTACTCACGAGCTAGAATATAAGAGTTGCACAGGGCAGAAGAGTTTCTGGTATAAAATCTAAAATGCACTATACGTTGATATGGTAGATAGCTTTTTCCGCATGGATATGTGCACAATATTGTAGGCCCCTTTTCCTGCCACGACTTCCAAAGCGGCAGCCGCATACGAGCTCGCTGCCCTGCTTTATTGTCATTTACAAAGTTTTGTAGCTTCAACCATCATTTCCTAATTTTCTCATCAGTAGGAAGCCTATACAATTTACACATCTCTCTCTCTCTCATTGCAGTGTGTGCGATACGGTGACCAACACAACCATTTTTACCTAAGAAAAAAGGTATGTAATAATGAATGAAGGTTATGTTAAGCTATATTATCAAACAATTTTCTTTGCAAGTCAGCGTCTCTTTCTTTATAAAAACGTTTTATTTTATACATTATTGTATTTTTACTTGACATACATACCTGACTATAAGTAAAAATTATTATATTTGATAATATACGATAAAGGTATTATAACAATGCATGTATGTATAAACAAGGACAATGCTCTTTGAAGGCCGCGATTTGTCTGTTTTCTTTAAATCGGTTTAGATACGGCGAAAATAGTGTGTAAAGCGAATTGATGGCTAGTTAAGGCAAATTCCAATAGCCCATAGTTGCTAGACGTTGCCTGCAACTTTTGGCCGATTTGTTAATTCACAAATGTCCATTCATGAAATAGTCATTCGGAAAATAACATTTTTTTTTAACCGGTAGATACCGCCACTATCTGGACAAGACGGTTGAATAACTATGACCACAGTTTGGCTATCGGTTATATAAGCAGTTCCGAAAATGATTCGTAGATGGTGCCAAAATCGTAAATTAAAATTTTGGTGGGAATTTCGAATGTCCAACATGTGGACCCCATTGTAAATTATTTTACAACTTAGTTTGAAATCTACGTGAGTACCGGCAAGTTGTGAACCGTTAACGACGATAATATGGCAGACGAAAAACAAAAATCAAGTAATTTTACAGAACGCGAAAAAACTTGATCAGCTGCAGAAAGTGAACAATTGCGTTCTGTCAAAGGTTCTAACCTATCTTGAAATAATTCGATAATAACCCTTGCAGTATTTTTATTAAATCGATACTGTTGCTTAAATTCATGATCGCTGTGGTTTTGAAAAGGGTTAGACCATGTTTTGTACACTTTCGGATACTGCATATTATTTATTAAATGAATTATCTCTTCATCTGATGAATCGGAAGAGCTGGTATAATTAAAATTCATATCTTCTGAAATTTATAAGAATGTTCGTTGTAATTCACTTTTAATTAAATTTTTACTTACTTTTAAATATACTAAACGTTTGTATATAAAGAATATGTATTAATATAACGCAGAATAACAAGCTAACATTAACCTTCGCAATCTCTAGAATTGTTTTTGAATGCACTTGTCAAATGAGATTCCCTACTACAACTTATTGCTAAGGTTCGACAAACGAGTGCAACGTCCGAGGCGTATTGCGCGAAAGTAGGTACGTAAGATATAGTATTATTAAAAAATAATATATTCTTACCTTTTATTGACGTCTTGATGTCAACTGCGACAAAATACTACTGCCCCGGTAAGCTGCGTAAAACTGCAGCATAAGCAACGCTTCCATTGTCGATTCACTTAGCCTTCGACGTTGGTCTGAAAACGTTTTCGTGTATTTCGAAAAAGATCGTTCTACATCTAGCGAAGTAGGATTTGCGTAAGTCAGATATTCCTTTATCTCTTCTGTGCACTCTTTATTTTCAGTAATAGACCGGACCTTTTGTAAATCGGGATTTTTATTTAAAACTGTACGAAATTTTTGAGCGACATCTAGTCCTATAGGATCCGTCAAGCTTTCTAGAGCGGCTCGTAAATTATCTAAGGTATTTAATGAGTCTCGTAAAGATAAGTGACTGTTTTGTAACAGTGATATAGCTTGTACAACTGCAGAATAGTTTATGGAAATTTCATCTATTTGTAATTGAACGTCCAAATTGGAAAAAAGTTGCTGACTCTCTCGTATCGCTGGAGATTCATTTGATTTAAATTTTAAAATCACATCCTTCACATTTGCGAAATATTTATGATAATAAAATACTGCCTGGAGCCATGTTCCCCATTGAGTTATTGCACGCTGAGGTGGTAGTGGAAGTTTCGGACACAATTGTTTGAAAACGCGGATATGTTTTGGAGATTTCACAAACACTTTTTCAGTAGATGCTATTAAATTATTCACCATCGGATACTTCTTTCGAATGGTCTCTGCAATGAGATGATACGCGTGTATGAGACATGTTATGTGAAGAAGAGTCGGAAAGCATATTTTCAACATCCTACCAACTTTCAGCATTGTTGCAGCTCCATCAGTAACTAACATTGTGACTTGGGCTTCTGTGATACAAAATTCTCTTAACGAATCTTTTATTATCTTCACAACGGTTTCAGCGTCACTTTTTTCAATCCTTTTACTGGTTAATAACAAGGAAGCTGCTGGATCATTGCGTTTTAAAGGACGCGCTACAACATGAATCACGCTGTGTTTCTGTGCATCAGTTGTTTCATCCACACTTACGCAAATTTTCTTATTTTTCAACTCGTCCACTATACACTTTTTTACTGTACCCTGCAAATGTGGTAAATTGTATCGCAATTGTCTATTGGTTGGTAGTTTCCACAAGGGAACATATTTATTCCAAAAAAGACAAAAGTGTTCATTGTCTACTAGGTGTTGTGGGATGTTACACACATTTAGCATAAAAATAAAATCATACAGAAATTCCCAGTACGGAGTATTGTTACTTACATTCAGTACATGACGTTTACTTTTAATATGTCTTCTACAGTGAAATGGATCGCAACCTATCAACCGTATATTGCAAATTTTGCACTGAATGATAGTACCTGTATATTCCAACCCAGGGAAACGGCTAATATATTTATTCACATGCGATGCTAAAGGTAAACCTCGTTTAGGACGATCCATGTTTTAAAAGACGCACACCGATAATTATCGAACGCCGTTCATCTCCACGCCTATCGAATGACTAAACAAGGGCTAAACCACGGGAATGCAGACCAAAACACAGTGGCTAAACGAACTAAACCAGAACATAGTTTGGATACAAACCCAGTAGTTTGTATTCCGACGCATTAGCGCTAGTTGTACCCAGGGTTTTCCTAAATTTAAGTTTGTGAAACTAGCTGTTGGTACCACCTAACGCTTTCATTGTACCATTGTATTTCCGTTTTATATGTTAGGTAAAGGTTAGGTTGTGTTTGTGTATGTTTATTGATCTGTATTTAATTCTTTTGATATCCGAATATTTAGTAATTGTTATCAACATGGTATTTAAATGTTTAATTGCATCTTGTGAAAATACTCAAAAGAATGCAGTGCTACAAACTCTTCCAAAAGATCCTGAGGTAAAACAAAACTTGTATAATATGTAGTGATGTATAATAATAAGTTATTATTTTCCAATCTAGCTTTTTAAATTATGAATAGAAGCTGCGAGTAGGAAGGATATAACGATAGGAAAACGCAGAAGTTACAGGATATGTGATAACTATTTTTCCCATGAAATGAAATTAAAGTTTACCATAATAGAACCAACATTAAAGCAGATGGAGTTCCGACTTTGACTTAACAGGTGTTTTTGTATGCGTTCACCGAGTGCATTTTCTTAAATTTTTTGTTTTTGATTTTGAAGAAGTAGAAAATTATCCGAAATGTATTGATCCAGCAAATTTTCTATTTCCCGACATTTCGGATATACAAATTTCAACTCCCGAAGCAAGTACTAAGGAACAAGGTATATACTTATTTAAATTTAAATTATTTTTGTCCCGAGATTTTAAATTTTTTCAAATCAACTCTAAGAATTTTGGCAGAATTTTGATGTAAGATAAATGAAATTCACTTTTCTTTCAGATTACTTATTATATTCTCCTATATCCAGTGCATCAAACATCTTACCGAGTAATATTGACGATAGTAATCAATAAAGCGTGACAAACGGTCGCACCCGCAGAGACACTGTGGAAGGAGCTGTGTTTACTATGTACATACAAGGAATCGAATGGGCGTTCGGTTATTATCGGTTGATCGGTGTGCCTGTACTATTTATAATGTTCAAGAAACTAGTGGAACCGTCCGGGACGTACCGCGCAAAAGTAGACACGGTATTAATAAAAAAATAATAGATTGTTACCTTTTATTAACGTATCGATGACCACTGCGATACTGTGCGACTGTCTTGGTGCACCATGTAGTACTACAACATAAGCAACGCTTCCATTGTTGATTCGGTCAGGCCTCGACAACGGTCTGAAAACGTTCTCGTATACTTTGCAAACGATCGTTCAGCATCTAATGGAGTAAGATTTGCGAAATTCAAATATTCCTTTATCTCTTCTGTAGCAGGAATTTAAATCAAGATCATGTTGAGAACTTTTTCGGGTGCATCAGGAGTCATGGCTTCGGAAACGTGAATCCGTCTTGTAGTGGCTTTATTGCATCGTTTAAAAGTCTTTTGGTGAATAATTTCGTTTAATCTCATCTCTCCAGGAGCGAATTGCGAAGAGGATGATAACTTTGAATTCGTTGCAAGAGTTTCTGTATAAAGACCATGTAAATGTACATATTCAAAGAGTGATAGATAACAATGAAGACGATGGTTTTCGTTTCAACAATGAAAATCGTGATGTAATTAAAAAAGACAATACTTATACTGCTGGGTTCATTGCAAAAAATATTATAGATGTAAGACTACTTTAAGAATAATAATAATATTCGTTTATTGTGCCAGTATTAGAAATAAAGTAGAAAATTGTACAAAAACATTGGACTCGTATCTTAATATATAAAGTAGTGTTAATTGTATCAGTTAGATGAGGAATGCAATACTGGAGCAAAAGGATCTAGATGAGCAATAAGTTTACTGATCTTCCCCTAGACCCGCATACAGAGAACCGCACACACGCGAAGATTACAAGCACTATCAATAGGTAGTAAATTTGCGCACATAGAATGAGTATATAGAATATAAGTAAGAAAAATGAAATAAAATAACTGTTGCAATGCAGAGAATCAAGTCAAAAGCAGATGCAGTCACTGGCCCCCACAGTAGTAAGTTTTTACCCTGATTTTGAACATTCGAATAGGCAGCCGCTTGAACCGGTTGGGTAAAGCGTTATAAATCTTAACAATATTATATGAAAAGGACCTAGTAAACAAAGCCGTCCGATGTATGGGGGGAGAGAGTAAATTTCTAAACCTCAGGTTAAGATTATGAACATCAGTTCTATAAGATATTTTGGAATACAAATACTGCGGTGATCGAGAGAGAATAATCTTATGTGAAAGGACTGCATAATGCAACGATCTGCGATGCGCCATGTTCAGCCACCGATTATATTTTAGAGTATGTGAAATCGGATGAGGTTTTCTTATTCCGTGTATGAACCTAAGACAAGCATTTTGCGCTTTCTGTATTCGTCTTGTATCAATCGAGTCTAAACATGGGCCATACACAGTGTCACAATAATTAAAATGAGAAAGTACGAATGCGTCGCACAGCACTCTCCTCAGCCCAGGGCTCGGATACTCCCTGCTACCGTAGAGTACCTTAAGTTTTGCATAAGCCAGCCCGAGCAACGAAGTAACATGTTTCTTAAATCTCAGATCACCATCCAGTTCAACACCCAAAGTTTTCACTGACTGCAATAACGGAAGCCGGCAATTGTTTAATATAAGTTTCACCTTGTTTGATACGCCTAACCGAGCTGCTGGACGCCCTACTACCAGTACAGCTGTCTTTTTAGAATTTAAATTTAATCCATGCTTTAGGGAGGTTTCAGAAACAAGTTTCAGATCCTCATTAATTCTTTGCACCGCCAAATCAACCTCAGATACTGCAAAGGAATAATAAATTTGCACGTCGTCGGCATACATATGGTGCTTGCAGTACCTTAAATTACTGAAAAGGAATGAGGTGTAGATGGTGTACAACAGAGGCCCCACCACGCTGCCTTGTGCAACACCTCTAGCCAAAGGAATGCTATTAGAGACCGTAGCGCCGTGAACTTAAACTTTTTGTGTTCTGCCAGTCAAATAGTTTCTAAAGAATGCAACAGCTTCATTACCGAAGCAAATGTATTTCAGTATGCTTAGAAGCAATTCATGGTCTACTGTGTCAAAAGCCTTGGAATAGTCGAGGCATACCAATACAGTGACCCTACCCACGTCAATATTGGAAAGAATATCATCTACAATAGACACCAAAGCAGTCGCACAACTGAAACCAGGTCGGAATCCAGATTGCCGGGGCGGCAAAATAGAATGTAATTCTAAGAACTCCCTTATTTGAAGATCTACTACCTTCTCAACAATCTTGGATAAAGCCGGAAGGACGCTGATGGGTCTAAGATCTTTATATTCTACTGAATTGGCAGTCTTTGGAATTGGAACTACGATAGCTTCCTTCCAGATATACGGAAATACTCCTTCAACTAAACAGAAATTTACAATATATGTAATATATGGCAACAGAAAAGGACAACAAAGACGTAACATGGAGATATTAATGCCATCCGCACCATAACTGTTAGATTTTATCGACGAGAGCAACAACATAACTTTTTCCTCTGAAACGGGTCGGAAACAAAACGGATCAACAGACATGGAAAATTTATTGTTTGTTTACCTTTAATAGAGTTAACATAAAACTGATTAATAGCATCAGGGTTACGTAGGGAAGTAGGGATAGTAGGTGTAACTTTCTTAAAAATATTAAATTTTTTTAAATCATTCCAGACTACACCTAGGTTATTATTTTGGAATTTGAAATCTAAATAGGCTCTTTTTTCGCGCTTGACTGCATTATTAGTAAGGTTACGCAGTTGCCTATAATAATAAAGTGCGGCTCTAGAACCAGTACGTTTGGCGCGACGTAAAGCATTATCCCTTAGGTCCATCATCAGGCGTAAGTTGGGTGTTAACCATGGACAAAATATTTTTTTAATTTGTACAGATATTAAAGGAGCATAGGAGTCAAACAATGCCAACAAATGACTATTAAAGAAACCGACAATTTCATCTATTGTACTAAGATAGTAAATAGGGTCCCAATTCATGTACAGTAGATCAACATAAAGATGATCCACATTAACAGAACTAAAACAGCGGTAAGTTAATGTGACAGGCATCGGCACTGCCGCAAAATCAACATCACAATCTGCATGAACTAGAAAGTGATCAGATACACAACCCAGATCTACTACATCCCATCGTGTAACACCAGTGCTGGTTATGACAACATCTAGAAGAGAGAGAGAATTTATTCCAATTCTAGTGGGTGAATCGATAACCTGAGTTAGGCCAAACGAATTCAAAATGCTGTCAAATTTATCACATGTACTGCTCTGAGTATCTAGTAAGTTTATATTCAGATCATCTTTATTCGAAATAATTATAAACGTAATACATAAATAGAAAGTTGAAGTTAATACAACCACATAATGCGCTGCACACACCTTTCCATGTCTCTTCTGACTTCTGTCACGTCAACTGGCGGTAAATTACAAAATTCAAATTTAATGTCTACATAGACAAAATTAAAATTTGCAATATCTTCAAAGTTGATTTGCTGTCTACACGTGCAGACCCTATCCATGACCTGAAAGAAGCAAGAGCTTACAGCTCCAAACATCTGCTGCGACCAAATACAGTATTTGTTGATATATTTGATAAATGTCTTCATATAACACATTTTTACTTACCAAATATAGGTCAGAAAAGTTACATCAGAATTTATCTACCAAAATATACAAGTTCATCAATTTTAATTGTTCCTGTGAGAACTACAATTTGTCAGCTATTTTTGTTAATACTTCTGTATCATTTTATTTGTTCACTTGGACGCGAAATGTAAACAAAATATTAAAAGGCTTTGATACGAGAAAAATTAATGATCCAATTAAAGAAATAGCAATGCTGAGATATAAGAAATATAAGCAAAAAAGAGACGCAGTTTGTAAACAAAAGAAATTGTAAATAAATCTTTGTATATTGTTATTGTGTATCTATATCGCACATACTTGATTAGTGTCTTTTATTTTAATAGGCGAAAATTTTTAACGTGATTTGAAATTCTCTATATTTAGGGTGATAATGTTGCAATTAATGTATCTCCAATTTTATCACAATATATAAATTACAAGAAGAAATATAAATACTAGAATTTTATATTTAAATTTAGCGCTAGTATACAGCCATCAGCGACCGAATACGCAACTAAAAATCAATGCTAATTTTCGGCGAAGGAGTCGGCTATTTATATTAACTGTGTAATCCATGGACTAAACTCTCCACTGGCTTCGCATCGACCTAAATCCCCTCTCGGCGCTTCTGCCGCAGCACACGTTTGTCGAACCTTACTTATTGCTCATGCGCGAAATATCCTATCCGGCAGATGGTCGTCAGATAACTTGCTGGTAGTTTATGTTGCCGTTATCCCTTCGCGAACCTTTCAGAAACACTTGTATGTAGCTTATGCAGTACATAAAGTTATCAAGTGGATAAATGCTTTCCAGAAACCGGGCATAAGACGCTGCTCTTATCGAGTATCATAGCTCCAGTATAAACATCCTTAGCGTACCTTCAATTCATCAGCTGACAAACATGGTCGAAGTGACTCACCAATCAGAATTGATAAGATATTTTTTTAGAATAAGTGGCACTTTTAAGAAACGTGGAAATTAAATTAATATTTTTCGAAGTGTTTCTTCTTAAATAACGCAACGTGCAAAATGTTTAAAGAACGTTTGATAAGGAAATAACATATAATTACAAAACAACTCGTGCTATGTTCCCGCCGTAAACACATACCTTTACTTCCCTCTACTACCAACTTCTGTACATACTTCTAGTTTTATGTTCTATTATACAGAGTTTTTCTAAATTTTATTACAAAAGTATGAAGGATTTTGATCAAATCTTATTGTTATACAGTACCGTTCATAGAAGTTCAGGCAAGCTGGCAAATTATATTAACTGTTTAGGAAAAAATTTTAAAATTATATAATATACATTTTTGTGAGGAATTATTAAAACTAGCCTTTTCTGGAAGTCTTTTACCAATTTCCAGGTAGTATTTGTCTATTATAAGACCGTTATCATAACATATATAATTATGTTGGAAATCCCCAATAATTACAGTGACAATAAAGCTTTATAATAATCCCTAGGAGGGTTAGCTGATTTACTCGTGTCATTTGGAATTATTCGTATACCCTTTATAAAGTATTATAACATTTGTAAACGCAGTAGTTCTGAAGAGATTGTTATTGTGAAAGTATCTGTGGTTGTGCAAGTGAAAAATAAAATAATTTCGATTTGACTGCTTAAAATGCTCCGTGGAAAGCCTCTAGCTGTTTCATTATTACCTTGCATCAGGAAGGGTACACAGAAAGACGGATTGCGGATAAATTAAAAATAAAAAAATCTACAGTACATGATACTATAGTTCGATTTAAGACAACCGGTGACGTGCAAGATCGTAATCGGCCAGGACCGTCAAGAAAAACGACTCCTGCAGAAGATTTACGCCATCAGAAATTGCTGCAGAATTCAATAATGAGCGAGATTCCAAAGTTTCTGTGAGTACTGTGAAACGTCGGCTGAAAGAGGCTGGTTGCATGGGCGAATGGCTTGTCGAAAACCGTTACTCCGAAGAGGAAATAGGCTGAAACGACTGAAATGGGCACAAGCTCATAGAGATTGGGCAGTGGACGATTTTAAAAACGTTTTGTGGACTGACGAATCCAAATTTTTTTGGAAATAGACGGAGAGTTTTCGTACGCAGATCAAGAGGGGAAAGAATGTTACGGGAGTGTATAGTTCCTACGGTGAAGCATGGAGGCGGATCTGTAATGGTTTGGGGTTGTTTTTCCTTAATCGGAACAGGGGACTTGCTCAAAATTGAGGGCATAATGAAAAAAGAAGAATATCAGAAAATCCTGGAAGAAAATGCCATACCGTCAGGAGTCCGATTAATTGGTCGTGGATTTGAATTTATGCAGGACAATGACCCCAAACATAAATCTAAATTGTGCACAGATTACCTGCGACAAGAAGAAAATGAGAGAACCCTAAAAATTATGGAATGGCCGCCACAGTTCCCCAATCTGAACCCGATAAAGTTGTTATGGGAAGAATTAGACCGATGTGTTAGGAAAAAGTGTCCAAAATCGAAGAAACATTTGTGGACCATTCTCCAGGAGGTACGGACAAGCTTGCCCAATGAAACATTAGCAAAATTAGTGAATCGGATGCCGAGAATAGTGGCAGCAGTCCTAAAGGCAAAAGGTAGATTTTTCGATGAAAATCGGATTTAAATTATTTGTATCACATTAACTTTTTCTTTTTAATAAATTTGTGTTTGAAAATATGTAAAATCATGTAAGTAAGTATTAAATACATGGCCATTTAATATTTCTCTTATTTTCTTTGACTTCCGTACATTTTTTTACTTGCCCGAACTTCCATGAACGGTAGTGTATGTCAACTTTTAATTGAATTTTGTGTTTTATATCAAAACAAAAAGGATATCGTAAAATTTTTCAAAAAAAATTCAGTTTTCTTTAAAGTGAGTATCTAAATTTAGAATTTGAGTGTCAAAACTTAATGTTTGGGTTATTTTTTTTAATAGGATAAAAATTATTGACGATAGTTTGTACAATTAAATTCTTGGCATTTCAATATTGAAAATAATATATTTATTATTACTATTAACAATTGAACCCATCTTTGATTCAACAGAAAGTTTATTTAAAATTGTGAAATCTCACATTCTTTATTTCCGGAAGGACCAGCTTAAATCATGGGCGAAATTTAAAAAATGTTAGGTGGGTAATTTTACAATTTATTTTAATAAACGAAGCAATAAGCAAGGAACTCCAAAATTTAAATTAAAAAAAAAAAGAAACGTCAATAGTTTTTGGTTAACTGCGAAGGCCTATTTGATTAAAAAAAATCAAAAGCAAACTAAAAATCGGTTTCAGACTAAGCAGAACTTATTTCCCAAATATTAAATTCCAACTCAAAATTCTTTTGTAGATCATACTTATAGTAAATTCAATCCGGACACGCTGTATTTGTAAAAAAAATAGCTCGTCGTCTAATTTTTTTTTTTTTTAGTTTTCAAATAAGCACAAACAGGTCAAACAAAACACGTCGAAAATATCAATCAAGGTTTACCTGCTTTGACATTTCTTTGTAGAATAATAAAAAAAGAAAGTCTAGAAACATGTATAAAACTTTTTTAATAGAAAATATTCTTAATTACAAACATTAAACAACGTTTCAAATAAAATCATCGTTACTTGGATAATTGCCGCGAATAAAAACCATTGCTTCAATTCGCAGCAATAGAAGCAAAAAAAAAAGTACCACTCCCGCCGAAAGCGTGAGCCCTATCTGATCAAATACGGCCGTCGTTCTTCATTTATTTGGTCTCTCAATAGACGCTTTAGAGGAAAATTGACTCCTGCCACTCGTTAACCTTGAGTAATAATAAAGTGTGTGTCTGGATCTGGAGAATAACGCCATCCGTCCGGCGAAAATATTGGAAGTCTTGTAAATCGATTAGATGTTTATTGGTTCATTTCGCTGGTTCTCAACGGACGCGTTTCGGACCGAAAATCAAATCCGCGTCCGGCGCGCCTTTAGGATGTTGGTACTTCTTCCGCTCGCGATTCAAATTCTGCGTGACGGGCCGCTGTTGCGTCTGCATCATCTCCTGATAGTCCTCCTCCTCGAAGCGCTCGGTGATATTCAAAGTTAACCGTTTCACGCGTAGCTTCTCTTCGCGTTGCGCGAGCTCTTGATCGCGCAGGTTCTGAGCGAGTTCCGAATTGACGTCCGCTTCAAAAGTCTTGTATTGCTGTTTGTTGCCTTTCCTGAGCATCAGGACGAAGCCCATCGTGTTCGATTCCTTGTCCGGATTGTCGGAACTGACCTGGAGCTGATCGTAGGTCTTCTTGTTCGATCGGACGACGATAGGCACCGAGATGTCGACGTTGGTGGCCTTGACGGTTTCGCGCATGCGTTCTTGGATGTTTTCCGATACCATCTTGTCCAAGGCACTTAGGAACTCTTCGTCTTCGGGACAGTCTACTTTGCGAGGACCGCTTGGTATCGCTTCCGTTTCGGAGACTACGCCCTCGTCGTGTTCATGCTCTGTATCGCTCAAGACGTCTGGAAAAGAAACAAGAGTCTTTTTGTAAAGCATTTCCAGCGTTATCGGCAAAACCCGACAATAGTACAAGACAGTTTGTTTGTAGATTAAAATGCAACATTTGAAACTAAAAATAAACGAGGTATAATAACTAAACCGAGGTAATGTCTCTGCGTGGCATAGGCGTGCGCTCCCTTTAGTACGTACAATAGCAAAAAAATAAGTCATAAATCGAATAATAATAACAGAACCAATCAAGAATTGTAATATCTGAAAAGTTATAACATTTAGAATAGAATTTCTTTTACGATCTGTTGTCTCGTCAACACACAATCAAAGCAACTGATTTTTTAATGTTAATTTGATGTTCTTTTCCACGTCTTCGCCTACAAATAAAACACGCTTACGTTTTCGTAGTTGGCAACTTCAGATCGGGGTTGTACTTATACCAAAAATTCTGAAACGGTTCTTTTTCGAGTAAACGAAGTGACAAATTACAGGTTATCATTATAACAAGTAAATCGAAAGTAAAGGTAGTTCTCGCTGGCGCGCCCATTTTTCGATTTCTGTGTTCTTCGTTATTTAAATATTTGTTACAGTCCGCCTTGTCCTAGCACGTCAAATTCTCGCACACTTTACAAATTACTTTAGCACCATCGTAGAACAAACCCGGAAAGTCACGGACGCTCTCGTTTCCTAAACTGAACGAAAAATAAACAAGCGGACGCTGATAAAGCGATAATCGATTTTTGCACACAGCCCGCAACTCCGGTGAAACGCCTATGTATTACCTCACTCTAACAATAACGGTATTGCAAATTATAATATCCCAAATGCACTAATTAGATCAATTTGCTTACCTTCATCATCAGAGCCTTGATCGGCAGTCTCATCTTCAGTCGCATCGTCCGTAATCGGCCCGGTAACACCTTCGGAAGCCTCATCATCCCCACCATCCTCGTTATCAGTCTCGGCTATGCTCTCCAGGATCGATTCGTCCTTGTTCACTTCGTTCACGTCACCAATTAAGCGATCTGAAACGTAAATCAAAAACCACATACTCTCATCCCAAAATCTACTTCAGTTTCTTAATTACCAATCCCCAATTGCGTTCTGATATTCTCGACTTCCCCTTGCGCTTCCTCGTAGTTTTGGCACAGTTTCAATTTCGGCCGTAGATTCGACAAGGTGTCCTTATAAAGGTGTTCCAAAGGTGGTGGAAAAGCCTCGCCCCACGCGAATCTTTTGAACCAATAGTACGCTTGCAGGAACGTCAAGTAGTAATCCAGTCTGCGTTTGCTGCTGCCGCTGCTGAAATACATCCCTGAAAATCGACAGTCGAAAGTTTCGTTGTGAGCAAGCGGGGATACGTACCGCAAGTGTCTAACAGGACGCACGCCAGCCGTATCCGGAAGAGATGATTGGGAGGATCCAAGTTCGAATGGTTGTTATGGTCCATGGTAACGCCGAAGGTGATTAGCGAATACAGAACTTTAAAAATATCAGCGCTTTCGACGATTCTGTAGTTGTATAACTCGCCTAGGTATTTGATCTGAGCCACTCTGCGCTGATTGAATTTCGGAAGATTCACCTCCATTCCCAGCCTGATATCTTCTAGGACGCCATCTACTACCCTTGTACCAACCTCTTCTTGATAGGAAACTAAACCAGCTAGCAAGTTTGCTAACCATCTGAAACGGATTCTTTAGCTTAGAAGAAAGCCATTTAATAATAAAAATATGCGAATAAATCTTGTAAGAACGTGACAATCGCCTATCATCAAATTTTTAACACATTTTAACCTTCCCGAAAACGGACGATTGAGCACTTTAAAAACCCACAAAGTTTCAATTTTCGAGGGTTGACATTTCGAATATTCAAAATGGCGTTTTCACGTATCAGCTGATGCGTTAACCATGTCAGTTTAACATTTCAAATATTGAAAATGGCGTTTTCACGTATCAGCTGATATATCTGATTCCCATCTATCTCTATTTAATCATTAGAACTATAGGTCTGTGTCTATGCAGGATTTAAAATCATTTTATATCAAATTAGTATACAAGGTGTTCAATTTCCGCTGCACTTGATATAAGTTTAATTCGCCAACATATAACTTTTAATCAATCTCACCTGATATTGAAATATTTCATATTATGCGATCCTGTCAAACACTTAACGGCATACGAAGCGACCTCTTCGTTATTCCAATCGAGCTTCCGCATCAATCTCAATATCTTATCGATATTGTTCTTCTGCAAATCCTGATACAGCAATTTCCTGATGAACTGATGCATAACGGGCCGCTCCTTCTTCGCGACGGTCACGACATCCGGCGGATTCACGTAGTAGTAGGCGTTCTCGATCTGCGTGACGTAACGCGAGTCGAACGTCATCACCGATTTCTTGCGCATCATCTGCTCGAGGTAGACCTTAGTTCTCTGATGCGATTCCGGGTTGCAGAACAGGAAACGGCCGCACACTTCGAGCAGATTGCACGCCATCTCGATGTGGTGGTGGGAGAATTCGTGAAGGAGCACCTTCAGACAGTACAGCGCCTCGATCTTCGAATAGAGGTTGAACTTGACGAGTTCGCCGATGTATCTGACGACCTTGATCTTCGATTCGATGTTGATTTGATCTTTCTTACGCACGTGGTATTTGAAATCTTGCCGCAGCATCTGGCATAGTTCGTTGCTGACTTCGGGAAGCGCCGGATAAAGGATAGCCACGAATCGGGCGTAGAACGGTAGCAGGTCCAGACGCGTCCGATTCACGCCGAACAGGGTCCTTACTAATTTCTTGCGATTATGTTTGGTGTTCAAGGTCAATAGGAAGTCTATAGCCGCGTTGTCTATCATCTCTCTGTTGACGCAGTTTGCTAGATTGTTCAAAAACGCTTCTAGTAGGATTTTATTGCTAACGGTTGTCGATGTGGTGTCTTCAGCTTCCTCTTCTACAATTGGTTCTTCGGACTTCCCTATTATAGGAACAAACGACAATCAATTGTAAAAAATATGGGTTTCACTCGGAAATGGAAACAACTGCTTCTGTTTTTTGAAATAATCGAACGAAAGATTTCAGTGATTTTCAAAGCCTACTCGCAAGGGTCTATTCTAAGGCGTCAATCATCCCAAGTTTAGAGGAAATTTCGATGATTTTCAAGTTTTTACAATTTACATCGTTATTATGAATAAAAAAATATTTTTTTTTATATAATTTAATAATACATTTCAATTATTTTTTAAAAACAGCATAATGCATGCCACGCAGGGACGCAACTGGAACACTGGATGTATGCTGTATAATTTTCTTAAATTCTTAATAACCGCAAAAACCCCTAAAATCGTCGACATTTCGGGGGTAAATCTCACCCTCTAAACGTGAAGTTCCCTCGAAACGGAAAGCGGTGTTTAACAACACTTGGCGGTTCTACAAATCTGCAAAGATTCAATCCAATCGATGATTGACGCTTTGGAGTCTTCCCTTGTCAGATGTATCAGAAAAATGAAACTATAGTAGGCTTTGGAGATAATCTGAAGCCTTTGGTTTTGTTATTTTTCTAAAGTATAAATTCAATGACTCGCAAATTTGGAACAATCTGTACAGCGCCATCCAGCGTACGTTCGCTAAATTTAATTTACTTAATTCTACGAATGCAGCGCCATCTCCCAGGGTTTCAATGATTTAACTCTATGAAAAATGAGCGCGAAAATTAAATTTTTTATTTAATTATTTTAAAAATTACTATAATAAGTTTAAACCAATATCTTTACTTACCATCATCCTCCAAATCTTCAGCAGGTATGTCTTTATCCAAAGCATCTTCGGTGACAGTTTCAACAGGTGGTTGCACTTGATTTTTTTGTATTAGTGATGTCGGTAAGTAAGCTTGTAATTCCGGCAATTCGCAATAAAATCTCTGCGTTTCAATATCTCCCCAAATTACTTCGGCGTTCGACGATAGATTATCTTCCAGATAATTTCCCGTGCCTGTTATTATCATATTCTACAAAAAACTTTACGTAAATTCAACGAAATAAACTTCGATTACATTTAATATTGCTTACGTCTTCATCTTTTAAAATGACAGTCTCCCTTAACGTCGGCATATTTTCATCCAAGATCTCAGCGAAGGTTTGCGTTGAATTGAAAAGTTTATCGTAAGATATTTGAAGGGATTCTAATTTGTCACGACGTTCCTGGCTAAGTTCGCCTTTCGTCTGCATGATTCTATGGTTCTGCTTTTCGAATTCTTGCATTTCATTGTGGTCCTTAACCAAATGCTTGGCGAGAGAGTTGTAATACTCCTTTAATAAAGCGCGAACGTTCTGTTGTTTCTCGGCAGGTAAGAATGAGCTTTTAGGTACGATTACATCAAATTTTTCGGAAGATTCTCTTATTTTTCTGGGAACCAAACCTGCGTAATCTTCCCCGCAATGTCGACAAAAACTTAGTATAATTGATATGTTTAAATGTTCTTCCTTATCCATATTTATCAAAGTTGTTAAGACGTTACCTAATAAACTAAAAGCATGCTTATTATTAAATAGCCCTGCACTAACTAGTTCTGCGTAGAATCGCAAATCCACTCTAAGTTTGCTAGGATTCGCTATCTTTTCTCCTACTTTAAATGATAAATTCTTTTGCCAATTCTCGAATAGATGTTGGGAGAAATCGACGTACGTCTGGTGCAATATACTGCACATCTTTACAGCTGCATTTACATCAGTCATTTTTAGTTTCGTATCGACGATCGCAGCCGCTATCTCGGATATATACTTTGATAGGTTCAAACCAGACATTTCCTTTAGATAGCTTTCGATTTGCGTCCCGCTGAAATTTCTTATTTTTTTAACGAACGTGGTATTTTTCTTGAGGCTCGAATCCAATTTACTGAAATAGGAGTCCCCTGGCCTTGAATTTTGAGCATTTTGATTGATATTCCTCAATTCTGCCTTCGCGGATAACCTCTCTTCAACCTCTTGAATATACGATTGCAAGGATGATCTGTCCAAATTTTGCTGATTGTCACTCGTTTCTTCCTCTTTCGTGGAAGCATTTTCAGTAGCTTCTGAAGCGGTCATTTCCAATTATTCTTGAATAATACACATTTAAAAATCCGTTTGACATTTACATGGTTTACTTCACCCATGCCTCTGAAGTTATACACAGATTGTTATTCTGTGTTATTATGTTGGCAGTAAAGATCTACCAACTATTAGTCGTTTGAATCCTTTTTTTTATGAAAAATTAATAATTATTTGAATTCATTTATGCTGAGAAAATCATTTGTATACAATGTGTATAAAGAGTTCAACAGAAATATAAAAGTTAGGTAATTGCAAGGTTGTCTAAATTTGAAAATAGCAATGAATATAGCAACAGTTAGCGCAAGTTCGGATTCCAATCACCAGTAAGTTGATATTAGGTTAGTTCCGCACAGAATTACAAAAAAAAGTTCTAAGATTAAATTGAATAACACGTGGAAGATACAAAATACAGTGACGATAAAAATTAAGCTTACACATTTATCATGATCGTAAGTCTAACGAGAAAAAACTGTAATAAAATGTATCACAATATATTTTTTAGGGCGAGTTGGATATAGACCTAGAAGAATTAGAATCTAGACTATACAGCCAAGTTTACCATAGTAGCGAGAATTGCGAGAATGAAAACGCCGTTCCGAACGTGCTTGAAGGACCAAATACTGTACGAGCTCAAAATCTAAGGTATTTTCGTACCGGAATAGGATCAAAGAGAAATATTCAAAATGAGAACGATACATTGAGATCAAAACATCAAGCTGCAGATTTTTTTAACAATGATAGGAATGCTGCTGATTCAACTACCACCATAGCAACACCAAATCAGGTATTGCCTTCAGTCATGCAGATGGTAAATCCATGTAATAATATTGTTGTACCACCAGACCCAACGCATATTATTTCAAATGGTGAATTTGTTCCTACTGGTCATATGAACGCAAATTTAGAAAAATATTTGGATCGACAATCACGTAGACGTTTAAAAGCGATTAAGTGGCAGCAAAAACGCAGAGAGAAACGACAACGAATAAAAGTGTTGAAGGCTGAAGCTTCCAAGTTTAACAGTTTAGGTAGTGATGGGTTTACTATGCATTATTTGAATGAAAGCAACATCTCTCCAACAAACAAAACGGATGACGCTAGTATCGTTACAATTTCAGATAGTGAAAGTGATAATGAGTGTGTAGAAATTCCTCAAAAGAAAGAGATTATTATTTTAAGTGACAATTCAGAAGCTGAAGAAGATAAGAAAGATAAAATTGAGATAAATAAATCTAAAGAAGATATAACTAAAATAAAAGGCGAAACCATGGAACAAAATCGTACCCAACAACCAGAAAATGCTCCTAAGAACGATGATGATGATGATGTATTAATAATCGACGACATTCCTAAAGACTTAGAAGTCATCGACATCGACTGCGATGTTAAATCGGTAACAAATACAGATGATAACAAAATAAGCAGCAGTATTAAGTCGTTCGAAACAAACTCTACGAATTCCAACTTGCAAAAAACAATAAGAAAAGGTATGATTAACCTGAGAGACAGAAATGAATTATTGCGTACCCCAGATTCCGCATCCACCTCGAACGATTTCCTAGATAACGGTGTGGAATTGCATCAGAGACGATTCAATTTCAGCCTCCATGGAAATGATTTCAGTCACCCGGATGTTTTTGTTAAACCAAAATCAAACTCTGAAATGTATGAGAGCGAAAGCAGCTGCAGCGCAAGTGAAACTAACGCTCCTGTAAAGAATAACGTTTTTAACGTAGTCGATTTTGAAACACCGCAAAAGGATTTGTTTAACCAAGGAGACTTTGAAGTATTCAGCGATTATATTACACCTACCCGTGATAGTGCAGAAGCATCAGGTGAATTCAAACAAGTTACAACAAGAGCTAGCAGTACTCCCGCTAAGAGACTGAAGGGTGAATTTTCAGACACTAGTTCGGAGAGTGATTACGACACTAATAAACCGTCTTCATCATCAGCGAAGAAAAAGAAACTTCCAGATTTAACATCGGTGAACTCACAAAGTCCTAACAAGGTTGAAACTGAAAATTCTACAACTAAACGCAAAAAATATAACAACAGCGAAGATTCTACTGCAATACGAAAGAAAAAATCAAAAAATGACAAGTCATTAACGGAATCCTCGTCAAGTATTAGTGTAATTAACATTAATGACACTACTTTAAAAGATGAAAGCCCTGAAGTGTCTCAAACGCTACCAAAAGGCGAATTAGACGAATCAAGTGGTGAATGCGAGGTCTCCAAAATATATTTTGTTCTCAGTGATGATGAAACAGGCGATGGGAAAGAAGTTAAGACTGATATCCAGCTAGTTAATTGCAAGAGTAAAGATAGGGCTCCGCCAAAGGTGCGCGAACCCGATAAATCGTGTAATTTCTCTAATTACTGGACGACTGATATGAATAAGTTCCACAATAGCAGTTGGGGCCTGGAGAATTTCAGCGCTGAAGAGATAAAGAAAACGATGTCAGGTAAATGACGTGTTTTTATATTGTTGCCGTATCGTTTCAGATACGTGGCAACATTGTATTTGTCATGTGACATTTAACTAACTGTCAAATGAATGAAAAATCGTACCAACTATACAAACTATCTAATAATGAAACTGTGCAGATGCCTGAATTTATAGCATCTAGTTATTTTATTACGATAAAAGGTCGATATTTAAATAAACAAAACTATTTTCAAATAATCTTATAGAGACACAGAACAAAAAATCTAATCCAACAATTAGTAATGACAGATAAAATTGACAAGTATCATTACTATCAACTGTAATATCAAGTATTCGTAGTGTTGCCAACTGCCGAAATATTGAATATTGCATTGATGCCAACTATTTATACCAAAAATTACTAGACTGAGTTAGGCAAACGTCCAGATTTATTTGGTTATACGAGGGTAAGTCAAAAATTACTTACACTTTTAGTTCTACAACTGTATTAAACAAAGATAGGTGTACAACAGATACATTATTTTTCGATATAGTCTCCACCTTTAGCGATGCACTTGGTCCAGCGAGCCACAAGCTTTCGTATGCCTTCCTCGTAGAAGGTTTTCGGTTGGTCGTGAAGTCACTTTTGCACCGCATCCCGAACGTCTGTGTCTGAGGCAAATCGACGACCTCTCAAAGCTTCCTTGAGCGATCCAAGGAGATGAAAGTCTGAGGGAGCGAGATCAGGGCTGTAGGGAGGGTGTTCCAGGGTCTCAAAGCCTAACCTGTTGATAGTTTCTATGGTGTTATGGGCCGTGTGTGGACGGGCGTTGTCTTGCAACAACAAAACTTTCTTTGAGAGTAGACCACGGCGTTCGTTTCGAATTGCTGGTTTCAGCTTATTCGTCGACAAATCACTGTGTCTCGCACTAGTTATGGTAGTCCCCCTGTCCAAGTAGTCGTCCAGTATAGGGCCTTTTTCGTCCCAAAACACGGTTAGCATCACCTTCCCAGCCGATGGTAATGTCTTGAATTTTTTCGTGCTAGGTGATCCTGGGTGTTTGAAACATTTCGATCCACAAGAAAACGCTATAAAGCACTGTCCCCGTATAGTGACAAAAATTGTCTCCGGTGGATTTCAGCACCTTTCACACCCTCTGAGCACAAAAATCGAATCACTGCTCGTTGTTCCTGTTTGGTGCAAACTAATAGCGGAGCTGACATGCTTATGCTATTGTAGCTGGCAGACAGATGACGCGATCGTGATTAAATTCCGCACACATGACCACGGAGGCGCTAACTTAACGCATGCGCAAGCGGCCGCCACTACGATAACCTTCAAAGCTTGTTATGGCGAAAGTGTAGATAATATTTGACTTACCCTCGTACATTACTTACTTATCCCAGACCCCATTACCATAAGTGTAATGGTGTTGAGTAGAGTTTTACATGTATCCACTTACGCTGCTCCCTGTATATTGTAATTTTTTTTGCACTATTCCAGTCACTGTTTTTACTGTTCAATGCACTTACAATTACATCATTCCACTCTTTCCTTGGCCTTCCTCTACCATTTTTCTTGACTTTAACTTGCCTAACTGCTTTTGCCATTCTGTTTTCGGACATTCTCACTATGTGACCCCACCACTTCAGTTGCCTGTTCGTTATCTTCTCCTCTATTGATTCAACGCCAAGTTTCTTCCTTATAATCTCGTTTCGCACCTCGTCCATTCTGTTTATCGCCAGGATTCTCCTTAAAAATCGCTTCTCGCACGCTCTCTCAGAGAGACAAAGTAGCATGCTACTTTGTCTCTCTGTTAATTTCCAATTCTCACTTCCATAAATTAGTGTTGGGACAAAAACGGTCTTATACACCTTTGTCTTTTCACCAACCTCTTTTTTATTTATAAAGGATTTTAGTAGGGCGTATTATATTTACCCCCACATTATACCCCCCCAACAAAAGAAGTTCAGCGGGCTTCAGTCTGGCGAACGAGCTGGCCATTAAATAAGACCGTTAGCAACGATCCATCTCATCTCGAATCTGCAGAAACTCCCGTTTTTCACCCAGCGAAACCGTTCCTCGGCCGAAACAGAAATCGGTATTTTGCATAATCCAATAAGGCCAAGTTTCATTAAATTCTGGAAATGCGGGTTCCTGATACCTTTTAAAAGTCGTCTTTCCGTGTTGTATACAATAGACAATACGCTGGTTCATTACATAAAATACTCGACTTCACTTCCAGATGACCAAAAACTATGGAAGATTGTAGAGGAAGACCGTCAATTCAACAGGCTAAGCACGCATCGTGGTCCCAGATGTTACGTTTGCCGCGATTACGGGCATATTGCTTTCAATTGTCCGAACGGTAGGCGACCTATCATATGCACGCTATGTGGACAGAATGGCCATCTCGAACCACGCTGTCCGAATGGGCTTTGTACGTTGGTAAGATCTTGCGTTTCCATCAATCGGCGATGCTTAAATTCGGTGATTTTTAGTGCGGTTGTCGCGGGGGCTACGGTACCTATTGCAGTAACTGCGCTAATTGGTTTACGATCCGTTGCAGGATATGCCGTATGGTCGGCCATATTGACATCAAGTGCCCGGATTTGTGGCGGCGATATCATCTAACTGTAAGCATTACGTTTTGTTCTGTTATATTACTTAGAAAAGAACCGAATGACGTCACACCAATCGCTAAAGCACGTCATTGAAGATAGACGCTGCTCTAGACGAATAAATTCACTTTACTTTGGCTTTTTTTACTTGGATTTGTAAATAACTAACCCAAAATTATCGATAAAGAATCTCGCTCTGGACGAATAAACTCGCATAGGCTAGAAAAATATCACCATACTCTGAGTCGCAACGGAAAAAACCTGCGCAGTGAGAAGGTTAAGGATTTTCAAAAGGCTTTTTCTCTTAAAGCAGTGAAATTTCAAAAAACACTTCACACTTTATTCCTAAATACATCGAATTTTTATTAAAAAGGAAATTCATGCAATTTCCCCCTCCGCCAAGCAAATATCTTTAAAGCGAAAGCGATAATATTGATAAAACGTTGCAAATAATGACTAGAGCGAGGTAATCGTCTCTGCGGTACATAGGTGTCTCCGCGGAGTAGCGGGCTGTGCGCAAAACTCGATTCTCGCGTTGTCAGCGTCCGCTTGTTTATTTTTCGTCCAGTTTAGGAAACGAGAACCTGCATTTGTTTTGTGTTACGTGTTATTCGTTATAAATATATATTTATTAATTTAAAATGTGTAACGTAAACAAGGCTAAAAAACGATCCTTTGCTGACATGAGATACATTTCACCCCCTTAAATGCGTTCTTATCCCCCTGCGAGGTTCACATACTCCGCAAACTTCATTCAAATCGAAAAATCGGGATTGGGAATATTTTCTCTGCTAGCAGCTTTAATGTTATTATACTTTCGTTTACAGACCGAACCAGGTCCCATAGTCAGACCGCTAAAAGTGATCCAGAAAAATCCGAAAGACAGGTGGTGTTCGGGCTGCGCAAGGTCCGGCCATTACGAATATAAATGTCGATTGTACTCGAGAAGTCACCATTCAGTAGATCCGAACGTGCACGAGTACCGCGACCTCTATAACTTCCCCAAAGATCAGCCGTTCTTGATCAGATGCGATTCATCACATCCGGCTACGCCCGATAAGACTGCGGAGAAAATGGACAAAAGTAGATCCATCGTAGAGGTCGCTGGTGAACCGGTAGCGTCGACCAGTAAGAATATAGCTGAGAACACGGAAACACGACGAAGAATTGATAATAGCGATGTAGATGTCGTGGTAATTTTTAATGAAAGTTCAATTAACAACGATTTAAATCGCCCCGGTACCTCATCCGAGACGCCAAAGCCGAAGGAAGAACGTCAAATGCGCATACCGTTAGATACTTACGTATTTCCTCCCGTCGAGATGATCCCGCCGTATTTTCGAGGTCATATGGGTTACGGGACCGAAAATACCACTCCAAATCGATCTTCGGATGATAGTCAGAGATTTCTCAGAAACCCACTGGCGACACCTACCTTTAAACCGCCGCAAAATAGGACATCTACGCCAAAATCTACTGGCGGTAAACAAAAGAAAGTTTCCTGGTATTTAAACGCAAGACAATACGGTTTCGCGCAATCTCAAAGAGGTATGCATTTCATCAACCAGCTACACTCCCAGTTGGACGTCGAAATTCAAATAACCAAGAGCGAAGGCAATGCGCCCTACACGGAGGGTACGATAGAAATATACGGCTCCGCGCATGACGTGGAGGAGAGCTGTCAGGAGCTATCGCGTTTCTTGAAATTACCGCCGAGGATAAGCATGATACCTAGATTCTCCAGGGCCGCCTCGTCCTTTCTCCTGGCGCAAATTCAAAAGGCGGAGAGGATGAAGGGCAATAGCAGAACGCTCTACAAGAACCTGAAGGAACTGCAGATGAGATTGAGAACTGCTGGAGATAAGGTCGCTGTGAAAAATGACATCAGGTTAGTGTTGCATAGCAGCTAGATACTTTTTATATTTCTAGATACGTATCTAGATATTTTGAAGAAAAATGTAGTCAATTTTTTTTTTAATGCGACAAATTTAAGAATTTTTTTGGTGCAAATTAACACCCAAAGTTGCTCAAAATAACAAACCTACTGATTAAACTCAAAAAATTAAAAATTTCTCAACACTGCAGGCTACTAAAACAGTAGTATTCTGTTTTCCAGAACCACCAACAATTTTAGTTTTTGAAAGATCGCTACAAAAGCTATTTTTGTCTAGGTTCCGTATTTGAGACGGCTTGGTTACCAATTCCAGTCCTTTTATCGTCTTTTCTAACAAATCGAAATAATCATAAACCACAAACAGATCGATATTTTTTTCCTAACGAATTCCACACTCTGAGGAATTTTGATTGAAAGATTACATCAACGTTTAAAATTTTAAAACCAATCTTCATCAGGAATTCTGTTTCTAAAATGAGTTTCAGTAATAGCAAATACTGCCTCGCCTTATCTAGATTCACTTTACGTACACTGACGGCCATAATAGTTTGCCCACCCAAACAAATACGCTTAAATGAAGGAAGTGTTAACCGAAAAAGAAATTGTAGTTTTGCATCTAATGAAATACTCTTAAAACAATGAAATTTATAGTCTTTATTCAATTATAAAATTTATTTGACACAAAAAAAAAATGAAATGTTCGGCATTCTTTCTATCAATTTCGTCAGAGTAGCGGGTTCTATTTTAAGCCAGACTTCTTGTAGTTGTTTCCACAACGATTGCTTGGAAGTTGGAGGATTTATTTTCCCCTGCCTAGCGAGTTCCTCCCACAAATGCTCTATGGGATCAGCATCTGAGCTTTGAGGAGGCCATTTTATTATTTTGATATTGAACAAACGTACTTCTCTTGGAATCGAAGAGTTCAAATTTGAACTCATCGATCTACAATCAACATTTTTCCACTCATCAACTGCAGCTGTTTTATTTTATTACGCAACGCTATTCGACCAAACAAACCACCCTTTCTTAACCTCCTTTTCACAGTGATTAAACTAATTCGTTTTTCACGCTCAGTATTTATTTCAGCCGTTATTTCAGGTGCAGTTTTTCATTTATTCTATTTACTCTTCCACGATCTTCCGCTGGTGTTGTCACTTTACGTCGTCCTACGTTTTCATCATTGTGCGGATTTCTAAAGGCAACTCTCTTGTTTTCAGCATTTTAATACTAATTTTTTAGATAATTTTATTAAGGTTATTCACTGTTTAAAAGAATAATAACCAGTAAATCTAAATTCGTAACTCTAGTTCGGGTAAATAGGGAATTATCTTTACCTGGACTACATTAAACATTTTATAGTGAAGGTATTACATTTCGGGCCTTTTTATGACCTCACCTGGACCTCCAATTATCGCATGAAGGAGATTCAATCGTTAACTAAGTATTAGAGAAGTCTTTTGGGGAATTATTTAATGTGATATCTTTCTATTACTTGTAGGTAAATAATTATACCCCCTAAATAACAATAAATAAATAGTTTTCTAAAATTCATGCAAAAATGTAGGTGGGCAAATAATTATGGCCGGTAGTGTACAACATGTTAATTAAACATGCGGCAAAAATTCAAGGGGTTATTCCATGAACTATTCTAAGAATATCTTGTCCTTTGATGATTTTTGAAAAGCACCTTTGTTTCGAACAACAGGACGAGAACAATTTTTGACAAAACCAACATTTTATTACCAAAAATTACATTTAAAGTTTCTTAATCTACGAGAACTGTTGAAAATGACTACCTCCAAGAATGCAATCTTCTCCTCATTGGCTGCCGAACACTTTCAAAAACACCAGGATCGTTTCTTATTGAGTTACACCCAGCAATTATCCGATGTCTTAAATCTTCCACATTTTCCACTGGAGTAGAATAAACTAATGACTTTAGATGGCCCCATAGGAAATAATCCAGGAGGTTTAAGTCCGGGGATCGAGCAGGCCATGAAGTCCACCTATCCAACGATCTCCGGATGTTGCTATTAAAAACTCACGAGCAACCGCACTAAAATGCGTTGGTGCACCATCGTGCCTAAACCACATTGCATTTCTTGTTGCCAATGGTACATCCTCCAGAAACCGAGGTAGCGTTTGTTCCAAAAAGTTTCGATACACCTCGCCGGTAAGTCTTCCTGGTAAAAATACCGGTCCAATTAGCCAGTCACCCACAATTGCTAGCCAAACGTTCAACGAGAACTGATGTTGGAAACGATCTTCAAGTACCTCATGTGGATTTTCTTCAGCCCACACATGGTTATTGTGAACATTCCTTATTGCATTTCTTGAGAAATTCGCTTCATCGGTAAAGAGAATTCAGTGTCCGTAGTTGAGGGATTTGAACCAATGTGTGCAAAAGCCACTGACAGAATGCAATCCGTGGAGGGAAATCAGCAGCAAGAAGTGCCTGAACGTGTTGTATGTGGTATGGATACAACAAATATTCCCTAAGAATTTTCCAAACAGTCCCATTACTTACATTCAAAGTATTTGCAATTTTTCGAGTAGAAGTACCTGGATCTTCCTCTATCATGTCCAGCACGTTCTCTTCTAATTCTACCGTTCTTACTGTCATTGGCCTTCCTAGTCCTCCACTTCGTTTCAATGTGCCTATTTCATGAAGACGTTAATGAATACCTTGGAAGGTTTTTCTATCAGGAACATTAAGGTCGGGAAATCGTTCAATATACAACCGTCTAGCTTCTAATGAATTGCCATCAGCAAGTCCATAAATGAAATGCATGTCGGTCATCTTGGCGTTCGTATAGCGATTCATGACAGAGGACTTCGCTAACAAAAGTTTAAGTATTAAAAGACAGAAAATACACGTCAATCAGTCTCAACAAGTTTGCCACATACAAAATGATCAAGCACGAAACGTATTCAAATGAAATCCACGTTTTAACTGATTTACTTTTCTACGTCTGCACTTGCCTATTGTTAGTGGGTAAAACAGCCGTTCTTTGTAATCGGAATGTTGTTAAAGGATAACAACGCGTTTTTATATTTTTTTTATACTCGGTAAGTCCAGTGTTGTACGCCATATCAAAGTTGGTTTTGTCGAAAATTTTTCTCGCCCTGTATCTCCGAAACAAAGGGGCTTTTCAAAAATCATAAAAGTACAAAATATTCTTAGAATAGTTCATGGAATAGCCCCTTGAATTTTTGCCGTATGTTTAATAAACATCCTGTATATGAATACGCATCTAGATATTTTAAACAAAACTTCGTCGCACATTGCATGAAGGGACGTCTATTTGAATACTTTTCATGTATCTGAATACGCATCTAGATATTTTAGAAAAAGCGTATCGTGTACTATATCTTGATATTTTTTTTGTATCTGGATATTTTGAAGAAAAGTGTATGGTAAACTTTACACGACTATTTTTTATAAATCTAAATGTTTTGGAAAAAAGTGTATTGTGCATTGCATCTAGATACATGCACTCGCTTAAAAATATCTAGATATTATATCTAAACATCCTTCATGCATCTGTTTTTTTTTTGAGAAGTGTATCGTATACTGCATCCATATGTAAATACTTTTTATGCATCACAATTCACATCTGGATGTCAATTTATCACACATATAGATACTTTGGAGAGAAGTGTATCGTACGCTGTTTCTAGATATATCTTTAAAGTATTTATGTTATCAGTATCTAGATACTCACTCAAAGCAACTTATCTTATACAACATTGCATCAGGTTCACGAAGATACGACTAAACATGATGCTCTTCGGTAAGCTAGGATTAGGCGATGGAAAAGGCCATATGGAGAAGTTGCGCGTTTTCCAGAGGACGTTCGCCGAAAGCGACGACTTCAAGATACCCTTCTGTACCCTCTACGACGTAATGGAGTCGTATTCGTTCATCTTCCTCGACACCATAGCGCATCAGTACGAGCGATACTGCGCCATCGAGAATCCAACAATAAAAGAGATGCGTTCGGTCGCGAATTATTACAGGATAGTCGTCAAGAAATGTCGCGATTCGAACATGTCGGATAAGCTGGAAGAACTGGAACGATTTAAGGCTAGTTTGTACAACCAGTTTACCACCAAAGCGTACAAGGGGTACATGACGTACTGCCATCGGTTGTTGCATTCCATCAAGAACCAAAACTCGTAGGAGGTTCGGTTTGCGGATATCGAAAAGTGATAAGACAGCCTTCTTTGAAAAATTTGCATATGTACACATATACTTTGAGTGTTTATAAAAGTGAATCTATTCCCTGAAAATAAAAGTCTCCTCTGTTCGTTGTTATTACCGATTGTTTTATTAATTTATTAATAGACTGGGCAAACAGCGGTAACAGTCAGTGTAGTAGATATGTGGTGCGGAGTCGGCGATTATTTATTTCACGCGTTCATAGCGTCAGTACTAAATCGATGCTGTATGCGAGTAGTTCTGTGTATATGTAGACTGTCGTAACTTATTTCGTAATTGTACGCTTATGTTTGCTTTAAAAATGTCGCAGTTAGGTACGTCGCGAAAACGACCAGTGGTAGACACAGTTAAAAACTTTATAGTGGACATGCCGGGCATAATTTTTGATGGCGCTAAAATTCAATGTATAGCATACGAGACCAAGAAAAATTTACATTTGATTTGTGTTACTCTTATTTTATGTAATCTATCGTTTCGTTTACTAGACAAAGAAGCATTTGTCTCCTTCTGGAATAAATATGCGGACTGTAAATTACCTAGTCGGACATCGATACGAAATGTAGTGCCATTTGCTCGTGAACATATAGAAAAGAGAATGAAAACGGAATTGAAAGATAAAAAACTGTTGTTGTGTGTGGACGAAACAACAGATCGTCAAAAACATTCTGTGGTTAATGTAATGGTACATACAATGGAACCACATCGACCATTGAACAAATTTGAAGTTTCAACTAAGCAACTTTTAATGTTTATGTGTGATGGTGCCGCAAACATGCGTTCTTTGGGCCGATCTCCTACAGAACTCAGTGGTCACTTCTTACATGTAACGTGTAAAATCCATATTCTAAATCTTGCGGCACCAACGATTCCTACATCTTTTGCACTAGTAAATGCATTGATTGCTAGTACAAAGGCAGTGTTTCTAAAGTCCCCGAAATGTACCCGACTATTTCACAAACTACGTCCTGATTTACCTGAACCACCACAGCCGATTGTTACACGTTGGGGAACATGGTTGCAGGCTGCGTTTTACTACAACAAATATTTTGATCAAGTAAAGAAGGTAGTTTTAAAATTCAATCCGACAGAAGCTGCAGCAATCAAGAAGAGCCAGGAAATATTTCAAGATAGTCAGGTTAAAAGAGATTTACGAACTATTCACAACAATTACTTCGGACTAGCGGAGGGAATAGAAAAATTACAAAATGTTTCGATGTCGCTAGTGAATTCTGTTCAAATTGTGAATGATGTTCACACATAGTTATGCGCTGTAGAAGGCGAAACAAATGGTGTGTAATACGAAAATTTGAAAGTGTTTTAGAGAAAGACTCCGATTTTCTTATATTAAGACAAATTTGTAAAGGTGCGTGTGAAGATGCATTAAGTTGTTTCAAAGATTATTTTAAATATGCAAATATAACATCGCTAGATGTCGAACGGTCGTTTTCGGCATTAAAAAACATTTATTCCGCACGTCGTACTCACTTGACTGAAACAGCTGTGGAAACATATCTAATGATTCAAATATTTAACAGATATTACCCAGTTTGTGATTTCACGGAAGACTTTTAAAACGGTAAGTGTTTCAGCACGTTTTATAATGTATTTCTTACCTTCTATTTTATGTGCAAACTTTTATGCGCTCGCCACGCCTCTGGCTGTTACCGCATATTTGTCCAGGTTATTTATTAATAGATGGCGTTCTCCGTATAAGACTCGTAGGAAACTTAAAAAGAACGCCAACTTAATGATAAGAAATGTATATGCATTACAGCGCCATCAAACAAATGCACATAAGAACTAAAAGTAGCGCGTAATCCAAATCTTCCATTTAAACTGATTATAAGATGTATGTACGCCATTAAATTATTCCTAATCGATTAATAGCGTTGTTCTAATTACATATCTCACAACACACTGTGGAAATGAAAATGGCTCAACGCTTATAATCGAACTAGGAATAATTTAGTAGTCGGTTTAAAGAAATCGGTTGGATTTATATGCCAGAAGTAATAAAAATACAAAATATAAATATTTTAAAAATAAAGTAGATCATCTTACTGAGGATTTTTCATTAGAATAAAAATGGCGCAATAAAAAAAGTAAAGTAAAAGTATAAAAGAAAAAGGAATAAATACCAGTATGCTGTACAAATAGGCAAGGATAAACTGTTGTTAAAAGTATATGTACATAGGAAATTATAGATTATTTACTATCTTATGTTTTTATGATACTTATAATGATGAAGTGCTTTTTGTTGCATCATATCAGGATTGGTAATAGTAATCTGTTTACCTAGTAATATATTATTTAATTAATGCAGCGAAACAAAAGTCTTATAAAAGAATGTAAGATAGCTGCTGGTAAAGAAGAAAGATGTGGACAATGCATGAATGAAAAGGGAATTAGAGATATGAATGTTTGAATACAGGACAAAATATTTGACGAAGCATACTTGGAAGTAAAAAGTATGAAACGTCATAAACTTTTACAAACGTTTTAATAAAATTCATATTACAATATGTTCATGCTTCAACATTTTCATCATATTCCTTACGTTTGATCAAATTGTGTATAGCAGAATAAGTATGATCATTGACTAATATATTTTGAGTAAAAATACTTTAGTCTTTAAAGTCCAAAAGAATAGGCTTCGCAACCCATCCGCTTATATATCTCAGTGCAACAGATTCTAACGGTGAAAGAAGAGGTAGTTCTGGTAAAGTCGCTTCTTCAAGTGTGGATGTTTCAGTTTATGTTACGAAGTTCTTGTAAAGTATAAAAGCTATGTATTACATTTAAGTATGTTGTAAGTATTACACTACCTATTTCACTTATACGAGGGATGATCGTAAAATAAGGTTCCCATATTTTTTAAAAATAGACAGCATTCTTTATTTCCTTAACATTACACATCGTTTTAAAGGTAAAAACTTAAGCTATTTTTCGACGTAATCGCCATTTCTATCCAAGCATTTTTGCAGACGCTGCTCCAACTTCTGTATCCCCATGTCGTAAAATTCTGCCGCCAGTCCTTTCAAGAATCGAATAACCTCTTCTTTGACTTCATCGTCGGTCCCGAAGCGTACGCCACCCAAGTGTCCCTTTAATTTTGGAAACAAGTGGTAATCGCTTGGAGCTAGGTCCGGATTGGGGGGGGGGGGGGCATGACAGTCCAACCAAATTTTGTCAGCAGTTCCTGGGTTTGACGAGAGACGTGGGGCCAAGCGTTGTCATGAAGAAATGTCACACCTGCAGTCAGTCTTCTTCTCTGGCAGTTCTGGATCGCCCGTCTGAGTTTGGTCAGTGTATCGCAATACCTGTTTGAGTTTATTGTCGTCCCAGGAGGCAAAAAGTCGACCAGCAATAGCCCTTTCCTGTCTCAAAAGACGGTTGCCATGGCTTTGCCAGCAGACTGCGTTTGTTTAAATTTCTTTGGCTTCGGCGAAGTTGAGTGGCGCCATTCGCATGATTGTCGCTTGTTTTCGGGAGTGAAATGAAACACCCACGTTTCGTCGCCCGTAACAATGGAATCCAAAAGTTCCTCCTCATTGTCTTGACATTGCTGAAGAAACGCCTGGGCACACTTGCAGCGTTTCTGCTTATGGTCTTCCGTGAGCATTCGCGGTACCCACCGCGCGCACACCTTGTGGTAGCCCAGTTTTTCCGTCAAAATCTTTTCAATTGTGGTGTTGGAAATCTCAGGAATCCGAAGAGCGAGTCGAATGGTGACCCTCCGATCTTCAAGCAATATGCTCTCGACCTTTTCAACGATTTCCTCTGAAACTGATGGTCTTCCGCTCCGCTCTTCATCGTGAATTTCCGTCCGACCTCCAGTGAATTCCCTACACCATTTGCGGACGTGTTGAACAGGTATACACTTTTCTCCATAAACTTTGGTTAATTAACGATGAATGTCTGTAGGTGAAACCCCTTTCGCGTTTAAAAAAACGTATCACAGCGCGAATTCGCATCTGGCGGTAGCGGCGATCGGGAGCTCCATCTGGGACAGCTGCTTAGCCAACACTGAGCGGCATAGCGAGACGGGAGTGGTACGTATATAGAGTGGGAGAGCTGCTGCACACGCCAATGTTGTCGGATTTCGCATAACACGTGTTATTGCTGCTGTAGGGCTTTGGGAACCTTATTTTACGATCATCCCTCGTATTTTCTGCAGTTGTGTTTGAAATATTACAAGACTGAGGCGATATCCTTTTTTTATGTGTTTTTGCCTATGGTGGTATATGATTTGGATCATATTTCTTCCTTCAGCGGAGATGAGATGCTTTCTTTTAGCGGATCACCCATTAACCACTCAGTCGGTGCTACACAAAATTTAATAGTCATCCTAAGTACATTTTGATAGCAAGTAACAAAACAATATAATCAACATGCTAAGTATCTGATGCATTTGGTAAATTTTGTGTGGGCACAGTACCTGAAACAAGTTTGACATATATCTCGTTGTTAAACATATAAAGAACAAACTCCTCAGTTACACACATCTTAAGGTAAAATAGTTAATAGTACAGTATTTCCACTTGCTACAACCCAATCTCTACACCGTCCTAATTCATTTGTAAAACGAAGTATCTCCCAATACAGCATAATTTCGTCTTGAATGGAACATATCTGTAAATATTACTTGACTACCATAAAACAACACAAATAAAACTGTTATGTGTTGCTTACCTTTAACAATATCTTATTTTCTCTTAGATCTATAGATACACAACAAAAAACTTTATAATCTTTGAAATATTTAAATAAAATTGTAAACATAACCAAACAAACAATCTGCAAAAAACATATAAACAGTTAATGCAGTTTCCTACTTGTACCACTACCGTAATTTTGATAATCAGCGCCATCGAACAAATGCACAGTTGTCAAAATCCATGTGACTCGCGACAACCAATCAAAATTGAGCCAGATTGGGTATAGGCTTTTCCTATTTGTGTTGCGTACCGCTTATAAGACTAATGAAAGTTAGTTTTGTTAGTAACCGTTTTTGGCGTTGGAATAAGAAAAGCAATAATCTCATCTCATACTAGTTGCACAGATTAGATATGAAACACTGTTGGCGCCTTTGATCTCATCTAACCAAATTTCGCAACCTTGTACTAACGGCGCCATTTTGTATATGGGGCTATTAAACTTATGTTTGTTTCAATTTAGGCCTTTAGAGTAGTAGTATTGAATATTAAAAACTGTTAATATACTACTCTAAAGTATAGTGTCTTTATTTCTATTTTAATAACAAGATAATTACAGCCCTAGGGTTTTATATTCCCTTTCTTTTTGTGGTTTCACACATTTTTTTCAATTATTTAATATCTTCTCTTCATAATTGCTCATACACACACATATAATACAACTGCTATTGATCAAGATGTAATAAATTTCCTTTCCCATGATTTGGTATCCATCTATTGCACCTAAGACAAATAATGCATTTGTTTTCTTTAAAATAGTAATACTTTTCATGAATATTATAACATCAAAGAAATATTTTTCATATTCTTACCTTACGAAATCTTATTTGCTTTGCATTTATTGGACAACCGAGCACAGCACATGATTTCCCCTCACGAAGTGCCATTATTAAATATTGAACCAATTGCTCTTTGCAGTCTGTGTTGTCTTGAATTATTAATAAAACACGTGGTTGCATATAACTATTTATTGCACTTTAGTATGACTTACATGACTAACATGTTTCTATTGGAACCGTCTTGTTCTTACTTGCTAACTTACGTTAACGGTCTCGATACATTGGACCATTATCATGGCGGGAATATTTGAATTATTGTTATACAAATATATTGTCTAACACATCTCTCCCTTTTATTAACAAACCAACATTTTACTTACAAATTTAATTTTTTGACTGGCTAACTGTTCTACCTGCTTTTGTCACATAGTTATCTACATTAGTATGATCTTGATTATAGCTTTCCATTTCCTCTTTTTTTCCATTCTCTTCCTCTGTCCTCTTCTCGTCTTTTCTGTTCATTTCTGCCTTATTTTCATATTCTCCCCAATAAATATATGGAAAATTAAAGCAAACGTCTTTATGAATCTAAATAGGACTATGAATTTAGGATTATAGTTACACAAACTATAAACATTACTTTGAAATGGTACTAAAAGCGCAATAAAGTTTTTAAAATAAATCAGTACGCTAAGGAAACACCCAAAAAAAATATATAACAAAATAATACGCCATTCAAACGAATACAAAAATATAAATAATCTGTTTGATAACACCATTTACAAAATGGCGATTTCGGGAGTTTCGCATTTTTACGTTATTTAATTTACAATTTTTAACCTTACCATTCTAGTACAGTCATTATTTTTGGCTATTCTTTTAGTACATTAAGCAATAGTTCAATAATTAAAGTTTGAATTTTTTTTAATTTCCCAGATGATTTAAGTTGGTAGTGTCGTATTACGTTAAGAAATTGGCCGGGACTACCAACTTAAATCATCCGCGAAATTTAAAAAGTGCCAACTCCAATAACAATAAAATTTGAATCACTTTAATAGATTTTTAAATATATCTTCAGTATTATTTCCGTAACTTCAAATTGTATCTTAATGTTTAACGAATACTCTGTAAAAAAACAATACTTTCTATTTCACGTTTAAAATAGTAAAGATCATAGAAACAATACAGTTTATTTCTCCACAATAAACAAAACTATATTCAATAAATAGACTTCTATTTCCAAAAACACAATCCGTAACTACATAATACACATTACCATAATAAGCTATCAATATCATAATTACTATAACAATAAAATTCATTTGCTAAATTATTCTTATGAGATGGCCTGAATTTAGCTTCATTCAAAGATAATAATCGCTCAACTAATGATGACATTATGGCACCTGAAAGAAAAACCAAATAAACAATCTCGAAACAACACACAATCTACATACCTGTACATAAAATAATTTTATTTTTACTAACGTATTTGATAGTTTCCGCAGTTTTAGTTAGACATTCTTCCGACAAGAACGGTGGATCTGCTATCACTAATTCATAATAAGCGTTATATTTTAGAGGAATATTTAATGGGTTGGTGTAGTCATATTTTATAAAATCGGTTCCGAAAGCTGAAAATCTCATATCGTACTCGTATAAATGCACTAAAACGATATCAAGTCGATTTCTAATTTTATACACAACAATGCAATTATTCACCTTCACAATTTGGGTCTAATTTATTTCTCATCGATTTGTAAAGTGTTGGACATGATATTAAAGCTATTTTATCACCTGGAGACAACGATTTCTTTGTAATCGTTACAAGATCGTTAACTGTCTTGTCGCTATACCAAAATTGACTTAATTGCTAAAAAATTAGAAAAAGTAATGCTTGCAAGCATTACTTTTTCTAATAGATTTAAATCCTTTTACCCAATTTTCCTCAAAATCGTTATTTAGATTATTTCTTAACCTATTACAGGTATTCTCACGTTGCTCTTGTTCTTTATAAAATTCTTCAAGAACGGCGAACGTTTCTGCAGATAATTGAGGTACGTCGTCATCATCTTCATTATTACGTTTTTTATTTGTATTAAATAAATCGTTTGTAAACATTTTTAATCGATTTTGAAAAAACCGGTGTTCAAAAATTTCTGGTCTTGAGTGTATATAATAAACGTGATGTTAGCTGCATAGAAGATTTATGGTAATTAATATAAATAAAATATTTGTTTAAATGTAATTAGATTTTCCTCTATTTTGTTCAATATATATTTATATACAAAAGTAATGTTTATTCTTTAACAGCTAATAAAATTTCTCTTATTACATTAGCAAATTAGAGCGTATTACCAATAGTAGAAATTAATTCCAAAAATTATTAAAAAATATCAATCAATTTAATACAAAAACTTAAATAAACCATTTTACTAAAATCTAATTAACTTCTTTGTAAAATATTTTCAAAATGGGTAAAAAGATTCACATAAAAAGAATAATATTCTTAGTTATTTTTGGTCTACTCTATTACCATAACTGTATCTGCTTCCTCCTTCCACTTTCACTGCATTTATGGCGTTGGTTTTTGTGAACGCCAATTATTGGTTTATAGCGTGTTAAATGTATTTTGCTTAAAATATTTTTTTCGAATAAAAGTAATATTTAAGTTGCAATAAAAATGATTTCGGTACGTTACACGCGAAATCTCTTCTTAAGAACAATGTGTGTTGTATATCTTTTTGCCTTTATATCATTTTACATTCAAATTCCGGGTGAGTATAGTAATCTCTTTTTATAGAAATTTAATAACACCACATAGATGTTTTCTCTTTTTTTAACGATGTATTTCGTTAAGGTTTATATGGCGATAATGGTATCTTACCTGCTAAGGCTGTGTTGGAAAATAGCAAGCACAAGAGCTTTTCTGCCAAAGTCCACTATCAACCTACTTTGCTGTGGCTTTCTCCATATTTGGGTCTGGATACCAATTATGCATTGGACTTTTTAGCTTTATTGGGTAGTTTCTTAGCATTTACAGGGTAACACTTCAAAAAATGTCGTATGCAAATTTTTTTTAATTTCTAAATTTTTCAGCTTCATCTCACAGAAATTCTGTGCAATTCCATTGTTTGCTGGGTTGTGGTCGCTGTATTTTTCATTGTATCAAGTTGGGCAAATTTTCGTAAATTCACAATGGTAAATTTCAATACGATCATAAGAATTGATTAACCTGTTAGCTGATTTTAGGGATAATTTACTTTTGGAAGCTGGATTTCTCGCCCTTTTAGTGGCCCCTTTGATACCAGGTAAACGACATGGCTCTAAAGGATCGCCAAGAGATTATATTAGCTTGTGGCTAGTGAGATGGCTTTTGTTTCGATTTTTGCTATCGAGCGGTTTGGTGAAGTTACTTAATGGTTGTCCGAAATTCTGGAATCTTACAGGTGAAGTTGTATTATTGATAATCCGAGAAAATTGTTTTTGTCGAATTAAACAAAACAGATAAATTTTTTTTAATAATTTTTTCGAGTATTTTCAAATAGATTTTGTAGAATTTTGAAAATACCTATTAATTGATTCCGATTAATAAATTATTATAGGTCCAAACCCAAAATTTATAGTAGTGCATCCAGAAATCGAAGGTCAGTGTAAAAAACGCTTGATAATCACTTCGATACAAACTTTCACTTTCATCGGTTTTAAAGTTTTAAGTTTGGCTTTTCTATCTGCCATTTTGTTTCACTTTAAGATTTCTACATTAAGCCTTCTTTTCTGTTTACGTTTCGCACTATTTTTGTGTTTCTTTAGAATGAATAGATTTTTTTCCACGTCCATTAACCTCCATGCAAAACACATTTGAACTGTGAAACAAATGGGTGTTACACCAAGCATAAGTTGAACAATTAGGTAACTTGAAGGTTGTAATCTTCAAAAAATAAAAAAAATAGAATATCCCCCTTCATTGCATTTAAATAGCCACTACATTGGATTTTCAATTTTTCATTATTTCTTCAAATGTTTGTTATACTTTATACTTCGTTTATCTTACTAATTAATATTGTGTTCCACCTGTCTTGTTCTTATTTTCCAGGTTTAGGTGCCCAATTAAGAAATTTTAACTAACAATGTCCGCAACTAACAACAATCGAATCATTTTCCCAACAAGATGACTTGTTGAATACCTTGGATTTTATCATCTCTCTTCTATCAACAAAGCCAGACCATTTAACGGCTTCTGTAAAGTCAGCTACACCTGGTTTAAATATTGTTTTTTCCTCAATTACATTGGTAGATTTACTACCAGCTCGGCAATTTGCTATTGCTTGCTTGCTGAGCAATGTTAGGTTCACCACCATCGACAAACGAGCAAGCTGCACCAAGATCCATCTTCCGCCGTTTATTCTAGGACATCTACAGATCAAAAAGGTTTGAAGATTCTGAATTAAAAGCAAATTGAGTCTGCACAGAACAGAAGAGACTAGAGCGACGCAATAAATGGCGGTGACATACGTACATGGATAAGAGATCTCTTATCTACGTACGTATGTCGTCGCCATTTCTTGCGCCATTGTAGTCTCTAGTGTTCTGTGCAGACTCAATTTGTCTTTTATTTAGAATCTTCGAACCTCTTTGATCTATAGATGTCCCAAAATAAACGGTGGAAAATGCATCTTAGTGCAGCCTGCTCGTCTGTTGTTAGTGGTGAATCTCACATTGCTCAGCAAAGAGCAATAGCAAATTACAGAGCTGGTAGTAGATCTACCAATGAAAATGAAGAAGAAACAATATTTAATGCGGGTGTAGTTGACTAGAGAAGCTTTGGCTTTGTTGATGGATCCTTGCTTTTCAAAGAAATATGATCATCCTTGCACCGAAACGTTTTGGCAAGTCCATGAACGTGAGCATATCGAAGTATATTCATGATATATACAGGGGATATCAAAACAATATCGTTCCATGTTAGTAGCGACAATATCTATTAACGAATAGTGTTTATAATTTCGTTTGAAATTTTAAAACATGCCGAAAAGGAAAGAGATTAGTGTTGAAACGCGTGCTGTGATAATAGCACAACATAACTTAGGCATAAACAATCGTCAAATTGCTAGAGAATTACATTTAAATCCATCTACTGTTGATTATAACATCAAAAAATACAGTGAAAGTGTTTTCTAAATAAAGTAAGAAGTGGTAGAACATGAGCGACAACATCAGCTCAAGATATTGCAATCGTGGTGTCCAGCAAGCGAAGTAGAAGGAAAACAGCTCCAGAAATCGTCGCAGAAATCAATACTGTACTTCCGAAGCCGATTAGATAAAAGTCACAGGGGGCCAGGTCGGGCGAGTACGGTGGATGGTCCAAGACGGTGATGCCGGATTTCGCAAAGAACGCCTTCGCAGACAAGGCGGAATGGGCTGACGCATTGTCTTGGTGGAGCATCCAGGTTTGCTCTTCCACCAATCGGGTCTTCGTATTTTCTCTCGTTCACGAAGGGTAGTTAGAACCCCAGTTTTTCCCAGTTTCACAAGAAACTCGTTGCTCGATCTGAACATTCTGCATTTTTCCGACGCGACGCCAGCGTAAGGACTTGAACGGATGATTGCTACAGCGAAACTGAGCGACGTACAACCGTGCCCATCTAGCTCAAGGTTAAGAAATTAACATAGAGCTTATACACTTTGAATAGAAGCACAAAAATAAATTGGCAACTTTTTTGATCATGTAGGGTTGGCATTGCTGATGTATTTATAATGAGTCTAGCGGTTTGATATCGCTAACCGTACCTGCGCCTCACTACTCGCTAAGTTATACGCCGTTTGTTTTACATGCAAATCTCATCTGCCACGCTTAACGTCTACATATCTCAAAAATATCGCGCGGAAAAGAAGGATGGTAAACCTTCCGGGAAAATGAAGATGGTAGGTACTTTTATATATCCGAATAAGATGGTAAATATGGGATACGATTCCCTTTGCACTGGCCCAGCCGGAGATGGCATTGGGGTTGATAAGCGCCAGCCTATTTAAGAAATATGAAGGAACCGCCTTGTATGTAGTTTAGCGACGTCAAAATAGGGAAATTCGTCGCAAAATATCGGATAATAAAAGTAAAATAACGGATTACTATTGCAAAAGCAGATAAACAAAATTTAGAAGCGCGACAGGATGGATTATGTTCGTGCACGAAAATGTTACAGTCTAAAAATACCCCATAATATACAGCTTTCAAATATAACCACGAACTGGTTCTCGAAAATTCTCAGCGTCGTTCAGGGGAAACTACGTGCTCACACGGTGTCTGGGGCTAGACAAGAGCTCCGAAAGGAGATAATAGGATTACAAAAATGGAGTACAGAATGACGATTACGAACAGAAAACTGCAACAGACACTTACAGTATAGTCGGTCAGGAACTACAAACGTCAAGCTATTTAGCCACGGGAGACCTATGCATTTCGAACGGAAAGCTGAAATGATTCTTACGTGATGGCGGTGTGACGTCGGCATCTAGCTTGGTACTATAAATTCCCCAGCGGGATACTTGATTAGGTAGGTAGCATTAGATCCCAGAAACGGTATTCCAACAAATTGGCGACAAAATAAGTGCTACAACGTACCTCCGAAGCTGCATACGTCCTTCCAAACACGCAGCTAAACGAAGACTTTCCCGAAAACTAATGCAATCACGTGATTGCAAGGGGTGGAAGTGGGGATAAGAAAAATTGTTTTGGTATTTAAGGATTTTTAAAGACTAAAAATGCTCAATAAAAGTTAAACCGAAATTTAGCGTATCACAATAGCAAAATGTAGTTCCTAAAATGTATCTTAAAATTTATTCAGAATTAATATTCTTTTGTATTATTACAGCTCTAAACTACTTCTTCGAAACAACAGTCCTGCCAACACCACTGTCATGGTACGCTCATCACATACCAACTTGGATCTTAAGATTAACTACGGTCTTCGCCCTAGCAAGCGAAATCGTTTTACCGTTTCTGTTCTTCGTCCCGTTGAGAAGCGTACGGATTACGGGCTTCGTTATTCAAGTGAGAAATATTGATTTATTTTCTGCGGTAAATTATATTATTATCGAACATGCATTGTAGTTATTCTTGCAAATAGCGGTGTACCTTACTGGTAACTTTAACTTCCTGAACCTGTTGATGACAACGATGCTAATAACGTTGCTGGACGATCAGTTCTTCTTCGGAAAATCGCGTAAGAACAACGACAGCGCCATCTTGGGTATTTTCAGCGCCCTAATCAACATCCTTCTTTACTCAGCCGTAATCTATGGGGTCGTGGTCTTTTATAATATTAAATTTACCGGTACACAGATAGAAGCTTCGGTTGGTAAGTACGTCGTTAAAATTTCTTGATCTTAATTCGACAGTGAACTTTTCCGATCTTCATAAATTTATCCTACTTTACCCTTTATTTAGGCTACACAAATTTTAAACATTCTTCTCAAAAGCTTTTCTAAGTACAGCAGACGCTCGATAACGTAAACACGGGATAATGAAAACATTGCGCTAATGTAAACACAAACTTCGTTCTATAGGATCAAACGGAACGCGCGATAACGTAAACAATGTGTACGCTCGATGACGTAGACAACTCTTGGCGACGGTGAAGCCCATTATGTCGGAGTGCGATTTATGTAGGGGATTCACCTCTGCGATAAAGTACGACAAACTCGGTCAGTCGTATGAGGATTTAGGATATGTTTATACGTACGTATTTCATTTTTGAACTTAAGCGAATACATTGCACGCGTTGATACATTTTTACGATTATGGCATCCACATCCTATAAAAGAAAGTGTTTAAAATTGAGTGAGAAAGTAAAAATCATAGACGAAGTTGCACTAGGTGCGCGAGTGACGGTTAGCAAAAAAATATGGAGTATCGAAAGCAACAATCTGTAAAATGAAGCGTATGAAAACACAAATTTTACAAAGAACGTGCAATACATTTGGGTGTCCGGGAAATAGAAAAACTTTAAAAAATGCGAAGGCGCCTAAAATGGAAAATTCCCTGTATAAGTGGTTTTCAAAACAACGGGAAAATCATGTCCCAATTAGTGGCGAAATACTTAAAGAGAGGGCTAGACTGTTAAATGAAAAACTGAAAGAAACTGAAAATTTCGTAGGTAGTGATGGCTGGCTACAACGATTCAAAACAAGATATGGAATTCGACTGCTGTCTATATCTGGTGAGAAATTATCAGCACAACCACAATTAGTACAACCATTCAAAGAAAAATTGATGAAAACAATTACAGAGCTAGATTTAAGAATGGAACAAATTTACAACGCAGATGAAAGTGATCTTTATTGGAAAATATTACCAGAGAAAGCCTATACCGCATCATTTGAAAAATCTGCTCCGGGCAGAAAGCCGGAGAAACAGCGAATAACGTTTCTAGCCTGCACTAATGCTAATGGTTCACACAAAATAAAGCCATTGGTAATTGGAAAAGCAAAAAATCCGCGCTCATTTAAAAATTTTAATATCCCTGTTGATTATGACTGTTCAAAAACCGCTTGGATGACTAGCAGTATATTCCTGAAATGGTTCCACAAGCGCTTTGTCCCTCAGGTATGACAATCAATTATCACAAATGCTCTATTCATAATTTGAAGATGTGTTTTCAATTTGTAAATAAAAAGTTTCCTAAAACAACAGAAGCTTCCAATAAAAGCGTTGTTACTATTGCATAATGCACCAAGTCATCCTCCGGAGCAACAACTGAGGAGCGGGGATGGGTCAATTTTTGTCATGTACATGCCGCCCAACGTAACATCATTAATTCAACCCATGGATCAGAATATAATAAGACTCACCAAACTATACTATCGAAAGTTTCTACTTTCGTCTGTCTTATCAAAGAATCCTGAAAACATATCTGAGGCTTTAAAAAAAGTAACATTACGAGAAGCTGTTTTAGAGAACTTAATCAGCAAACTATCCAAAAATGTTGGAACAATCCCTTTTGTACCAATGATGAAGAGGACGATGTTCCCTTAAGCGTAATTAGAGAAGGTTTGCGATCCAATGTTGATATTGTTATTAGTGCGTCATTGGATGTTGTTGATTTATTGAAAATAGTGAATCCCAACATTGTTTGTACTCCAACTGATATTAATTTTTGGAACGAAGATAAGCAGACGAATGATGCTAATAAGGAGGAAGATATGGACAGTGAGAACGATCCCATTGAAGTCAGAAGTGTAGTGACTGACGCGCAAGCTATACAAGTTTTTAACCAAGCTTTAGATTGGGCTGAAAGAAAAGAAGTATCATACACGGATATTTTAGTTCTTCGTAAATTACGGGCGCAGGCATTGGAAGACAATGCTAAGCGCAAATTTACGCCGACTAAAATTGTTAACTATTTTTCTTCTAATTAAAAAATACTTATCGCTGTTAGAATATTTGTTTATTTTGTTATAAATATGTATGTATGAAACGTTTCTTTTAATAAATCATTTATTATTTAAATCACGTTCGCTAATGTAACCATTTCGATAATGTGAACCACACTTGGTTTGAATTAGTTCACATTATCGAGCGTCTGCTGTAATTGATACCAATTTGTGACGACATCTCCTCTAAACAATTCCAGAGCTGCTAACCGTTTTTCTTTGTAGGATTCACAAGAGATCAACTAAACAACGTCGCCAAAACAGGTTTATTATATAGTACTTACATCGGATTGGCCTCGTTGGGATTCACCGTCGCTAGGGCTACTGCTAGCTCTCTATTGGACTCGAATAACAAATTCTTGCAAAAACTGTTATCGTTTTTGTATACGATTTTCTTCGCTGTGATTGCAGCGACAATTTTCTTCGCTAGTACGGTAAATGCAACCAAATTTACAGTGCTAACCAAATGTGCGAAACCAAGTAAATATCAATGAAGTTTCTAAAGATATCGAAATTCAATTTAGTAGGTAGATGTAACTATACAGGGTGCAGCAATGGTTCGTCTATCTTTTAGTACTCGAGCCGTATGCTACGATAGCAATTTGATATTTTGGGGACGTAAAAAAAAAATCACTTTTTAATAGAACATCCTGTATATCTTTACTTTACATTATTAAAGATCCCTTATTACTAGAGTAACCTAAACTTGCGGACTCGCATAGGCGTCGGTATTACGGGTTCATATAAGAATACGAAAAATTCATAAATAAACTAAACCGGTAGAGAAGCAGGCATGTAGTGTCGACCTTGAATATAAATATGTTAAACCGCGCTGAGAGAGATTTCGTTTTAGTACCGGTTGAGCTGTTGCAGAGATTAGTCGAACGGTCAAGGTTATGTACTTACGTGTCGCTTTTGAAAATATAGCTGGTGTTTTTTGTGTGTTGTAGTATTATACCAAGTACATAATTAGTGTATCGCTTCATATAGAACTAATGTTTACATACCTAAGAAAACAATGCCTCGTAATAGATTTGCTACTAATGTACATAAGTATGCGACACTTTTTCCCCATTTAAAATATGACGGTAGTGCAGTTTTTTGCTTAACATGCAATGTTCGTTTGGCTGCATTGAATAGAACTGATTGCCAGAGGCATGTCAATGGTAATAAGCATATGAGAAATGCAAGAACTGAAATACCTTATACACTATTCCTCATACATTTATTAATTATGTTTACCTCTTGTAATCTTCCGTTGTCGTTGTGAGAAAAGCAACTTTTAAAACGTTTTGGCGACAATACGTTCCAAAGTATCCATTACCCTCACAAACACAATTACAGAATCATTTGCTGCGAATGAAAGAGATGCTAGAAAATGTGTGTAAACGTGATTTGTGTTCCAAAAAAATATGGATAACCGTGGATGAGACGACCGATATAAAGAAAAACAGTATTGTGAATGTAATAGCTCGCGTTTTATCTAGCGAGAACACAGCATCTCGATATTTGTTAGCTTGAAACGTGTTCAACAATGTACCGCGGAAAATATTCAAAAAGTGATAATGAACGCTTTGAAAAAATGTAAAATTGCCCAAGATCAAGTTGTGAGATTGTGACAGATAGTGCAGCATCAATGTTAAGTGTTGGGCGATCCTTAAGACATATATTTCCTAACTTAATACATATAACCTGCGTGCTGCATGCTTTGCATTTAGTTGGTGAAGTTGTTCGACAACATTACGGAAACGTTGATCGGATGATTGGAAGTACTAAAGCAGTGTTTCGTAAATCTCCTAAACGTTTAAAAGAATTTCGTAAATTTTGTCCAGGTATTCCAGAACCTCCTGAACCAATTTTAACGCGACGGGGTACTTGGCTAACAGCAGCTTCTTACTATTTGATCCATTTTCAACAAATTCTATCAGTTATAATGCGATTTAATCGGAATGAATCCAAAGCAATTAGAGAAAGTCGAAGAGAATTTCAATTTTCTCAACTTTTAGAAGATTTAACAACAATATGTACCAATTATACAGTATTACTAGATGCCATCAGAAAACTACAATGTACTGAATTGTCATTGCAGGAATCATTAGACATAGTGGAGGGTGTAAAAAATAAATTACACACATTAAATGATACGCCAGGATTATGCGCTAGTCAAAAGTTGGCAGATATTTTAAGGAAAAATCCCGATTTTAATACTTTAGAGGCCGTTTATAATAAGTGTAAGAATAGTGAACTTTTAAGTGATTTTAAAAAACAGTTTCTACATGCAAATGTAACTTCCTTAGATGTGGAGAGATCGTTTTCTATGTATAAGAATATTTTTTCTTGTCGACGCACAAGGTTTAAAGAAGTAACTGTGGAAACATATGCAATGATGCAAGTTTACAGTAGTTCACATCCTGATGCCTCTAATTTATTGAATAATTAGCAAGTAAGTTTATTTATGAATTTTTCATATTCTTTTATTAACCCGTAATACCGACGCCTATGCGAGTCCGCAAGTTTTGGTTACTCTACTTATTACACTCCATTCATCTCCAGATGGTTCGTCGCGTCACAACATTATATTATTTCCCCAAAATATCAAATTGCTATCTAGTATACAGCCTGAGTAATAACAAAATTCTGGTTTAACCCCGACCTGAAAGTTTCTAACGAAACAGCCTGTATATTATTTTAGTTTTGAATTAGAACAACGCCGTTATTTATTTGGTCTCGCACATTTGCCCGCCACCATATATATATGTTGCCTGTTTGCTTGATTTACGTCGTTTTTGACGACTTAACAGGTCCCTCTATCGTCTCTACATGCTGCCACGAACACAACAATCGCTCCACCTATTCGAACCGTATACAATCGTCTGAGTAAATTACACATCGTCAATAAGTACGGACTATTCGACAAAATCACAGGCATCAACGGAAGGCCTGAAATAATCATAGAAGGAGCGAATAACATCGAAGGACCGTGGTTGGAGTACAATTTCTTGTACAAGCCCGGGAATGTTAATAATTCCTTGCCTTTCGTCGGTATGTTTCAGATTTCGCGGAAAAACAAAATAAAAATCCCTTGGGCTTAATAAAATTTGCGACATTTCAGCGCCTTACTCGCCTAGACTAGATTGGCAGATGTGGTGGACCGCTCAGAGCACCTACACCAACGAACCTTGGTTACTATCGCTGGTACATCGACTCCTGTCCGGAAATCCCGAAGTTCTAGCGCTGTTAGATAGAAGTCACTGCCCGTTCAGTGAGAAACCGCCGAAGTATATCAGGGGTGTCTTGTATACGTATAAATATACGTCATGGAGCCAGAGGTAAATCACATTTAAATAATTCTCGTATGCGAGCTTGAATCTCGATGCTCTTAACTCTGACCGTTTCGGTGTTAGGGTGCGTTTATAGTCGAGCTGCGATAAGCGATAAGAGAAGTGAGTTAGCTAAACGGGCTAATTAATCCAAGCAAATTAGTCGAAAAAATGGCAAATGATGGAAATAATTTATAAAGTTTTTATACTTTGAGAAAACGCTCAAAAGTTCCTCTCAAAAAATCGGGAGTTCATTGTCGATGAACACTATTTCTTTGTACAGGGTACGCTCATAAGACGTCATGTTAAATGAATTTCAAAATGCTAACAAAAATCGAAAATTTTAATGGTATATTATTGAAAGTAATAGGACCAAAACCTAATTGCCTGAAAACTGCAAATCTGCTTTTTCATTCTAAGAGGGGAAGAGTAGCATCCGTACAAACAATATTCAAGGTTACTGAGTCAGCAGTTAAAAACACATTCGAGGTTACCCCGTCAGCACAGATTGTGCAGAATTTCATTTTTGATTACTCTAAAAGAAAGATTTTAAAAACAAAATGTTAAGATCTTTTCGAGCCGTCACGTTGTATTTTGTGAACCCAATATATAATAACGACAAATTCTAGGTCGTGTTTTTAAAAAAGGTTTTCGTCGAACCCGAAACGAAATTTGGCATTGATTTATTGAGTTATTTTAAATTTTTGAAAAACAGTGACGTGTACAGTTCAGATGAGACATGTCTCTCGCAATGCATTTTTGATATTTAGTACTACATACATCGGTTTCAATATATCATTACGAAAACTATTTTTTATACAGAGTACGCTCATAAGACGTAATGTTAAATGAATTTCAAAAAGCTAACAGAAATCGAAAATTTTAATGGATATTTTAACTTCCTGCGCGGCAAAATGATGCAATAAATTGAAATTTTCGAATAAAAGTCATTTAAGGAGTGGAAAACATAAATTTTATTAATAACAAATACCAAAGATAAATGATGTTATTCAAATGATATAATCACTATTTCCTTGGTAAACAACACAATGTATCGGTACACTCCTCGCCACACAAAATGTTAATTAATTCGGAACAGCTGTTTCGAGGGCTCATTGGGCCCCCATTCCCAATCGTATGACCGAATAAATCTGACTATTTCCTGCCGAAATTAGTTTCGGCAGGAATTTGGCAAGTTGTTGTTGGGTGAAGCGTCGGGTTACGGAATACACCTTGCACTTCTAGGCATCGATTACTATGATCATTACCCAACCCCACTAGAATTTTGCCGAGTCCAGAGGTGTTCCAACCTTTGGTAGGGATTTTTAACGTGCCAAACATCGTATTGACACGGGGCCTACGGTTTCACTTATCCGAGAAGAAGGCATACCTTCATTTTTATCCGTCTCGACCCGGGATATAAACCCGCGCCGTTCGGATCGAAAGGCAAGTATGCTTATCATTCGACCACCGAGATGGTCTATTTGGCAAATCAAAATCATCCCTGCATCCCTGAAAAATATCCAGATATCGCCGCCCCGTGAGAGTTTCAACAAAGAGGAAAGGACCGATGATTCTATTCAACTACTATGTAATAAATTATTACCATGTAATAAATTGTTATGTCTGTTGAACAGGTGGCAATCGGCTTGGTGGAAACGCGAAATGGTAGGCGAATTTTTCCCCATCTTTTCCAAAGATTCCGCCGCCCTGCAGGACACGCTAAAGGCGCGGAATCTACTCCCGACCGTCAGCAAGCAGAAAGTCCATCCGATATGGAAGCAAGCGCTGGACAGCGTACGTATGGTGGCTAACCAATTAGAAGCGACTCTACTCATGTGGTCGGTTTTCACAGCCGGTTGTGCCATCATCACTACAACTACCAAAAATAAATAATGAACTACAAATCATAGATCATAAGGGGGGACGATCTGCAACATATTGAGCACATTTTACGTTATATACGCTTATTATGGATCTTGATTTCCATTTTTGAAAAAGAATCATTTACTTACGTACATCTAATGTTCGATGAACTGTGATTTTCCACTTCATTCGGATCAATTAATTGATCACTCATTTCATTTCTCTTTTCTTCCTTTTGTGTTTCGTTTTTTTTTATTTTTCCTTTTAACATCTGTAATAGTTTTAGATATGCGCATTAATATATAATAATTGGGGATTTTTATTTTCTTTAAGCTGTATATTTATTATTACATACTTTATTGCAGTACTGTATAAGTGTTAATCGTGTACCTTTTTTTTTTTTTATTATTAATTTTCCAATTTTTATGAATGTTTCCGTTTTTTAGATACTTATGTATTTGTAAATGTCCAACAGATCTTGATATATATTTTATATAGATTCTTCTATCATTGTACGTACCTATTTCTACAGCAGAATTTTTTTGTATTCTTCGCCCAGTGTGAGTGAATTCATATACATAATGCGAATCACGAGTTGTATCACTTTTTCTTAAAAATAAAATTCTTCTGGTTTTAATGTATGTTTCACCTCTATACCTTAGCCACCGGTTTACAGAACACTTTTGAATCCTGAATTAAGTTAATCTCCCTAAATCTCCCCATTTCAAACAAGTAAAAGCTGTTATTCTACAATTTAATCCTGTCGAAGCTACAGCTATTAAGGAGAACCAGATAAAATTTCCGTTAAAACAGAGTTACAAACTATTCCTAACAACTATAAAGGATTACATGACACAATAGAACAATTACAAAATAGAGCGTTGTCGTTGGTGGAGTCACTGTAAATAATGGACGCAGTACGCACTATACCTGACGCAAAATATAATCGCGTTTTAGAAAAGTTCGAGAGTGTGTTAAAGAAAGATTCCGATTTTATTGCATTAAAACAAATTTCTAATGGCGCATTGACTAATCCATTAACTGAATTCAAAGAGTGTTTTAATCAGGCATGTATTACATCCGTAGATGTCGAAGATCTTTTTCAAGATATAAACACGTTTTTTCACCACGACGAACATCGTTCAACGAGACAACTGTGGAAACATATCTAATGTTGTCAACTTTTTACTACTTATCCAGTAAGTAATATGGTAAAATGGTGCTTCTACTTCTAATGTTCGACAATTCCGATGCAGCCCGCCGACCTACTTGATAACGCTGCTTAAGACAGTGGGCGTTTCACGACGTTTCAGATATTATAATTCTTGATTGGTTCTGTTATTATTATTCGTTTTATGACTTATTTTTTGGTATTGTACTTACTGAAGGGCGCGCGCGCCTATGCCGCGAAGAGGCATTACCTCGCTTTATTAGTGACTATTCAGACGATTATTCGGAAATACTTTTATACAAAAAAATATAGCAATAATCAATTAGTTTTATTTTATGTGTTTTTTAATGATAGCTAATACGTCTTCTACATCCTCTTTAGAAGCTAAAAATATAGGCGCCCTCTGGTGAATGCTTTCAGGAACTATATCTAGAATCAGAATTTCACCATTAGAAGCTAATCCTCCGGCTTGGGTAATGATGTACGCCATTGGGATGCATTCGTATAGTAATCTTAGTTTTCCATTAGGGGCATCACTCGTAGCTGGGTACATGAAGATTCCGCCATATTTCAAGGTTCTCTGGACATCAGCTACCATAGAACCAACATATCTTGCACTGTAGATCTTTCCTTTGGCAGGATCTTTTTTAGATTTGACGTATTCTTTGGTAGCTTCGTCCCATTTGGATTCGTAACCTTCGTTTATGGAATAAATGTTTCCCCTTGGTGGGATTTTCATGTTTCTATCGGTTGGAATAAATTCTCCATTTGAGGGATCTAACATGAATCCATCCGCATTAAAACCCGTTGATAATACCATCCTAGTTGCGCTACCGTGCAAGGCGTAACCGGCTGCCACTACATTGTTGCCGCATTGCAAGACGTGCTTTAACGATGGCTCTTCGCCATCGTCCTTCTTAAAAATGGCGAAAATTGATCCGATCGAAACTAGACAGTCGATATTTGAGGAACCATCCAGTGGATCGAAACAAACGATGTATTTACCACGTCTTTCAGTTTCAACTTCAATAATATTTTCATCCTCTTCCGAAACTAAGATGCAGGTTGTGAAAGAAGATTTAAGCATGTTGATGAATATTTCGTTAGCTAGGATATCAAGTTTTTTGACTTCCTCGCCTTGGACATTAATCTGTCCCACGGTGCCGAATAAGTGCATAATGCCAGCCTTTCTAATAGCACAGCTAACCAATTTCACAGCTGCTTGGATTGAATTCAGCAATTGTGTTAAATCTTCAATGGCCGTCGGTTTTTTTTTTCTGTTCAGCAAGAATATGTTGCGTTAATGTAATGCAATTCGAATCCAGAAGTTGACTGCACATCTTTGTTTTATATCTGGCAAATGCTAAACGGCTACATAAATCGACTTATTATGTAGTTAGCCTTGTCGTGAGACGCGGATTGGTTTGTTTTCGCTATTGATAAAGCTACGTCACAAACACGCTGCGCTTACTAAATTCTAGTAATCCATTCATACGATTATCCCTGGATACCAAAATTCAAACGGAACGAAATTGTCAACAACACACGACACTTTAAATAAATTCTCGTTGTATTTATGTAAATGACAGCTGTTTTCTTGAGATTTTACGTTAATATTGACAGATGTCAAACTGACATTTGGTTTTAATCACAAATTGATTTAATCGATGATTAGGTGTTTAATCATAATTGGTGACGTTACAAGATTAAATTAATCGGAGATTAACGTGCTAATCCATGATTAAATAATATTTAATTCACTTTCAGTAAACTAGCGATTAATCTACAAATTTTGAAAACTACTGAAACTTTTTCGATCTCGCTCTATAAAAAGGTGCACATGTATGAAAAATATACAGTGATCAACTTCTGTGGTAATGGTTCAGTTTTACATGCGTCTAAAGAAAAAACAAAGACTATTATTAGAGAGAAAAATGAATTAAATGTTTTACTGGCCGTTACGGTAGATTCTCACAAATATCCGAAATACGGAGTGTTATAAAAATTGACCGCGCAATATCTTCTGTATTATCGATTTTAGAACAGAATGTTTTAAATTATTAGAATTACATTCTGCATCAATCCATATTAGGTTTCCCTGTACCTATTTTTAGCGGTTTCTACAATAATCCATAATAATCACAGTTTCAAAATTGTTAATAAAGTTAATGAATCTAAACGGTTATACTTATCAAGTTAGCGGCTATTAAGAAATATAACAAATGGAAAGTTGTCAAACCTCGAAAAGTACACTGAAGAGCGTTCGTTTTACATAAAAATGAATTATTCTAAAGATTATATGGTAGAGGTGATTTTCATAGTGGCCAAAACAGACTGGAATCCTTTTTTGCCAGTAGGATCTACAGTGGAAAACATCCAGGCAATGTCGTCTACAAGAAATGCGAAAGAACACAAAGGGCAAGAAACGAATAAAATGAGTTAAACATTCCGTTGGCAGTTACTGAAGATTCAAATACAAGCCAAAGAAATGTAAGTAAAAACCGTTATCTAGGATATAACAAGGTCTGAGCGCTCTTCGATGACGTCACGCTGGGTTGGCGATGTATAAAGCGTGACAAACGGTTGCACCCGCTGTGTTTACTATGTACATACAAGGAATCGAGTGGACGTTCGGTTTTTATCGGTTACACACACGGTTTTTAATAACTCTGACAATGTCGTCGATCTAGGAGACACGCATAATTATTTCACACGACATCGTGAGCAGATTAAACTTGATAAGCACAAAATTACGAGCTTTGAGAAATCCCCTCTTTACTCTGGTAAAAAGTTTTTCAATAAATTACATGAGCATTTCAATAATGTGCCTAAACATATCTTAACATGTTTGAAAGAAGCAAAATATTATGATTTGAAAAGCTGCCTTTATTCTCTTAGAGAATTTATGGTGTTTGGGACTATTCGGAACACACATTGGCGGAACCACAGTTTCTGCAGTTTGTTGTTAGGGTTATGTATATCTATTCGTTCTTGTTTTTGTCTACCATTGTTTTTTTTGTTTCATACACTATGTGCGTTTTATATATTTATGTTTTATTTGACTTATCCTATGTGGCTATTTGAACGTTCTAAGGATGAATAAATTATTATTACTATTATTATCTTTACCTGCACTACATTAAATGTTTATTGGTGAAGGATAATTGTATTTCCGGTCTTATTATGGCCCTACCTGAACCCCTAATTATCGGATTAAGAAGATTCAATCGATAACTAAGTATCAGAGGAGTCTTCTGCGGAATTATTTAAGGTGATAACTTTCTTTTACTTATAGGTAAGTAATTATACCCCCTAAATGACAATAAATAAATAACTTTCTAGGATCCAAGCAAAAATTAGAGTGGACAAATAATTATGATCGGTAGTGTATGTGTATATTGAAATAAAACCAACCAAGTACAACGAGAAAAAATAATTTATTTCTAATATTGTTTGTTGTTTTCTCTTGAAGCACACATTGCCAACATACAAAAAATAAATCGTTAAAAACAATTTTTATCCTAACATATTTACAAAAGAAAAAAAAAACAAATTATTTCTGTAATGGTAAAAGTGCTATCGGAGATTCAATTTTTCCATCTCTCTCTCTAGCAGTCGTCTTAACATCAACAAGTTTTAAAACTACGCCCTTCTTTCTATTACTTCTCTCTTTTTTTTAACAAATAAATTATCCAGGAGTTTTAGAGATTTTACAAAGCCTCTTCAACTAACAACATTCGATAAATTCATCTTCAGCACGAAAACAAGGCCACACTACTTCAAGCAAATTCTTGGTCCCAGACTTGCCTCGTTCGTCGCCATTTTTTTTTTATGGTTGCCAACAATCGACGATTTTAGCTACGTATTCGTTCCCCAAAGAATTGCTTTATCATCAATATTATTATACAAATAGATAGATAGGATGTATTCTAGTTAGGTATATCCGTAAAATGTTACATTCAATATACATACACAGATGTAGTCAACTTTAACACGTCTCGTAAGAAGATTACACAATGACATACGCTAAAATTCATCCAGTTACCATCCAACAATTCTATACGAAATAAAAAGAATGACAAATGAATAAAGTTCGACAAACGAGAGCAACGTCAGAGGCGTATTGCGCGAAAGTAGGTACGTGAGATACAGTATTATTAAAAAATAATATATTCTTACCTTTTATTGACGTATTGATATCCACTGCGACAAAATACTACTGCCCCGGTAAGCCGCGTAAAACCGCAACATAAGCAACGCTTCCATTGTCGATTCATTTAGCCTTCGACGTTGGTCTGAAAACGTTTTCGTGTATTTCGAAAATGATCGTTCTACATCTAGCGAAGTAGGATTTGCGTAATTCAGCTATTCCTTTATCTCTTCTCTGCACTCTTTATTTTCAGTAATAGACCGGACCTTTTGTAAATCGGGATTTTTATTTAAAACTGCACGAAATTTTTGAGCGACATCTAGCCCTATAGGATCCGTCAAGCTTTCTAGAGCGACTTGTAAATTATCTAAGGTATTTCATAAGTCTCGCAAAGATAAGTGACTGTTCTGTAACTGCGATATAGCTTGTACAACTGCAGAATAGTTCATGGAAATTTCATCTATTTGTTGTTGAACGTCCGAATTGGAAAAAAGTTGCAGACTATCTCGAATCGCTGCAGATTCATTTGATTTAAATTTTAAAATCACATCCTTCACATTTGCGAAATATTTATAATAAAATACTGCCTGGAGCCATGTTCCCCATCGGGTTATTACAGGCTGAGGTGGTAGTGGAAGTTTCGAACACAATCGTTTGAAAACGCGGATATGTTTGGGAGAAACAAATACTTTTTTGGTAGATGCTATTAAATTATTCACCATCGGATACTTTTTTAAAACGGTTTCTTTAACGAGATGATACGCGTGTGTGAGACATATTATGTGGAGAAGAGTCGGAAAGCATATTTTCAACAGTCTACCAACTTTCAGCAATGTTGTAGTTCCATCAGTAACTAACATTGTGGCTTGGGCTCCTGTGATACAAAATTCTCTTAACGAATCTTTTATTATCTTCACAACGGTTTCAGCACCACTTTTTTCAATCCTTTTACTGGTTAATAACAAGAAAGCTGCTGGATCGTTACGTTTTAAAGGACGCGCTACAACATGAATCACACTGTGTTTCTGTGCATTAGTTGTTTCATCCACCATTACGCAAATTTCCTTATTTTTCAACTCGTCTACTATACAGTTTTTTACTGTACCCTGCAAATGTGGTAAATTGTATCGCAGTTGTCTATTGGTTAGTAGTTTCCACGAGGGAACATATTTATTCCAAAAAAGACGAAAGTGTTCATTGTCTACTAGGTGTTGTGGGATATTGCACACACTTAGCATAAAAATAAAATCATAGAAATTCCCAGTACGGAATATTGTTGCTTAAATTCTGTACATGACGTTTACTTTTAATATGTCTTCTACAGTGAAATGTATCGCGACCTATCAACCGTATATTTTGCACTGAAATGGCTAGTATATTTATTCACATGCGATGCTAAAGGTAAACCTCGCTTACGACGATCCATGTTTTAAAAGACGCACACCTATAAACCGGTAATTATCGTTCACTTTCACGTCTATCGAATGACTAAACTCTCCACTGGCTTCGCATCGACTTAAATGCCCTCTCGGCGGCTCCGCCGTAGCACGCGTTTGTCGAACCTTACAAATGAATAAGTTTCACTAAGCTATTTCGTAAGTTAACTTAGTACGTAAAGCAAGTACGGTAACTAAAGCATTTTCAATTCTAATAATCACAAAAACGACAATTTTTAACTGTTATAATACATAATTATGATATTTGAAAGACTAGAAGTGGGTCAAATCCAAATATATTCTTTAAAAAACGCTCCTGTGAGTTTTTATAAAACTTCCGCAGATTTGATTAGACCTGCGGACTGAGTGCCATCTTTTGGAATTCGGTTAATTGGAAAAGAAAGCGAGAACTTTGAAAATGCAACTCCACTTCTATTGTGCATACAGCGTGTTCTGCGAGGAATGGGATAGCGCGATATCCCTGGAACGAATGTAGATTTTAAAATTTTGAAAACTGAGTCACCGCTAGGTGGCGCTACCCAACTTAATTTGTTTTAAATGGAATACCTTACTTTTTATTCAATTTTTGGAATCTTCAAAAGAAGGCAGGTAGGTAGAGCAGTCCCAATTAAAGAAGTATGTACATATTACGTCATATGCGCAGAAGGCTTTTCTTTAGACGGGCAAGTCGATTATCACTCGTCAAGGGGTCAACGCTACCTCAATAACTTACGGTCATTGTTTCCGAAGAGATTAGAGGTGTTTAGAGTATTCGTTTTCGTTATATGAATTACTGTCTTCTTGAAGACATTTGAAAGCTTTTAATTTTTATACGGGTAAAAACTTCACTCAATTTATCGTTTCTTTTTTTGGATTTTCAAGCACTCCACCCTGTTCAAAATGTCTACCTAGCGGTGACGTATTTAATTAAGAAAAAATCGCGCCCTCGCTGAATCCGCTGCAGAGTATTTTGTTTAAAGTATATGGAAATACAACTTAACTGAGTGCACAATACTGATCGAAATTACAACAGAATCTCTTATTGTAATAAAACTTAATATTACCCATTCACTAACGCGGTGCACGAAACGAATTCGGATGCCATCTAGTGCGTATTTGGTGAAGCTGAAGATAACCCGTAAGGTTTTCATCCACATTTATTTGAAGAGTACTTCACAAAAGCTGGAGCATTTATAGTAATAGAAAAAGATATGTCTTTGACAATGTAATAATAATGCCATAAAGATAATAAAATTACTGGATACGTGCAGTGATGGGTAAAAGTCTGGACATACCTAAATATCTCCCACAATATTATGTATCGGCATTTTAATCTGACGGGAAGTCTCCTTTAATTTCGAAATTTTAAATGAAACCCCCTGTATATTTTATACTCTGATTCAGCACAATATTCCAATGTCAAAAATGTACAGTTTTCTACACCTTCCATGATTTTCTACGGAGATATTTGTAATAATATGGCTGCATTGTAACTAGTTGGTAACTAGAATGAAGTTAGTTGCATCTGATACACACACCTACACGCCCAGTCTAGTTAGTAAGTGTCTACGTATATGAGATGGTGTTTTATATGTTGAAGAACACAAAAAGCGCGTCAGTTATTAGAAAACCTTTCATTTCAGGCGCAAGACAGAATGTAACAATGCTAACCTACGAGGGGGTACCAAAAAGAAACTGATGTGGTGGTTGGAATTTTTATAGTACCGCGTTCTGCCGCTGGAAGCGTATAGAGCTACCATTCCCGAGTCGGTAAGACAAGCGTCGTTGCTAAAGAAGATTCCGTTCCGTTTTTGCAATGGCTTATTCTCGTGAACAGCGCGCGGCCGCAAAGTTTTGCTTCTTGCTCGGAAAAACTGGCACAGAAACTCTTGAAATGTTAAAAGCGGTTTACAAGGATGATATTATTGGGAAAATTCAAGTGTTTGAGGAGTTTTCTCGTTGCAAAAGAGGTGAAATGTCAATTGATGACAATCCTCGCTCTGGTCATCCTTCCACCGCCCGAACCGATGAAAATATTGAAAAAATTCGCGAAATCATCCTGGAAGATCGACGAGGGACCATTGAAGAAGTTGTGGAGCTGTCTGGAGTGACTTGGAGTTCAGTTACGCGAAATTTAACGAAAAATTTAGGGATGAAAATGGTGCCTGTCAAAATCATGCCTCGACTGCTGACTGCTGAACAAAAACAAGGTCGAGTGGAAGCATGCTCTGCTTTGAAAGAAAAGTTTCGAAACGATCCAAACTTTTTTCCAAGGTCATCACAGACGACGAATCATGGTGCTACGGTTACGATCCCGAAACGAAGCGACAATCAAGCCAGTCAAAGTCTTCAAGTTCGCCTCGCCCCAAAAAAGCCCGTCAAGTGAGATCAAACGTCAAAACAATGTTGATTTGTTTTTTCGATGTGAGATGAGTCGTCTATTCAGAGTTTGTTCCACAGGATGAGACAGTTAACCAGGGTTTCCACTTGGAAGTTTTGAAAAGATTGCGCAATAGTTTGCGGCGAAAGAGGTCTGATTTGTGGCAGTCGGGCGACTGGTTTTTCCACCATGATAACGCTCCTGCTCGCACAGCCCTCTCTGTGCGACAATTTTTGAACAAAAATGCCATGACCTCTGTGCCTCATCCCCCCTATTCATCTGACCTTGCCCATGCGACTTTTTTTTTATTTCCCCGAATGAAGAGACATGAAAGGAAAGCGTTTTTGTCGACGTTGCTGAGGTGGAGAAAAAAACGCCGGAGGCGCTGTCGGGTATCACACAAGACGAATTTAAAAAATGTTTTAAACGATGGAATAAAAATTTTGGACAAGTGTATTAGCTCTAATGGAAAATACTTTAAAGGAGATTGAAAGATTTTTGTTAAAATATTAAAATATTTTAAAAAATGAGTTCGGTTTCTTTTGGGTATCCCCTCGTATATGCTGCCATGGACCTCAAATGAGGACCAATGATTCTTAATTTAATTTCTAATTAATTACAAACAAAAATTAAATATTGAATAAATGAGACCATTGCAGAAGACATAATTGTCATTACAAATTTTAGTTTTCTTAAGTTGGCAACACTGTTTAGTGATTAAATAGTTTTGAAGATTGTTATTTGAGGTTAATAAGGAGAAAACCAGGATGAAGAATAACACAATGAATACTCCCATGGTCAAGAAGAGGAAGACAAAGAAAGAGATGGGGCGATGACGTCGAAGAGGATTTGAAAATAATGGGAAAAAGAGACTGGAAGACAACAATGGAAGAAAATTACAGAACCAGCCAAGAGCCACAAAAACCTTTACCCACCCCAATAAACGGACTTTAAGAGCGCGAACGTAAGCCATAATCCTATGGATTGCAAGGCCTGATAATGATCTTGGTATGCTATTCAAAGAAATGTAGAAAGCTATACATTTTTGAAATTTGAATTATTGTGCTCTATCGGAATATAAAAAATATACAGGATGTTTCATCTAAAATTACAACATTGAAGGTGACTTCCGGTTAAATCAGGTATTTCCAGTTTAGTTCTCATACTAAGTTACTCACAAGCCCTGAAATTTATAGCCATATCTGCAATATTCTTTGGAGATATTTAAATGTTTCCGGACTTTTACCCATTACTGTGTATAGTTTATAGCAGTAGAATGATGGAAACCTTACAGTGGGAGCGTAAAAATTAAACAAAACCCACCTTCATTTGCATAAATTACATTATCACTATTATAAACATAGTAATCAGTTAATAGAAGTATCCAAAATTGGAAATTCAGATGTCACAAAGTAATTTGATAGAACAAATAAAGTTTTATAAATATTCAACTCAAAGATAGAATGTTACCGATCTAGAGATCTTTTCATTGCCAACTGTGGACACTTCTAAACGGGCGCTGTATATATAGAAGCGAGATTTCTAAAATTCAAACGAAAACAGGCTGACGAAAAGCTTAGAAGGATATTTTACCAAATAAAATAAACGTACAAGCTTCATTGATCCTAAACGCACATGTTTATGATCTAATGACGGGTCCATTCATAGAGCGAGGTGATCGTCTCTGCGATACATAGGCGTTTCACCGGAATAGCGATTCTCGCTTTGTCAGCGTCCGCTTGTTTATTTTTCGTTCAGTTTAGGAAACGAGAGCGTGCGTTGTGTTTTGTGTTACGTGTTATTCGTTATAAATATGAAATTATTAATTTAAAATGTGTAATGTGAACAAGACCAAGCGACCCTTTACAAGCACAGTAAGTAAGTTTATCTGTGAGTTCCTGGATTTGTTCCACGACGGTGCTAAAATAGTTTGTAAAATGTGCCAGAAATATTCGATGTGCTTGGATAAAGCGAACTGTAACAAACATGTAAATACCGAAGAACATAGGAATAAAAAAAAGAACTGCCTTTATTTTCGATTTACTTGTCATGATGATAACCTGTAATTTGTCACTTCGCTTATTCGAAAAACAATCGTTTCAGAACTTTTAGTATAAGTACAACCCCGAGTTGAAGTTGCCAACTAGGAAAACGACACGTAAGCATCTACATTAAAAAATCAGTTGCTTTGGTTATGTGTTGACGAGACAACAGATTGTAAAAGAACTTCTATTCTAAATGTACGTGTACTGGACCCTCATAAACCGACATTTCCACTGTTACTAGCTAGCAAGAGACAGGAAAAGAGTACTGGTGCAGCAATTGTGATACTTAGTACGTTAGAAAACTTTCTCACCACGTCAAGTGTTGATTATGAGCGATGGTCCCGTGACAATGCGTTCGGTAGGCCGTTCTCTTCTTGAACACAGTTGTAGTGTTTACATGTTACGTTCTTGTGGCAGAAACTATTCGACAGTGTTCACCCGAGATGGATGCATCAATAGCAAATACAAAAAAAAAAATTCTCAAATCTCCACGTTGGGGAATATGGTTGCAAGCAGCTCTTTATTACGCTGAATATTTCAAACAAGTAAAAGCCGTTATTCCGCAATTCTTACCTAGCCGAAGCGGCTGCTATTAAGAAGAGCCAAACAAAATTTCTAGATATTTCCGTTGAAACAGAGTTACAAACTATTCGTAAAAATTATAAAGGATTACATGACGCAATAGAACAATTACAAAATAGAGCGTTGTCGTTAGTGGAGTCACTGCAAATAATGGACGCAGTACGAACTATACATGACGCAAAATATAATCGCGTTTTAGAAAAGTTCGAGAGTGTAACGATCTTTTGCAAACTATAAACACATTTTTTCACCACGGCGAACATCGTTCAACGACTCTCATTTAGTGGGTGATATTCCGATGCAGCCCGTCAACCTACTTGATAACACTGCTTCAATTTATAATTGTTATTGGGTATTGTACTTTATGAAGGAAGGTCACGCCTACGCCGCGCAGAGCGATCACCTCGCTTTATTCATCAAAGTGATTGAGGTAGATATTATAGTAGAATAGTGCAAAAATATATGCGGTTGGCAACAATGAGATAGGTATAAGTTATTAGGTTATATAATCTTAGATTTTGTTGACAGATTAAACGGAGAATAGACCTAGCAAAACATTGACGGCGTGAACATGAATAACCCGAATAGACTATTTCATATTTTCGACCGCATACCATTTAAAAATTAACAATTTAGCATTATATTTAGATCGGGGCATAACTCGAATTCAGGTGTGAGATGAAGAAATTACATTTCTAAAGACATATATTTAAAACGCACTTTTATAAAATTAAATCTTTTAGGTTTCTCTCATAATATATCTACATATATAAATTATATATTCACAATCTAAAACTTTCTTATATCTCGTACCCTATTTATTGCACAACCTACTTTCTTTCGTTTTCTTTAAAATAAACCTTTTTTTTAACAAGGGAATTTATAATCCCCCCCCCCCCCCCCCCCTCGTAACATTAACAGCTACTTTCGCACGGTAATTTAATATAGACATTTAACATTAGATTTCTAGATATAACTGCGGTGTATTGTTTAAAATCAGCTGAATATCTCTTTACCGGTTTCTTTAAGAGTCTGTGACGTCAAACGTTCGATCTCACTCAGCAGCAGCTGTGTGTCCGTGTCGATCTCGGAGACCGGCGGGCTGCCCTGGAACGAGGTCGGCACGTTGTCCCACTCCAACGAGTTCGCCGAAGATACTCGAGACCAATCCGAGTCGGTGTTCGGCTGGTTGTTGCGCACGCTCGATTCTGTATCGGCATGATCCCCGGTTTGCTCTTGCAAAGCGGTCCTGGAACGGTACAAAGGCACGTAAAATAAACAGAATTATTTTCGGTTTCATTCTTACATATTATCAAAGAATTTTGAGGTTATGACAGATTTATACAACAAATGAAAAGATATGTTGAAATTGTCATCTTGACTGAGTCAAATCAAGTGTCAAATAGCGTTATTTCCGTTAATAAACGTATTTCACTGTTGCCAACCCTAAATAATGAAAAAATATACACATACTTCGTTCAATTTTCAACGGTTCCACATCAGAAAAATCCTGGTAAAAAACTTATTTATCAGATTTCAACAAACTGTGCGACAAATGAAAAAATATCTTCTTTTCTTAATACATTATACATTTATTTTAAAAATGCGTATTACATGTTACTTGAAACATAAATTTTTTAAATATGTATATCTACACAAATATTTACGTTTTAAAAGTCAGAAATTTTAGCTTGCTTTTTTTCCAGTGTGTTTTCTAAAACATACACGTAATCAATTGAAATATCCCTCGGAAAATAATGTAACCGCAAAACGGGGAGACCCCCCCGAACACAACACTTGCAACCGTTCTAACCTCAGCTCAAGAAACCCGTTCCAACCCCGGATTCCAATCCCAAAACAGACTAACCCCGCCGAACATAACATTTGCAACCGTTCCAACCCCGGATTATAGCCCGAAAACGGGCCAACTCCGGGAAACAATGCAACCGAAGAACAGGGCAACCCCGCTGAACACAACACTTACAATCATTCCAACCCCAGCTCAGGAAATCCGTTTCAACCCCGGATTCCAATCCGAAAACAGACCAACCCCGCCGAACATAACATTTGCAATCGTTCCAACACCGGAATTCCAGCTCGAAAACGAGCCAACCCCGGGAAACAATGCAACTAAAGAACAGGCCAACCCCGCCGAACACAACACTTGCAACTGTTCCAACCCCAGCTCAGGAAGTCCGTTCCAACCCCGGATTCCAACCCAAAAACAAACCAACCCCGGATTCCAAAAACGGGCCAACCCCGGAAAACAATACAACGAAAAATAGGCCAACCCCGCCGAACACAACACTTGCAACAGTTCACTAGTTGCAGTTTGCAAAGAAAAAAAATTATGAAGAACAGCCGCAGCACGAAGACCTTCGAGGATAGTTGGCGGCTGAAATTCTTCCTCTTCCCCGTATAGACTTGCAGTGAAGCTATGTTGAGATATGAAACTAAATTCGACAAAAGGAAACTGGTTTCTATGTTGAGCTGGAAACTTTTCAGACTATTCTTGTGTAAGGAACTTTGCAAGCAGGTGCAAAACAATTGTAATTGTATTGTAAAGAATTGCTACACACTAGAGGAATTCTTTGAGTGACTGCTTCACTTTTTTTCGTTTTTTTTTTGTTCTTGTCTCTGTGTATACATTGTTTATGACTTTGTTAATGCTTGAATAAACTTCCAACAATAAAAAAGGCAAATTTTCAAGATCTAATGTAGAATATTAAAGTGAGTTTATGTTAGGCAGAGAAAAGCACTTCAATCTTCTAAAGTAATACTCACCAGGAACCTCCAGATGGATCGTGAACCAAGGATACAGGCAAGGTCTCATGTTCCCATTCTAGATCTAACGAACTAGCAGGTGTCGACATAGTGGTGCGAATCAATAATGCTTTTGCATCCAAGCATTGCAATGGTATATCTTTACTGTTGTATGAACTGAAAATGGATTTTATAGACAATTGATATGGTAAATAGCGAAACTGTCGAATGTTTAGAAATGTAATTACCTTGTAGTTGAAAGCTGTTGGTTCTCTTGCAGTCTATTGTACGAGGTAAAGTGTGGGTTCAAAATATCGTCGACGAACTCTAATACGGGTTTCTTAAAATATAAAATTGATCAAATCGTAAATGCGCTTTACATAAAAGTCACTAACCTTTTTCCGTGCCCTCCTCTTCGAAAACAGCCTTATAAAAAAATTTCTAATCCAAACGATGCATAAAAAATCATCATATATTTCAATCAAAAACATTTTATATATTTACCTTTTACTTTCTTCGTATCCATATGCATTCTTTAAAATACATTCGTTATTAGAAGCTAGTACAGAAATAAAACAAACATACCTCCTCCACCAAGAATGTAAAGTCTTGTAGGCTATTTTGTTGTGATAGGTATCGGTTTTCAGTTCGGGACAGGCATCGTCCCATGCAAGCGCCCATTGTATAGGCAGTCCGCTAGGGACTGCTCCGTTCATTATTTCCATTAGTATTCCAAAATCTAATTTTCCCCGTTTTGGCAAAAATATCGGCAACAAATTATCATGAAAAAATTTTCTTGCATCAATTTGCAATTGCTGGAAATTGAAAAATTATGATTTAGATTCGATATAAAATACGTGAATTAATTAGCAAAATCGTTTTTCACTACCTACGGTTTAAATTATTTCAAACGATGAGTAATTCTTTATTTGAAGCTCCTACTAAAAACATGAAAATCAAAATCTGACATTTGTCAAAGAGTTGGTACAAAATCATATACAAAATGAATTGAACCTGTTCCTGAGAACGCAAATTCCCAGTTCATTTATTCGTCTCGCAGTTCTCATTTTTGTCACTTTTCTTACCGTTTTCGCCGTCCTGAAAATTTGAATGTCTCAAATAATTTTTATTATAATGCTGACATTTTTTACCAAGAATTCGTTTAATTATGACTTAAAACTATTGATTTCGTAGCTAGAAAATCACTTATGACATGACCAATTTTAATAACTATAAAATTTATTGATTTTAGACCTAAAAATCAAAATATCCTGAACAAGTAGTGAGATTACACCGGGAATTTCAGATAAATCGTTTTTATTGATATCTTCGAATATTTGTAGGTAATATTCAATATGAACAGGCTTAATGCAAATTTCTAGTATATATTTAAGAAATATCTATTGTTCTCTGCATACAAAAATTTTGATTTGTGGTCTATAAATTCATAGATGACAGAATGTAGTAATGAAGGCCAAAGTCACAATATATATGGTGATTTTAAACGCAAAACTTGTGAAGGATTTAGTTTTTAAATAGGCTGTGAACGGTAACAAGTAATTAGACCTGTTCTTAAAAGTACCGGTTTTTTAAAATTACCAACTCAATTTCCAATATTAATTTGTCAATTTATTTGGTTACAGTTTTAGAGGATTTTTGTAAACCCTGGCAATCAATCATTGGGAATTATTTGAAAAAAATATTTATTTAATGTAATATTTAAATCGTTGTCTCTGATTTATGGGTATATAAAAGTATGTAAAAGTACAATAAATTTTGTTCATAAATTACGATGTTAAATATATGCCAATAAATATAAACAAATTTGGCCCTTGCATTTCGTGCCTCTCACTTGTCAACCAAACCACAGATCATCCAAAAACGAGACTCCGTCAGAACTTCATGTCTTGTTTGCAAATTTTATGACCTTGAAGTCGAAACGCCATATTGGAAGTGGTGTGCACCCACTATATTTAAATTTACAAAATATACAATATATATGTAATATGTTTGCAATTTTGGTTAAAAAAAAAACATTTCATTCAATTTACATACAAAATCGATTATACATAAAACTACTAACAAATAAACAAACTGTAGAATATAATTTTCTAGGGAAAAACTTGAACATTAACAATGCAATTACGAATTCCAGTTAATAAATAATGCGTTATTAAAATTATCTAAAATATAAAGGGAGGGTGTGAATAATTTCACAATAACTTACGTACACAAACTCTTATTGCTTAAAATAATCAATTACTATTGCTGTATATGCAATCAAGTTTTTAAATCGTCCGCCAATTATATATTTTTGGTGCGAGGTTGGTACTGCATATATATATATATTAGTTTAGAAAAAAAGAAGGTTAGATAAGGAAAACACATTTCTTTCTGTCTTAATAAAATTAATAAGAAAGTGTTACTGAGGAAAACCTGCGTGAGGTTTATTTCAACGATCATTAAATTTGAAATTTTGAATTTCCCGCTTCCCTGATAATTGGTCTCCTGAATTTAGTTTTTAAGCGAGAAACAGAATAAAGTTAAAAGATTAGAGGTAGCCGTTATGTTGTTAAGAAAAGTTATATGAGGTGAGACCATATTATATTATGTATTATGTTAAATTAAACTATAAAAATGGTGATTTGTGTTTCCAAGTGTTCCACGATCGCTATTTGGATCTTCTAACAAATTTAGTTTATATAGACGTACTTTCAACTTATTGAGACTTAATCGACGCTAAAAATAAATCACTAATTCCGCAGTAAGTCAAATATCGTGAAATGGTTACGTCCATGTTTTGAACACCACTAAGAAGATGGCCATTTAACGTATGTGCTTGAAAATTTGAATTGTAGCGTTCCACGTTCGATTGATCTATGATCAAATAAAATAGGTTAGGGACAAGGTCATAATTGTCAGTGTGCCTTTCACTGGATTTTTTTTGTAATGTCGTCAAAATTTCAGTAATAATATGTTTATAATTCTACTCATCCATTTCGCAATATTACATTTGACTTTTTCGATATCGCGTCATCCAATATTAATCGTCGTGTCCTACGATGCCTTTAGGTACGATTACTTGAACCCAAACCTTACGCCGAATTTATTTAAATTAAGACAAGAAGGCACCTTCGCTGAATATATTTATAACGTTTTCCCGACGAAGACGTTTCCTAACCATTTCACAATCGCCACTGGAATGTACACGGAGACCCATGGCGTGATCGGCAATTCATTTTACGATCCAAGCTTGAAAGAAGTCGTCCAGATTGGGGAGGCCATGTTTACACAAAACAAAGAAATAATACCAATTTGGGTAGAATAGAATGAATCCAAAACTATGCCTACTTATTTTTATTCGTTTTCCTTTTTTTTATTAGACATTAAATGAGTTGGCGGGTGATGATCGACATTCGGCTGTTTTGATGTGGCCGGGTGGTATAGCTTCTTACAAGAATGTTAAATCTACTTATTTCCTGAATTGGTCTCATGAATATGACATGTTTAAAAGGGTCGATAAGGTTTAATCGTTAAAACATTCTTATAAACCTAGATTTAAATAAAACATATTTTAGGCAATGGAATGGTTGACAGATAATAAAAAACCAGCAAATTTAGTAATGCTTTATATTGAAGAACCGGATTATTATTCACATATGTACGGCCCCGATTCGCAAAAAGTTCACGAACGCATAAAAGTTTTAGATAAACTTACTCAATATCTCGAGGTAACATAAACAAACTTAAAACACTTCGATCGTTCTAGTCCAATACCTTTTCAGGATCAATTGCGGAAATATAAACTGGAAAAATCTGCAACGATTATACATCTAAGCGATCACGGAATGTCAGGAGTGAAAGCTAAAGATATTATAAACATTACGCAATTCCTACAGCCGAATACGTACACTTTAGCCGAGACGACACCTTGTATGCACGTTATTCCTAAAGAAGGTATAGTGACAAGTATATTTTGATTTAATAAATGCATTTCAGTTTGTAGGTTATGAAAAAAGCATATATGACAGTTTGAAGAAAGCATCGGAAACGTTGAAAACATTTGACGTGTATAGAAAATCCGATCTCCCAGAGCGTTGGCATTTCAAAAATAACCCACGGACACCTCCGATTTTCCTCATGTCGAAAGAGAATTACGGATTCCAGGATATACTTGAAGCAGTCGAACATTACAAAGAACAAGAACATATTATCGGTAAATATGATTTAATTTCACGTCACGATAGAATTATTTTGGTCTTCTTTGATTACAGTAACACCAGATAGTATATTCGGGGTGCACGGATTTGATCCAATGATGCAGAAAATGCACCCGTTTTTCATGGTACGGGGTCCAAATATTCGGAAGAACCATATGATTAAGCCGTTCAACTTTGTCGATTTATATAACTTTTTCACTGAGATTCTAAGGATTAAATCTATACCCAATAATGGTACAACACCTATTTACAAAGATATTCTAATACAGTCTACGTTCAGTGGCGTTAGCTCGATTATCCTTATTACGGGTAAGTTACATTTGTGGCTTGTTTGTGTTTGTTTGAGTTCACTTGTATAATTGATATTAAATTGCCATTTTGCACTTACTTGTGTATCTTTTGTTCTTGCATGATAGTTTCGAATGAATATCAGCTAACTATTAACCTTAACAGCTTGTTAAATGTTTGCTTTTACTACCAGAATCTACTTTGTTTTATATTTGATATATTTTGTATATTATTCTTTTTGTTTTAATGGTATTGCCCCAGTTATTTTAATTGTAAGACAAATTTATAACTATTGTAAGTTAATACTAAGGAAGTAGTAAGTTGCATTAGAACAAATTGATAAATTCCTTTCTTTTTACATAAAATACCACTATTTTTAAACGAAAGCGGTTGATTAGATCGTAGTCACGTGACCAATTTTCATACAAACAAATCAAATCAAGTACTTACTTCATAGTCAATTGAGCTGTTAGGAAATTGTGTTTCCGGTTCAAATTTTAATATGATTAGCTCCACCTATTGCCGCAGGTGTTTAAATCGTTCCAAAAACAGGGATTTGCAAATAATGAGAAAATGAATAAAAATAACGGAAAAAACAGCCTTAACTGTCAAAATGAAAACGGATGTTTACGTTCCATTACCGGAAGTAATTATTTTTTTCTTGAAATGACAAGCATTTTTTCGGTGCATAGCACAATGTCAACAAAAAAACGAGGCATTTTTTGAGAATTTGATCTAAATTATATCTTAGAAATGCTGATTTTGTACATGCAGCAAATTTTTCATTGTTATTTATTGGTTGTTCATAATAATAGAAGTAATACCATATGCATACACAACGTAGCCATGTGGAACGCAACTGACGTCACACCATCATGAGACTGATTACATTGCAAGATTGCGATTGAGCAATCCTTGTAACGTCTGTCGTATCCTTGCACTTTACCACCTAGCACAGACACGTCTATTCGACTGCCTCACAACAGTTTATGTTGAAACTCGCTCAAATAGCAGCACAGCACGTCACAATACAATAAATATACTTTACACTTTATATACACGATGTAGTATGGTGATCTGGCGGAAACTAATACATATTGAGATTTCTAATAGGATTTTATTGAATTTTCAGGAGTATTGCCATATATTGGAATCATCATTACCTTTACACTACTCTAAACACTCAAAAGAAATATCCATTTATACTTTTATTTTGAAAATGACTTCGTATTCCTACAAAAATGTCCCTATTTTGTTGTTTCCAAACAGCAAATTTCAAATTTACACTTGCTGCACAAACTTCAATATTTGTATTTGAAATTTCTGTAGAATATTCTTTGTCTTGAAAAAATAGGCCAATCACGTGAATCTGCAGTTGTCCTTGCAACATTTTCATAGATTGATACATTGAAGCAATTTTGAATGATTCGTGTAAACTTTTTAAGTCGTAACGCAAGAAAGAGACGGAGCTTTAGAAACCTTTCCAAAAAAAGTGTATGTGTCTAAGAATTTCATTAAAATTTTTCTTATTATACTTTGTGAAGTAAAACCGCGAAAATAAGTCAAATTCTGTTTAAAAGTATTTGATATAAGTATTAGTAAATTTAAAAAGTTGAGTATTGTTAAGTTGGTACCAACTTAAATCATCCGCCAAATTTAAAAACTGTCCGCTCTATTGATAATTCCTTTTCAAAACTGTACTAAACCAACCTGACACGGTCGGTAAGTTACGAATCTTACAAATAGATTTGCGCGTGTATTTTTTAAATTATCCGCCACAAAACATAATTTCTCTTTTGAACAGATTCCTAACCTTAAACAGTTTAATAGAAAAATTAATTTGCACAATATATTTTTGAATATATAAACGGGTACAACGATTAAGATCTCTTATTTCTGCTTCTTTCCAAACATTTTTCTAATATTTAAAAACGGTTTTTTAAACCCCGCCTACTAGTAACGTCAGACTTAAATCGACTAATCAGAGCGCAGCTAATTACTGATCTAGCGTTTCTATTGGCCTATTTCTTTGTACTGTGTAACATGTAGTACGTACTTTAAAATATGAAAATTAGAATTATTATAAGGCAATATTTACGTACTTTTTAACCTTGTAATCGTCTCATTTCGTTGTATTCTTGTGCAATTTGTAGATTTAGGTAGCTAAATACTGTTTAACGTTCGTCTATGCATTGTAAGGCTTGCAGTTTGTATTTTTAGCATTGCTGGGGAATGAAATCATCCAAAACGTTTTTCTATACAGAACATGTGGCCAACAAACGGTTCTCTTTTGCAGTTGCCGGCGTGCTACTATCTCTTTTGTTAATTGGTTGCGCTGCGGCCATAACGATCCTTCTCATCAAGCGACAGCAGAGCGTGAGGACGACGGCAGCGCTAAACAAGCGATTTCCGCAGACATTTCAGCAATCCATCGAAGCCCAACATTTATTGGAGACGGAAGAAGCTTAAGGATTAGAAATTTGTGATATAAACGACAATTATTTAATATCTACGATGATACATTTTAAGGTAGCTTACGAAAGGAGCATTTCTAAATTGAAAAAAAAAACGTTATTTAATCTTAGAAAAGTTCTTGAACGAACTGGGTGCTACATAATTTTACTTAATTCTTTATTCGGTTGTTAAGGATGTGATATTTTTCTTCGATACAGTTTAAACCACTTGCAACGATAATTGTTTATTGTGCAATCGTAAGTGGTATGAACTGTGGACTTCGCTTTTAATCTCTCTGCGATATTCAGATTTAAATGCTTGCTGGTCCCTTTTTAGAAATGAATTTATCAGTATTTTTAAAGTACTTATCGATTCTATTCAATTTTATAATTCTAATGATGAAATATGAAATCGTGCTTCTATACAGTTTAAAGATTCTGTTTGCGGCAGGATTTAAATCTAATCATTTTGCACTTCAAGCTTCAGATGTATTTTTATTCTCTTAACGTATTATATTTGCTGTACGCGAATTTTTAAATTTTTACCGGTGTTTTTGAACCGTACAGATTGATAAATGTGATTACATTAACACTCTGGCGCTATATTTTGTGATGCAAGCAAAATGCAATCGTCGTTGTGCGTACGATTCTAAGAAATACTTTCAAAAGTAAGCATGGAGAGGTGCCAAAGGTACATCTTCGAGAGGAGTTCTAAATTGCAGATTTACAAACTGGATATCACATGCATTTAATGCTACGTTTTCAATTACTACTTTTTTTTCTTTTGTAAACAATACACTTTATAAGCGGAGTTTTTGAATTTAGCGCTTATTCTATGAGTTTTTGGTTATTTTTAGTAACTTTAAGTCTGCATGCAGCGATACCAAATAAAATTTTGTTCAGAAACGTCAAAAACCGTCGAACATAACCTAGAAATAGCACTTTTTAAACTGATTTTTAAGTACGTTCTATGATTTTTCTAAAAAAAGAAAGGTAATTTTCATGAATGCGTATATCACATAAACGCAGAATTTTTAACCATTTGAAAACTGCGAGTGTAATAAAAAAATATTCAGCCTAAGAAAGAATGCCCAACGCTCCATAAAATTCTATACTTCCTCCTAAAACGCGAATGAATGTATATTGTTTGCTTCTATTCTAACAAGAGAAAGATAACACAACATGTTATAAATCGTATTACTTTTGCCAGTGTTTCTTGGTTACGTATTTAGATTATCGAGTTGTTTTTAATTATTTTAACCCAAACCTTTGTAAAGATATTGTAAAAAGCCTCTATAACACGATGAATTTTAATGGAAATTATATACATTAAAAAATCATAAATTAAAATGTACAGTTCTCGATTTTCTGTATGCAAGTTAAGTAGATGTAGATGAATTGCGCAGAATGCTTATAAAATTGTGATAAACAGGGGAATTTTGATGTAGTAGCAGGTACTTTTTTGTTTAAATATTTGTAAATGTGGTTTTGACATTAGATAAATTAGAAATAGTAGAGTAGCCTCGATTAGAGTCGTACAAATTCCATCATTATCTGCGCGAACAAACTTTGTCGTCGTAGATATTTTGAATAGAATGGGGTGCCGAAAAATCAAAACTAAAAACGATAAATTGTGTAATTTTTCGCTCGCAGTAATTCACACGACGAAAAGGAATACAGAAAAGTAAAACGCCTTTAAACACCTCCAACCTTCGCGAAAACAGTAACGGTAAGCTACTGAAGTACGGTTCACCCCTTGATGAGCGAAAATCGACTCACCCGATTAAAAAAAAGCCTTTTTGCGCATATTACGTAATATGTACTTCTCTAATTGGGACTGCTCTACGGGTACACCAAAAGAACATAAAAAAAAAATGAAAAAAAGACTAAATATGGAAAAGCACGTTATAAAAATGTTTACCACTAACGAATATTACGTTAAACGCAGAAGCGAATCTGAGAATTCGAGGCTATATTCATGTTGTATGCGCACACGTCGATTGCGCCGAGAATGATGAGAAAAAGCATTAAAATTTGAATAAAAATTTCCATCAAAATTCCTTGTGTCATACGGGCTTAAAGGTTGCCATTCTAAATTACATTAGGCAGCTGTATGTGCTCAATTTTTAATTGTAAGTATATTTACAATTTTTCCTTTAGTTGTATGTAAGTGAATAGTTTAAAACTTTAAAACAGACTTTTACCAACACCTATTGTCGCGACATTCTTTTGATTTGTAAATAGAAGTAAATTTCAAGTTACTACTTATTGTCCTTCGTCTCTCTCTTCCTTTGTGTTCTGTAACATTTTAATTTCTATTTTAACTCGAAATAGTGATAATTTGTAACTTAGAAATCTTCTTGGATTTCCAAATTTTATCTCAGTATACACTTAACCATGATTATCTTTTGTTAGTCGATGAATAAGAGAAAATTACACTCAATTTGTTTGTGATAAAATTTGGCCAATAGTTTTAGAGATAGTAGAGATAGAAGATATTGTTATGTAACATTGTGGTCTGTATGTAGCTGAAAAAGATGTTTTTCTGACACATATAAAGTAATCTGTATAGAAAAATGTTAAAAAATTTATTTCTGTTATTGTTACAAATAAATTCTATATACTTATCAATTAAAAGTGTTATTATCTTGTCTTACATGGAAGCGAGGTACGGAAAATACCACTCCCAGGTGAAAAATTATGTTTTGCTACTTCCGGCTAGGTAAGTGAATCGTTACATTCATTACTAACGAAGTGCTCTGTAATGTAAGTAAACTATACTTTGTCTCAATCAGTTCCTTGGGCCTGTTATCTTACCGTATACTCTTACAGGACTCCATTATCTAGACATTTTTGAAAACGAGCTACCAGCATTATTGGAAGAAGTTCCTTTGGCCACAAGGTTGAGTATGTTCTTTTAGCATGACGGGGCCCCTGCTCATTTTGTGTGACGCAGCATCTAAACCTAACATTCCCCGGAAGATGGATCGGCAGAAACGAGTCCCCGGACCTTACCCCTTTAGATTTTTGCCTGTGGGGATGGTTGAAAGGCGAAGTCTACAAAGAAAAAGTAAACACAAGAGACGAATTGATCGTTCGGATTATGAATAGTGCTGCCCTCATAAAAAAACGCCAAGACAACCTCAGAAAAGGTACACGTAGTGTTGTCAACAGAATTCGAAAGTACATTGAAGTCGGAGGTGGAATTTTTTAAAATAAACTTTAACTTAATCATTTGCCTTTGCTTAATACCTTTTGTTTTTGCGATTGGCTTTTTTCTGTGAGTGTAGTAGTTTGGGTTACATTCAAACTGCTGTATCTCAGTAACCAATAAAAATTGGACACATGTTATATGGAATTTTTTATTCGAATTAATCTACGCTATCATCCACTAAAATATTTACCTTTTCTCCTGAAACATCCTGTATATATACACATAAGGAAAGAAAATGTTTACCTATACGAAAAAGTGAACAGCGTAAACGCGAATGGGTGATTCACCGCAAACGGTCGGGTTAGGGACAGTCGGCGGCTCACGACGATTACCAATATGGTTAGTTACGAAGTAGATTGATTAAGTTGATACATCCAGCAATAAACGACATATTCGTCTGTATTACGTTAAGAAATTAGCGAATATAGTCCTTATTGCCGGAATTACTAACTCAAATCATCCGCGAAATTTAAAAAATGCCTATTCTATTGATTATCAATAATCAATATTTTAATTAACAAAAAAAACAGGTGATAGATTATGACATTTTATTGTGAAAATCATATGATCGTAAAATTAGTAGTACATTATGTACAGGGTGCGGCAAAGGAACCTGACGTTTTTATAATGAATAGTACAAAGCCGTTATAGTACGTAGAACAGCGGTTACAGTGGGAATGACATCGGTAGTAGATGCCATTTTAGTAGTCATGGAGCTGTGGACGAGTGAATATCGCGCATTCGTTCTCGAGGCGTATTTTAAAAATCACGACTCGGTTGTCAGTACACAACGTTTATTTCGTGCGCGCTTCAATATTGGACGTCACGGTTCTGTTCCATGCCGTAACACAATTAAGTTATGGGTTGAAAATTTTCGTCGATCTGCATCAGCAATGAAAGATAAGCCACCAGGAATGCGTCGAACAGTTCGGACTCCAGCAAATATTGAGAGGGTGCGAACAGCGGTTCAGCGAAGTCCACGTCGTTCAGCAAGGCGACAAGCAATAACTCTAGGACTTTCCGAAAGTACAGTACGGCGTATTTTGCATAAGGATTTACATTATCACCCTTACAAATTAGTAATTGTTCAAGAACTAACAGCTGAAGACTTTTTAAACCATTTGAATTGTTGCAATCAACTTCTGGAACTTTTTGGTGAAAATGATTTAGGTGGCTTAATTATGTCTGATGGGGCGCATTTCGAGTTATCAGGCTACGTAAATAAGCAGAATTTTCGCTACTGGTGTTCAGAAAATCCCAGAGAACTCCATCAACGACCGCTTCATAGTCGCAAGGTTACTGTTTGGTGCGGAGTGGGGCGATTCGGTATAATTGGCCCTATTTTTTTGAGGACGATGCAGGAAATCATGTCACAGTCAATTCGCAACGTTATGTGGAAATGTTAAACATATTTTTAGAACCAGAGCTTCGTCGACGGAACATCGATTTAAATACTGTATGGTTCCAACAAGATGGCGCCACAGCGCATACAGCACGAGCGTCAATGGCTCGACTGCGAGAAATGTTTCCGAGAAAAGTCATTTCGCGGAATGGAGATGTTCCTTGGCCGGCAAGGTCTCCCGACCTCACGGCTTGTGACTATTGGTTATGGGGTTATCTTAAGAGTAAGGTGTATTTAACGAGACCAAGGACCATTGAAGAATTGAAAGAAAACATTCGCAATGAAATTACCGCAATTCCGATGGGTACGCTACAACGCGTAATGGGGAATTTGCGAAACCGTTTGGAACAGTGTGTCCGCAGTGAAGGACGTCATTTGAGCGAAATTATTTCCCATAAATAAAATGGCATGTTATATACTTTCGAATACTTGTATGTGAAAATAAACATATTGGAAAATACATTTGTAGTTACACATTAAAACTCGTCAGGTTCCTTTGACGCACCCTGTATAACATGGCAATTATTACAGTGACAAAAGTAAAAAAAGACATCATTTTATGATCTATTCATTCTGTGATGTCAAATTACTTTAACTATTGTTGTCCGTGTCTTCATTAATTGCAAAAGGTTCTTTTTCATCTTTTCCAATTTGGACTAACCACCGGGACTATGGTAACTTGGTCTTTTTCTTTATATTTCTTCACGATTCTGGACACCGCTGACTTTGCTACACCTGCAATATTACTACCATAAATACACAAATAATGAGAAATGTACACTTATAGCCTACCGAAACATCACGAAATTATTGAAAATGTCGTTTTTCTCATCAATATAAATATTAGTTCTTTACTTATTATTCGACGACTACGTTCTGAAAAGAACCCGATTTTTAACTTGTATGCTGGCAAATAGTCAAGAAACAATGTAGAAGATTCAATCTTTAAACACCGGCACGTTGCCGACAATGACTTCCGCTATAATATTAGCCTAATTTCTGCAGAAATCACAAATTAGTCAGAACCAATCAATTGTCGTGAAATCAGTCAGAAAATTGTTTCGGATTTTTTCTAGCCAATCAAATTGCGTCAGACAAATTTGTGATCACTGATCACTCCTGAAGCAAGCCTATTGTTTACGTGTAAGTCAGATTTAATCGGAGCCAATCGCCAATCCATTCCTGCTCTTTTTGACAGAAGGTATAGTAAAGTACAAGATTATAATTTATAACAATAATAGATTCGTTTTGATATAAATCAAACTAGTCAAAGACTATTCGATTATATAAACACACACTTTGTTTATAAGAAAAATATTAATCCCACAATTTACAATGAAAAATAATGAGTAATGAGTTGTCTCACATTTTACTACTTCACTCTCGTCAAACTTCATTCTTCTTCCTCTTTTTCTGGTTGGCGCGAAATGCAAATTTGGCGGTTGCCAAGGATTATTCCAAACTGTTGAAAAACTAATCCTGTTCTGCAAAAGCAAATTTCATTAGGTGAACTTCTTCTAAAATTGTATCGAAATAGTTTATAATAATAATTAATTGCTATTATTAGAATGAAATGTTTTTACTTGTACTTCTTAGAATATCAATTATATTCTTTAATTGTTAATATGAAGTGTAAATTGCAATATGATGTATATCATGTAAATTGAAATCGCAAGTTTTTTATAGTTAAAAAGCTTATTTTCCAAATTCGATACGGTTTTCGGTTTTTAGGTTATAGATAGATCCCTTTTTTATTTTTAATTCGTATTTGACATGGTAACAAAATTATAAATCTACAAATAAAAATATCTCTTCCTGTATTGACAAAATATACAAGTCGCGAGTGCTTTTCACTTTATGCAAAATTAAAGATAATTTTTGAAGGACACGTTATTTTTAGTTGTTTTAGTGTTGAGCAAGTGCAAGTGTTGATGATGAAAAAAGTCCATACAAATTTTTACCACGATGAAAACGCACGAGTAAAAAATCGTCGCTGACTGTCGTAATAACAATAATAATATGGGTAAATCGGTCTTCAGAGATATTTATTGTCAACCATATAAAAGTAATAAAATTAAACTATACAATGATGTGAAAGGTAACAATCAAATTCAATATATACAACATTATATAAACATTGCCAAAATCATTTCCAGATAATATTCAATTTATACAGAGATTTGGCTTACTGAAAAAGCTCCCTGTTCACGAAGGTTGTGTTAATACATTGCAATGGAACAGCACCGGAGAATACATATTATCCGGATCCGACGATCAACATCTCATCATCACTCACGGCCACAATTATAAAGTGTTAGTAGATTACACAACTAGTCATCATGCTAATATTTTCAGTGCAAAATTCTTACCTTCCTGCGGTGATCGACAGATAGTATCATGTTCTGGGGATGGAATCATACTACATACAGGTACGTCTACTCGATAAATACAAAAAACTCTATTGGACGTTCGTTTGTGGTTATGTTAAGATTTGCAACGTTCGAAGGAAACTTATAATAATCAATTTAACTGCCATGCTGGTACAACATACGAAGTGATAACCATATACAACGATCCAAATACATTTTTAAGCTGCGGGGAAGATGGGACCGTACGTTGGTTTGATTTACGAACAAAAACAAGGTAACATACTGAATTAATTAAATGATTTGTTTTATTTCATTGAATTTGAACGAAAACAGTTGCAAGAAGATGAGTTGTAAAGAGGATATCCTTATTTCGCATACAAATGCGGTGACGGCGTTGGATATTAATCCAATGGTCTCGCATCACCTTGCAGTAGGATGTTCGGATTCTACAGTGAGGATATACGACCGCAGATGCTTAACAACTCAGGGTGCCGGTAATATCGCACCATTCGAACGTTAAATTATTATATCGCTTTTCTCATTTGTGTTCGTAGGATTTCATAGTGCCAAACCATTCGCTACCTTCATTGCGCCCGATCTAGAAGACCGTCCCTATCGAATCACATCCTTAAGCTACAGCAAGGATGGTCAAGACATGCTTGTCAGCTACTCCTGCGATCATCTATACCTGTTTGGCATTCAAGTAAAGAACTTTCATTGGACAGATTCGGGTGTATGTTTTATTCCGTTTGTGTTTTAAAGGAAAGCAGTTACGCTGAGCTTAAGAAGAACAACAGATTGAAGTCGAGGTTGAGGAATTGCGGGGGCAAACGGGAACGTAAGTCGCCCCCGCCTGTCAGGAGGCTTAGATTGCGAGGAGATTGGTCCGATACTGGCCCGGATGCTCGGCCCGAGCGTGAAAATTCTTGTAAGTGACGGAAATTCTATTGCACTTTTGGTTTTTAGTGAGAATTTACTTTTGAAAATGTATATAATGTTAGTAACTTGTCAAAAAATTTGGGTTAGGTTATTTGTTTGACGTTTGTCAATTTTGACAGTTAAAAAGGTATTAGAATAAGTGTTCTTTTTACTAATTTTTGTAATTAAATTGAAAATCATGTATATATTTATTTATTAGAAATACTATTTCAATTTAGAACACAATATGTACATCTTAAGTTAAAAAAATTAAAACATTCTTAAATATTTTCACAATTTTTGAGATTTGAAGGTTAAATTTAAATCATTGTATACAGGATCATCCAAATTAATGGGTCACTGTTATTTTGTGCCTACATCATTTAAATTGACAAAGTAACACTGCTTTTGCTGCTAAAAACGTTTGGAAAACGAATTAAAAAAGAAATCAAAATGGAACAGGCTTGTATGTTTCAACATTTTTAAGGGTAATTAAATTTTGAATATGAAAACTTTGTAGGCTATTGTTCCAAAATGAATAATAAGAAATTTATAGTCGTTTTACCTACTTTGACACTGTAATGAGACTAGATGCATATGAATAGGATCTTTTTTGCCTAAAGCGCCAAATCAAATTCTATTTAAAAAAAATGTTCCTAAGTTTTCAACAACGTGTAACCTATTCAGATCTGGTAATCTTCGAAACCATATTTTTATCTTTGAAACAAGTATGAAATACAACATTTTCATTGTTAATTTTCAATTTTGCATGACATTTTCGTTAATTAACTTGTCAAAAATTTGGGTTAAGGTATTTGTTTAACGTTTGTCAATTTTGACAGTTAAAAAGTTAGTAATTAAATTGCATTTTCTTTTTATAATCGATTTATATCTCATACTAATCATAATTTTAGCCGGCATTAGCCAGGCGAGACCGCAACTGCAAGGTAATCTCATGCAACGGATGACGCACGTCCTGTCGCGCATGTTGAACGATCCGATGACTAGAGCAGCATTGAACGCGGGCGGCGACGACGCCTTGAATGCGGGAAATGACGCTTCCGGAGGAACCGCCAATAATAACCAGGAGAATCAGGAGAATGCGATGAACGTCAGTGACGATGATCCGTTAGGGAGCACGGCGAATATAGTCATCGTTACGTCGCACGATCCCACCGACCAGAGTATGGAATGTCTGACGAACGAGGCGCCATCTACGTCGTTAGACACGAGCGCCGAAACGACGTCTACCAACACCTCGACAGAGGAGACGGTTTGCAGTACGGTTACCGCGGAGTCAGCAGGTTCTGAGTAAGTATTACCGAGGATCATATACAAGGGTAATCTGAAAAGTTTCGTGTCCCGACATGGAGATGGCGTTATTCGTTAGAAATATTCTGGTAATATAATTGGACATGCGTTGAAACTTTTAAAAATTTCTACCATGTTAGACGCTCGCTTGTTGTTTAACAATCGTTTGTGTAGAAGTGGACAAAAAAACGAATATCGATTCGTCATTAAATTTTTGCATTTGAAAGACAGTACGCCTACGCCTATCAAAGCCGAAATGGACGCTGTTTACGGGGAAAAACTTGTTTTTGTGTTCGGTTGGAAACTTTCCAGATTATCCTTGTGCATATAGAAAGCCCACGCAGTGTTAAAAATTGGCAATCAATTTTTTAATAGGAAAAACCACGCGGTCTCGTCAGAAACGCGCTAGTACCGCTGCAATTTCTACCTCTTAACTATACCGGGTGTCCAGGATAACATGAAGTGCAAGGTTATATTGGAAACCGTTAGAGATGCAAGGTCGGCTAAATAGGGAAAAAGTTGCGCACTTACGGCTAAGCACAATCCGGGATTACATTTTTAAAAATCGATTCCGTTACTGAGATACATGATGAAAACCAAAAGTGTGCGTTTTTTAAAAACCTTAATATTCTCTTTATTATAAAAAATGCAGTCATCAATTTTTCAGCATAGGAGTAGTTAATAATGAGGACTTCAAAAATGGCCTTAGAAAAATTCTAGACTCGCTGGGTTCTTTGCGCCTGTACCCAACTTTTGTTTTTCTTATGGGCGCCATATTGGATTTTTACATTTTAGAAATAAAAAATGCTTTTCAACCATGTATGCCTAATATAGATTAGGAATATACAAATTTTGTAATAATAGGATTATAGAAATATTAAAATGCGAGATTGAAAAATCTTTTTAATGTAATAAAAATATTTTTTTTATTACTTAAAAGACGCGGTAACTGACACATTCGCGCGACTAGCAAACGCCCGTGAAAAAAAAATAATTTAAAAATAAATTCAATTCTCTTTACGTTCGAAAACAATTTTAATTTTTGTAGTGTAACACTTTTGGCTTTCACAAATTTTATAACGTTATTTTCTTTAACTTTCATCATATTTCAATACTTATTAGCCTGAGGATAACCATGTTAGGTCGAAATCGATTGCAAGTGAGAAAATAAATCCTGGTATTGCGATACAACTTGTATCCTAATTTATTTCAATTTTTATACGTGCAGCAAAGATGGCAATAACCGATTTTACTGTAAAATAATTTCTCGGCAAAATAAATCAAATATCTTCTAATTTTGTTAAAATTCAAAATTCGTTATGACTTCCAAAGGGAAGGGGCGCATTTAGCCCGGTAAATTTTAAGTAAGGATTATATCAAATTTATTTTAATGGTAATAAAAAATAAAAAAAAAATTATTTTATATTCAATATTATTTAACGAAAAGAAAAATTATTAAACAAACTCTTAAAGATGTCATAAAGATTAATAACACAAAATAAATTGTGTTCTATATAAAAAAAAGAAATACAGTACCCTTAAAAATTATATAAATTGAAAATTGTGGGTTAATTCGGTAAAATCGGTTCTTTAAAATCATTTTTTGTTTAAAACTAAATGTCACCGAGTAATTTTGCCTGGAGTCGTGAGATGGCAGCACTATACGGTCAATATTTGCTGTTCCTTCAGATTGCTAGTTTTGCCTATTTCGTGGGTTCTCTATATACAGCGTGTCCTAGTGTCAATTGGCCAAATTCGCTGTAAGGACACCTAATATAATTTTGAATAAAATAACGGCTAATAAATCTGTATCTGGAAATAAGCTATTTTCGAGATAAAGAACGAAATAGAGATTTATAACTAGAGTTGCTCACTACCGCCAACGGGCAGTGGCGGAGGTTCGATACAACCCTCAGTATAACTGGGAGTCTCTCTGCCGTGAATACTATTTCGTAGTTCTACGTTTGTTTTAAAAATGTTGCCTACGTCGCGAAAACGACCAACGTTGGACAAAGTTACAGAATTTATAGCAGAAATGCCTGACCTAAATTATGATGGCGTTAAAATCCAATGTGTAGTTTGTAATATCCCTTTAACGTGTTGGTCCAAAAGGAATTGTCTACGTCACGTGAATAGTAAATATCATTCTTAAAAAAGAAATTGCACACATTATGACAAATTTAAATTTAATTTATGTATTACCTTTATTGCATGTAATCTACCGTTTAATTTACTAGACAAGGAAGCATATGTCTTCTTTTGGAATAAATATTCGGACTGCAAATTACCGAGTCGGGCATCGTTACAAAGAATTGTGCCATCTGCTCGTGAACATGTTGAAAAAAGAATTAAATCGGAGTTGAAAGATAAAAAACTGTGGTTATGTGTGGACGAAACTACAGATCATAAAAAACATTCTGTGGTTAATGTAATGGTACGTACAATGGAACCACATCAATCGTCACCTCCAATTCTATTATCTTCCAGACGAGTACAACAATGTACTGCCGAAGTAATTTCAAAGTTAGTGTTAAATACATTGGACAAGTTTGAACTTTCAACAAACCAACTCTTGATGTTAGTGAGTGATGGTGCCGCAAACGTGCTTTCTGTAGGCCGGTCTCTTAAAAAACATTGTGGTAACTTGTTACATATTACGTGTAAAATTCATGCTTTCATTCATGTGGCAGATAATGTTATTAAATGTTATCCTGAGGTAGAGGCTTTAATAGCGCATACAAAAGCAGTGTTTGTCAAATCCCCAAAAACGTATTCGCAAATTTCACAGACTGTGCCCCCGTATGCCTGAGCCACCAGAATCTATTCTTATACGTTGGGGAGCATGGTTACAGGCCGCGTTTTATCATAAATATTTTGAGAATATTAAGAACGTGGTTTTACAATTCGATCCAAAGGAAGCTGCGGCTATCAAGAAAAGCCAGTCGAAATTTCAAGATAGTCAGATTCAAACGGATTTAAAAACTATTCAGAACAATTACTTCGGACTAGCGGATGCAATAGAAAAATTACAAAATCCTTTGGTGTCGTTAGTGGAATCTCTGCAAATAGTGCAACATGTCCACGCACAGCTGTGCGCGGTAGAAGACGCAAAAAATGTTTGTGTTCTGGAAAGGTTTGAAAGTGTTTTAGAGAAAGATTCTGATTTTGGCACATTAAGACAAATTTGTGAAGGTGCGTCAACAGAACCGTTAAGTTGTTCCAAAGATTATTTTAATTAAGCAAATATAACGTCACTAGATGTAGAACGTTCGTTTTCTGCGTATAAACACACTTTTTCCTCACGCCGCACTCGGTTTGCCGAAACAACTGTGGAAACGTGTCTAATGTCGCAGATATTTAACAGACATTATTCACTTTGTGATTTCACGGAAGACTCTTAAGACGGTAAGTGTTTGAGCACGTATTATATTTTATTTCTGACCATTTATTTTGTGTAAACTTTTATGCGCCCGCCACTGGCTGTTGGCGCAAATTGAGCAACTCTATTTATAACACGAATTACGTAGATGCTTTACCTATAAAACAGCGTTAATAATGTCCGAATTGCGTTAGTCGTATTCAATTAATGACGAACAAATGGCTCAACTTGGATTTATTAAGATATTTTATTCGGAATTACGTCAAGTGTCCTTACAATGAATGTGTCTAATTGACATTGGGATACCCTGCATGTATATTCCTTGCCATTATTGATATTGAATTTATCGTAACACTGATATAACATTAACACTACATCTTAAACTACATCCACATGTTAAAGTTGTTTGGTGATTGTTGTAGAAAGAACGAAACTCCGCATCTTCGCCATTAAAGAAATTTGAGTGTGTTGGTAAACGTGATGATTTGCGTCAATGGGTATTTTTTTGGTTTACCTCCAGTTTGCTGAAAGATTAAATTAATTCGTGTATAAAACCAAATGTCAGTTTGTCATCTGCCAATATTAACGCTAAAAAAAGTAGAATATGAGGAAAACGATAGTCGTTTGTATAAATATACTATACATGTTGTAAATATTTCTTAGGTAATCTCCTAGTACCAAATTAGGTGGAGTAATTGTTGTAATTGGTTTACACAAAGGTTGTACCATGTTAAACCTGTCGAAGAAGAAAAAACTCAAAGGTGTCAGACTCGAACAAAGTACTTACTGTAAACAGAATAACTTTGTTGTAGATTTTGAACTAGGTTAATCATCAAACGCGTTTTTTTGCTTCAGTAGCGTATGTTCGAACACACGTTCGGAATTTTGACATTAAAAGCTTCAATTGTTTAGTGGAGCATTCAAAGCTATCTAGATATAGACTATAAAATAATAAAATTAAGATATAAGCTAAATTTACAATCTGTTCCTTTAAATTTGCTGGGATATGTACGAGGGTAAGTCAAATATTATCTGCACTTTCGCCATAACAAGCTGTGAAGGTTATCGTAGTGGCGGTCGCTTGCGTATGTGGTAATGTGTCATGTGTGCGGAATTTAATCACGATCGCGTCATTTGTCTGCTAGCTACAACAGCATAAGCATGTCAGCTCCGCTATTACTTTGCACCAAAGAGGAACAACGAGCGGTGATCCGATTTTTGTGGTCAGAGGGTGTGAAAGGTGATGAAATTCGCCGGAAACTTTTGTCACGATACGGGGACAGTGCTTTATCTTGTAAAAGCGTTTTTTTGTGGATCGCAATGCTTCAAAGTGACCGGACGAGCGTAACACAAAAAGAGGGAGCTGGACAGCCGTCAACCTCGACCACCGACGACAACATTCGGCAAGCTCGAGAGATGGTCACAGCAAATAAGCGAGTTACCATAGGGGAGGTTGCATCGGTCACGGTTCTGCCTATCAAATTATCCACGATGAACTCAAATTTCGTAAAGTGCGCGCGCGATGGGTTGATGAAACGTGAGTTCATCATTACGAGCCCGAATCGAAACGCCAGAGTATGGAATGGAAACACCCAGGATCCTCTAGCACGAAAAAATTCAAGACCTCTAACCGTGTTTTGGGACGAAAAAGGCCCTATACTGGACGACTACTTGGACAGGGGACTACCATAAATAGTGCGAGGTACAGTGATTTGTCGACGAATAAGCTGAAACCAGCAATTCGAAACGAACGCCGTGGTCTACTCTCAAAGAAAGTTTTGTTGTTGCAAGACAACGCCCGTCCGTACACGGCCTATAACACCATTGAAAGTATCAACAGGTTGGGCTTTGAGACCCTGGAACACCCTCCCTACAACCCGGATCTCGCTCCCTGAGACTTTCATCTCTTTGAACCGCTCAAGAAAGCTTTGAGAGGCCGTCGATTTGCCTCAGACACAGACGTTCGGGATGCGGTGCAAAAATGGTTTCACGACCAACCGAAAACCTTCTACCAGGAAGGCATACGGAAGCTTGTGGCTCGCTGGACCAAGTGCATTGCTAAAGATGGAGACTATATCGAAAAATAATGTGTTTGTTGTACACCTATCTTTGTTTAATACAGTTGTAGAACTAAAAGTTGTGACGTTCACACGACTTTTTGAATAACGGCAGCTCTGTTTTTCTTACCAGGGAGAGCGGGTCGTGGATTATTAAAAATATTAAATAAAGATCTAATATAAAAAAAAAATATTAGTATTGGGCGCCACTGACTAATGAAACGGTGTAATCAAGTTATTGTCACCCCTAGTCAGAAGGGTGATAAACAAAAAAAACTGATGGTACATAAAAAAAACTCAGGAAATTGAGTACTATATACAATATAATTGACGGACTAAAGCAGGTAGATGCAATCATAAAAAAAAGGTTTACTGTAAAGCGCTACTAGGCGGTATCTTATATTAAAAATACAAGAAAATTCCTAGCTTAAAATTTAATGCTTAAAATTTAATGCTTATTGCTTTGCAAATCGATAAATGAAATGTAATATTAATTCAATACTCATCGAAGGTTAAGGAACGGCCAGGAGACACCTCGTGGTCACCATGTGCGCCTAGCGGATCCGATTCGGTTTTTTTATTGAAACAGATAGGGAATCCTTGGGTCACGGCTCGAATTTCCTTTGTTTCGTTTTCCGGTAAGCTTCGAACTAGGATTTTTCAAGCTAATTCCGGCTCAAGCGACCAAAAAAATATCCGCGGAAGCGGGTAAGGGTGCCTCAGGCTGATAGCTTCCGTATATTGTTCAATAAGAGAACAGGAACGTAAGAATAGTTCAATTTCGGACTATTAACGTTTTCTGAAGTAATAAATAGCAGGGAAGGGTCAAAATTAAAATCTGGAAAGAACAAAAAAAAAAAAAGGAAGATAAGTAGACGCGATCAAATATTAAGAAAAATAAGCTTACCCCGAATAATTTCTGGGATTTCACTCAACTAATAACTTAGCGAAAAACTCTATTTCCGCTTGACTAAGAACGCTAATACGTGATAATTTAAAGGTATTCACTACCACTCGTGCACTTTTCTGTCTTTTAAATCATCTATTCTCTCCTACAACAACTTCGAACACGAAGTCCCTGACAAAAAAAAACAAACGCAAAAATCACGGTAAGAAATCGGGGACCAAAATCTCGAATATTGAATGTAAAACTGAAACGAATCACGAGAGAGAGGACTGACGCTTTTGAAGCGAGAAGGGAAATAACAAGAGCACGACAACTTTGAGAGTAATAACGGAAAGAGATAAATAAAGGATCCGCTACGGCTATCATTTACTGTAAACTGAAATTCAAATAATAATATTCATAAGCATTAAATATTTGAGTATCCCTTAAATACATACAACTAAATCGAGGTAATGCAGAACAATTGGATTGAATGCAAACAGCTAAAGTAGGATAACATTAAAAACAATTGTAGCATTAAACAATTGCTACAAAGTGTAAGTAGTTTTTAACTTACCCTCGTAAAATTGACCTGACTGGGCATTTCTTCGAAAACAAATTTCTTCAAGTTTAATGAATTTATTCCGTAATTTTGCCGCTCAGTGTATATAAAAATAGTAATTAATTTAATCACGGATTAAACTTTAATTCTTGGTTTGTTCTTAATATGATATATTAAAATAGAATACGATAGATGGCGCAGATGTAAAGTTTTGTGTTTTCCAACGTTGTGTTCTGATTAAATTTCGTACGTTTGTCTTTTCCTTATTCATTCGGTCGCTGATTATTAATCAAAAATTAATCTTTCCTTACATTAATAAATTCGTTATTGTTGCCTACCTAGCAGTGTATGTTTTAACTGTTGTGAACGATGTTTTTTTTTTTATGTTTTCATAATTTTAATAACGAGACATCGTATAGCATATAATGTTTTTCGATTTTTATATGTTGCCTTTAATACTTTACACAATAATGAATTTGAAATTGATTTAATAAAATGTGAATTTAGATGATGTTATTTTAAGAATTCAACAGATGTCGCTACTATCGACGTCCGCTCTGCACCAACGTCATTGAGTAGCGGGAAATTTGAAATGTGAATTATTTTCAAGTTCTTAAATATTTCACAAATGATTATTATAGTAAGTTTTCGGAGTAATCTATGATGTTGTAGCTTTTCTATGTAATGTTCTGTGTTTATTCGAGATTCTACGGATTGTTTGATATATCACCTCATGTAGAATACATGGTACGAATAAGATTAAGCTGGAAACTGTTTGACTTAGTCATCGTCAAGATTGGGAAATAACGAATCTATTAATGCACACTTACAAAGAAATTAACCCGCCCCGCTTCTAGAGCGAAACCTGTCGATTCGGAATTGGCATATCTTTCTTTTCTTTTTCCTTTTTTTTTTTTTTTTTTCTGATTTGATTTCGTTGAATTTGATCTGGTGATGTGTAAAATACGCATATTTTCTCTATTATTGTAGTACAAATAACGAACACGCACCACCCACGACGACAAATCAGACAAGTCATTCAGTTGATCCAACAACAATTAATACATCCATACTAACTAGGCATTTAAGACAACGTCTGTCTGTTCTACGTAGCTTGCGTCAGGGCTTCATCGAGCGGACCGGTGCCGAGCCGTCGGTCAGCCTGCGTTACTTCGATCAGAGCACGTCAAGCTCGACGATCAGCCTCACCGCCGACAATCTCAACATCAACGACGCGCAGACGTACAACAGCAATAGCGATGCGAACGACGATCAGAAAGAGATGGTAAGCGACCGTGAGAAGTCGTTTCGAATTCGTCCTTTTTTTCTCTTTCGCTCTTAGGTGGACGTGGATTTGGACTATGACGACATAGACGATGATTGCAGCGATGAAGGTAGCCTTTTCGAGCCGTACTTGAAGATGAAGTACACGGGTCATCGGAACGCAAGGTATGAATAAAATCAGACGGCAAAAATTTAAAATTCGCGACAAGTAGATGTGATCATATTAAGAAATATGTATTATAGGCATTTTTTCGCTAGTTGCCGCGTGTGACCGTTGTTGAACCGACGATTATAGCCTCCACTTTCCCAATTTTAAGCGCGGCATAGGCGTGCGCTTCCTTCAATAAGTGCAATACCAAAAAATAAGTAGTGGATCGAATAATAATAACAGAAAAGTTGTGAAACATTCACCCTCTTAAGCAGCGTTATCAAGTAGGTTGGCGGACTGCATCGGAATTACCGATCGTTAAAAGTAGAAGCACCATTATTAGTATTATCACCCACTGGATAAGAATCGTGAAAAGTTGACAGCATTAGATATGTTTTCACAGTTGCTTCGTTGAACGATGTTCGCCGTGGTGAAAAAATATGTTTATATTTTGAAAAAGATCGTTCGACATCTACGGATGTAATACATGCATGATTAAAACACTCTTTGAATCCGGTTAATGGAGTAGTCGATGCATCATAACAAATTTGTTTTGATGTGATAAAATGGGAATCTTTCTTTAACACACTCTCGAACTTTTCTAAAACGCGATTATATTTGCATAACAGTGTATGTACTTCGCCCATTATTTACAGTGACTCCACTAACGACAATGCTCTATTTTGTAACTGTTCTATTGCGTCATGTAATCCTTTATAGTTATTACGAATAGTTCGTAACTGGCCCGTAGGTTTCCGCGTTCGTCAATAATACTATTCTCTAGCTACGACAACGACGCGGTTCCAACCCGGAAACCAAGAGAATAGTTTGTAACTCTGTTTCATCGGAAATATATTGAAGTTTTCTCGGCAGGATTGAATTGTAGAATAACAGCTTTTACTTGTTTGAAATATTCAGCATAGTGAAAAGAAAAACGCCAGGTCAAGAGGCAGCTATATGAAAACATGCTAGGCGATCGGATATCCAAAGATGTTTATAAAAGATATTGTAAAGAGTTGTACCAAGAAATACGTACACATAAACAAAATTGTAACTCTCAATATATTATGAGTTCCAACAATAAATCGAAGGCAACCCGGGCACGACGAAGTGTCGGTAACAATGTTTAAAAAATTGGCGCAACAGTTGACGTTCCCATGGATAAACATTACAATAGAAACTGGTATATTCCCGGACGAACTCACAAAATCCAGTATCAAATTGATTTACAAAAAAGGAGATCGCTCAGATATAGGTAGTTATCGCCCCATATCTTTATTATCTAACATTTCAAAGGTGTATGAGAAAATTATTTACAAGAGGATGTACGAATACATTTCTGCATTTAATATCGTACATAATAATCAAAATGGATACGTTTAAGGAAGATCGAGCAGCAGGACAATATATCAACTTCTTTGCCAAGTCCTTGAAGGAATAAATATGGGCGGAGATACGTTAGGAATTTTCATGGACCTGTGTCGTGCGTTTGACAGTATTAATTATGAAAAACTGTATACTAGACTACAGAATATTGGTATCAGAGGAAAAGCGTTGGAACTGATTTTGTCTTACTTAACTAATAGAAAACAAAGAGTCATAACAATAAATAGAGTAGGATATTGCACGTTCTGTGAGGCGCAAACTGTACAACGCGGAGTTCCACAAGGTTCTATATTGGGCCCGCTACTTCTTTTGATCTACATCAATGAACTGCTCATTTTTTCACCGCGGCGAACATCGTTCAATGAGACAACTGTGGAAACATATCTAATGTTGTCAATTTTTTAAGACTTTTATCCAGTGAGTGATCGATAAGTAAGTAAGTAAGTAAGTAAGTATATTTATTTATATAACAACTAGTGTATATAAACGTCAAAAATAAGCAGAAATTAGTATAACAACAGAGAAAAGGAAAGTGTACTATTAATCAAACAGTACAAGAGTGAAAAACAGAAAAAATAAAAATTACAAAAGTTAAACTAAGAATAATATACGTATGTAATAACATATAGCTAAATTAATTATATAGCAGAATGAAAAAAAAATAAAGTAGAAACAAAGTTTTATTCTTTCTTAACAGACAATACTAAATGAAAGAGAATCAGCCCACCACTGAAACACAATAATAACCCTAAGCCAGATCAAAAAATTCTTTCACAGAATAAAAAAGATGTTGGAGGAGGTAGTCGCGCAATTTCACCCTAAACGACTGAATTGATCGAGAGCTTTTAATAAGGACTGGAATTTTGTTAAAAATTTTAACGCTAATAATATCAGCACCCATACTGGTGGTATGCAACGTACATATAGGTACTCGGAGATGTTCTTTTGCTCGGGTATCGTGAGAATGTGCATCCGCATTGGTTGTATAATTTGATTTATTGCGATACGCATAGCATCCCGCTTCTAAAATATAAATGCAGGATAATGGCAGAACTCCGAGGTTGCGAAAAATGGTCCTACATGAGTCGCGAAAGTGAGCACCAACAATTGCGCGTACAATAGCTTTTTGAGCTAAAAAGACGCGCTTCGCACACGGTGATTCCCCCCAGAGCAGAATACCGTATTGTAGTCTTGATTGGATTTCGGCGTAATACAATGACAAAAGTGTTGGTCCGGATACCTGTAGACGAAGACAACGGAACAAATAGGTTTTAGTGGAGATTTTCTTCACTAATTCATCGCAGTGAGAATTCCATGATAAAGTATCTTCTATTGTAATTCCCAGAAACTTGAACTGATTGCACGCACTCAGCTGGTGTCCTGCAAGTGAAAACGAAATATCTTCTATTGATTTTTGTCTGGTGTGAAGTATCATAAACTTTGTTTTTTCTAAACTAAGAGATAGCTTATTCTCGTTGAACCAGTCCAGGAGAGTAGCCAAAAGGTTATTAATGTTAAGATTGGTATCGTCAACAAGGATAGAAATATCATCCGCGTAGAGTGTCATATATATGTCAGATAATAGATAGACAATATCGTTAATGTATAGACTGAAGAGGACCGGTCCCAACACCGAGCCCTGTACCACGCCGCTAACTACAGGAAGATATTCAGAATTGAAAGCTTTGACCACGCCACTAGAATCAGTATGCTTAATCTGCACAAACTGTTTTTCTTCCTTGAAGGTAGGATGAAAACCAGTTCGCCAACCTCCCCCTTACACCGTATGATTCTAATTTAGATACTAAAATATTGTGCTGGACGCAGTCAAATGCCTTTCGTAAATCGCAAAAAAAATGCAATTGGTGCTTTTTTCATCTCAATACATTTCAAAACTTCACTATAAAAATGAAGTAGAGCAGATGTCGTCGAGTAGCCCTTCCTGAAACCATGCTGCCTGTTTGAGAGTACTTCGTATTTATTTAAAAAAGAATTCAATCGGTCCAAGATGCAGTATTCAATTATTTTCCCTGTAGCAGATGTTAAAGCTACCGGTCTATAATTAGCGGTATCCGTAATGATTCCCTTTTTGTGTAAAGGAATGACCACCGCAGTTTTCAATACTTTGGGAAATAAGCCATGTTCGAACGATAGGTTTATAAGATAAGTAAGTATTTCCACAAGATACAGTCTAAATTCTTTAAGTATAGCACATGCGATACCATCCGAACCGGTTGAGAATTTGTTTTTTAGTTTGGTCATAATTGTGAGCAGTTCGTCCGGAGAAATAGGAATAAAATACATTGACATAGAGTTGGATGAAAGTATACGACGATCAGTTAATGATGCTGGTATCTGAGCCTTAATTTCCGAAATGCTGTCTATAAAGAAATTATTAAGTTCATTGGCAATGTGCCGGGGGTTATGTATATTTATGCCATTCTTTTCGATCGAAATATTTGGATTACGATTTAAACTGCATGTAGATCGCTTTACGATTTTCCACATAGCAGAAGTTTTATTCTGGCAGTTGTTTATGCAGTAATCGTTATAAGTAATGCGCGCGTTATTTACTAAATGTCTATGGCGACGCTTTGCTTCCAAATATTGGGCGCGCAGTTGTGGAAATGACTTCTGTAAAATGAATAAGTCATTTAATGCTGAACTGGAAGACTTCACTTCATTATTGATCCAAGGCTTTGAAATCTTAAAAGGCGAAACTAGCTTATAAGGGAAAGCATTGTTATAGTGAAATGATAAAATATTTATGAACGCTAGAAACTTCTGCTCTATACCCTCACCGCAATAAACATCCTCCCATGATTCATGCGTTAAATACAATGCGAACTCGTTTTTATTAACGTTATTAATATTCTCCTTTCAATGATTGGAGCACCGCGGTTTGTAATTAAGTACTCTCGTTGGATATCTAAAAGGATGCATCTATGATCAGACAAATGGACGTCGAAAGCAGTTGTGTATGTATCTAACGAGATATTGCAAAAAAACATTATCGATGATTGTGGCAGAGTGTTGTGTAACCCTAGTGTAGTCAAATACCGTCATTTTTAAGCCATAAGTTGCCATTACATTTATAATAGATTGCTGTTCTGTGGAAACAATTTTAAAATTAACATTAAAATCGCCGGTAATAAAAAGTAATTGGTCATTATTACAGGTGTAAATATTGTGCAGTAGGTTTTCCAAACATTCCAGAAATATATTAAAATCAGACTGCGGTGGTCTATATAAATTTATAATAATGAAATTTTTGTCAGCAATACGACACCTCACTCCACATACCTCGAAAGTTTTTTCATATGTGTAAGTCGACAAATCTAACGCGGTCACACGAAGATCCGATCGAGCGAATATGCAGCTGCCTCCTCCAGTAGAAGAAATTCTAGTAACTTGGCTGACTAATTTATAATTCGTAAAAGAAACATGTTTTAGTTCATCGTGTTTCAGCCAAATCTCAGTAAAACAAATAAAATAGGTAGAATATTTTGAAATTAAAATTTCCAACTCATTGATTTTTTTATTTAAGCTACGTACGTTAAGTAAAATTAAAAAGTTTATATAACTGCAGGATGATTCTCTCTCTGACTTTAATTGCTATTCAGAATACATTGTGATGGATTTAGCTTTTTCAACTAGATTCTTGTAACAGTTACAATTACGATCAAAAACTGTATGATTTACATCATAATTTGTTTTAAATTTAGAATTGGTCTCCGAACAATTTACACATTTAAAATCGTCAGATTTACAGTCCTTTAGACCGTGATTACCTGCACATCTAGGACACACCACTACTGCCGTACAGTTTTTAGAGAAATGACCAAATTTTGAACAATTGTAACATCTTACAATGTGGAAAGACTCACGAACTCTACATCTTCGCCAGCCGATATAGAGGAATGACCTCTGCAGAATGGAATTATACAAAGATGGGTCCACTTCCACTATAACATCTACATCCGATTTTTTGTTGCACACACGCACAATTTTCATTACTGTCGAATCTGACTTTTCGATTTTATTTTGAAGAAACACATTACTAGAAAATTTGTTTTGGTCCACTATATCGTCGGCACTCACGCTGTATACAATAAGTTTAGGATTCACCTTTTTCGGTTCAATAGTGTTATAAGATTCGCCCGTTCTACTCACAATGCTCGATTTCAACAAGCCTAAGTTTTTAGAGTCATTGCAATTAATTAAAACACTCCCATCTTTTCGCGGCACCACTCTATTTATCTCGATCGACAAAACAGCAGGATCAATAGCGCGTTTTAAGTCCTTGCATGTATCGGCCGAAGATTGTTTATTTTTTGGTTTGACAATAAGGACGTTTTTTGATGTCGACGTTTTTAGCACGTGGCTATAAGATGGTGCCCCCTGACCGTGGTTCGGAGAACCGTTCGTAGTGGAATTTTCCATTCCTATTGAATTTTCTAAAAACTCGATTCTTTGTTTTTGTAATTTATTAACATTTTGAAGTTCGTTTACTAATTTATTCAGTATCTCAATTTGAGATTTTAGTAATTCGTTTTCCCTTTCCAAGTTATTACTACCGACTTCTTTATCATTTGAGTTTCCAACCAACGTTACTTCTTCATCACTCGAACCCGAAGAATTTTCTAGTAGCCGACAACAGGCATTACACTGCCAAATTTTTCTGTCTGCTACCTTTCCAGATTTTACCGCTGCGTCTAAACACTTCAAGTGGATTGAATTAACTTTACACACGCAACATTTTTGCCCCTTTCTCAATATTAATTCACAAAAATCACACACTTTGTCTTTTTCTTTAAGAGCGCCAGCACTGTCGTCCGACTCGTCGGCCATCTTAAAGTATAGTAATTCCGATGCAGTCCGCCAATCCACTTGATAACGCTGCTTAAGAGGGTGAGTGTTTCATAACTTTTCTGATATAATTTTTGATTGGTTCTGTTATTATTATTCGATTTATTACTTATTTTTTGGTATTGTACTGAAGGAAGCGCACTCCTACGCCGCGCAGAGACATTACCTCGCTTTACTGATAATCTTCGAAACTATATTTTTACTCTAGCAAATATGGTAGTGAGATGCCACATATCTCACACTAGCTGACTAGACTTTGCCAAACGATATTATCAAAATGCATTTTCTTGTAAAATTTAGAACCATGATCAAGGAAGCGTCTTTCTGGGGTAACGATTACGTCATGTCAGGATCAGATTGCGGTCACGTGTTCATCTGGGATCGGCACACCGCCGAGCTGAAGATGCTCCTCCAAGCCGATCATCACGTTGTGAACTGCCTCCAACCGCATCCGTCATTGCCTTTGCTGGCCACCAGCGGAATCGATCACGACATTAAGCTGTGGACGCCGGTCCTTGAGAATCCGACCTTCGACGTCGAGGCAGCTAACAAGGTACGATTTAAACACTCCTAAAGTGAGACAGTTCACTAAAAACTCTTACCACAACACTTAACTCGTATTGGGCGCACGTTTCGATAGCCATCATCAGCAGCAAGATTGAACTCGTACTACGAGTTAAGTGTTGTGGTAAGGGTTTTTGGTGAACTGTTTCAGTATTCCAGTGCCACAGATTTAGAGTACCCGATTACTCCTAAAGTATTCATAATCACTATGGTTCGACAAACGAGTGCAACGTCAGAGGCGTATCGCGCAAAAGTAGGTACGTGAGATACAGTATTATTAAAAAATAATATATTCTTACCTTTTATTGACGTCTTGATATCCACTGCGACACAATCGTTTGAAAACACGGGTATGTTTGGGAAATTTCACAAACATTTTTTTGGTAGATGCTATTAAATTATTCACCATCGGATACTTCTTTCGAATGGTTTCTGCAACGGGCAGATAGGCGTGTATGAGACATGTCATGTGAAGAAAAGTCGGAAAGCATATTTTCAACATCCTACCAACATTCAGCATCGCTGCAGCTCCATCAATAACTAACATTGTGACCTGGGCTCCTGTGATACAAAATTTCAATCCTTTTACTGGTTAATAACGAGGAAACTGCTGGATCATTACGTTTTAAAGGACACACTACAACATGAATCACGCTGTGTTTCTGTACATCGGTTGTTTCATCCACGATTACGCAAATTTTCTTATTTTTCAACTCGTCTACTATACGACGACCGTTCACTTCCACGCCTATCGAATGACTAAACTGCCCACTGGTTTCGCATCGACCTAAATCCCCTCTCGGCGGCACTACCGTGCCGTAGCACGCGTTTGTCGAACCTTAATAATTACCTTTTTTTCTCTCTCTGCAATCGCAGCTGATTCAGAGGAACGAGATCATGTTGGAAGAGACGAGAGACACGATTACGGTACCGGCCGCTTTCATGATTCGCATGCTGACCTGTCTGAATCAGATCCGCCAGACGGCCCGTACCAGGATGAACAATCGGGAAGGCAGCAGGGACGACCCCTCGCGAGACGATTCGGTCCAAGACGACGAAATGGGAGACGAAAATTGTGATTAAATGAATATATATATATTTACCTATCACCACTACTACTTCTACTGTGTTAATATTATATTTTTTATTGTGAATTTAATTTATAATGTTTATTTAAATATGTGTATATATAGATATACATCATTTTTGCAGTATTTGTGTTATTGTTGTAGTAGGAAGTGTGAAACGGTACAGCTGCGTCGTCAAAATTGATAACTCTATTATTTTATTACGTTTATTTTCGGTTTATTTGACATTTTGAGGCTATGTTAAGTCTGTATGTGTGAAATAAATGACAGATCAACACGGATTCGCATTATTCCCCCTTATAAACAGAGAACATTAATTTAAACTTTGTATGTGATGCATATGTATATAGCACCGTTTCATACTTTCTAGTAAACGATTACTATTACTGAATTTAGATTCAAGTTAAGAGCGTGCTTTACATTTGTTTTACCTGGATGTTATTTCTTATATTTGCTATTATATTATTTATTTTTAATTTATTTTTGCGGAAGATACAGTGTTATCCTTAAAGTACACACCAGTTGGGAAACTTCATTATTATAGGTTTTTCGAAAAAAAGTTACTCTTGATAAAAGTTTGTTCGTCCCCTAAAATTAAACATATCCCAATAAAATATGGAAAACTTCTAATATTATACGGGGTACGTCTGAAAACTTGATTTTGTCCCAAAAGTAAAGTACCCTTATTTTAAAAAATATCGAAGAATACTATTTTAAAAAGTCGTTTAGCATTAAAAATTATATTTAAATTTAAAATCATGGCCACCTAAGTCAAATAATACCTTTTAACCTTTTTTTTTTTTTCTAATATCGTCTTCAAAAAACAAAATCTGTTCAAATACGATAAATAAACGACATTGTGTAGATAACGTTTCATTTAGAAAGTTGATAATACAGTAGTGTTCGTATATAACGAGCCGCAAGGGACCGAGAAATTCGGTTCATTACATGCGGAGTTCGTAATAACCAAAACGGATGAAGTACATTGAAACTACATCATTCAAACGATATTTATTTACGTAGGAGTACAAATTTTGAAAAATACTGCGTACATACGAGAGATGATCGTAAAATAAGGTTCCCATGTTTTTTAAAAATAGACAGCATTCTTTATTTCCTTAACATTACACATCGTTTTAAAGGTAAAAACTTCAGCTATTTTTCGACATAATCGCCATTTCTATCCAAGCATTTTTGTAGACGGAGCTCCAAGTTCTGTATCCCCATGTCGTAAAATTCTGCCGCCAGTCCTTTCAAGAATCGAATAACCTTTTCTTTGACTTCATCGTCGGTCTCGAAGCGTACGCCATCCAAGTGTTCCTTTAGTTTTGGAAACAAGTGGTAATCGCTTGGAGCTAGGTCCGGACTGGAGGGGGAGGTTAGACGGTCTAGCCAAATTTCGTCAGCAGTTCCTGAGTTTGACGAGAGACGTGGGGCCGAGCGTTGTCGTGAAGAAGTGTCACACCTGCACTCAGTCTTCTTCTCTAGCGGTTCTGGATCGCCCGGCTAAGTTCGGTCAGTGTATCGCAATACCTATTTGAGTTTATTGTCGTCCCAGGAGGCAAAAAGTCGACCAGCAATAGCCCTTTCCTGTCCCAAAAGACGGTTGCCATGACTTTGCCAGCAGACTGGGTTTGTTTAAACTTCTTTGGCTTCGGCGTAGTTGAGTGGCGCCATTCGCATGATTGTCGCTTGTTTTCGGGAGCGAAATGAAACACCCACGTTTCGTCGCCCGTAACAATGGAGTCCTCCTTGTTGTCTTGACATTGTTGAAGAAACGCCTGGGCACATTTGCAGCGTTTCTGCTTATGGTCTTCCGTGAGCATTCGCGGTACCCACCGCGCGCACACCTTGCGGTAGCCCAGTTTTTCTTCTTCTTCTTTTCAATTGTGGTGTTGGAAATCTCAGGAATCCGAAGAGCGAGTCGAATGGTGATCCTCCGATCTTCAAGCAGTATGCTCTCGACCTTTTCAACGATTTCCTCTGAAGCTGATGATTTTCCGCTCCGCTCTTCATCGTGAATTTCCGTCCGACCTCCAATGAATTCCCTACACCATTTGCGGACGTGTTGAACAGCAATTCACTTTTCTCCGTAAACTTCGGTTAATTGACGATGAATGTCTATAGGTGAAACCCCTTTCGCGTTTAAAAAACGTATCACAGCGCAAATTTCGCACCTGGCGGCAGCGGCGATCAGGAGTGGTACGTATATAGAGTGGGAGAACTGCTGCACACGCCAATATTGTCGGATTTCGCCTAACACGTCTTATTGCTGCTGTAGGGCTTTGGAAACCTTATTTTACGATCATCCCTCGTATATTGTCTTTACTTGCTTTTTGATTTTAAGTGTTACACTAACTACCATGCTCAAATGTCTCTTTAATTTTAGTTCTATTTTTCTAAATGGTTCCTACAATAGATTTAGAAAAAATATGTTCATGACACGCGATATTTTGGGTTTTTCCACTTCTACTTCGCGGACCATTTCGTAAGTATCATGTAATGTAAAAGATCGTTTACGTTTTTGCGATAAGTTTGCTCTCGAGTTCTCCATTTTTTACGTGCTAACTTCTTTGAACTTCTAAATTGCAAATGCATGAACTTTTATCAAGAATACCTTTTTTTTGAAAGACCCGTAATAAAGAAGTTTCCCATGTGGTGCGCACTTTATGGATGACACTGTATAATGATATATAGGTAATATACATACATATATATACATAGTTTATTATAAACCAAAATTGTACATAAATTAAATAATAATGGTAATAGAGAATAATGGTTTATACACACAATATTATCCACAAAACATGATGATATACATAGCTGAATTTAAAATGGAGAATGTGAAGAAACTATGGTTTAACGAAGAACTTTGTAGAGTAAAATTATTCTTTTATTAAAAATAAAGATCGTTAAGACTAGTCGAAGTAGTTTCCTTCCCCACAGAGTTAATAATAAAAAGAATTTCATTGATATATCACTCTTTTCAGTACTCGGATGGAATATTTATTACCCATGAACAAAATACGATGATTTTTTTTGGAAATAGGATATGACATTTACATCTGAGCCACCATGAACTTAGGAGATTCTTCTGCAGCATCTCTTTTACCAAAATATCCCAATTTCATGTCACAGTCCACACCTCATAGTGCTTTTGTTTTTCTCCATTTCGTATGCTCGCTTGATTTGTGAAGAGGTTTTACTGGTCCGTCCGCTTTAATCACTGGCTCTGCACATGGAGTTTTGAAACTTCCATGAAGTCTCATATTTCTTCATTATTCTATAAATTGACTTTAAACATTGATATATTGTGTATAAGCATGGAAGATCTAGAAAAACCTGGAATGGCTCAATAGAAGAGAGTAAGACTGGAACTCGGACAGAAGACAATGGAAAACATTCGTCACCTTAGGGTATAGAAGGAGAAGATTATTTATGTACATTGTGTGAATAAACTTTGCTTAAGAGAAAACTCTCAGCATAATCCAGTTTCTTCTTCGTTGTGTGACCTACATACCCTCGCACAAAATTTTAAATGTTCATTCTACTAACCGGTTTTAACACTGATGGTCTTGTAAAGAAATACAATTTTCTTCAATAAGCGATAAAAATCAATTCTGTAATGTAGATGTTGAAATATATCTAAGAGGTTGAATAGCAAAAAAGGGCGGGTAAATCTTTTTTTCCAATGAACTTGGGGGGAAATAAAAAAAAATTTTTAGAAGTTTAATGTGTTATAATTTTCGGTACTTCTGAGGGGCTTACTTTCTTTTCTATAACTTGCAATAAAATACCAACTTAAAAAATGTTTAATATAAAAGTTTACTTGATACTTTACGACTGTTACATCTGATACAATCTGATATACAACATAAACAGTAAAACTTCTTTCTATAAACTCGACTAATAATTCACAATGATCTAATAGCCCATTATATACACATACTAACTGAACTAATAAATAAATCTTCTTTGAAATGCTTTCTATTTTGAATTAATAAAGCAACACTTCTAAGTCTTTTAAAAATAAAAAAAATTGCCAATTGATTTTAAAGCACTATATGAAAGTCCGTTAACAGACACGTTTAAGATAAGTATCTCTTGTACCCTACGTATATCAGATAATGCAGACGTTGAGGGAAAGATCTTCGCATAAGCAATTTTGTCCAGCAAAAATCGATAAATATCTCATTGTGTACCGGCCAAAATGTCGAAAAATCGGCATTTTACGAAAATATTTGACATTTATTTATGTCACACGGAACGAAAGAAAGGATGTAAAATTCCATACATCCCTCCTTTCAAGAGAATTAAACTTTTACATGATATGCTCCGCGGAGAAATATGCGTTCATAGTTTCTTGGCTAAGCTACAGATACGCTAACATTATAGGCGGGCGGTTGCTTCATCGTCTTTGCAATTGTATGCGATGTTGAGGTTAGTGCTACCGCTTGTTGGTTTACTTTGTTTTAAAAAATATTTTCAATTACGTAATGTACTTTTCTCTAACGAAACGCACTTTACTTTTATTTAAGTTGTATGTTGTATTATAGATTTTCCACCGCTGGTTTTTTATAATAAATTCCCTATAATTTTTTCTACATAATTATTAAATTAAAAAAATAAATTTTCTTCGTTTTCTAAGGTAATATGCCAATTTTTTTTTAATATATCTTATTTATTTATAAATAGTTCTCGACGACTAACATAACCCCAAACACAACATTGTGATGTAACACTTGAATTATTTTTTAGCTTTTAATGTCATTTAAAGTTGGAAAAATCATCAATAGATATTGGGTGGTGACTTTATTGCCTACTTTTGTTGCGACTACGATTTACGCCGACTACTCTCACACTAAGGAGTGGAAAAAAAATCGTTAAACAACCCCGAATAAAATGATATATCTTTTCCCTAAAAATATCTATTTGGCTATTATCCCCGCTACAGGGTTTGAAATCGGATGGTTTCTAGAATAACAAGGAAACCGGGGAGAATGACGTTGTTTAGGGACAAAAGCGCATTATACGGAAGAGAACTACAAGAAGGCGAAAAACCATTTTGGCCGTAGAATTATTTATTGTAAGCGTAGTGTAAAGATGTAAATAACAACTTTGTATTATACAGGTATTTTATTGCACGCTGCTTATAATTAATTTTACATTTTTAGTATTTTTTAAACGTTACAATCTTCTGACGTGCTTAACGAAGAGGATTCGCTGTTCATTATTCGTAACAAACTAAAAGCCTGACTTTTATTTTCTTCTGTCCATACAATTGGCTTAAATAGTCAGCGTTAAAATTTGCCCACCCATCCGATTGATTTGAGATGTTTCGGAATTTCGATTTATACTTTTTTTTTAAACATGTTTCGTAAACTAAATCTTTTCTTAGATTGTAATTTGTCGATTTTTTTCTCACAATCTATTTTAGCATTTTCATTAAAACTTTATCTTGGATTTTAGTTTTGTACATTTTGGATCACTTTTAACGGAGAATGCCCTTTAAATTTAACTCGTCGCTCTGACTTGGAACATGTAAGTTTATTACTGTCATGGATTAACTTATTACTCGTTGAAATTATTACAGATTCGCAATAATCAACTGACGAGTTATCTAAATATTCAAATTCGATTTTATTTTCTTTATCCGTATTTTGCTTTCTAACTCGTTCAAATATAAAACGGCTTGTGCCAGTCTATCTCTTAGGTCTTTTTCTAACTGAGTTACCTTCTTTTCGCGTTTCGCAAGGCTATTCTCGATTTCCTTTAACTTTGATTCTTGTATTTGTACTGCGATTTCACGATTTTTTAAATTCTCTATTTACTTTGAAAATTATTGCCATCGCCCCCAAATTTTACGTTGGTTGCTGTCATTTTTTTTTGTAATAAATATGCTACTATTGAATTTCTTGATTTTTTTGTAGAGAGCTGGGGTGCCACAATATAATGTCAAGCGATAGTCTTAAATCAGCCTCCAACATGTATGTGATAACATTTAAAATATCACTATAAGAAATTGGGAATATCAATTTTATCAATATTGTCATCCGTATTTAAGCAACTTAATTGAAGCAAAATTTTCCCAATACAGTTACCAATTTGTGTCTATTTTTTTGTAAATGATCCTGATTCAAATACAAGAATTTAATATCGAATAGACATCTAAATATACTTCTTTAAGACGATATAAAGATTGCTACTTTAATTCTGAGTAGATTTGAAATTAGAAATTAACTGATGAAAAATATACCACAAAAACTCTTCTTTTAAATGTCTCTTCTTCGCAGCACCTTTTCTAATTATATTATAAAAATTTTCATACTTACAATACTCTTTACCACATACAAAACGTTTTGCACTTTCATGAAGAATAAAATTGCAAAATTTTGGGAAAAAATATGATCCTTGAGAACATTCTCTTGTTAATTTTTCTACTAATTTATCTTTAAATTCATTTGTTTCATATGAAATCACCTCAATACTTTTTAATTCAGAGGATTTTTTCTCTTTTACTTATAACAGGCTGAAGATAGACTCCCCCCTAGAATTTTTAATATTTCGTAATCGTCGAGAGAATTTCATTTAAGAACTGAAAAAGTATATTTGCAAAAGGTTATAATTAAGATTTTTATTAAAATTACCTTATTTTATTAAATTTTTTTGACACCTCTATCGTCTATTTGTTACTGTTTGCTACCTGTACTTGATATTCTATTAGCTATTAGCACAAATTCAAGATTTAAAATCTTTGTAAAGTAAATTAATGAACCCTATTTGGGGGAATCTTAACGGTTAAAATTTGGGGCCAAAGGAAAATTTTAAGTATTAAATTTTTAAAAATTCACAGAGTTTGTGCTTTCATTATGCGTTTCTTTAATTCCATATTCAAAATAGGAAGATTTTCAGTTTTTCTATTTAATTGATAATCTTTTGTAGTATTTTTAAATTGTTTTATTTTGTAAAAAAGTTTACTTTATGTTGGTTATTCTGTAACCCATATGTAACTAGCGTTGCTAGGAGCAGTGCTAAAGCACTATTTGTAGTACTTTTTTAGTGCTGTAGTATTAATGTGCTACTTTTAAACAAATGAGTACTTTTTTTTATTTCGACCCTTCAAGTAAAACTTTCGGATGCAAAAGAAATTGAATAGAACTATAAGTCCATTGGCAAGCCAAGTTCTTTTAGTTTTTAGTGCCTTCTTATTTTTTGTGTATGATACCTATGAAAGGATGATAGTTGGTAGCACCTAATATAATTGAAATTGTTCAATTTAGGGATTTTCTGTACTTTGTCTTGCTAAAGTACTTTTATGTTGGTAGCCTGGTTCATAACCTATATTTCTTAATCAAAACAATAATTGTAATACAAAATTAAGATAAATCAAAATGTCGAAGTTATATCCAGATCCCTGTTCCAATTATAGTCATCCTCCTTGCGCCCAGCAACTTCCACAACAGAACCCAACGTTTCCAAATCCAACAATAAATCAAAATCAGTTGGATGCAGTTTACAATAGTAGGCAAATATTAAACCGTAACCAATATCCTTGTGCACAATCAGGACCGAACATGCTTCTTGAAAATATAGATGGAAATTGGTATTCTGATCAAAGGTTAAATGAAGAAAGAATTTTAAGACAAGTTGATAAAGTTGAAAACATAGAAATTACCAGCAAAGATCTATCTCCAGCTAGTTTTTGCAGTAATTTAGATCTACTTTTACCTGATTTGTATAAAAGCGTCTCAAAAGATATTTACCACAACAAAGTACAGGAACAGCAGTCGATTTACAGCACAAATTACACCCAACGCATTGAGTATCCACCTTGTGCACAATGAATTGTGAAATAGACACTTTAAACAGATACGAAATTAATGGCGGATATGATTGTTCTCAATCTCAGTATTATAAGAACAGTTATAATATGTACAGTCAATGTCAAGATTTTAACTCGACTTATATTAATAGCGATGAGTATTATCTTCAGAATCAAATTTTTGGATCGGAGAACATACCATTTACGCAGATATCCAACATCGACCAGCAAACGGAAGGATCAAACGAAGAGAGCGATATCATTGTTGAAGATTCAGAAGAGGAGACGGATTATAACGAATTGTATAATTCTAGGTGTATTTATTGCAATTGTTTTTACGTCTCTAATGGAATTCAATTTTATTTGTTAACGGAAATGGCTCCTTTAACTATGTCGAGTCAAAAACCGTTGAATATCAAGATACGAGAACTTTTGGGCCATAGATACGAAACGCAGTTACCTTTGCAGTCAGTGTTTAGGATTAATCAATACCATCGATCATTTACAGTTCAAATTAGATAATTTCAAGTGTGAATTAATAAATAAATTTAAATTACATTTAAGTACGATTTCAATCAGTAAATTTTTGAATAATCGAAAAAAGGTTAAATATAAAGATACATGCAAGCACAAATTTCGCTGCAAATTATGCAGAAAGACGTATTCCCTCGGAAGTATATGCAGTTTACATACCCGGAAGCATAAAATGATGAACTGGTTTTTATGCGATGTTTGCGGTAAACGATATACGAAAAAAAACATATTCGAAAGACACCTACAGTTACATAACTTTAACCAAAGAAAAAAGACGCAAGAGAATATACCAAGAATTGATGCTTTTCGTTGTAAAGTATGCCACATGATCTTCCGAACAAAGACGAAGCTAAAAGAACATCAAAATTACTGTTTAGGCAAGCTCCCATATAAATGTAAGTATTCGTCTTGTAGTAAGAATTTTGCAACATCCACCAAGCTGAAATATCATGTTAAATTGAAACACGACAAGAAGTTCACGTCGATTTGCTCTATTTGCAATATTGGTTTCATAAAGACATCCGATTACAAATCGCACATGGTCTCGCACAGCACCGTGAAGAAATATCAATGCACGAAATGCCGAAAATGCTACAAAACGATGAGCAATCTCAATTTCCACATGAAATTCCACAACGAGAGCTTGCCATTCAACTGCGAGATTTGCAAGAAAGGATTTATGAGGAAGGAATATTTAGAATCTCACGTTAACACCCACAAAGGTATAAAAAAGTTTTCCTGCTACATCTGCAATGGTAAGTTTGTATCACAGAAGAACTTGGATTCGCATATGAAATGTCACGACGAGAGTATTAAGAAAAGATCGTGTAACTTGTGCGGGAAATTCACTGCGAATCTACAAGATCACCTGCGAAGCCATAATAATTTGAAAGAATTTAATTGTAGCCAGTGCGGTATGAAGTTTAATACGAAAAGTGCAATGTATAAGCATAAGAAGAGAAAGCACAGTGATGCTTAGAGAGGAAAGTGCCAAAATTTGTATGGAAATGTCTATTTTTTTAATAAATTTGTAAACCAAATTTATTGGCTTTATTCTCGCAGTGCAAAAGAAAGGTTTTGGTCGTTCAGGGAATTTATGACTATGAGCAATGGTGTTCCTGCACAGTATCGGCAGATTTTTCTGTTAGGAAGAATACAAAATATTTGAAAATTTGCACGTGTACGCTTTTTTGGTTCCTTTTGTGAGAGTGCTCCTTCGCATATACTTTCTTACTTACGAATCAGAGACAGTTTTCAATTTCTCGTCTGATTTTAGAGCAAATTCTAATAGCGATCCTTTTTAAAAGGAAATTAGATGAAATGTAGTAAATTTGAAATTTCGGATTTCCCGCTTCTCTGATGGTTGGTACGCCTGGATTTAGTTCTTGAGCGAAAAATGGAATAAAGTTAGAGATATATAAGGGTTGGCCGCGTTAAATAAGGTTAAATGAGAAGAGGACGAATTGTTTTATATGAAATTAAACTGTTTGTGTTTTAATCGGACCAGACGAACATTTACGACAAAAAGTACGTTTAAATAACGGAGTCGTATAAACACAATTCATTTAACAGAAATTGCTTACACTGTAGCACAGATTAAATAATAGGTATAGCAGTCTCTGTCAGCGTCTTTGATTTCAAGTAACTAAATTTCGTGACCTTGTACCGATTTCGCCATTTTGTAAATGGGTTATCAAACTAATATGAACTCTGAAACAGTTTCACTAAAACCCTTACCACAACACTTAATTCGTACTGGACGCACGTTTCGATAGCCAAGCTATCATCATCAGCAGCAAGACTGAACTAACAAGCTAAGTGAAAAACTAACCTTATAAGGAAAAAAATTATGCAATATGTAAAAATAAAATCGTAAAATTTAATGAGCCGCTTCATTGCACAGGACTATAAATAGCCTAAAGGTAAATGAGCCGAATGACGTGAGTTAATAAATCCTAGATTACAATGAAGCGGTTCATTGCACATGGTTAAAATTACAATCTAAAAATGATTAAACATGATGTAACAAAGGATAAAGGCTGGAATTTAGTGGTCCTAAATCTGAATTCATTAAGTGAGTTTTGTTTTTGTAAATTTCCATGCCTTCATAACAATTTAATTGAGAAGTACTCCTTACGTTTTTAATTAACTTTTTATTATCAACATTAGGTTATTTTCAAGCATATGTAGGGCAACGCTAGATTTATCAAACCTTCTGAAATTTTAGATGAGCCAAATGTTCTTTGTACCTAATTATGATTTATCTTTTTGTCTGCCCAATATACACTTGATCACAATCTTTACATGAAATTTTCTAAATTCCTGGTTTATCCATGTTATCCACGGGTCTTTGGAATTTCCTAAAAGGTTTTTAAGGTTATTGCTCGAAGAGGAAAAACAATCTTGCGGTCAATCTTAGAAAAGATTTTTTGAAGACCCTTGGTGTAACATGGATAAAAGGGTAATTTAACATATTTCTTATTATTACGGCCGTCAATGCGTTCTAATGTGCTTACATTTCTAATTCTTAATCTATTCTTATGTTTCCTATTAGTATTGTGTGATGGCTTCCCGGTCTAGTTTACTCAACCGTTTCTTTAAGGTAAGAAGTAAGATTAGTCTAGTTAATGCTGATATTAAATTTCTGAAAGATTGTAGAAAATTTAATGTTTTTCCGAATTTCATTCAAATTAACTGCAAGAGTAAATCAAGTTCGGCTAATAGAGCTATTTCTTCGGCCAAAAGTTGTTGGTTAAATTCAGAAATTAAGTATCAGTATTTTAAAATTAGTCAACTAGAGTTAGAAGCATATAGTTTACATTTACAACTTTGTAACAACCTATGTATTTTAGAATATTTGAATGGATTAATTATCTCAACAGGATTGAAGACGTTATTGCTAAGAAAGTTTCAGATAAAGAAAAGATTCTCAAGAAAAAGTTTTCCAAATTAGTCACCACTAACAAACCGAAACCTGCCGAGATAATTAACCCAACTGCATTAGTTAGAAACGAGTCACATGAGTCTTTTAGCAAAGAAGAGATCGACTTATTAAACAAAGGTTTGAAATAACAACCTGAAATTTAATAAGCCTCCGGTTGAAGAAATTATAGTTGGCATAGAAAACGCGATCAGTAATTTTGATGATAACACAAAAAATTTTATTCGTACCGCCTGTAAAAGTCAAATTTTGGAAAATATGTAAAGGAATGCACCTGACATTGCACGAAAAGATCAATCATTGCTAGAAGACTAAAAAACAAAAATTGTTTTTATTTAAAATCCGACAAGGGTAAACACTGTAGTCATCTTAGACAAAGAAGATTATTTAGTCGAGTCAACACCACTTTGTCACAAAGTTCTTATTCAAAATTATTAAAAATCCTTTGTCTAAAATGATTACAGAAACCAAAAAGACCATGTTAGAATGTAAGGCTGTCATTAGCAACAATTTAAGATTAGACTAACGGTATCAAACCCAGTACTACCTAGGATGTATTGTTTACCTAAAATACACAAGCCCGGAAAAAGCATGAGACCCATTGTTTCGAATATCAACAGTCCAACTTACTTACTTTCCAGGTGGTTATCTGACAATTGAACCAGTTACCTGTACAATTTCCGGATTGGCTATTAAAAATTCTTACGAGTTCATAGAAAAAACATAAGGACATTGAGCTTACTGACAAAGAAATTTTAGTTTCGTTTGACGTAAGTTCATTATTCCCTAGTGTTCCAGTTGATTTAACTTTGGAATATTAGAAACACTTTTGTTAGATAACCAAATGGATAGAGAGGAACGTTACTAGCTTCATTTCTTTGACAAAACTTTGCATGAAACAAAACTTTTTCCAAATTAACAACACTTTTTATCAACAAACGGAAGGAACAGCAATGGGTAACAGCTTATCTCCGTTTATGGCTAACCTCTTTATGGGTAAATTTGAAACTGACCTGAAGAATACTTTCGCTTATTTCCCTCGGCTTTGGATCAGATACGTCGATGACATTTTTTGCATCTTTGACATCAGTAAATGTTCAATAACGGATTTCATAGAACAACTTAACTCAAAATTTCCCTCTATCAAATTACCACGAAGAAGAAAAAGACAACAGGATTCCTTTCCTCGACATGTTAGTAATAAGAAATAAAAATAAGTTAGAAATAGACGTATATAGGAAACCTACTAGTAATAATAGATTCATCTTACAGGATTCTAATCACTCATATGAACACAAACTTTCGGCTATTAACTTTTTGGTGCACCGGTTACTCAATTTTCCTTTAACGAAAGATAGATATCAAAATGAACTAAAAGAAATCATCAATATTTCTAACTTTAACGGATTCCCTGAAGATGTCGTCTATAATACTATTAGGAAACATAAGAATAGATTAAGAATTAGAAAGTAAGCACATTAGAACGCATTGACGGCCGTAATAATAAGAAATAATGTTAAATTACCCTTTTATCCATGTTACACCAAGGGTCTTCAAAAAAATCTTTTCTAAGATTGACCGCAAGATTGTTTTCTCTTCGAGCAATAACCTTAAAAAACCTTTAGGAAAATTCCAAAGACCCAGCGGATAACATGGATAAATCAGGAATTTACAAAATTTCATGTAAAGATTGTGATCAAGTGTATATTGGGCAGACAAAAAGATCAATCAAAATTAGGTACAAAGAACATTTGGCTCATCTCAAATTCAGAAGGTTTGATAAATCTAGCGTTGCCTACATATGCTTGAAAATAACCATAATGTTGATAATATAAAGTTAATTAAAAACGTAAGGAGTACTTCTCAATTAAATTGTTATGAAGGCATGGAAATTTACAAAAACAAAACTCACTTAATGAATTCAGATTTAGGACCACTAAATTCCAGCCTTTATCCTTTGTTACATCATGTTAATCATTTTTAGTTGTAATTTTAACATGTGCAATGAACCGCTTCATTGTAATCTAGGATTTATTAACTCACGTCATTCGGCTCATTACCTTTAGGCTATTTATAGTCCTGTGCAATGAAGCGGCTCATTAAATTTTACGATTTTAAATTTACATATTGCATAATTTATTTTCCTTATAAGGTTAGTTCTATCACTTAGCTTGTTAGTTCAGTCTTGCTGCTGATGATGATAGTTTGGCTATCGAAACGTGCGTCCAGTACGAATTAAGTGTTGTGGTAAGGGTTTTAGTGAACTGTTTCAGTGTTCCAGTGTCACAGTTTTAGAGTATCCGTTTAATATGAACTCGTTTACTTTATAGATTACAAGTTATAGGTTTAATTCAGTTTGAATTTTAAAAACTTTTAATAATCTGTTAGTACTCCGTTTGAAATGGTAAATCTACTTGGAAATTCTGTATAAAAGTAAAGCAACCATAACATAATACGGTACAACATAAAACAAACAAATAAATCAATTCGTTTCCATGGATTCATCTTCATCAGATCCTTCATCCGGGCTCCCCTCCTCACTCTCTCCTTCGTCATCTTCAGAATCCGATCCTAACCACTCTTGTGGTTCCTTATCACCGATGATCGTCTTCCATTCGTCCATCTTTTTCAAGTCGAGGGAATAGAAATCGTTTAACGTTATCTGTTTGTCGCCATCTTCGAACATTCCGCCGTACAAGAACAGCGTACCGTGCTTAACGGCTAGTCCGCAATTCATCCTGGGAGATGGTGCGAAGACGTTAGGGGTACTGGAGTTGTCGCCTTGTAAAGAAGTCGAAGCTTGACTAGTAGGAGCCGGACCAATGGAAACTTTAAAAATACCATCGTCGGATATTGTAGTCTGTTGCAGCGACTGTTGTATTTCAACTGGATCTTCGGTCTCCTCTTAAAAATAAGAAAATATGGATTACTAATTATGTACCAAGAATTTACGTAACACCCTGTATAATTTCGCGTTTTTTTTTGGAAAGGAAATACGAATTCAATGATATCACATATATGTTACACCTAAGAAACAACTATACGCTTATAAAGTATGGGTCCTGAAACTAAGCCTTGAGGTACTCCATGTACAATCTGCTTTGTTTTAGTCCAGCAAAAATATATGCATTACCTTCCATATTATCATCCTCTTCTTCATCTCCTCCCCTATTTTTTCTCCTCCTTGCTTTGGTATCTTTTTCCTTCTTACCACTAGGTAAGATTGACCTCCAAATGAGCTTCTCAAGGTCTAAATTGTATGCATCGTTGTAGAAATTTCCCGATAGTACTTCCTCGTCCTCTTCAACATCGAAAACACCACCGAAGCAAACTGCAATGTTGTTTGGCGTTGTTGTCATCGACATGCCGCACCGTGGAGATATACTGAGACCACAAATCTTTGTTTGGCACCATTTCCACTTTAAACCCGTCGTATCATTTTCTACGATAAGTAAAAATTCAGATAATTTTAAAGCTGCAATCGTGAACTTACTAGTTGGTGTGAGACAATACGAATCAGTATAGACATGCCCTTTATCAACATCTTTCTTTATTTTTTCCTTGCTGTATCCACCGTAAAGCAATATTTTCCCATCGGGTAGTGGCGTTAAACAACATCCAGATCTTGGGGCTGGTAAACTTCCAGACGGTTCAATTTTTTGCCATTTATACGTTTCCATATCAAAAATGTACAAATCGTTGAAATACTTGTAATCTCTCAAATTATCGTGAAAACCGCCAAAAACGAATAGCTGTTTTTTATGGCAGATCATGCGATGACCACTTCGAGCACCTGGACCGTTTGGAGCATTAATTTTCTCCCATTGTTTACTAGCGAGATGATATACCCATAAATCTCTATAATGATAGAATTGTGATTGCGTTGGACTCGAAAATTCTCCACCAAATAACCATAACTGTCCTTTATTAGCCGACGTTGGCACCATTTGATGTCCGCATCTTGGCGGAGGACCTGCTGGTGATTTTACGATAGTCCACGTATTAGCAGTTATATTATAAAAAAATAAATCGTTATATACAATAGTCTAAAATAAAACAAACATAGAAAAAGTTGGAATTTTAAAACTTTTACAGTATTACCTTTTGCCCATTGTAAAATTCTCCTCCAAATAAAATTAATTCATCCTTTAATGGATGCGCAACAAGTGTAAAATTGACCCGTCGAGAAGGCGGTTCAACTATGCTTTCTGTTACTTTCATTCTTTGCTTTTCTTCTTTTTCAATTTGTGCGAGGATGGCCTCTACATCATCCTACAAATCATATAAATGTACATGTAATCGTTAACATCACATGTCCTACTGTTATTCACTAACCTCACCCATAGCTTCCAATTCCTTCTTTAATTTATTGCTCACTTTCTTCTCGGTTTTAGTTGCTGTCTTTTCGGCGCCTTTGCCTTTTTTCTTATCCTTCTTACCCATGTTTCTTCCTTTTTGTTTCTTGAAAGTTGTATGGGTTAGAATTGAAAATGCGGGAGCGTATGGAAAACTCCAGAAATCACAAACTAGTCAGACGAGGGTGTTCAGCCTATTTTACACGCCGCGATTTATTGGTTAATTAATCGAACCAGTTCCTGGCTAAGATTTCGAAATTTAACATTATTTTAAAATAACAAAACATAATTCGTAGGGACTTTTCTATTGCTGGGTTGGTAATAAAACAGCAAAATTATTGCAAAAATGTCAGAAAATCGTGGCATGATGTTCTTCAATTACACTCGATGTGCTGTGTCGTTGCCACAACGCCATTCTCTGTTCTTTTTGTCCGATCACGAAATGATACTATATATCTTGTTAATTTGGTAAGTACAGTTTTTCAATATTTATTAACTCGGTTACACCAGGTTACACAATTCGTCATAAGAAGCCTATTCGGTATGGTTAGCCTCGGTAAAAGCTATTCTGTTCCAATTATTTTTTTAACATCCCTACTGTAATGGCTGTCCCCCTTCATTTCCAGTAAAAGTATAGAATTACTCGAAAATTCGAGTAAATCAAATAATTCAGCAATAACCCAGTACCAACTGTTGTAGTTCAATAAAATACAAGGTAAAGTAAGTATTAAACTAATAAATCGGAAATTGGATGATTTTTGCTCAAACATGAAACAATTGTTACCGTTGGACTTTTTTAAAAGGCAGTAGGTACTTTTACACCCAAAACATGATAGTAATTAATAAATTATTATACAGTATATTTATTCTACTGGTACCGTCAAGTTGTAACACATACGCATACACGTTTGATGTATAATAAATACAATTTTAAAAACATGTCGATAGTTTATAAATTTTATATTTGTTCATAGTTCGCTAGTTGTGCATGATGTGTGAACATGTTCTTATCAGGTTAGGCAATTCCCCGAATCATTCGCATTTTCGTAGCAAATTACTATCACACGAACAAACAACTCGTACTAAAACCCTGTTTTAAAATAGCGCATAGGGATTCGAAATATCCCTTTAGAGCTGTTTGACTCATAACATATTGTAATTTTTTTCATTTTTAGTTTGGCAATTGCATTATCTTCCGGATTAGTTACGCAAAGCACACAACACTTGGCTGCAGTTTAGAAGTAGGTAAGTTAATAGTCTCATTTATCAGAATGCGACATATTAAATTTAGTTAATAATTCGACTTGGAATTCTCTATTTAGAAGGGGTTTGTAACGTACAATATATGTGATTATTGCAGCAACACAAAACCTAATTTATCCTAATACGGATTAATGTAATTAATCGTAGGGTGAATGCCCTCGAAGAATTACACTAATAAATGCTCTGGGTCTGACAGTACACAAATTTAGTTTGAAATGTATTCGTATATACATATCTCTGTATGTAGATGTTGGTTTACATATTTATTTATCGTTTCTTCTTTGAAGTAATTAATGAAACTAAGATATCCGTATAAATGGTATATTTTAACAGAAGATAGATAAAGTAGTATTTTATATAAACAATTAAACCCTTTTTTAACCCCAATTTCTCGGCCCTTTAATTGAAAAATTGGGAAACTTCGATTTTAGGACCCTTAAAATAGCAAAAGTCGGTACGATTTCTTGAACAATTTATCGTACGATTAATTGAATTGAATAAAACATGCTCCATTTTTGCCACGATTTTCCGACGATTTTTCACCAACTTTGTCGTTTTAATATCAACCCAGTAATAGAAATGTACCTACGACATTTGTTTTGTGTTTTTAACCAAAGTGACGACAAATTTCAAAAATTTATGACGATTATGATGTAAGGATAGTTTGAATGAACTAGCCGAAACCGAAGGAATCTAAACTAACCCCTTTTCTATATTTAAACCCCCAAAACATTTTAAGGGGAGATTGCCAATCCATTTTCATCTGCAGATCGTTAAAAAATTGTCCAATTTATTGTGGCATGTATCTTAATCTGTGAAGTAATAGGTAAATAACATTTAACTACACTGTTTGCGATTCGTCTAGCTCATAAAATAACCTACTGCAGTTGTACATATTTGAACTTCAAAAAAGAACAATCTGGTTGATTTCTTTCCATGTAATTATTCTCATGTAAATTTTAAAATAAGATTAACAGCTAAAATTTCTAATCTTTTAAATAATAACAATGAAGTTAGCGTGAGTATAGAGTACCAACCTGTTATATCAAAGTATCTAATAGGCTAAATTTGGCAACGCTTACTGCTGTTCCCATAAGTGCAATACTTCGAAACCAGGGTGAAACGCGCTATAATTTCAAATTTACGGTTGACCCTAACAACTACGCCCCCCACCGCTCGCGTTTAGATTTTAAAGGTATTTTAATTAAATTTCTCTTTACCGCTGTAGTTATGATTTTTTTTCCCATCACTATAGCTATTGTGTTTCCAAGATATCGCCGGTTCCCACTGTTAGTGGGATACGCTGTGTATATACGCATGGAGAAAATGTGAAATTAGCTATATCTATATATGTACAGTGAGAGAGCGAGGAGAGGATTGCGCGGAATCCGATCGATTCGATGCGGGTCGCGTATTAGTTTAGTACGCTTCTAATAACGTTGGCATGTAAACCTACTGTGTGCAAGAACGCGCGTAATAATTTGAAGTCATGGTCGCCTGGAAATGAAAGTTTCACATATTTATTTTTTGTTACTACGAAGCTTAGACGAAACTAATAAGAAATTCTAGAGACGAAAGTAAAAACAGATTCTGACGAAATAAAAGAAAAGAAAAATAAATACTCTAGAAATTCTTACTAAGATCGTCCGCACATAACGCACTCTACGTCGTAACTAACCACATCGGTAGCCTTCGTGAGCCATCGGCTGCCGCTAACCCCTCCGCTGGTGGTGAATTACTCATATACGCGTATCACGTTTGCCGATGTACGCTTTTTCGTCAAGCTAGACATTTTCTTTCCTTATGTGTATATATAAACAAACAACACTTAAACCGTGTTCTATGTATTGAATTTTCTATGTAGAAACGTTTAATCTAAAATGTCCTAAGTAAATACGTATATGAAAAAAATATACACTTTAATGTTTCGTTTATGATACTTCGACCATTAATGGGTTAAGCTTGTACTGATATTTTGTATGAATTGTATTAAAGAAAGGCTCGATTAAGTTAAAATGACCTATTTTAATGGTTTCTAATGATTTTTTATTCTCCGTATTTTCACGACATATGGTTTAATTATGTGTAGGTTAATATCTCTCTCCACGAACCTCTGTTTTTCATAGATAATCTGCAATGTTTCATTTTTTTATCTAAAGTACTCCTATGTATTTATAATTCATTAATAGAGTTACATTTTTAGTTGATGGCCGAGCCAAATCCAAAACGAATAAAAATGGCTAACCCGATTGGACAAAGTTCTTCCAGTAGCAGCAGTGGTACTAGTCCTACGGATCGTGAAGTAGGTGTAATAGTTCTAATTCGGGTCTCAAGTCCGGTGATTATAACAATTGTTGTTTTATATTTATATAGATTGAACAGCAACTAATTTACCCGGATATCCAAGAGTTTGATATGATTAAAGACATGCCCGGCTTCGTGAATCGTACGCATTTCATCCGGGACTTCTTAACGAAGGGAAATAGAGGGCTGGCCATGTTTGCCCCTCGCCGGTTCGTCAAATCGACGCACCTGAGCATGGTGTCACAGTTCTTGCAGATAGAAGCAGACGAAACAAGGGGAGAGGTTCCTCTATCCGCAAAGGAAAGAAAGAACTATAAACTAATTCAGGGGACACGTATCGTCAGTGACGTTAATAGCAAGGAGTTTGTGGATAATCATCTAGGCATCCAGTGATCCACCTTGACCTCAAAGGTGGAACGATAGATCCTATTGAAGCTGCAGAAATGCAGTGTCGAAAAGCGGTGCACAAAGCTTACAAAGATCATTCATATCTAGTAGCCAGTGAGAAGTTGGTTCTAGGTCCAGGTGGTGCGCAAAGAAATGCAGCAGCCCAACGTTATTGCGATGAGTGGTGTCACATTGAGAAGTTCAAGAAGCAAGACCTGGACAACTGTTTGGTAAATTTGACCGAATTTTTATACAACCATTTTAACGAGGCCCAGGTTTATTTCTTAGTCGATGAATTCGACAGCATTAATGTAAGGGCACTGCATACAATTCGTAATGGGACCCTAGATGAGAGAGTCGCGAAATTTCAACGTATATGTGAGGTCGTAGCCAATATATTATCACCAGTCACGAAGGGAAACCGTCTTGTTGGTGGGGTATTACTTACTGGAGTGTCTTATTATATATCGGGTGTAGGGTATTCGCCGGATTTTAACAATACGTCCAGGAGGTTACGTGCCATTTTATGGCGCGACAAGAGAGGAAATTGAGAGCCTCATTGAGAAATTGGTAAACAACAAGCAGCTAGCGGACTTCGAAGGAAGGGAAGAGTTTCTCGATGACGCAAAGAAACTGTATGCAAAGATCATGAAAGATGTGCAATCTCGTTGCAACGGTTATTTTGATAAGAAAGGAAACCGTATATTTTGCCTCTGGTCGGTTCTGCATTATTTACAGGGCGGAGATCCAACAAACTATTGGAAAGCGTCTGACGGAGTTACAGATCTTTACAAGATATTGAAAAGTGAAAAAGTGCTAGATGGAATTATCAAGATCCTGAAGGGGGGGATGGTTCCGTTCAAACGAAAGGATACAATCCCAATAACGGATCTTCTAGAATTGCATGAACTTATGGCTACGGGAAATTAAAGCAAAGTTAAACCTGGTGCTGTTTTCAGCTTTCTGGTGGATCAAGGGTACTTGACCTATCCAGAAAGAGTTGGAGGTGGTGAAGTATTCAAATTTCCCAAAGCAGAAGTTGGAGCGGCATTATGTAGTATGCTAGGATCCGTTGTGGACGATTGGGGCGTTGATACACTTCCATGCACTTATGCAATTGACCGCATCTCCTTGTCCGTCATGAACGACGAGGAAGCGTTACGCGAGTTGATGTTAGAAATCTACAAAACGATGTCCGTAAATGTGAAAGAACTTGAACCAACGAATCCCGTATATCTTAACGAGCAGAAAATGACATGCACCCTTTAATGCGGAGTAAACATGGTACATATAGTATTCTGTGGGAATTGAAATACAACAGCGATTGTAAAGACGTACGTAAGACATCCCTTCATGCCTTGCAGGAAGCAAGGCAGTTAGTAAATCCCGCCGGATCGAAAAAGACCAAAAAGTATATGGAATCATTAGCGGAGCTTGGGCAACAAGTACTAGTCATAGGTACTAATTAATAGGTTACAAAGTAACGCGCAACATGTTAACATTGTACTTTTTCTAGGTTTGTCCCTGAATAGTGAGATCAAGTTATCTCTTTCCTACGCATTCGGCGAGAAGGGGAAGATTTTTTCTATTCCAAAGCGGGAATGTAAGTCCTTTCCTGCTTTGTACCAACGTTACAATGCCGAGCCCGTTGGCGAGAACAAAAAATGATAATTGAAAGACCGATATCGTCGGTTCCATCTTTGGACATGTGTAAAATATAAGAAGCCTGAAATTTTTAACATTCGTGTTCTTTTCTGTATGATGTGATAGGTAGTACAATAAATAAATGTTGTTTGAAGAAAAAATACCATTTGATATAGTAGTAAGCCGACTTCTGTCTTATTAAATGATTCATACCATTTTGCATGGTTTATTGTCTTTTTTTTTAATGTTGACATGCTCTTGTATACGTATCGAAATACGACATATTGCCGGCGACTAGATGTCTAGGGAAATGTCTGGTAGACTATCCCGAAAGGCTAAATTTTAACATCACAGGATTCCTCTGTATACTTCCAATAATAGTATTGTTCCGAGAACTGTATCGCAATAATGAGTAAAGCTGGCCACGAGCGGTACCGCGCAGTAGCGTAGAGTAGACCAGACCTCGCGTTCCACGAGAATTATTCTGCTAATAGAGATGTTTGCTGCCGCAAATAATTTCGCTCATCTTTTAAATAAAAATTAAATAACACGTGCTCAAACACTTACCATTTTAAGAGTCCTCCGTGAAATCACAAAGTGAATAATGTCTGTTAAATATCTGCAACATTAGATATGTATCAACTGTTGTTTCGGCAAAACTAGTACGGCATGAGGAAAAAACGCGTTTATATGCAGAGAACGAACGTTCTACATCTAGTGACGTAATATTTGCGTAAGTAAAATAATCTTTCAAATAACTTAACGATTCTGTTGACGCACCTTCACAAATGTGTCTTAATGTGCCGAAATCAGAATTTTTCTCAAAAACACTTTCAAATTTTTCTAGAACAAACATTTTTGCGTCTTCAATCGCGCATAGCTGTGCGTGAACATGTTGCACTATTTGTAGAGATTCTTCTAACGGCACCGCAGGATTTTGTAATTTTCTATTGCATCTGCTAGCCCGAAGTAATTGTCGTGAATGATTTTTAAATCCATTTTAACCTATCTTGAAATTTCGACTGGCTTTTCTGGATAGCGGCAGCTTCCTTTGTATCGAATTGTAAAACCACGTTCTTAATATTGTCAAAATATTTATGATAATAAAACGCGGCCTGCAACCATGTTCCCCAACGAGTTAGAATAGGTTCTGGTGGCTCTGGTATACGGGGGCACAGTCTGTGAAATTCGCGAATACGTTTCGGTGATTTGACAAATACTGCTTTGGTATGCGCTATTAAATCGCCTACCTCAGGATAACATTTTCTGATACTATCCGCCACAAGATTGAGAGCATGAATTTTACACGTAATGTGTAACAAATTAGCAGAATGCTTTTTAAGAGACCGGCCTACAGAAAGCATGTTTGCAGCACCATCACTCACTAACATCAAGAGTTGGTTTGTTGAAAGTTCAAACTTGTCCAATGTATTTAACACTAACTTTAAAATTACTTCGGCAGTACACTGTTGTATTCGTTTGGAGACTAATAGAATTGAAGGTGCCGATTGATGAGGTTCCAATTTGCGTGGCCATTACATTAAGAACAGAATGTTTCTTCCGATCTGTTGTTTCGTCGACACATAACCACAATTTTTGATCTTTCAGCTCCGATTTTATTTTTTGTTCAATATGTTCGCGCGCAGATGGCACAATTCTTCGTAACGATGTTCGACTTGGTAATTTGCACTCCGAATAGTTATTCACAAAAGCAGATAAATGGTTCCTTGTCTAGTAAATTAAACGGTATATTACATGCGATAAACGTAACGCATAAATTAAATATAAATTTTTCATTGTCTCGTGCGCAATTTCTTTTTGAGACATGCTTTTCACTATTTACGTGTCGTAGACAATGTTGTCTGGACCAACACATTAACGGGATTTTACAGATTACACATTTAATTTTAGCACCTTCATATATTAAGTCTGGAATTTCTGCAATAAATTTTCGAAGTTTGTCCGACCGCGGTCGTTTTGCTGACGAAATCATAATTTTTCTAGGACAGATAAACAATTGCGCATATGACCGGCAGTGAAAATGTCCGTACTGCTCCGCAGACGAAGTAATACTACCGTTCCTCTCGGTCCGAACTGATTCTACGCCGATGCGTGGTACCGCTCGTGGCCAGCGTTAATAATGAGCATGAAATAGATAGCAAAGAAAATTTACCAATTATAAATAAATAAGAATTTTGATTCGTTGTGCAGGTTGTATATTTTTGTATTAACTGCATGTCGCGGTTTTTTTTTTTTGTATAGTAAGATTAATGTTTTTATGTTCGTTGTAGATCTAAGAAAGTTTTACTTAGAAATCATTGTTAAAGATATGTCTTAACTTCGGCATAACCGTTTAAAGAACGAGTATATCGACGGCGTCGCGTAAGCGGCGAAAATTGAAAAATTAAACGGCAATGTCAAACTGATTGTGAAAATCGTATCGTTCACATAACGTAAAGATTGTATGCATCAAACCCTCTGAATTTAAAAAAAATCGTATTAAGTTTTGTAAACGATAAGATGTGCTCAGAAAAAAGTGAGGTCAGGAGTTCATAAGCGCCAAAACTAATGCCGTAACGTGGTGATACGCCTGTGCCAACGCAAGTTTAACAAACTTTCACAAAATGTTTATTCTTATACAATTACAAATTTTGAATGAAAAAAATTGAAATCGTAAACAATATTTAAAAAATAACTATATTAAAATGATAATGAATATTTTTCTGTAAAATTAACTTTGAAATATTGTTTCGATAAGTCGTTTAAGTCTTTTGTTGTATTTCAAATGTTTTGCCGTGGAAAACAAATTCCGATTATGGCTTATCCAAGAATAATGAAAACAATAGTTATCGTACACTCACAAGCATCATTTGTAATGATGATAATTTATTAAATAAATCTACTAATTATTGAAAATGCAACCTTAGAATCGGTAGCTAGCATAGATCTGCTTTTTTTCTAATCAAGCTGACAACAATAACAGTGAGGAAGAAATGTGATAAGACTGAAACTGAAATTTTTCAGACTGATATAAAAATAAATACAGATACAGATGCCCATGTAAAAGTCATCGCGTTAAAAATTTATTGTATAATAAAAAGACTGCAGAAACAGAAAAAATGTGATAATAGTGTTGTCTGAGCAACAAATATATTTTTTGTTCTATTACAAAAGTATTAACAATTGTTATATTTTTGAATAGTCATTATTGTTTGCGTTATTCTTTGTTTGTTCCGTGGAAACCTATACGTCAATAACAAATACTCGCTGATAACAATTTCATAACAAAGGCTATTACAGTCACGAGGCTTAAACACTGACAGAAAAGGAGTAAGCGGCAAAATAAAAAGACGTAAGCGACAAAAGACACGATAAAAATTGGCTCGCGGGTTAATAATGGCTTCTGTTAATAAGAGAAGCATACATTCTTATACTACCGGTTAGTGTAATTAAATTCAAGTCCGTTTATTCTATAAGAGGGTCAAAGATCATTTATTGCAACTCCTGTAAAATTCTGTAGGACCGCTTACGCCTTTTTGTCCCGACGGCCTCGATATTTAGCATATGTACAGTGCGTGAACGAAAACAGCATAAAATTATATTCAAGTATACAGGCCATTCTGTTCCCGCTTGATGTAATCAGAGATTTTTGCAATATCCCGGTTTCTCTAAACACGCTAGGGCGGCAAAATTCAAAATTGATTCGATCGGGTATTTCTTGAAGTTTTTGGCAAGACACCGATGATTTTTTTTTATATCAAGCAGATTCTACAAAACGGTCATCGATATCGTTGTTTATTTTTTACGTTATCCCTAAGAAATTAAATATTATATTTGAGTCTTATTGAAAAATATTCCAAATAATCACCATTTTCCTCTATAGAAACTGATTCTTAGTACTTTGTCGAATATCTATTAACTCGTCAAAAGTAACATTTAGCGTAATGTTCGCCGCGAGCTTGTGCCCATTTCAGTCGTTTTAGCCTATTTGATCTTCGAAGTAATGGTTTTCGACAAGCCACTCGCCCATGCAACCCAGTCTCTTTCAGCCGACGTTTCCCAGTACTCACAGAAACTTTGGAATCTCGCCCATTATTGAATTCTGCAGCAATTTCTGATGCTGCTAGTCTTCTATTGCGCTTACTAATTATTTTTATTCGTAAATCTTCCGCAGGAGTCGTTTTTCTTGACGGTCCTGGCCGATTACGATCTTGCACGTCACCGGTTGTCTTAAATCGAACTATAGTATCATGTACTGTAGATTTTTTTATTTTTAATTTATCCGCAATCCGTCTTTCTGCGTACCCTTCCTGATGCAAGGTAATAATAGCAGATCGTTTTGAAGCAGCTAGAGGCTTTCCACGGGGCATTTTAAGCAGTCAAACCGAAATCATTTTATTTTTCACTTGCACAACCACAGATACTTTCACAATAACAATCTCTTCAGAACTACTGCGTTTACAAATGTTATAATACTTTATAAAGGGTATACGAATATTTCCAGGTAACACGAGTGAATCAGCTAACCGTCCTAGGGATTATTATAAAGCTTTATTGTCACTGTAATTATTGGGGATTTCCAACATAATTATATATTTTATGATAACAGTCTTATAATAGACAAATACTGCCTGGAGATTGGTAAAAGGCTTCCAGAAAAGGTTAGTTTTAATAATTCCTCACAGAAATTTATATTATATAATTTTAAAATTTTTTCCTACAGTTAATATAATTTGTCAGCATGCCCGAACTGCCATGAACGGTACTGCGTTTAAAATATTTTCATATTCATTTTATTATTTTCATATTAAATTATTCGTATTGATTTAATAAAAGGCGTATAATCCTTTGTTTTTATTTACCTGATTGGGATCATCAACCGCTCCTCAGACACAATCGGACTATGATGGTAATTATACCATTTTTTAATAATTCATACGTACCTTTAAATGTATTATTTGTAGAAATTTACGCACTATCAGTTCAGATAAAAAAATAAGTTTACAAGATGTTTGCCTCCGAAGAGATTAAATCATACTAGATGAGAGGCAAGTAACTTCGATGTTTTACAAGTTCGCGTCGGGGTTCACCCGTATCGAATATTTTTTGGGAAGTCGCCAAGGTTTTTTTTTTTAGGTAAAACAGTTTCGGGAATTCCCAACCGTCGAATCGGTTTTTCTTTGTTTTAAAAATCATTGCAACAGTGCTTTATAATCAAAAATGCAATATTGTTCCATTATACATAAAGCTAGCCTGAAATTAGTTTTTTTAGCTTGCTGTAAAATATTCCTTCTATCACTTAAGTGGTATTAGAATTAAGGTATCAATATTCCTGTTTCACAAAAATGTGAAACAGTTACTAAGTGTTTTCATATGATTTTATTTTCTACTTACATTGTTTCACCAAGTGCTGACCAAAGAATCCATCAAATTTATTATCAATATTTCTTCTCTGCATGTATAAATAAGTATCCAACGCCGTACGCTGATTTACTACGTACTGAGCAGCATAGAACTACCAACATAGACTCTATGCCAGAAACCCCATGACCTTAATCCCAACGGGACCACTCGATAAGAAATTTATGAAACTTCCCTTCCATAGAGTATTGAAAGGTATTGGTGAGGTTTTTAAGGAACAAGAGATGAACGTGTGTTTCAGTTCACGAAATACACTCAAAAACCCTCTTAGCAATCCAAAAGATAAAGCCCGAAATGAGAGAAAGATCCGGCATTTACAAAATTGCATGTGGTGATTGTGATAAAGCCTATATTGGTCAAACAAAAAGAGCGATAGGTACTAGATTTAATAAACACATCGGGTGTTACAAGTACGGGAAGATAGACGCGTCAAGTGTCGCACAACACAACGAGATAGGCCATAGTATTAAATTAGAAAACCTAAAATCAATTAAAAACGTGATTTCGCCGCCGGCCGGGAGCCTATTTACATAAATAAGAATGCAAACCTAATCAATAAAGAGAAGGGACCTCTGAACTTCTCATGTCTTTTCGATTTATTACAGTAGAGGCCTTTTTGATTTATGGTTGTGCTATGACAGAGACGTCGATCCTCCCGTACATTCCCCATGCATCTTTAGCTTTTAAGAGAAGGAAATAACACAAATTTGACGAACAGAAAAGACATAACCGTTGTCTCGCACGAAATTTATTAGGGTATGGTGACCATATATCTGGGTTCGTGATGACAAATCTTTTCCGCTTTTTTTTTATTTAACTTGTTTTCTAGCCTAAACGGCAGAGGTACTTGTATATATATACACAGATATATATTTTTTCTTGAAAAGAAGGGAGAGATCGGGTTCGTTAGATTTAATATATGTTCTCTCACATCAATCGGTACGTGGCTGGTGATGATGACCCATGTGTCTTCGAAAAAGGCCTTCCTGAGTTAATTAATAATTTGTGCGGTGCGGTGTGTGCCGTGAATATTTTGTTTACCATACTACCCCAGAGTCTTTGCTATCATTATAGAACTACCTGTTTCCAGAAATCACCAAAATAGGCTGGTTAATTCATTTTCAATGAGCTACCAGCGAATATAGAAAATACAGGCAATTCAAGTCGATATTAAAACCTTTCCCAATACAGAACTGTTATGTATTGCACTGTTGGAGAATAGGAAACATCTGTGATACGTTTCTAGTCTTTTATTGGTGACGTTCTGATTTTTTATCTTTAGATTTATTTATTGTTTATTTATTTTTACTTATTATAAAACATTTTATTTGAAGATTGAAGATTTGTACACTTTTTATGTCTACCTATCTATTACAAATAATACAAGTATTAAGACTTTCAACCAGTATGTCTTTTCATTTGTACATCTAAAGAAGAAGATTGAGTAAACTCTTTACCATAAAGTTCACAGCCAAAGGATTTCTCACCAGCGTGTGTTCTAACATATTATTCCAAGTCTGCTTTTGGTGTAAAGATACGATCATATATGGAGCAATTGAATGTGTTTTCACCGATTTGAGTTTCTAAGTGGGGGTTCAACATATGTTCCATCATAATAATAATAATAATAATGTCAATTGATTCCATAATACACAAATTGTATAGAATACGTCACACTTATATAAGAATAAAAGTACATCGAAATATGCATGTATAAACTACACCGTATTTGTCGTTAAACGTAAATAGAAAAAGTACATACAATATATAAAAAACACAAGCAACACAATCAAAACACACATTAAAAAATAATTTAGTAAAGAAAATTACCCTACAGAAACTGTTTTAGTAAAGAATTCTCTAGTAGAGTAAAACGATTCACCGATCAAATATTTTTTTAATTTGTTTTTATCATACCATTTTTGTGTTGTTTTTAAGTGTTTCTGGAAGGTGATTAAATATTTTCAGACATTGATGTATGGTTTGCTTCTGCATCTTAGTAAGATGTGTTTTAGGCGGTAATAAGTGAGAGTTAGCGTTTCCTCTAGTACTATGGTTATGCGCGAGTTCATATTTTTTAAACAATTCACTGTAATGTTGTTGGACAAACAAAGCAGTCTCTAATATGTAAATAGACGACAAAGTAAGTATTTTGTTGTTTTTAAATACTTCCCTGCACGAATCTCTAGGTTTTAGCTGAAACACTGCTCTTATACAGGCTTTTTGAATGATAAAGATTCTTTCAATATTGACTGCATTCCCCCAGAATATAATTCCATACTGCAGCCTCGATTGTACACACGCGTAATATACACTTAGTGCTGCTGCAGCGCTCACACTCCGCGATATAACTTTGAGTCCGTAACACAGCCCACTCAGTTTTGATGACAAGTCTTCAATGTGAGGGTTCCAGGATAATTCCGAATCTAGTGTGATGCCCAAGAAAGAAGGCCGTTCTACACTGGTAAGTATTTCACCCCCGTAGTTCACCGAAAAACTGCCCGAAGTTATGTTAAATGGCAGGATTTGGGTTTTACTTGGATTTAGTTTTAAGTTGTGTGTTTGGAACCATTTTTTAAAAGTTGTTAAATTGGTTTCTATTATATCAGTTATTCTGTGAATCGTTTTTTCTCTTACAACACAAGAAGTATCATCCGCGTACAAAATCGTCAAATTATCGATGATTGCAGGTAAGTCATTCACATACAAAAGAAACAGGAGAGGCCCAAGAATAGTTCCCTGCGGTACGCCGCACCGGATGGTCCTCCAGCTGGACATTATTTTTGCTCCAGAATGTTCACTTGCTGTAACACACTGCTTTCTCTCCGTTAAGAAAGACTCGATCCAATTCAGCGCAACACCCCTAAATCCCATTTTTTCAAGTTTGTACAGCAGAACTCCATGATGGACACTGTCGAAAGCTTTCGTCAAATCCATTAAAACACTTACTGTAATGTCTTTGTTATTAAATCCCCTTATTGTTTCTTCCAGTAGTTGAAATATAGCGCGTGCTGTAGACCTCTTCTTTACGAACCCATTTTGGTTGTTATGTAAGATGTTATGTTTACAGATAAATCTTGTCATTCGATTATACATCAACTTCTCAGCTATTTTAGATATGTTTGATGTAAGTGCAATGGATCTATAGTTGCTAAATTCAGTTTTGTTACCCTTCTTATGAATGGGTTTAATTATTGCGTATTTTAATTTTTCAGGAAATTCTCCATTTTTGAAGGAAGTATTTATAACGTGACTTATAGGAATCGATATACTGTTTTGCGCAAATCTTTAGCAGCGAAATAGGTACCTCATCGTCGCCCATTGCTTTAGAGTTACTCAATGAATGTATAGCATCCTTTACTTCCACATAATCCGTTGGATATATAGAGAATGTTTCGTTTACGTATTTAACCTTTTGATACAGTATTTCATTTCCATTTTTAGTATTTTCACATGCATCAATAAAGTAATTATTTATAGCTGTTACGATTTCCTTACTCTCATTGTATACATCACTAAAATCATCCAAGACGAAGGGAGGCTTCTTGCTAATACCTCGTAATTCATTGATGATATCCCATGTTGCTTTACTTTTATTTCTCGAGTTGTTTATATATTGCGCATTCGATCTCTTTTTAGATTCATCAATTTCTTTCTTCAGAACGTTGTTAAAATCTTTGTACGTTTTTCTATCGACCTCATTCCTCATCAATCCCTCATACAGTTGTCTTTTGATAACAGACATATTTCTGATCTTATCAGTTAACCAGCATTTATTGGCTTTATTTGAAATAGCAACAGTCTTCTTTCCAACATATTTATTAATAACTGTCATAAGAATTCCCATGAATTTAGTGTAGCAACTATTAACTTCACTCAAGCAAATTACCTGAGACCAGTCTACATTGCTGAGTTCTTTTTCAATTAACTGTATTTTGTTTAATGCATACGCATTTGCAAATGTGCGGCATAACAGAGAATGCACTTACGAGATTATTTTTTCCATATGTCCCTGCATGTGGACTGTTAATTGAAGAGAATGTTTAAATTCCTGTCTACATAACATACAGGAGAACTCCTCTCCAGTATGTGTCTTCATATGCTTTAAAAGGCTGCCAGATGCTGTATATGATTTGCCACAGATTTTACATCGCCAAGTTTTATCACCGGTATGTATTTGCATATGCAGATCTAAAGACCTAGACCAAGTAAACTTTTTATCGCATAATTTACAGGAGTACTTCTTTCCACTATGTGTCTTCATGTGCCGTGCAAGCACGGAAGAGTTTCTACAAGACTTGTTGCAGATTTTACATATGCAACGTTTCTCGCCAATATGAGTCCTTAAATGGGAATTCAACAGATATTTTCTAAGAAACCTTTTATCGCAATGACGACATGCAAATAGTTTCTCTCCTGTATGCGAATGTATATGTGCTTGCAGCTTGGCTGCATTGACATACCTCTTCTCACAAAAATTACAAGCGTACCACTTGTCCTCGATATGAATTTGCATATGTGCAATTAACTCGGCTGTTACCATAAACTGTTTAAGACACACCAAACATTGATGACTCTTCTCACCTGGATGCCCTTGAATATGTTCACACGATTCATTTCCGCAAGCCTGGCAGTCGGGTTTACAAGAATTATCTTCTAATTGTATCGTAGCCATGATAATCGGGGAATATTGAAGCGAGGGATCCGTTTGCGTTTCCACAGAATTTGTACTTAAAATAACATTCCCTGTTGTTTTATCACATCTTGCTATGTCAGTTGTTGTTGTAGGATCTGCAGCTGCACTCCTACAACTTTGTATTTCATTTGCTTCCTCTTGCAATTGAAGTGCTCGGTCTGATCCTAAACAAACTGTTCGGAAATCATAGGCAATTCTTAGTTTTTCTATACATATTCCACAAATAAACGAAAGCACCCTTTCCTTTGGCCATTTCTACAAATTTATGGATAGTTTCTCCGTTTAGATTGATGTGAAAAACTTACCATTCCTGATATGCAGGCCGCCAATTTGTCACAGAATTTGATGGAGTCGCTATCAAAGGAATTTGTTGGTGTCAAGGAACATTCAGGTTGTAAACATGTTCTACAGCACTCAGCTAAATCAAAAGTGTCCGTTGAAGGGTCACTTAAATTACTTTCCTCTTCAAATATAATTTCAATTGACATATTTGATAATTTTATTGCTAATGTTTATAAGGGTTTTTAAAAAAAAAATAATCATTAATATAAAATTGATACCAAATTGTTGGTTGCGGCTGTTAGCGATTATTGAGGTAGGTTATGTTCAATGTTTTAACCATTTAACCAAATATAGTTTCCCACTTTGCCGGCGGTTTGACTACCATATTAGAGCCATCTGTTAGTAGGGCCGGAAGTACATTAGACGTAGCGGTAACTCCAAATTAGTAGTAATTTAAAATGCAGAATAAGAATAGATAACAATAGTTTATTACTTATTCTTACTAGTTGTACATATAGAATTAGGTCAATCGAAAACGATTTTTGGAATACAATTAACATTTTGTAAAATATATGTAACTACACTGTTATGAATGTATTTGTTTAACTACACTGCATATTGGCTTAAAATCACATCTTCCACAAAATATCATAATACTACAGCCACGTTATATGTAGGGATATTTCATAATACAAAACAAAGTAATATAATATGCAACGTAAGGGGGTCTGCTCGTCAGGATAACACAAAAATAACTGCAACTTATTTAACAACAACGTTTTTAATATTCCGCCATTTTGTTTTTTTCACATCCGCAGATAGTGCTACACTCTAGACGACAATCTATATGTCCGCTTATTTCCTACTGGCTATTCCCACCGAAAGAGGTTTAGCTATATACACATAAGGAAAGAAAATGTCTAGCTATACAAAAAAGCGTACATGCGACAACGGTAAACGCGAATAAATGATTCACCACAAGCGGAGGGGTTAGTGGCAGTCGACAGCTCACGACGGTTACCGATGTGATTAATTACGAGGTGCATTATGTGCGGACGATCTTAATAAGAATTTCTAGAGTATTTATTTTTCTTTGCTTTATTTCATCGGAATCTGTTTTTATTTTCGTCTTTAGAATTTCTTATTAGCATCCTAGCAACAACAAAATAAATATGCGAAACTCTCATTTCAAGGCGACCATGACTTCAAATTATTACGTGCGTTCTTGCACACGTTAGGTCTACATGCCAACGTTGTTAGAAGCGCACTAACGTCTAACACGCGACCTGCATCGAATCGATCGGATTCCACTCAATCCGCCATATGGAAATAGGTCGATCAGAAACGTACCGCTTTCATAGAAATCTGGGACAATCTATACTATTATGGCATTATCCATTTTAAACGTCTTTTGCAAAATACGAAAAAATATGTCAAATTGTCTGCCAGTGTCAATCGGAAATGGACAAGTCATTGTCACAAGATTGAAAAAACGTTAAAATGAGCTCATAAGAGTTGTCCCAGATTTATATGAAAGCGATGGTACAATATATATGCGGACATTTGCTGTATAGTTTTTATTCCATTGCACCCGAAAGAACGAAAAAAATTGTTAACATTAATAAGTAGAGTTGGCATTTTATAAAATTTGGCGGATGATTTAAGTTGGTAGTTTCGACAATAAAGGACATATCATCCGCCTAATTTCAAAACCTCATAAGTAGTCTGGGCAAACAGCGGTAACAGTCAGTGTAGTAGATACGTGGTGCGGAGTCGGCGATTATTTATTTCACGCGTTCACAGCGTCAGTACTAAAATCGATGCTGTATGCGAGTAGTTCTGTGTATATGTAGGCTGTCGTAACTTATTTAGTAATTGTACGCTTATGTTTGCTTTAAAAATGTGGCAGTTAGATACGTCGCCAAAAAGAACCAATGGCAGACACAGTTAAAAACTTTATAGTGGACATGCCGGACTTAATTTTTGATGACGCTAAAATTCAATGTCTAGTTTGTAGAATCCCTTTAATGTGTTGGTCCAGAAGCCATTGTCAACGTCACATCGAACGCATACGGCATTCTTCTGCAAAAAGTGGCATACGAGACCAAGAAAAATTTACATTTGATTTATGTGTTACTCTTATTTTATGTAATCTATCGTTTCGTTTACTAGACAACGAAGCATTTGTCTCCTTCTAGAATAAATATGCGGACTGTAAATTACCTAGTCGGACATCGATACGAAATGTAGTGCCATTTGCTCGTGAACATGAAAAAAAGATGATAAAAAGAATGAAAACGGAATTGAAAGATAAAAAACTGTGGTTGTGTGTGGACGAAACAACAGATCGTCAAAAACATTCTGTAGTTAATGTAATGATACGTACAATGGAACCACATCGACCGTCATCCTCCTTCTTACTTGCTTCCAAAAGAGTTATAAATTGTACTGCCGATGAGATTTTAAAGGTGGTGTTGAACTCATTGAACAAATTTGAAGTTTCAACTAAGCAACTTTTAATGTTTATGAGTGATGGTGCCGCAAATATGCGTTCTTTGGGCCGATCTCTTAAAGAACACAGTGGCAACTTCTTACATATAACGTGTAAAATCCATACTCTAAATCTTGCGGCACAAACGATTCCTACATGTTTTCCACAAGTAAATGCTATTACAAAGACAGTGTTTCCAAAGTCTCCGAAACGTACCCGACTATTTCACAAACTGTGTCCTGATTTACCTGAACCACCACAGCCGATTATTACACGTTGGGGAACATGGCTGCAGGCTGCGTTTTACTACAACAAATACTTTGATCAAGTAAAGAAGGTAGTTTTAAAATTCAATCCGATAGAAGCTACAGCAATCAAGAAAAGCTAGGAAATATTTCAAGATAGTCAGGTTAAAAGAGATTTACAAACTATTCACAACAATTACTTCCGACCGGCAGAGGGAACAAAAAAATTACAAAATGTTTCGATGTCGCTAGTGGATTCTGTTCAAATTGTGAATGATGTTCACGCACAGTTATGCGCTGTAGAAGGCGAAACAAATTGGTGTGTAATACGACAATTTGAAAGTGTTTTGGAGAAAGATTTATATTAAGACAAATTTGTGAAGGTACGTGTGAAGATGCATTAAGTTGTTTCAAAGATTATTTTAAATATACAAATATAACGTCGCTAGATGTCCAACGGTCGTTTTCGGCATTAAAAAACATTTATTCCGCACGTCGTACTCACTTGACTGAAATTGCTGTGGAAATATATCTAATGATTCAAATATTTAACGGATGTTACCCAGTTTGTGATTTCACGGAAGACTTTTAAAACGGTAAGTGTTTCAGCACGTTTTATAATTTATTTCTTACCTCCTGTTTTACGTGTAAACTTTTTGCCCAGGTTACTCATAAGTCCGAAAATGGACAAAATTGCCTCACGGGAATTTTATTGTTAAGGAGTTTGAATTCTACATTTTAAAACGTGGCAAGTCGTTTTCAAAAGTAGCGAAATCTGTAGGATATTATTAAAACATTGTATGATAAGTGGCTTCACAAAAGTAAGACGGTTTTCATGCTCTCCTGTAAAATGACCATAACGGGACTTGCGAGGTTTTGAAATTAGGGCGGGGATATTCGCCAATTTAACGTAATATAGACGAATATGTCGGAACTACCAATTTAATCATCGGCGAGATTTAAAAAATGCCGACTCCAATAATGAGCTTCTCTGATTCAATGAACAAATAATACGGTTTATTTCAAATAAATAAATAAACATTGCTGAATGTGGCACTCTTGCAGTGCCTGAATAATTATAGTCTCAGGTGGAATTTTGACGTCTAGAAATGAAACAACAAAATCTATTAACATTCAATACAGTTACAAAAAAACAGAAAAATAACATAATTTGTAGAACAATCATTATCAGGTCAATATAAAAAATTTTATTTGATGATTTAAGCCTTATGTACGATTGATGTCCATATAAATGACCCGCGGATCTCTGAACTAGCGATGAAGCTCCCATTACAAATAGTACAAGGATTAAGACCTTTTCCCAGCATGTCTTTTCATATGTGCGTTTAAAGAGGAAGATTGTGCAAACCTTTTAGCGCAAAGCTCACAGCCAAAGGGTTTCTCACCAGTGTGCGTCCTCATATGTTTCGTTAAGTTACCTGATTCTGAAAAAGTACGTCCACAAATCGAGCAGTTGAATATATTTTCGCCAGTGTGAATTTTTATGTGGCGGTTCAACTTGTATTTGGTGGTAAACTGTTTATCGCACATTGTACAAGTTAATTTCTCACCAGTATGAGTTACCATATGTGCTTGTAATTCTGAGGAATAGTTACATATCTTGTCGCAGAGCTTGCACTTATATGGTTGTTTTCCTGTGTGTTCTCGCCTGTGGATTAGTAATTGCGAATAATATGTAAATTCCTCAGGACAGAGCTTACAGGAGAACTTCTCCCCGGTATGCGTCTTCACGTGGTCTCTAAGCAGACAAGATTGTGTATATGATTTGTTACAAATTTTACATTGCCAAAGTTTATCAGCAGAATGTGTTTTCATATGTCTATTTAAATTGGAAGACCATTTAAATTTTTGTCCACATACTTCACAGGAAAACTTCTCTCCGGTATGTTGCATCATGTGTTCTGTAAGAAAAGAGGATTGCGTATATGATTTGTTACAGATTTTACATCGCCAAAGTCTATTGCCGGTATGTCTTTTCATGTGTGCATATAAAGAGGCAGCCCATGTAAACCCTTTACCGCATAATTTACAGCACAGCTTCTCTCCAGTATGTGTGTTCATATGCTCTATAAGATGAGGAGATTGCGTATAAGATTTGTTACAGATTTGGCACGACCAACGCTTATCGCCACTATGTCTTTTCATATGTGCATCGAAAGAGGATGACCATCTAAACGTTTTACCACATAATTTACACGATAGCTTCTTTCCCGTTTTATTACAAACTCGACCTCGTGAAAGTATATCGGAAGCATGTCTTCTCATATGTCGATTCAAAGAGGAAGATAGTTTAAATTTTTTATCGCATAATTTACAAGGAAACTTCTCTCCAGTATGTGTCTTCATATGCGCTGCAAGCTGAGAAGATTTTATATACGATTTGTTACAGATTCGACATTGTGAAAATTTATCGCCCGTATGGGTTTTTAAGTGGGCGCTCAACAGACATTTAGCAGTAAACTTTTCATCGCAATAATTACATGCAAATGGTGTTTCTCCTGTATATTCGCACAATTCTTTTTGGCAAATCTGGCAGCTGCCTTCGCAAGGCTTATCTGGTATGTGCATAGCTTCCAATTGTTCTACAGCTGAGGTAGCTGGGGTACATTGAGGTAAAGGCTGCACTTGCGTTTCCTCAGATTTTATATCTAAAATAATTTCCTCTATTGTTTCATCACATCCCGCTAAGCTAGTTGTCATCATAGGATCCGGAGTTGCATTCCTAGAGCTTTGTACTTGTTTCGTCTCCGATTGTAATTGAAGTGTTTGATCTGATTTTAAACAAACTATTTGGAAATCATAGGCAATTCTTAGTTTTTTTATACACATTTCACAAATAAAGGAAGGCATACGCTCCTTCGCCCACAACTAAAAATTTATGAATAATTTCTCTGTCTATATTAATTTGAAAACCTTACCATTCCTGATACACACGCCGCTAATTTGTCACAGAATGTTATGGAGTCGCTATCGGAGGAATTCGTTGGTGTCAAGGAAGATTCAAGTCGTAAACATGTCCTACAACAGTCAGTTAAATTAAATACGGTATCGGTTGTGGGCTCATTTAAATCGGTTTCCTCCTCAAATTTAATTTGGACTGACATATTTGAAAACTTTATTGTCGTTTGTAATAGAGTTTTCAAACAAACAACAGATCATAGACGGGTCCGTTCGACTTTGGCATATTAAGCCTGTTTTACACGCAGCAATTCATTGACCAATTAACTGAACTTTAAACGTACCGTAAAAATATGTACGATTTTTTGAACAATTAATCGCACGATTTGAATTGAATACAACCTGCACTGTTTTTGCCACGATTGTTCACTAACTTTCCTGTTTCCGTACCAACCGAGTAACAGAAAAATACCTACGAATTTTATTTGGTGCTTTTTAAAGACCTTGTTCATAAATACATAGTTATATCAAGTGGGGTACCTACCGGTAACAGAAAAATGTTACTTATTAACTGAATTACTATTTGAAGAAGGGACATTTGTGAATTAACAAAGCCCCAAAAGACCCAAGACATGTACACCAACTATGGAACAAGAAATTCCCTGCTATAGGAATTTGTCTTAAGCCGGCCATTAATTCGCTTTACTAAGGAGAATACATGGAGCGTTATGAAGGTCCTGATAGCGTCGAAGACGCATTAATGTATGCTTCAATTTTACATTTCAATATATTTTAGCATATATAATATACGTATTCCTTTCCAATTTTCAAAGTAATGCTCTGAATGGGCGTAACTATCATATTAGGAAGTTATATACACTACCGGCCAAAATTACTTACTCACCCACAGAAATACCCATAAGTAGTAGAAATGCTAACTGAAAAGGAAATTGTAGTTTTGCATTTAATAAAATACTCTTAAAACAAATAAACTTAGAGCTAAATTCATAGTCCTAACTTGGTTAGCACTCAACTTCATCTCATCTGCCACTCATATTAAATTCACTCAAGTGATCTTCATTGAAACCTCATTTTTCGGATTCATGGAGACTAGGAGATGAGTTCCTAACATGAGGAAAATATAAGGAGGCGTCTGTACCTTACGTCAGAGTTTTCGTGACGTTCTTAGCACGAGTATGCGCATAGCCAAGTAATTTTGAAAGGCGGCAAGTGAATTGTTAGTTCTTTTAACGGTCCGAAAGTTAGAACGTAAAATACGTGTTGCGTTTGCAAGAATTTATTATTGTACAAAACTTCTATTATGAATAATAAAGGAAGTTTTTTCACCGGGGACGAGAAAATATTTTTAAAAGAACTCGTGGCAAAGTACAAGGACATAGTAGAATGCAAAAAAAAAGATAGTAGGTTTAGCTAATTTTGCATGTATTGTATTTTGTATTTGTCATTCTACTCATTCAACTATAGTTGCGCACTTACAATTGATTGATTGATTTGATTGATTTTTCTACCAAAGCAGGGCTGGTCTTTACATCCTTAACACTGAAGCTTAGCAGCTTATTGTATTATTCCTGCTTCGGTTTTGTTTTACTCGAACAGGTTAGTCAATCAGGTTTAAGAGCCTATGTAGTAAATCTTTCTCCATTGGTAGTTCAATTGTGCTTCGCGTTGAGCTAACGCTGCGCATTCGAAAATAATATGGGGGGCTGTTTCCTCCTCCTCATTGCAAAGTCTACATAAGGGCTTATCTTTGTAGATCCCCATCTTATGCAAGTGACCTCTCAAACAGCCGTGTCCTGTTAATAGACATGTTGCTGCCCTAAGCTGTATCTTGCTTAATTCAAGCAGGTCAGCAGTCAGATGTTGCGACGGTCTTCCCATCATCCGTTTGCTGCGCTTTTGTCCAGCTGCATGTTTCCAATTTAATTGGTGTTGTGTTATGATCCACTCATTAATTGCACCACGCACTGCACTCTTGGTAATACCTAGACCCGGTTCAGGGCCTATATAATTCATTTTTGAACCTTCTCTCGCTAGCTGATCTGCAATTTCATTGACCGCTATGCCCCTGTGCCCTGGCACCCACACCAGTGTGACCTTGTGTTTAGACAGAGCCATTAGGGTTTGCAGGCACTCCCATACTAGTTTGGAGGTTATACGATAGGATGCTAGTGCCTTTAAGGATGCTTGACTGTCAGAGAGAATGCAAATCGTCCCACCCTGCGGTCGCCGACGCAGACTCTCCCACGCGCAGGTTTGTATAGCATAAATTTCTGTTTGAAATACCGTGGTGTATCGCCCAAGTGATACACATACTTTGTATCCCTGATTTTCCTCATATACACCAACGCCAGAAGTAGTGCCCGTTTTGGACCCATCTGCGTACCAGACTAGGGTCTTCGGTTTTCTCCCCTCTCCAACCCTCCATTCCTCCCAATTCAAGAGAACCCTGAAAGGTTTGTCATAGGAGGTCCTGGAGATTGTTGTATCACTACCCATATCATAGATAGGGTTTGTTACTAATGCTTCTATTCTGGTGTGCCCAGATCCACTGTGGGATCTCCAGTTGTTAGTATTTTTCAGTCTGTATACACCCATTCTGGCTTCTCCCTTGATATAAATCTCAAGAGGAGGTAGGCTTAGCATGGTGTCCATAGCAGCTCACTTACAATTAATTTACAAATCAACTAAACATATAAATATATAGTTATTATAAAAAATTTTATTTGATGATTTCAGACCTATGTACAATTTATGTCCATATAAATGACCCGCGGATCTCTGATGAAGTCCCGATTACAAATAGTACAAAAACTAAGATGTTTTCCCGGCATGTCTTTTCATATGTGCATTTAAATACGAAGATTGTGCAAACTTTTTATCACAAAGTTTACAACCAAAGGGTTTTTCACCAGTGTGCGTCCTCATATGTTTCGTTAAGTTACCTGATTCTGAAAAAGTACGTTCACAAATCGAGCAGTTGAATATATTTCTGCCAGTATGAATTTTTATGTGGCGGTTCAACTTGTATTTGGTGGTAAACTGTTTATCGCACATTGAACATGTTAATTTCTCACCAGTATGAGTCACCATATGTGTTAGCAATTCTGAGGAATAGTTACATATCTTGTCGCAGAGCTTGCACTTATATGGTTGTTTTCCTGTGTGTTCTCGCCTGTGGATTAATAATTGAGAATGATATCTAAATTCCTCATGACAGAATTTACATGAGAACTTCTCCCCAGTATGCGTCTTCATGTGGTCTCTAAGGAGCCAGGATTGTGTATAGGATTTATTACAGATTTTACATCGCCAAAGTTTATCAGGGCTATGTCTTTTCATATGTTTACCTAAAGAGGAAGACCATTTAAACTTTTTACCGCATACTTCACAGGAAAACTTCTCTCCGGTATGTTGCATCATGTGCTCTGTAAGGTAAGAAGACTGTGTATATGATTTGTTACAGATTTTACATTGCCAAAGTTTATCAGGGTGATGTCTTCTCATATGTGCGTATAAAGAGGCAGACCATGTAAACTTTTTATCGCATAATTTACATGAAAGCTTCTCTCCGGTATGTGTGCTCATGTGCTCCGTAAGATAGGAGGATTGTGTATATGATTTATTACAGAATTGACATGACCAACGTTTACCACCATTATGTGTTTTCATATGTGCATTGAAAGAGGATGACCATCTAAACGTTTTACCACATAACTTACAGGAAAACTTCTTTCCACTTTTATAACAGATTTGGTTTCGCGAAAGTTTATCGCCAGTATGAATTTTTAAGTGGGAGCTCAATAGGCATTTTGCCGTAAACTTTTCATCACAATAACTACATGCGAATGGTGTCTCTCCTGTATATTCGCATAATTCCTTTCCGCAAACTTGGCAGCCGCCTTCAGGGGGCTTACTGGGTATCTGTATAGACTCCAATTGTTTTACAGCTGACGTAGGTAGAGCGCACTGAGGTGAAGACTGCACTTGTGTTTCCTCAGATTTGATATTTAAGATAACTTGCTCTATTGTTTCGTCACATCCTGCTAAGCCAGTTATCATCATAGGATCCGGAGTTGGACTCCTAGAGCTTTGTACTTGTTTTGTCTCCCCTTGTAATTGCAGTGCTCGATCTGATTGTAAACAAACTATTTGGAAATCATAGGCAATTCTTAGTTTTTCTATACATACTTCACAAATAAAAGAAGGCACACGTTCTATTGCCCACATCTAAAAATTTATGAATAATTCCTCTGTCTATATTAATTTGAATCCCTTACCATTCCTGATACACAAACCGCTAATTTGTCGCAGAATTTTATGGAGTCGCTATCAGAGGAATTTGTTGGCGTCAAGAAAGAGTCAAGTCGTAAACATGTTCTACAGCAGTCAGTTAAATTAAATACGGTATCGGTTATGGCGTCATTTAAATTGGTTTCCTCCTCAAATTTAATTTGGACTGACATATTTGATAACTTTGTTGCTGTTTGTAATGGTTTTGAAACAAATAACTGAGATCATCGATTAAAGACTGGTTTGTTGGGCTTATTAAGTATGTTTTACACGCGGCGATTTATTTGGCTAATTAATTGAACCAGCTGATTTTCGATTTCATCGTACCGTGTAAAAATAGCAAAAATCGAGACGGTTTCTTCGATTCACGGTACGGTTTCAATTAAACAGAACGTGCCAGGATTTTTCACTAACTTTTCTATTTCGGTACCAATACAGTAACACAAAAGTACCTACGAATTTTGTTTAGTATTTTAAAAGTAATGTGAAGCTATTGCTTATAAGTACATAGTTATTCAAGTTTGGTATTTACTGGCAACACAAAAACTGTTATTTACTTACTGAATTACTATTTGAAGAAGGAATATCTGTCACATCTGTGAATTAACGAACCCTAAAAGTCCCACGGCAGGTACACCAGCTATGAAACAAAAAATTCCCCGCTGTTGAAATTTATCAAACTAGCCATCAATTTGCTTTACAAAGAACAACCAAAGACTATACATGGAGCGTTTTGATGGCATCGAAGACTGACTAATGTATGCTTCAATTTTACATTTCAATATATTTTAGCATATTTAAAATATACTCCCTTTCAATTTTCAAAGTAATGCTTTGACTGGGCGCAACTTTTATTGGGATAGTACTTTACAATATATAGGTTCGTTCCAACACACCAGCAAACCAGTTTCTGAATCGCCGGGTACATGCACAAAGCAAATTAGGCGTTCCAACATAACTCTTGACTGAAATGTGCACGAATAGTCGGATGTTCCAACATAAAATTAGACGAAGTTCGAATCGTTCACTGAACGGCCGAATCGATCCGCAGATTTTTGTGGAACCGCTAGTCAGAGGCATGCGCAGAATGTAATTAGTTTATTTGACTTTCGTACGTGCGATAAATGATTGCAGTTTATAACCTGCAAATAACGTAATTGTTTACTATTAACATTTATTTAAGAAATCTGTTAAAATCAGGGATTTGGAAGGATTCTCCGATTTCTTAAATAGTTCTTCCAGTGATGATGATTTAAACGTTCAGTTATTATTTCATTATTTCTTTTGGGAACCTATGTATAGTTAGAGGTAAACTTAAAGTCACAGACAGGTCCAAATTCAGTAAATGACCGTAAGCTGTTCCAACACGCCATGATACGGAATCGGTCGGAAAGTAATACATATTTAACGCATGCGTAGAACACGGTTCATGAACTAATCCGCATGTATCGTACATGAACGATACACAAACTGTATGTTGGAACGAACCTTATATTTATGTAGCTATATATACTACCAACCAAAATTATTTGCTCTCCCAAAGAAATAACACATCATGGAAGTGCTAACTGAAAAAGAGATCGTAATTTTACACTTAATAAGATACTCTTAAAACAAAGAAACTTACTTTTCAAGCGGTTATCTGACAAATTGAACTGTGACCTGTACAGATTCCCGATTTGGTTAATAAAACATTTTTACGCGTTCATTGAAAAAACTAACATCAAGTTTACTGACGAAGAAATTTTAGTCTCGTTCGATGTAGGTTCACTGTTTCCTAGCGTGCCGGTCGATTTAACTTTACAATATTTAGAAAAAACTTTTGTTAGATATCCAAATAGAGAAGTTGTTAGTTTAATTTCGATCGCAAGACTGAATGAAACAATTTTTTTCCAAATTAATAATAATAATAATAATTTATTTCTGTCATGACCTATCATAGGCATTAACGTTGTCAATATAAATGTATATATAAAGTGATATATAAATACGTAAATAAATAAAATCTGTGTAGATATAAAAAGTATATAAAAAAGAATAGGACAAAACGCACATGTAAATGTATAACACTTACAGGTAAAGTCAAACACTGTATAAATAAAATAAGTTAAAGTTTATCGTATGGTGTTGAAATACTCGTCGAGTGTGTAAAATTCGCCGTGAAGGAGCAACCTTTTCAATTTCAATTTAAATTGTTTTTCATTTAAAGATTTGTACGTTTCGGGTAGATGATTATATAACTTCACAGCCAAATAGTTGGTGGAAACTTGCGCCGTCTTTAGCCGATGATATGGTATTACGTAGTTATTCCTGTGACGTGTATTATGCTCATGAAGCATACTGTGCGTTACGTACTTTGATTTATTGGTGTGTACATATAGCGCACACGACATTATGTAACAACACGCCAGAGTAAGTATACCGTTTTTCTTAAACAATGATCTGCAAGATGTTCTGCAGTCTACGTTGCTTAAGATTCTTACTACTTGTTTCTGTTTCAGGAACAGCTTTACGGCCTCAGGTGAATGTCCCCATATTAGAATCCCATACGTAGCTTTACTGTGAAATAAAGCAAAATATGCTGCTCTTGCTGCGTCATATCCTGCTACCGCCATGATCCTTCTAATAGCATATGTTGCAGTGGACAACTTTCTTGAGGTGTCGTCAATATGCACTTTGTAGTCCAGTTTATTAGAAATGTGTAGGCCAAGGAAGCAGATACATTTCTTATCGGGTAATGTTTTAGTAGATAGTAATAGAGTTTGAGTTTTGCTTTTGTTTAAACAGAAACCGTTACTCATGAACCATTCATCTGCTTCCATTAGCGCTAATTCGGACTTTGCTTGCAGATCTCTATGCATATCTCCTCTAGTTAGTAGCGTTGTATCGTCGGCATATAGACATATTTTATCACAATGTATATTGCGTGGGAGATCGTTCGCATATATTAGGAAAAGTATTGGGCCCAAAACAGATCCCTGAGGAACGCCATTACGAACTGGACGCATGTTGGACTCTGTATTTTGCCATACTACTAGCTGTTTCCTTTCCATCAAGTATGACTGAAGTAATTTGAGTGCAGGCCCTCTTATACCGCAGTAATTTTTTTATCAACAAACGGAAGGAGCGGCAATGGGTAGCAGCTTATCTCCGTTTATGACTATCCTCTTTGTGGGTAAATATGAAACTGGCCTTAAGAACACTAAACTCATAATTTCCCTCTATTAAATTTACCCATGGAGAAGGAAAAGATAGCAGAATTCCATTCCTCAGTATGTTAGCAATAAGAAATAAAATTAAGTTAGAAATAAAGGTATACAGCAAACCTACTACTTGTCATAGCTTTATCTTATAGGATTCTAGTCACTCATATGAACATAGACTTTCGGCTATTAACTTTTTGGAGAGTTCAGTTTTATGTGTGTGCATCCAGTGCGAATGAAGTATTGCGGTAAGGTTTTTGGCGAAGAGTTTCAGTGTTCCAGTTCCACAGAGTTCAAGTACTTGCTTAATAAAATGATTATCTGATACGACATTGCAAGCTATAGTATGAATACACATTCAAATGTCCGCAGATAACGTATTAACCAAATCGACACATATTTAGAAAGTGTTTTGATTCGGTGAAGAACCCTACTGTTGATCTAAATCATTTATACGCATTTCTCATTCCACTCATTCAACTAGAGTCGCCCACTTACAAACGATTTACAAATCAACTAAATATATAAATATAAAGTTATTATAAACAATTTTATTTGACGATTTAAGACTTGTGTACATTCTAGATCTACGTAAATAACCTGCAGATCTCTGAACTAGTGATGAAGCTCCCATTATAAATAGTACAAGAATTAAGACTTTTTCCCGGAATGTCTCTTCATATGTGCATTTAAAGAGGACGATTGTTTAAACCTTTTACCACAAAGTTCACAGCCAAAGGGTTTCTCACCGGTGTGCGTCCTCATATGTTTCGTTAAGTTACCTGATTCTGAAAAAGTACGTCCACAAATCGAGCAGTTGAATATATTTTCGCCAGTGTGAATTTTTATGTGGCGGTTCAACTTGTATTTGGTGGTGAATTGTTTCTCACACATTGAACAAGTTAATTTCTCACCAGTATGAGTCACCATATGTGCTTGCAATTCTGAAGAATAATTGCATATCTTGTCGCAGAGTATACACTTATATGGTTGTTTTCCAGTGTGTTCTCGCCTGTGGATTAATAATTGAGAATGATATTTAAATTCCTCATGACAAATTTTACATGAGAACTTCTCTCCAGTATGCGTCTTCATGTGGTCTCTAAGGAGACAAGAATGTGTATATGATTTGTTACATATTTTACATCGCCAAAGTTTATCAGCAGTATGTCTTTTCATATGTGTTTTTAAAGAGGAAGACCATTTAAACGTTTGGCCGCATACTTTACAGGAAAACTGCTCTCCAGTATGTTGCATCATGTGCTCTGTAAGGCGAGAATGTATTGCATATGATTTGTTACAAATTTTACATCGCCAAAGTTTATCGCCAGTATGTTTTCTCATATGTTCATTTAAACCGGAACGCCATGTAAACTTTTTATCGCATAATTTACAGGAAAGCTTCTCTCCGGTATGTGTGTTCATATGCTCTATAAGGTGAGGTGATTGCGTATAAGACTTGTTACAGATTTGGCACGACCAACGTTCATCGCCACTATGTCTTTTCATATGTGCATCGAAAGAGGACGACCATCTAAACGTTTTACCACATAATTTACAGGATAACCTCTTTCCAGTTTTATTACAGACTCGACCTCGTGAAAGTATATCGCCAGTATGTCTTCTCATGTGTCTATTTAGAGAAGAAGATACTGTAAACTTTTTATCACATAATTTACAGGCGAACTTCTCTCCAGTATGTGTCTTCATATGTGCCGCAAGCTGAGATGATTTTGTATACGATTTATTACAGAATCGACATTGCGAAAATCTATTGCCGATATGAAGTTTTAAATGGGAGCTCAATAGACATTTTGCAGCAAACTTTTTATCACAACAACTACATGCAAATGTCTCTCCTGTATATTCGCACAATCCTTCTTCGCAGACCTGGCAGCCACCTTCATGAGGTTTATCTGATGTCTGTACCGTTTCCAATTTTTCTACTGCTGACATCGCTTCGGTACACTGAACTAAAGGCTGCACTTGCGTTTCCTCAGATTTTATACTTAGAATTACTTCCTCGATTGTTTCGTCATATCCTGCTAAGCCAGCTATCCTTGGATCCGGAGTTGCACTCCTAGAGCTTTGTACTTGTTTCGTCTCCGCTTGTAATTGCAGTGCTCGATCTGATTGTAAACAAACTTTTTGGAAATCATAGGCAATTCTTAGTTTTTCTATACATACTCCACAAATAAAAGAAGGTACGCGTTCCTTTGCCCACATCTAAAAATTTATGAATGATTTCTCTGTCCATATTAGTTAGAAAATCTTACCATTCCTGATACACAGGCCGCTAATTTATCACAGAATTTTATGGAGTCGCTATCGGAGGAATTTGTTGGTGTCAAAGAAGATTCAAGTCGTAAACATGTTCTGCAGCAGTCAGATAAATTAAATACGGTATCGGTTGTGGGCTCATTCAAATCGGTTTCCTCCTCAAATTTAATTTGAACCGACATATTTGATAACTTTACTGCCGTTTGTAAATGGGTTTGAAACAGATAGCTGAGATCATGGATTAAAGACTGGTTCGTTCGGCTTTGGCATATTAAGCCTGTTTTACACGCGGTGATTTATTGACCAATTAATTGAACTGGCTGATCTTCGCTTTTATCGTACTGTGCCAGCAGTAACAGCAAAAATCAGTACGATTTCTTGAACAATTCATCCTACGATTTGAATTGAAGAGAAGGTGTTCTAGTTTTGCCTCGATTTTTCAGTAACTTTGCTCTTTTAGTACCAACCTAGTTACAGAAGAGTACCTACGAATTTTGTTTAGTGTTTTTAAAGTAAAGGGAAGATCTTGTTTGTAAATACATGGTTATTCAAATGGGGTATCTGCAGGTAACAGAAAAAATGTTATTTATTTTCTGAATTACTATTTGAAGAAGGAACATTTGTAAATTAACAAAGGGCCAAAAGTTCCAAGGCATGTATACCAGCTGTGAAACAGAAAATTCCCTGGTGTTGGAATTTTCAAACCAGCTACCAATCGTAAAAATTCAAACGCACATCAGTAGGTTTGTTCGTTTGTCTTGCTCGCGTTAGTTCTACAGTGTGATAGGATTATGATCATGTGATCGTTTTGATTGCTCAGAACTACTCTAAATGGGTACAAAGGAACAGTACAAATTGGTATTTATATAGTATACATAACCTAAAAGATTGAGAATGGTGGCAATTGGCAATCACGATAGCATTAAAAAATCATTATTTATTAATTGTTGTATCTCACTTTCAATGATAACAACGGATGTCATTTTGTATGAATATGAAGTAAAGTTGGGTTGGGCAAATAATGGAATGACAGCTGCACTGAACTGCACAAACTTACTCCACCTCCCGAGGCAGCGTAAGTTTGTGCAGTTCAAAACTGTCGGAAGTTGCCCAACATATACAAACGAACATCGGATTGCTAGTTTTTTTTTTACAAACGAACGCGTAATTTAGAAATTCGAGCTACTCCGTATTGCACTAATTGGCAAACGAACAAACCCACGGATATACATTCGGCCTTTCTCCGAACGCACTGTATGTTTAAAATTTGAATTTAAAAGAATGCCGAAAGTTGATTAATAAATGATAAACAACGTTATAATATTGCAAAATGTAATGAGTTTTAACACAGCAAAGAAACGTGAATGATTTACAAAAATAGAAACTGTTGCGGCTATATTATGTATATTATATGCTGATGATAGTGATAATACTTCTGTCGCTGTAGCTGGCAAGGATATCGATATATTTCGGGCAAACATAAGCACTGTCATGAGCCAGTTTTCAACATGGCTCAATCGTAAAACCACCTTCATAAATTTTGTTCGCAAAAATATAACGAGCTTTAACAATATTGTATTTTCACAGAATACTAAATATTTAGGCATTACAATAAACTGCAATTTATCTTTGGAAAATCAGGTCGATGAGGTTTGTAAGAAATTGAACAAGGCATACTTTGCAATTTTACAATTAAAAGCAATCGTACAACCATGTCATCTCATGAACATGAATTATGCATTACTTTATGTGTTGTTGTACAATGTGTTGGTGTGGGGTAGGGCATCAAACATTCGCTATGTCTTGATTGCTGAAAAACTAATATTAATGTTTCATTGTAGACCGAAAGATTCATGTAGGCCGTACTTTGTCAAACATCGATTATTTACATTAAACAAAATCATGCTGTTACTCTTATAAAATAAGATTGCTGAAATTTTATATTATTTAGTAGTATAAAGTGGTGGCCACATAATTAAGAACGGTATACGTTCAAGAACTATCTTAAACAAAATTATAAGAAAAAAGGAAATTAATGAAGAAAACATGAACTTAAATTTTATTTTTACACATAAAGAACCCAATAACACATACATTCTTATTTCATTACATTACAGTACAGACATAACATTTTTTTTTAGCAAGTTAAAGTAGATTTGGCACTGGCCATATAATTAAGAACGATAACAAATAAACAACAAAATAAACCAATTTTACACAGATATTTAACAAAACAGAGACAAGAAAGATATAATATTACTAATATTTTGTTGGAAATTCTTTAATCCGCAAAACTGCTTCGCATCTTCGCCTCATAGATTCTACAAGTTGAATGCAACGTTATGAAATGGCTCGCCAAGTAGCCACTGTTTCTCTAAAAAGTTGGTCTAAATTTGTAATATGTTTTTGTCGTAGAGTGTTTTTGACATCGTTCCACAAATTTTCAATTGGCCACGGCATTTGCAGCAAGCTTCACTGAACGAGCCGAATATTTTGGGTCGTTGTCATGTTGGAACCGCCAAACCACTGGTAAATTCTCTTCAGCGTACGGTAACATAACATCTTCCAAGATTTTCTGATACATTTCCTTATTCATGATTCCGTCAATTTGGTGAATTGGTCCAACACCATTCCACGAGAAACAGGCCCACACCATAATAGAACCACCACCATGTTTTATTGTTTTTTGGGTATACATGGGATCAGATTCCTTTCGTTGGGGACGGCGTACATACTGCCTGCCATCAGATCCAAACCGATTTATTTTGGTTTCATCCGACCACGGTACGTATTTCCATTGATTGATTGTCCAGTATTTATGACTGTTTGCGAACTCCGTTTATTCTATTTCGCTGGTTAACAAACGGTTTCTTTCGTGGTACTCTTCCAAATAATCCAGCCTCGTTTAGGCGTCGTCGAACAGTTCTTGCTGACAGATTGAAGTCATTTGTTCCTCCAATTAATTCTTGTCGTATCTGATTAGATCCTAAGCGTGGATTCCTTTTCGCTAGACGCACAATGACGGCATCTGTTCTTGGTGTGGTTTTGCGAGATTTCTTTTTTCTTCTTACGTTTTCTGCTGTTTTGTACTTTTGGAAATGACGAACAGCATTTAATGCCATTGTTTTTGAACATTTTAAATGTTCCGCTATCTTTTTATACGACCATTTTAGTTCGTGTAAATTCAGTATACATTTACGCATACCCACGTCGCAACTTTTATTTTTTCCCATTTATAAAACTCTCCGTTACTTTTATAAACTGTAAATAACACCGCCGACTTGTACACTGCGACAACTAAACGGAAACTGAGCGCAATTCGCTTCGTTCTTAATTATGTGTCCAGATGTATTTTCGAGAAGAATACTTGCATTTTACTTTCTGGGAAATTGTCTAGCATAATTTTTATTTACACAGTTGTTTTTCGAAGTATTCAAGATAAGATATATCCCAGCGATCGTGTAAATTCTAATAACTGAATGTTCAGAAAATGAGAATTTTTATATTTATGTAGACCATATATGGGCAACCCCCGACCCCCGGGCCGAATCCGGCCCTCCACCAGCTTCAATCAGGCCCGCGAGAGTAATTCAAATAACGCGCCCAATATTGATCATCTTGTTTCTCAGCTTCAAACTCGAGTCTCTCATTGATTTTCATTAGATTTTTCTATCTTTATTTGTTAATTTGCTTTTTATATGTTTGATTATGCTATTATAATTCTAATAAATAAAAAAAATGTGTGAATTTTTATCGCCTTTTTATTCACTACTACCTAGTTATTTCTTACCTACGGCCCGCGATCTGCTTAAGTCCCGAAATTACGCCCTCAGCTAAGCAAAGGTTGCCCATACCTGATGTAGACCGTTCTTAATTATGTGGCCACCACTGTATATACAATTAAATGTACTGCAAATAATTTACTTTGATAAGCTATATCTCACTTGGCATTTTTTAAATGTGGTTGATGATTTAAGTTGGTAGTTCCAGCGATGAAAATCATATATATCGGCATGCATCTCTCTAAGAAATTTATGTCTATATAAATGAAGCGCAAGTGATGAAATTCTTATTAGAAATCATACAAGTATTAAGGCTTTCCACCAGCTTGCCTTTTCATATGCACCTTTAAAGCGGAAGACCCAGTAATCTTTTTATCGCAAAATGTACAGGAATACCTCTCTCCGATATGTATCTTAATCTGCGCCGCAAGATAGCAGGCTGTTGTATATGATTTGTTACAGTTTCGACATCGAAAGAATTTATCGCCAGTACGTCTTCTCATATGTAAATTTAAAGAGGAATGCCAAGTAAACTTTTTACCACCAAATCCACAGCCGAAGGGTTTCTTGCCAGTGTGAGTTTTTAAGTGGGAATTCAGTATATAAATGCTGGTCAACTTTTCATCACATACTAAACAAGTCAATTTCTCACCAGTATGTTTCATCGTATGCATTATCAATTGCCCGGCAAACCTGTACACGTTACCGCAGAGAATGCATTTATATGGTGGTTTTCCGTGTGTTCATATGGACTGATAATTGAGAAGGACGTCCACGCTTCTCTTCAGTATGTGTCTTCGTGTGCTCTGAAAGGTCAGGGGATTGTTTATAGGATTTGTTACAGATTCAACATCGAAAAAGTTTATCGCCAGTATGTTTTCTCATATGTGCATTTAAAGAGGATGACCATGTAAACTTTTGACCACATACTTTACAGGAAAATTTCTCCCTGGTATGTGTCTTCGTGTGCACTGAAAGCTCAGAAGATTTTGTATATGTTTTGTTACATATTTGACATTGCCAACGTTCACCAGTATGAGTTGCTAGGTGGATGTTTAATAGGAATTTAGTAGTAAACCTTTTATCACAGCAGCTACATGCAAATCGTCTCTCTCCCATATGTGAACGTATATGTACTAGGAAATTATACTCATTAATATACCTCCTCTCGCAAGAATTACAGGCGTACAACTTTTCCCCAGTATGAATTCGCATATGCACAATTAGCTCAGCTGGTATCATAAACTCTTCAAGGCATACCAAACATTGAAAACATTTCCCACTTGTGTACGCTCCAATATGTCCACACGATTCTTTCCTACAAACATGGCAGCCATATTTACGAGGATCATCTAGTGTCTGTGTAGCTTCTAATTTTGCTACAGCTGAGGTAACTGGGGCACACTTAGGTAAACGTTGCACTTGCATCTCCACACTCTTTATAGTTTCATCACATCCCGCTAAGCCGGTTATTGTTGTAGAATCCAAAGTTGCATCCTTAGAACTTTGTATTTCATTCGTTTTCCCCTGTAATTGAAACGATTGATCTGAAGCGTGTTGTTCCAGTTGCGTCGCAGCTGAGGTAACCGGGGTACATTGAGATAAAGGCTGCACTTGTGTTTCCTCAGATTTTACACTTAAAATAACTTTCTCTATTGTTTCATCGCATTCCGCTAAGCTGGTTATTGTTGAAAGATCTGGATTCCTAGAACCTCGTATTTCGTTTGTTTCCACTTGTGATTGGAGTGTTTGACGTGACTGTAAACAAACTGTTCGGAAATCATAGGCAATTCTTAATTTTTCTATACACATTCCACAAATAAAAGAAGGCACACGCTCCTTTGGCCACCTCTGAAAATTTTAGAATAGTTTCTCTATTTCTTAATGCGAAAAACTTACCATTCGTGATATGCAAGCCGCTAATTTGTCGCAGAATTTTATGGAGTCGCTATCGGAGGAATTTGTTGGTGTCAATGAACATTCAATTTCTAGACATGTTCTACAGCGGTCAGTCAAGTCAAATATGATATCAGCATACCTAGAACTGCGTATTTGATTTCTTTTCCCATGTAACTGAAGTGCTTGATCTGATCGTAAACAAACTGCTTGGAAATTATAGGCAATTCTTAGTTTTTCTATACATATTCCGCAAATAAAAGAAGGCACGCCCTCCCTTGGCCATGTCTAAAAATTTATGAATAATTTCTCCATCTACATTAGTGTGAAAGACTTGCCATTCCTGATACACAGGCCGCTAATTTGTCACAGAATTTTATGGAGTCGCTATCCAAAGAATCTGTTGGTGTCAAGGAACACTCAAGTCGTAAACATGCTCTACAGCGGTCAGTTAAATCAAATACGGTATCCGTTGAAGCGTCATTTAAATAGTTTCCCTCCACAAATGTGATTTCGATAAGCATGTTGACAACTGTTTTGTTTTATAGTCGCCTTTAAATAAATATTTCCTTCTTTAGAATCGTTCGAAAATACACAAAGCAACAAAACGTATTATTCGCAAGCGTTTCTCAAAATTTTGTTCATTAACACCCGGTTTACACAAAATAAATTAAATATTTAACCACAAATTACAGATGTCACAAACCGCAATGTCACCAGATCAAATTTTATGACATCTTAGATTTCTATGAAGGAAATCCCTAGATTTCCCTAAAATTTGCCGCAACCCTTTATACTTTGCGATAATGTTGGGTGCATAAAAACACAAAGATTTAAAAAAACAGAAATTTATTTTTACATTTCAAAACAATAATAACATTTTTAAATCTTACTAAACAAACATAATGATATAATAATAATGGGAATAAATAAAATAATAATTCTAAAAACTAACAAAACAAATGTTGGCAACAAATTTAAATAGATAGGGATATTAAGAAAATGTATGTTGATGAAGATTGTGGAAAGATGGGAGAACAAAAAGAGGCGGGAATAGTGATGCGATACGAGTTGAAAAAGACATTATGTTATATTACACTGTATTTATTTATTAAAATGAGTGTGTTTTCGTGACCTCAGAACCCAAAGAGATAGCACAAGACAAATTTATAGTATTAATTATAGTAGCTAATGAAACAAAAAATTGTTACACATTTAAAGCATATTTAGTCATTTTACTAATAAAAATAAATATCTGTGTTTACGTTTTGAATCAATTCCAGTGTAATATCAAAGTAGTAAGAATTTTGATTTTTTAGTAGCGTTTTCGTATGACCTATTCTACTTTTCGGTGGATAATTTATTTCAAATTTCTATTCAACACATAACATCGACTGCAAAACTAGATAATTTGGGAAACATGTACGTTTTATCAGCATATTTTAGTTGAGATGCTTTTGTCCAAAATTCGTCAATGATGAATAAAGCCAGGTAATCGTCTATTCCATGCATAGGCGTTTCATTGGAGTAGCGGGCTGTGTGCAAAAATCGATTCTCGCTTTGTCAGCGTCCGCTCGTTTATTTTTCGTTCGGTTTAAGAAACGAGAGCGTGCGTTGTGTTTTGTGTTACGTGTTATTCGTTATAAATATATAATTATTAATTTAGAAAGTGTAATGTGAAGAAGGCTAAAAAACGACCCTTTGAGTGAAAGTGAAGATCCCTATAACAAAGAGGAAAATAGTGAGGCAGAAGGAAATGCAACGCTAAATACTTCACACCGGGAAACAGCAGAATATTTAGATAAGGCATTAATCTATACCGAGCAATAACCAGAGGCAAGCATGACTGATGTTTTTTTTAATTAAAAAATTAAAAGACAAATAAATCAATACATATGCAAGTCCATCTTAAAATTTGTAATAATAAAGAAATGTTTTTGATAGATAGGTACACATAACTACTTTGTAAAGTTCTAAAAAAAAAATTTATAATAAAAGGTATCTAAACGTATATACAGTACCGTGCAATCAAATTTGGGCCACTTTGATTTTATACAAATATTTGCTATTAATATTATAATAACCAAAATTTCTAAATATTTTCCGCAATAAAATGTTTTTAATTGTATTTGAGATAATCCTCTTAAGTAGATATAAAATTCTCGTTATTATAACCCCCACCAAACATTCCTTTCTATCCAAGGTACGTTTAGGGTCGGTAATCGATGACTGGCTTTACCTGCTTCAAGTTAGTTTACGTGTAGTTTTGATGGTGTGAAGTGCAAGTATTATATTTTCGTGCTATAATATTCGTTTTACATGTTGTTTTAGTGTAATTAAATTGAAATTTCGTGACGTTTAGTTTTCTTTTTTTATTGACAAATTTTGTGAAATGGGCAAACGTAAAGACATTTCAAATGAGAAAAAAACAAGAATTCAAGTGTTATTAGAGACGGGGCTGTATTCGCATCGGGAAATTTCTCGTCAAACAGTCGACAGGGTAGCGATGTCAAAGAAAGAAAATTTACCAGCGACTTCAAGTGGTGATTCTCATTGTCGCGGTATTCGCAAAACTTCGCCGCGGGAAGACAGAATTATCATAAAAAGGGCATTAGAAAACAGGCAACTGTGCATTAAAGAACTTCAGCGTATATTACAGGCTGATAATATAAAAATATCAGATCGAACATTAAAATCGCGCTTATGTGAAGCTAATATCAGAAGTAGACGCCCTGCAAAAAAGCCGAAACTTACTTTAAGGATGAAAAAGGCAAGATTGCAGTGGGCGCAACAGCATCGGCATTTTACTGTTGAGGATTGGAAAAAAGTATGTATCAATATTTTATGTATATTTTCAAAATTTGGAACATTTTTAGTAAATTCGAAAATGTAATGAAAATTTCTGTTTCTAACGGTTGTTTTTAGTGACGAGTCACGGCTAGAGGTTGTAACTGAAGTTGTTCGTTTCGTTAGAAGAAGACCATGGGAACGGTATGATGAAAGCGCAGTGGTAAAAACAGTGAAACATCCACCGGCAGTCATGATTTGGTCCTGTATATCAGGGGAAGGGCTTGGACCGCTCTATTTTGTAACAGGTACCATGAATCAAATTCAATATAAACAAGTTATGGGATCAATCTTAATCCCGTATATGATATCTTTAGACCCTGAAAATTACCCTTACACATTTATGCAAGATGGTGCACCATGCCACAGGGCAAAAACAATTCTAAAAATGTTTCCAGCAAGAAAACTGAAGATATTGCCATGGCCAGGCAATTCCCCCGACCTGAATCCAATCGAAAATGTTTGGAATTCTTTAAAACGTACAGTTTATGCATCCAATACAATAGTTGACGTTTTAAAAGCGAACATAACAAATAGCTGGCGAAATAATGCTCACCTTAAAGAAGTTGCAGCAGCGTGTATAGCAAGCATGCCAAAAAGAATTGCTGCTGTCATAAAAGCAAGGGGTTGTTCGACGAAATATTAATGTGTGTTAATATAAGTATATATATATATATATATATATATATATATATATATATATATATATATAAATAAATAAAAATTGTTTTTATCAAACGTTGATACTTTGTATTATTTATTAAGCTAAAACTCAAATTTATATAGTGGCCCTAATTCGATTGCATGGTACTGTACATATACGTTAAATTATTTTCACCTCCGTATTATCCGAGATAGGTTCGGTCTAGTACATTTCGGGTAATCGGCAGTCTACCGTATGTATTTTATTTGACTTGCGAGGTCCATAAGGATTTTATTAGTTATTAGTAAAATAAAAATTTGTAAAATTTGGCACTTTTACAATTCTTTGATTTAATCCTTTGCGGCCTTGTGGCTTTCCCGAGTTGACCACCGCTTCAAAGTTATTTATTTCACGACTTGCTGGTGTCCTAGTAAAGCCACCAGTGTGTGTGTCGTCACATACTTCTTCAAGTCGTCTTTCCGTGTAAACACGCGATTTCAACTTATATCTGCTAGTAAACATTTTATCGCACGTTGAACAAACCTATTTCTCATTAATATGTTTCAACATATGCGCTTGTAATTGCCCGGCATAATTACATACTTTGCCGCAGATGGTGCACCTATATGGTTGTTTTCCCGTGTGTTCCCGCATATGGAGCGATAATTGAGAAGGATGTTTAAATTCCTGTTCACATAATCTACAAGAAAACTTTTCTCCGGTATGTTTCATCATGTGCCGTGCGAGTAGAGAAGAGTTTAAATATGATTTATCACAGATTTGACATCGCGAAAGTTTATCGCCAGTATGTCTTCTCATATGCACATTTAAATTTGAAGATTGTGTAAACTTCTTACCACAAAGCTCACATGCAAAGGGTTTCTCACCAGTGTGCGTCCTCAGATGTGTTTTTAAGTTGCATGCTTGTGTAAAAATACGATCACAATGCGAGCAATTAAATATATTTTCACCGGTATGAGTTTTTGAGTGGCAGTTTAACAAATATCTGCTAGAGAAGCTTTTATCGCATGTGGAACAATTCAATTTAACTCCAGCATGAGTGTTTAAATGGCAGTTCAGCTTATATCTGCTACTAAATTTTTTATCACATATTGAACAAGTCAGTTTCTCGCCGGTATGTTTCATCATATGCGTTTCCAAGTGCCCAGCAAAGTTGCATACTTTCTCGCAGAGATTGCATTTATATGGTTGTTTCCCGGTGTGTTCCCGCATGTGGAATGTTAATTGAGAGGAATATCTAAATTCCTGCTTACATAACTTACAGGAAAGCTTTTCTCCAGTATGTGTCTTCATGTGGCGTGTAAGGTGAGAAGATCTTATGTATGATTTGTCACAGGTCTGACATCGCCAAAGTTTATCGCCAGTATGCCTTTTCATATGTGCATTTAAGGAGCGAGATAGCTTAAATGTTTTATAACATAATTTACAGGAAAACTTCTTCACAGTATGTGTCTTCAAATGCAACGAAAGGTGAGATGGCTTTTTATACGTTTTATTACAGATTCGACACTGCCAAAGTTTACCGCCTGTATGAATTTTTAAGTGCGAGTTCAACAAATATTTGCTACTAAACTTTTTATCGCAATAACTACATGCGAACGGTCTCTCTCCTTCATGTGAACGTATATGCTCTAGGAAATCGAATTCGTTAATATACCTCTTCTCGCAAAAATTACAAGTATACCACTTTACCCCAACATGAATTCGCATATGTACAATTAGCTCGGCTGTTGTTGTAAACTGTTTAAGGCATACCGAACATTGCAAACACTCCTCACCTATGTGCCTTCGAATATGTTCGCACAATTCTTTTCCGCACAATTGGCAGCCATGTTTACCAGGATCATCTAGTGTCTGCATAGTTTCAAGTTGTACTGCGGTCGAGGTAACGGGGTCACATTGAGGTAAAGGCTGCACTTGCGCCTCCTCAGATTTTATACTTAAAGTAACTCTCTCTAATGTTTCATCATGTCCGGCTAAGCTAGTTGTTACCGTAAGATCCAAAGTTGCACTCCTAGAATGTTGTATTTCATTTGCTTCCTGTTGCAATCGAAGTAGTTGATCTGATTGCAAACAAACTGTTCGGAAATCATAGGCAATTCTTAGTTTTTCTATACATATTCCACAAATAAAAGAAGCCACATGCTCCTTCGGCCACATCTGAAAATTTACGAATAAATTCTCTATCTATATTAATGTGAAAAACTTACCATTCCTGATACACAGGCCGCTAACTTGTCACATAATTTTATGGAATCGCTATCCAAGGAATTTGTTAGTGTTAAGGAACATTTAACTTGTAAACATGTTCTACAGCAGTTCGCTAAATCAAATGGGGTACCGGGGGAAGGGCCATTTAGATCGCTTTCCTCCTCAAATTTAACTTCGATTGACATATTGATAATTTTATTGCTAATGTTTATAAAGGTTTTTAAACAAAAAAAGAACAGATCATAGGTTAAAGAGCGCGAATCGAAAATATGAAACTGTCACCATTTAGTTGGCAATAGTTGGTTGGGACTGCTAAGCCGGTTTTACACGCCACGATTTATTGGCGAATTGATTGAACAAGTTCTTGACCAAAAGACGGGTAGAAATATGGTGGTTTACATTACATGATAAATTGGACAATATTACAACGATCGTGAATATTTGTTTAGTTTCGTTAATAGTTGAACGGGGTAATTATTAAATAGGAAATGTTCATCTGCAGATGAAAATGGATTGGCGATCTTCTTCTGTGAAATATTTTGACTGTTTTGGTATGCACACAGATTAGCTTGATACTTCGATTTCGGTTAGTTGATTCAAATTATCCATACATCATAGTCGTGGTAAATTTTTGAAATTTATCCTCTTTGAAAACACTAAATTCCTAGGTATTTTTCTGTTACCGTGTTGGTGTGACAAGAGAAAAGATAGTGGGAAATCCTGGCAAAAATAAAGCATTCCATTCAGTTCGTAGTATAAGACAAATTGTTCAAGAAATTAAACCGATTTTTGCTGTTTTTCATGGTACGATAAAATCGAATATGAACTTATTCAATTAATTAGCTAATAATCGTGGCGTGTAAAACCGGCTTTATCCGGATTACTTAGTTTCAGTGTTGCCAATCTAGAACTTTGCAAATATCCACAAAAATTTTGTCCTAAAATAGACGAACTTTTACGCTACTTATAAAGAAATAAATGTCCTGCGTGCAGTGTTACTAGATCTAATTTCAACTACTATCTACTGAAATGTGTTAATTGATCTACTGAAAAACCTGTAATGATAAAACCCCGTAAACATCGATAAAATAACGATGTTATTAAATCTTCCTTAATATTAGCAGAAAAATCAATTTCTTCTTTATTAATATATAAAGAACTTGCTTTGCATGAATTTCGGAACGCGCTTAGACACTGTAAAATTCGAATTCATCCTAGCAATCGAATGACAGAGGACTTCCCCGTTCTCTGCTGGTTCCTACATATCTATTCGGATATTTGTTGTTCCTATTTTGTTAGGCAAATCACAAATGTATGGCGTTGTCGTGTGATACAATAATGAAATAGTATAGTAGCAGTGTAATTTGGTTGACAATTTAAAATGGTGCTGGACTTTGTTGAAATTTGCGATGTAGATTTCGTAGTATTTTATTAAATAACACTACATAACTGACTACAATATATAACCAGAGATAAGGTAAATAACTATATGTATATAACTAACATTTAGGTAAATTATACACTCACTTTCAGGAATTGAATAGTCTAAATTGAGAAAAATCCTCTAACAACCTTAAAATAATAAATTCCCTATGTGATGTTTATTCCTTAAGCCTGTTTTACACGCCTCGATTCATTGGCCAATTAATTGAACAAGTTGATCTTTGATTTTATCGTATCGTGCAAAACAGCAAAAATCGGTACGTTTTTTTGAACAATTTATCGTAAGATAAATTGAATTGAATAGAACATGCTCTATTTTGGCCAGGATTTTTCAACGATTTTTCATTAACTTCGTAGTTTTAATACCAACTCGGTGACACAGAAGTACCTTTGTTGTGAGTAATTTTAATGTAAAGTGAGAATAAATTTCGAAAAATTACGACGATTATGATGGAATATTTTTAATTAACTAACCGAAACCGAAGTAACCTTACCTATATCTGCGCCTATACCAAAACTGCTAAAACGTGTTGAAAAACAAAGACCCGTAAAACAAGCTTTACAGACTTAAATGTTAGGGAGGTAGCACTTTGATTATTCAGAAATTAATTAATTTTTTTTTCAGTTTAAATGAGGAGATGATTGAAGATTATAATTCCCTCAAATCGAAAAAAAAATTAAGAAAAGCTGGACTGAAAAACAATTTAAAAGGTGCGTCAAACAGGGGGGAAATTAATGCTTCGCTATGTACTGTGTTTACAACAAAGATATTTCGATTAAAGCTACTGGAAGATTAGCATTAGATCGTCATTGGAGTTATGGGATGCACATCAATCTATACAAGTCTGTGAATCTGCAGAGCACTTTAACAGATATGGTGGTTTGTAAAGGGGCAACTCAGCAGCAAACAGCATCAAAAATTGCAAATTTACATATTTGTTTATATTGTTGCTTTTCTTTATTTCCAAGAAAATATACATCTTTCTTCAACATAGCCTATTTATCTAATAATCTCAAGTTATCCCACTATTTTTTTTCCATATTCTGCATTGTAGACAATAGGTTTGTTCGTTTGTCAATTAGTGCAATACGGAGTAGCTCAAATTTCTAAATTGCGCGTTCGTTTGTAAAAAAAACTGGCAATCCGATATTCGTTTGTATATGTCGGGCAGCTTCCGACAGTTTTGAACAGCACAAACTTACACCTCCTCAGGAGGTGGAGTAAGTTTGTGCAGTTCAGTGCAGCTGTCATTATATTATTTGCCTAACCCAACTTTACTTCATATTCATACAAAATGACATCCGTTGCAATCATTGAAAGTAAAATACAACAATTAATAAATAATAAGGATTTTTTAATGATATCGTGATTGGCAATTGCCACCATTCTCAATCTTCTAGGTTATGTATACTATATAAATACCAATTTGTACTGTTCGTTTGTTCCCATTTAGAGTAGTTCTGAGCAATCAAAACGACCACGTGATCATAATCCTATCACACTCTAGAACTAACGCGAGCAAGACAAACGAACAAACCTAATTAGTCTACTGATTTCTACTGAATTTTTAAATGCAAATATACTAACAAGCCTAATATCAATAATCTGCAAACCCTGATTGTGTATGCCCATATTCTGTTTCATAAACTAGGATCCTACTGAATTTTAAAAAATTACTAAGAAAAAAATCACTCAACCCTACAATTCATTGTTAGTGCATTCTATAAAAGAAGTAAATATCATGTGGTAAAATGAAAATTACTATTTCATCTGTTGTTATATAGATCGTTGTCTCACATAGATAAATACAAGCTTTTATCTATAAGATTTATTTAACGTCTTTTAAATTGAAAGCTATTACATGAGTGAATGATCTTACTCCATTACAGAACACTGCTATATCGAGCATACATAAAAAATAGATTCTACACAAGGCGGGATATTCAAAAGTATGTATAATACAGGTACGTCCAAAATAAAATTGTCTTTTACACATCATCAAAAAATGTAATTCAAAAACTGGTACGACAAAAATATTGTAATTTAAAATACAAAAAAATAATATCTTTCAAAAAGGCTTGTTTTATTTCACCTCAATTTTTATCAGACAATTAAAAAAAATTGTATATCAATAAAAGATATAAAAAAGGCGAAGAACAAAAATTATAATGCTGTTTTAACAATAAAGATTAGATAAGTCCTGAATTAGGGAAGTTGTCTGCTTCCCCATTACAAACATACAAAAACCCAGTGTCCGCAACTGTATTTCATAAAAGAATCTGTAGTGATTGTATTTTTGTCGCTGCTTGACATCAAATCAAAAAATAAAAATATGTAAAACCTGGCACTTACAATTCAATTTAAAATATTATCATGTTTTAATAATCGTAAGCAAAAATTTTAAAACATATTTTTATGTTGAATCTAAATTTAACATTATCATAAAAGATTTTATTTGAAGATTAGACTTGTTTTATTTTTTATGGCTACGTAAGTGACACCACAAGCTCCTAAGTGATGACACCCTATTACAAGTATTAAAGGTTTTCACCTTTGTCTTTTCATATGTGCATTTTAAGAGGATGATTGTGTTTTACCACGAAGTTCACCACTTGAGGGGTACCTCACCAAAGTGCGCCCTCGCATGTTTCTTCAAGTCGCCTTTTCGTATAAAAATACGACCACATTACGAGCAATTCAATCTATTTTCACCAGTAAATGGTGGCTCAAGGTACATCTGCTAGAAAATTTGTCATATTCTACATGATTTATTACAGATTCGATATGGTCAATGCAACTAAGCTTTTTATCACAATATCTACAATAACTCTCCTGTATATGAACGAATATGCACTAGCAAAACGATTTCATTAGTATACCTCTTCTCACAAGAATTGCAACCATATTGTTCTTTCCCAAATATGAATTCGCATATGCAGTTAGCTCGACTGTTGTCGTAAATTGTTTAAGACATACCGAACATTGCAAACGCGTTCCACCTATCTGCCCTTGAATATGATCACATAATTCCTTTCCGCAAATCTGGCAGCCGTCTTTACATGGATTATCTAGTGCCTGCGTATCTTTTAATTGTACTGGAGCCAAGGTAACTTTGACACACTGAGGTAAAGGCTGCACTTAGGTTTCCTCAGTTTTTATACTTAAAATAACTTTCTCTATCGTTTCATCACATCCTGCCAAGCCCGATATTGTCGTAGGATCATGAGTTGTACTCCTAGAATTTTGTATTTCCTTTGCTTTCTTTTGTAATTGAAGTACTTGATCTGATTGTAAACATAAATTATTTTCACCTCCGTATTATCCGAAATGGGTTCGGTCCCGTACATTTCGGATAATCGGGAGTCTACTGTATGTATTTTACTTTACTTACAGGGTCCATAAAGATTTTATTATTATTTACATATTAATAACATTACTGAGAAACGTAATTGAAAAGAACAAAACTAGGAAAAGAAATATATATCGTGTTCATAGATCTGAAAGTGGCGTTTGATTCAATAGACCGCAACATCCTATGGAAAACAACGGAAGAATGAAATTTAAGGAAAAAAGTAATACAAGTAGTCAAAAGCACTTATTATAAAGTAAAAGGAAATGTACAGATGGCTGGCAGCAGATCAAAAGAATTCGAGATGAATAGACGAATCGAGCAGGGAGATAGCCTGAGTCCCTTACTCTTTATTATGATAATGGGCAGACTTTTCAAGAACACCAAGAAGAGAAAAAATCACCTACAAACCACTATAGGGTTCACAAGTTTATCTCCAATAAAAACAGGACTGATGTACGCAGACGATATAGTGCTGAAAACGGAGAACCGGAGAAAGATGCAACTAGTAGATATATGGACGAAATCGAAAAAAATGAAATTGGAAATAAATATCAACAAATGTAAGAGTGTGCTAATAAATCAAAAAATCAGAGAAAACAGGTGAAAGAAGCATGTAACGCGCAGAGGCAAAGATATAAAGAATGTGACAGCATATGAGTATTTGGGGGTGATGTTTGCAGAAGATGGAAAATTCTAGAATTAGCAAATAGGACAAGAAACACCATACTGGGAAAAAGGGAAATAAACTGGGAAACAATATTACATGAATACAACATAATAAGTAATAACTATTCCAACACTCTTATACACGTCAGAAACTTGGGCGATGAATAGGAAGTTTGAAACTATAAATGCAGCAGAAATGAAATACCTAAGAAAAATTGCAGATGTAACAAAGCCGGACAGATAGAGAAGTGTAAACGTTAGAAGACAACATATAGAGGGAAAAGCAGAAAAGAGGAAACTGGATTGGTACGCACATATAATCAGAGTGGGCGAGAATAGGCCGACGAAGAGAGTAATGGAGGCTAAGAGGTATGGGAAGAGAAGAAGGGATCGACCAAGAAAGGGGTAGTTAGAGCAGATTGTGAAGATTAGGAGTACGAAAGGGAAAACAATACAACCGATGAGGCAGATGGCAAGGGACCGGAAGGAATGGAAGAGATAGGCGAACGATACATAAACATCAACTAGCCCTCCAACGGACAAGGAGAAACAGCAAAGGGAGAAGAAGATATTAATGAAATAAAAATTTATAAAATTTAGTACTTCTACAATTCTTTATTTCATTTAACCCTTTGCGGCCTTATGGTTCCCTGAGCTGACCACCGTTTCAAAGTTATTTATTTCACGGCTTGCCGGTGTCCTAGTGATACCACCGTATAAAATAGATTCATATTTTTATGTTACGTAAGTTTAAAGTTGATGCAAAAAAAAATATTTAAAGATTAGACTTGTATACTTTTCAAAGCTACGTAAATAATACACGTATTAAGACTTTTTACCACGTCTTTTCGTATGTGCTTTTAAAGAGAAAGATTCTGTAAGCCTTTTACCCCAAATTTCACAGTCGAAGAGTTTTCCGCAAGTGTGTGTGTCGTCATATTTCTTCAAATCGCCTTTTTGTGTAAAGATACGATTTCAACTTATATCTGCTAGTAGACATTTTATCGCACGTTGAATAAGCTTATTTCTCACTGGTATGTTTCTTCATATGCGTTCGCAAATCCCGGGGATACCTGCACACTTTATCGCACTGACTGCACTTGTATGGTTGTTTTCCCGTGTGTCCCCGCATATGGAGTGATAATTGAGAAGAACCTTTAAATTCCTGTCCGCACAATTTACAGGAGAACTTCTCTCCGGTATGTTTCATCATGTGCTGTGCAAGGTTAGACGATTGCGTATATGGTTTGTTACAGATTTGACATCGCCAAAGTTTGTCGCCAGTATGCGCTTTCATATGCACATTTAAAGAGGAAGATACTGTAAACTTTTTACCACAAAGCTCACAGACAAAGGGTTTCTCGCCAGTGTGCGTCCTCACATGTATCTTTAATGTGCTTCCGCGTGTAAAAGTACGATCGCAATACGAGCAATTGAATATATTTTCACCGGTATGAAGTTTTAAGTGGGAATTCAACTTATATTTGCTGGTAAACTTTTCACCGCATGTTGAACAAGTCAATTTCTCACCACTATGTTCTTCTATCATATGCGTTTGCAACTGCGCCGCATAATTGCATACCTTGTCGCAGATGGTGCACTTATACGGTTGTTTTCCCGTGTGTTCCCGCATATGGAGTGATAATTGAGAAGAATGTTTAAATTCCTCTTCGCATATATTGCAGGAAAACTTTTCTCCGGTATGTTTCATCATGTGGCGTGCAAGCAGAGAAGGGTTTAAATATGATTTATCGCAGATTTGACATCGCGAAAGATTATCGCCAGTATGTCTTCTCATATGCACATTTAAATTTGAAGATTGTGTAAATTTCTTACCACAAAGTTCACAAGCAAAGGGTTTCTCACCGGTGTGCGTCCTCAAATGTTTTTTCAAGTTGCATGCTTGTGTAAAGCTACGATCACATTGCGAGCAATTGAAAATATTTTCGCCGGTATGGGTTTTTAAGTGGCAGTTCAACAAATATCTGCTAGCGAAGCTTTTACCGCACGTTGAACAAGTCAATTTATCTCCAGTGTGAGTGTTCAAATGGCTGTTCAGCTTATATCTGCTACTAAATTTTTTATCGCATATTGAACAAGTCACTTTCTCGCCGGTATGTTTCATCATATGCGCTTCCAAGTGCCCAGCAGAACTGCACACTTTATCGCAGAGATTACACTTATATGGTTGCTTCTTTTCTCCAGTATGTGTCTTCATGTGTCGCAGAAGGTGAGAAGATCTTATATACGACTTGTCACAAATTTGACATCGCCAAAGTTTACCGCCAGTATGTCTTTTCATATGTGCATTTAAAGAACGAGATAACTTAAATGTTTTATGACATAATTTACAGGAAAACTTCTTTACAGTATGTGTCTTCAAATGCAACGAAAGGTGAGATGGCTTTTTGTACAATTTGTTACAGATTTGACATCGCCAAAGTTTACCGCCTGTATGAATTTTTAAGTGCGAGTTCAACAAATATTTGCTACTAAACTTTTTATCACAATAGCTACACGCAAACAGTCTCTCTTCATCATGTGAACGTATATGCTCTAGGAAATCGGATTCATTCATATACCTCTTCTCACAAAAATTACAAGTATACCATTTAATCTCACAGTGAATTCGCGTATGTGCAATTAACTCGGCTGTTGTCGTAAACTGTTTAAGGCATATTGAACATTGCAAACACTCCTCACCTATGTGCCTTCGAATATGTTCGCATAATTCTTTTCCGCACAGCTGGCAGCCATGTTTACCTGGATCATCTAGTGCCTGCACAGTTTCCAGTTGTACTGCAGCCGAGGTACCCGGTCCACATTGAGGTAAAGGCTGCACTTGCACTTCCTCAGATTTTATATTTAAAAAAACTTTCTCTATTGTTTCATTGCATTCTGCTAAGCTAGTTGTTGTCGTGGAATCCAGAGTTGCATTTATAGAATGTTGTATTTCATTTGCTTCCTTTTGCAATTGAAATAATTGATCTGATTGCAAACAAACTGTTCGGAAATCATAGGCAATTCTTAGTCTTTCTATACATACTCCACAAATAAAAGAAGGCACAAGCTCCTTCGGCCACATCTAAAAATTTATGAATAAATTCTCTGTCTATATTAATGCTAAAAACTTACCATTCCTGATACACACGCCGCTAATTTGTCACAGAATTTTATGGAATCGCTATCCACGGAATTTGTTAGTGTCAAGGAGCACTTGGCTTGTAAACATGTCCTACAGCAGTTAGCTAAATCATATACCGTATCGGCTAAGGGGTCATTTAGATCGTTTTCCTCCTCAAATTTAATTTCAATTGACATATTGATAACTTTATTGCTAATGCTTATAATAGTTTTTATACAAAAAAGCAGATTATGGATTAAAGGGCCCGAAGCCTAAAATTAAAATTGTCACCCACGGCTGATAATGATTAATGGGTAGCCGTAGATCCACGTTTTAAGTTTGATAACAAGCCACCAGATGGCGATCTACACACTGAATGACATATTGGTGCTGCCATCTATAAATTCATAAATTGTCGTTTGTTGTCTGATCGATTTATTGGTTACCACCAGGGATGGCTTTTTCAGTACAATTGTACTAAAACCAGTACAATGACCTATTATTCAGTACATCAGTACATTTACACAAATATGCAGTTATTTTATGATATTTTCCTGTTTTACGGTACAAATGTACCAAATATATTGTTAACGATAAAGCAGCAAGCCAACTTACCCACTATAGTAGAAATCTATAATTTAAATCGTATTCTCTTTTCGATAGAGGGGGAGAGTGTAGAAATTAAACAGAATACTGACAGAACATATATTCAATTTTTCAAATAAAACGTGTTAGATAACCGTCAATCGGTACAATAGCGTCTTGAATGGTATTGAGATTGCGATTAATCTTTCTACGATAGTTTTATTTATTTTGAAATGGATAAGTAAGTGGTTATGTAATTATTGTGTACAGTATTATTTTAGTTAAAAATTGTAGGTGGACAAAGCCCAACAATACAGATATGGATCAAAAGGTAGGCGTTTCAAGCTCAAGTGCAAATGATAAGAAGAAAGCATGTCCTCAAAGGAAACGATGGACGCCCAAACTAAAACCAAGCGAATTAACACACTTTACATGGTTAGATCAAAAGAAAACATTTCCATTTTGCTATATATGTCAAACAAAATTGTCCGGTGGAAAATTTCATTTAAAGAGACATGAAATTTGCCCTTCGCATGTTAGAAAAATGAAAGCTGCTAAAACAACATCTTTAACACAATATGTATACCAGGATAATAATAATAACAATAATCGTTATCTTGTTAAAAAAGCAGAATTAAAATTGCTGCATATGTTTGTGAGCATAATTTAGCATTTCAATTAATGGATACATTTCCACTGCTACTTAAAGATGTATTTTTTGATTCAGAAATATGTAATGCTCTTAATCTGAATCGGAAAAAATTGCACAATTAACAGTAGGTGTTTTGGCACCTTATATTCAAAATCTTATAGTGCAAGATTTAAGAAATACTTACTTTTGTATAATGATTGATGAAACAATAGATATTACTTGTAAGAAATCTCTTATTATAATTGTGCGATATTGGAAAGATGGCCGAATTAGCGATAGAATATTAGATTTGTGCGAAGTTGAGAGTGGTACATCACAATCTATATTCGATATTATAAAAAAATTATTGGATGAAAATAAAATAGGTTATAATAATGTAATCGGTTTTGCTTCTGATGGAGCAAGTACAATGACAGGCAATATAGGTGGAGTACAGGCAAATTAAAGGAGATAATTCCTAATATTTATACTCAAATATGTATTTGCCATTCATTGCACTTATGTGCCTCTGCAGCTGTCAGGAAAGTACCTGATAACATAGAACAGTTTGTGAGAGATATCTATTCTTATTTTGCCCATAGTAACAAAAGGTTACAGGAATTAAAAGAATGCCAGGTGTTCGCTAACGAGAAACCGCATAGAATGCTGTACCCTTCTCAAACTCGTTGGCTATCCTTAAAGGTAAGTTGTAATTATACTTATACTTGTAATGCTCTACCATCTTGATTTTCAATTGCAGGCAGTTGTTGATAGGATTCTAGAGCACTGGAATTCGTTGACACTTTATTTCCAGAGGGCTGCATTGGAAGATAATTTACCCAACGCAAAGGCTATTTTAAATGCGCTCAAGAACCCTATATATAAATTCTACTTACTAAGTCTGTCATATATATTGACGATTACCAATAAGATAAATGTTGAGTTACAAGCAGAGGGTCCCAAAACTCCAATTGTGCTTGAAAGGATATCCTCATTTTACAAACTAATATTAAGAAATTACATCAAGCCAAATTTAATGAATGTGAATATTATTACAATAAATATCACCAATCCACAAAATTATGTAAGTTTAGATGACCTCTATGTTGGTGCCAGAGCCGAAGCATCATTGTCCCAAGAACTTGCGAAAAATACAGTAACCCCTCAAGAAGTTGAAAACTTCAAAAAACATATGTTATTGTTATATATCGAATTCAGCAAACAAATTTTAAAAAGATTTGACTTAGAAGATAAGTATTTAATTTTTGCGCGGGCGTTTGCTCCAGAAATTATAAAATCGAAAGCCAATAATTCCATAGCAAATTTTATAAATCTCTTTCCACAAGTACATATAGATATCGAAGAAGCAAATTTAGAATGGCAAATGTTGATACGTCTTGATAATCTAGAAAAACTCAACAATGATATAGCGAAATTCTGGAATGAAGTTTCGCAGATGAAAAATAGCTTAAATGAATTTTTATTTCCAAACTTAAATAAAATTGTTAGTGTAATATTAACATTGCCACATTCTTCAGCAGCTGCTGAAAGAGGGTTTTCCCAGTTGAACCTGAACAAAACAAAAATTCGTAACAAATTAAACATAGAAACCTGTGCAGCAATATTAATTGTTAAAGATTTTTTAAAATCGATTGACGGCGGTTCAATTAAATGGGTTCTACCTACAAATATTTTAAAATATAATAATATAGATAATATAGTTACTAATATGTAAAAAGAGAAATTCTATCGTTTTATACTAAAAATGTTGATAATCTTTTTATAAATAAAATACAAAATTTTGCTGTTTATTTTGAAATTGAATTTCCCGCCATCAGTACAAATTACCCACGTATCAGTACAAATGAAAGTTGGAATTCAGTACATATTAAAAGTTCCCAAATCCATCCCTGGTTACCACCACGGGGTACGCAACATAAATAGGGAATCTGGCTCAATTTCGATTGGTTATCGTCAGTCACATGGATTTTTACTTCAACTTTGCATTTGTTCGATGACGCTGATTAGCAAAATTACGATAGTGATAGAAGTAGAAAACTGGGTAATCTTGTAGTTTAGGCACCTGAACACATAATAAACATATACTCTGAATAGAATCCATAGAATAGAAATGCGTTTGTTAGATAAAAGCTCAACACTGTTGTCAGGTCTTCTTGTGTTATACTTTGTCTATATTTCGTTTCATCTGAAAAAAGGCCAAGATAATTCGCTGTTTCCACCGTTTTCTAAAAGTAGTTTTGTATATGTTGGTGATAAAATAGGAATCCGGGAGAAGGTGAACTTGAAGATAGCATGGGAATTGAAGTTATTGATGGGAAAACACCCCCTCCATTTTACAAAGAGCGATCACTTATTATTCACATTAAAGGATAACTTCCTTCTGAGAAGGCATATTTCGATTTATACCTTTCATTAAAAACCGACCGTCCCAGCCAGGATTTGAACTTGTATCGCTCAGATCAAAAGGCAAGTATGTATTATTATTATAAAAAGGCATTGGCACGGATGCCTTTAGTCACTATGACCTTAATAGATCTGTTGTTACAACAAACTTTATTGTTATAAAATATATAACAATAAAGTATATTGTTTACTTTATTGTTGTAAAGGCAAGTAACAATCATTCTACCAGCAAGATGGTCTATTTGGGTTTTATTTTTCTGGAACTCTCCAGACTTATTGTTAATTTAGAACAGGATACTGATGATGATGATGATACCTTCCTGATTTCATCGGATGAAGATCCTAACGAACTTACAAACAAAGAAAACCTACCATTAATGATGCTGGTAACTTGCCACGTTTTGACATTATGTTATATTTTCATATTATAAATGTTTCCGCTTTCATATTTACCTTATAGAATTATATGCAAATAAAAGGATTCAATATACACTTTGTGTAAAGTTTTGATGATAATAACAAATAACCATTTCACATTGCTATTTTTCTACAAACCAATATGTATAAGTGACTTAAAAACCAAGATTAATGTGCAAAAAGAATAAATAATATCTTCTTTTACAAAGTGTAACTTACAAACCCTAGTATACATTGTTGGAGTAAAATTTTTCCTATACAGTGCGCAGACCCATTTTTTACACATCTAACGATCAGAGGGGAAACTGAATGTGTGAACTTTGGGTCCATTCGTATAATTACCACGGCACTTAGGTGCGCAGTAGGTATGCGGCATTGTTAACACGTAACACACAAAACATTTGACAGTTCGTAATAATGACGTTAAAGCTTTAACGATACGTATGTAATTGTATTCCCCAAATATGTAGAGAGAGGCAAATTGAATGGTTAAAAGCTATTGGAAATGAACAGTTTATTTATTTATTTATTTTTATTTTTTATAGACACATACAGGAATTAATCCTAATTACATGTGTCATTAAAATTAAAATATACATGTATATATATATAATCGCAGAGCATTATACAAAAGTATAAAAAGATATATTTTGGTGAAAATGTCAGAGGGAAACCACATTGAGAAAGTTAGAGAAATCTACGAAAAATTGAAGCCAACTAAACATCAGTTGCATACAATCACTGCCGATTGAAACATATCACATTTCTGGCGGATATAAAATAACCATGTCTCGACATTCCAAAGACTTCTATTTTGCGAAAGTATTCATTATATAGTTTGCAAATTTTCGTTATGGGTGACAAGTAATTTTTACTAATGTGCATAGGTGGAACCGGCCTGGTACTGTAATAAGGTACATGTAATCGAAACAGTGACAACAACCTTGCATTGTCAAATACATTATTGAAAACCTTATACAGTACATATATCATGGCAACCTCACGTCTATCTATAAGCGGCGGCAACTGAAATTCTTTGCGAATGTTAAAGTATGATTGAAAGGGTGGATTTTGGCCATACTTTCTGTAATAAAGATAGCGCAGAAATTTATTTTGTACTTTTTCTAGAAGATCACTATCTTTCTTTACATGGGGAGACCAAACTGCAGATGCAAATTCCATTTTGGATCTTACTAGTGCATTGTACAGGAGAATAATTGACTTTAAATTAGTAAATTCAGATGTATTGCGCCTAATAAACCCCAAGCTCCGACAGGCATCAGCAGCAATCGTCCGTATATGTTCAGAGAATCGAAAAGACGAATCGAAGACAACTCCAAGATCTTTTACAGTGTTCTTGCGAGTAAGAGAAAGACTATTCAACTGATAATCAAAGAAGCAGGGTAATCTTTTTCTCGTAAAACTAACAATCGCGCACTTATCAACATTCAGAGAAAGTTTGTTAAGTTGACACCAATCGAGTATTTTGTATAGGTCACTTTGTAAATGAGAGCAATCAAAAGGTGTTACAATTCTCCTATAAATTTTGCAATCATCTGCATAAAGTAAACATTTCGAACATTCAAGCACATCTACAATGTCATTAAAAAATAATAAAAACAAGAGGGGTCCAAGATTGCTCCCTTGGGGAACACCCGTTCGAGATAGAAAGGGCTCCGAGTAAGCACCTTCAAAGAACACTACTTGCCTACGATTTGATAAATAAGACCCAAAAAAATTCAAAAGATTATGTGAAAACCAAATCTGTGAAGTTTCTTCAATAGAATATCATGATCCACTTTATCAAACGCTTTGGATAAATCTGTAAAAATTACGTCCAATTGGGAATTATCAAGAAGTACATCTGAAATATCATTCGAGAATATTAATAAATTTGATTCAATAGATCTCCCTTTAAGAAAACCATGCTGATCATCAGATAAGTAATGTTTAATTTGTGCATAGATTTTGCAGTATATGATATATTCGAAAATTTTTACTACAGCTGATAAAACTGAAATGGGACGATAGTTAGTCATTAATTTTGCATCTCCGGATTTAAATATCGGCAAAACCTTAGAAAGTTTCCAATCGTCAGGAAATGTGCCGTTCATAATGGATAAGTTAAATATATGGGTAAGGGGCGTAATAAAGAAATCAGCACAACCTTTACAAACATAGGCTGGAATATCATCAACACCGATCGTTGTATTAGATTTTAATTTGTTAATAGCACACCGGACGTCCTCCCCAGTTATTAAGCCGATATCAACAGAATTAATAGCAGAGTCATTTGAGAAATTGTTGGTATACTGCGCTGGTTCTCCAAAAACACTGGAAAAGTATAAAGAGAAACCCTTAACTTTATCTAATGCAGTAGAATATTCAGTGTTATTAAGAACTAAAGTGTTAGCTGTAGCGAGACTCCTCTTTTTATTCCTAAGAAATGACCAAAATTTATTGGTATCATGATTTTGAATTGAGAACTCAACATTAGTACAGTAATTATTGTATGCAGTGTTTATTTTAGATTTTAGTTCCCCTCTAGTTGCTTTATACCTTTCAAAATTAAATGGTTAAATGGTTCACTTAGCGCCACAGAAGTTGCGACGCTATAGAATTTGTAGGAAGCATTTTGCATCAAAGCACTTAATGCGAAATAACAAGCTTGCTGCAAATGCTGTACCCACTTGTCACTTACCAGGTTATTTTTTTTATATTTTTTTATATATTATTTTTATATATATAGCAAAATTGGTTAATGTTAAAGTCACTAGCTTTATTAGATGTATGTTAATAGGAAAACTAATAATTGAAAGTGTTTATTTTTAGAGATAATACAGAAAGAAACCCCCGATGCTCTGCCCTCGACTTCTGGGAATGATCTGGGAAAAACATCGGTGAATATGGACAGTAATAAAGACAGAACTAAGAAGATTTTCAAACGTAAGCATAGTGATCGATCGAAAGAGATACATAATTTCAACCGCATCCCACAAGCAAATGAACATAAATAATGAATAATATAGTTTTAATATCGCAAATATTAAAGTGGGAACTCTACAATTACCGCATCATTGTAAATATTGAAACTGTATTACTTAATATTTTGCAGGTTTCAATCAAACCAGACAAAAAGTGAAGAATCTAACACCAAAAGAGAAACTGTTCTATAAAGAAATGGTGCTGCTTAAGCGAAAATATAATTTATGCAGAAATAAAAACTTAAAATTGTCTACAAAAATTAAAGATATAGAAAATTTAATAAACAGAGGTAAACTTAATTTCGTCATGCAAGGTAAAATGCATCCCATTGCATGTAATTTTTTTAATTCGCAGATGTTTAATTATCATAGACATCGCAAAGGGATGCGTTTTACCTTGGAAGATAAAATATTCGCATTAAGTTTATATAAACGATCCCCGAGATCTTACAACTTTCCGAGGAACATATTTATTCTTCCTAGTGGTCGCAGTTTAAGAAAAATTCTAGCGGGTGTACGTATAAGACCAGGCATTTGTGAAAACTTCTTTGGCACTCTTGCCTTTCGTACTAAACAGATGCCGCAGTCGGATAAGTTATGTATTCTATTATTTGATGAAATAAGTATTGAACCTCACCTAGATTATTTTCAAAGTAGCGATTTCATCGAAGGTTTCACAGATGATGGTAACGAACGCCGTCTTGAAATTACCGATCATGTTTTGGTGCGGATGTTGAGAGGAGTGGTGAAAAATTGGAAGCAGCCTGTTGCATTGCAGTTTTTGCAAATCCACAACATCTGCAGCATGCATAGCTCGTGATTTCAAAGTTATTGTTCACAAAGCATTTGAGTGTGGACTCGATGTAATTGCGTCGGTGTGTGACCAAGGGGCAACAAATGTAAAAGCAATAAATCTATTACTAGAAGAAACATGTGCATTGCAGAGTAAACCCTTACAGGACAACATTATCGTGGTTGGGCAACGTAAAATCATTCCCCTTTTTGATCCTCCACATTTAATAAAATCTTTCCGAAACAACTTATTAACAAAAAATTTATGTTTCACCTTGGACAATACAAAAAGAATTGCAAAATGGTCACACATAATCGACACATATTACATCGATATCTCGCTTGGAGACTTGCGTCTAATGCCAAAACTTTCAGAAGTACATGTTATACCTGAGCGAATTAAAAAAATCAAAGTTTCACTTTGCACTCAAGTCTTTAGTGCTTCTGTTGCAGCCGGGGTTAATAATTACAGTCAAAGCGAAAAGTGCGCGGGCAATAGAAAAATGGAACGTGAGGGGTGTGACACTGCTCATTTGTGTAAATTTCTTGATAAAGTGTTTGACAGTGTCGATGGCAGGTTTGAAAAAACAAACAAAAAGTTGCGTTTTATGGTAGATTGTAGGGACGCTTGCCCACAAGCAACTTTTTGGAGTAAAGCAATACATGTATTTGAAACCATGGAATTCATAAAGCGGAGGCCTAACGATAGAGTGAAGCCCCCAGTTTTATCGAATTTTATTTTTACACTCGAAGGGTTTCATTCGATTCGTAGAGCTTTAAGAGATCTTGGTTGCGAATCCTTCAGCCCAAGATCCTTTAATCAAGATGCCCTTGAAAATTTCTTCGGTCAAGTGAGGCAATTTGGGTGTAGGAATACAAACCCGACAAGTGCATGTTTTGCCAGTTACTATAAAAGTTTGCTTGTGAGCAGTTTTCTCAAAATTTCATTCGCCAACATTTAATTGTGAAGATGACCAAACGCAGGGTGTTCTTTTACCTGTAAGACATTTTATTTCAAATATTTCACCGGAGCCAATACCAGACCCTCTAGATCAATTTCTTTTGCCTCCACCAGGTTTACAAATTCCCATTAACCTTGATGCATTATATTATGCAAGTGGACATATAGCTAATAATATATTTTCCTTTTGTAAATCATGTAATGTCTGTTTATCTAATATAATGCTTCATGGTAATGACACACCAGATCCTACATCTGTAATCGGAAATGAGCTAAATAATTTTAATGAGGCTTTTGTAATGAAATTAACCCAGCTGCATACGTACATTCTTTGGTATTTATCTCAACATTGTCATAAAAAGTTTGTTAAGAAAAATTTAATAATTTGGCTAAACCCACAAGATATATTCAGTCTTTTTACAAAATGTGAACACTTGGCAGATATAGAAAAATTTTTGATTAATACAATAGTTAATTTATTAATAAAAAACTACGTAAACATTTGCAATAGAATTCTCTCGGGAAAAGAAGGGATAAGCAACACCTCGGACGGCTTTCAAAAGGCGTTACATATTTTTTATCAAAATCGAAAAAAAAACAAAAAAAAACATGAGCCTTTTTTATGGTTGTTTCTTCTCGTATATATTTAAGTAATGAAGCTCTAACAGAAACGTTTCTAAACGCTTTCAAATATATACTGACTAGTTATATGTATACGTTATCTTATATATGTGCATTATTGTTAGTATAGATCTATTTCTAATTAAAAAGATAAGTATAGATTTAGAAATTTTACGTCTAATATTATTATTTTATATATATAATTTGTATATTTCGACATTTGAATATATAAGTATAATTTTTTGATTATTTAAGTTTTATTTCTTCTAATAATTCTGAGCTCGTCCTAGTTATTTTTATCTTAGGTGTCTATTGATTTTCTTACATGTACTTTATACATACAAAGTTTCAGTATTGTATTGTTGAAATTTTATATGTTTCAGTTACATGTTAGAAAATCAATAGATACAATAAATTATAAAGCAATATTTGAACATGAAGGCAGTTCAAAATGCCCGCCATTGCCCCGCTTTGCACTTATAGTACAGAGTGCGCTTCGTGACATATAACATTGAAGTATCCGAGCCTCTAATAATGACGTATTAATTCGCAGCGCCATCTCTGATGTGTCCGTTCCCTAATATTGTTTCTCCTCTGTCCCCGTAGATTCCGGGCCCTGATCTAGTTGAGCGGACTGATCTGTATATCCATAAGTAAGGACACGCTCCGTCGGCACCTTTGATGCTGGCATGGTGAAATCGAGTAACCCTAAATAAAATTTGGCGTGTTCTTCCTTTAAGGTTGGATGTCGCTACTAAATTGCCCCAAATATTATAAATTTGAATGTTTTGGACACTAGTTGATATTAATGTATGGTATATATTTAAAATAATAATATAATTAAAATATTGTATATGCAAGCACGAGTAGTATTAAGAGATATCGTAAACTGGCATAAAGAATTTTAACCTACCTTGAGCAAAGGAATAAATAACGTTTAATGAAAAAAACTGAATATGAAATTATTCTTATTAGAAATAATATGATAAAGGTTATTCACAAAAAAATGGAAATTATTAATTTATTTGTCAATGATCCAGAGAGGCGTCCTCCTTTTATAAAATAACTAAGTGATTATAAACTAAAATGAGTTGCAAGTGATTAGAAAGTGAACCAGCTCAACTGAAATTGAAGTGATTGTTAGGAAAAGGGGCACGCTTTTATTTTTCAAAAACTGTCATTGAAAGTTTACATATCTGTAAACTGTCAAAATGATAAATTTTTCTATAGAACGTAGAATTTTACATGCAAAATGTATACCCGCTCACAAAAATCGAAGGAGATATATATTTTATTATTATCAGTAAAAACGCAGAAAGAATTAACAATCAATTTAACAAACAGCATCAGTTATGGCAGGTTTAAATTTAATATTTTCAGTCATCCTTGAGAGTGTCCGTTTGCTAGGCAAAGTAAAAATTGATTGCAGCAACGAATAACATTTGGGACCTAAAAAATACAACTTTAAACAAAAATATGTACTTAAATTCCTTTGAGTAACGTCTTCCTCTCCTATCTCTCTGTCTCTTACACACCAGCGTCCTGACGGTGCATTAGGACATTCCGTTTACCGAAAACCAACGCACACGAATAGACATCTCAAGGGCCTCTCACATCCAGGGTGTTATCAATTCTCTTATCCAAAGGGCCATTTCCATATCTGAACCCAATTTGCTTCCTCAAGAACTGAACCACCTCACTGAAACTTTGATCCGCGATAATTATTCAACTTTTTTTTTTTTTAATTGCGTGACACTTGTTTTTTCACACCATTTGATAGATGGTCTAAACATTTCAACACCTGACATAATAAACATTTCGAGAAAAATTCAAACAAAGTTTCCATCGCGGTAAGCCATGGACACGATATGAAAATCGTACATCTGTGGTTTTCATTATTGGATTTTCATATCACGTCCACGTTCTCTCGACATTTTTCTTACGTCAGGTGTTGAAATGTTTCGATATTTTACATATGCAGAAACATGACTCGCCCTGTATAAGAACTTATGTCTTTTCACATATACATTTAAAGAGTTTCTCACCAGTATGCGTTCTCACATGTTTCTTTAAATCGCCTTTTCGTGTAAGAATACGATCACATTACGAGCTATTGAATGTATTTTCACCAGTATGAGTTTTTAAGTGGGGTCTGCTAGAAAACTTTTCACTATACGTTGAAGTAGTCAATTTATTTCCAATATCTTTCTTTATATGCGTTCGGAGAATTCCTGCATACTTTGTCACACCTGTACAATTGTTTTCCCATGCGTACACACATATGGAGTAATAATTCAGAAGAACCTTTAAATTCCTGTCCATATAATTTACAGGAAACCCTCCCTCCGGTTTGTTTCGTCATGTGCTGTATAAGGCGACACCAAATCTGTAACAAATCATATACACAATCGTCTACTGTATATGATTTATTACATATTTGACATCGCCAAAGTTTATCGCCTGTATGTCTTCTCATATGTACATTTAAAGTGGTAGATTGTGTAAACTTCACACTTTAATTGAGAATGCATGAAACTGCATTATTTCAGCATTCAAATGTTTTCGGTTGACGCATATATTCGTCTCGTCCATAAGTCATGGTATTTAAGTATACAGCATTCTTCAAAAAAAAATTGCACACGACTCTATGACAAATTTAAATTTAATTTATGTATTACCTTTATTGCATGTAATCTACCGTTTAATTTACATATCTTCTTTTGGAATAAATATTCGGACTGCAAATTACCAAGTCGGGCATCGTTACAAAGAATTGTGCCATCTGCTCGTGAACATGTTGAAAAAAGAATTAAATCGTAGTTGAAAGATAAAAAACTGTGGTTATATGTGGAGAAAACAACAGATTGTAAAAAACATTCTGTGGTTAATGTAATGGTACGTACAATGGAACTACATCAATCGTCACTTTCAATTCTATTAGCTTCCAGACGAGTACAACAATGTACTGCCGAAGCAATTTCAAAGTTAGTGTTAAATACATTGGAAAAGTTTGAACTTTCAACAAACCAACTGTCGATGTTTATGAGTGATGGTGCCGCAAACATGCTTTCTGTAGGTCTCTTAAAAAACATTGTGCTAACTTGTTACATATTACGTGTAAAATTTATGCCTTCAGTCATGTGGCAGATAGTATTAGAAAATGTTAACCTGAGGTAGACGCTTTAATAGCGCATACAAAAGCAGCGTTTGTCAAATCCCCAAAATGTATACGCAAATTTCACAGACTGTGCCCCCGTTTGCCTGAGCCACCAGAACCTATTCTTACACGTTGGGGAACATGGTTACAGGCAGCGTTTTATTATCAAATATTTTGAGAATATTAAGAACGTAGTTTTACAATTCCATCCAGAGGAAGCTGCGGCTATCAAGGAAAGCCGGTCGAAATTTCAAGATAGTCAGGTTAAAACGGATTTAAAAAACTATTCAGAACAATTACTTCGGACTAGTGGAGGCAATAGAAAAATTACAAAATCCTTCGGTGTCGTTGGTGGAATCTCTGTAAATAGTGCAATATGTTCACGCACAGCTATACGCGATAGAAGACGCAAAAAATGTTTGTGTTCTAGAAAGGTTTGAAAGTGTTTTAGAGAAAGATTCTGATTTTGGCACATTAAGACAAATTTGTGAAGGTGCGTCAACAGAACCGTTAAGTTGTTCCAAAGATTATTTTAATTACGCCAATATAACGTCACTAGATGTAGAACGTTCGTTTTCTGCATATAAACACACTTCTTCCTCACGCCGCGTTCGGTTTGCCGAACCAACTGTGGAAACATATCTAATGTTGCAGATATTCAACCGACATTAAGACGGTATGTGTTTGAGCACGTATTATATTTTATTTCTCACCATTTATTTTGTGTAAACTTTTATGCGCCCGCCGCTGGCTGTTGGCGCAAATTGATTAACTCTAATTATTAGTTTTAATACAAATTGTTGTAATTGTACGATGTCGAAATTTTCATCGTTTCTTAGTATGATATAAATACGACTTTCCTGAAAATTTCATCAAAATTTATCAAAGTATACTGGGTGTTCATTCATTTATGGCGGCCTGTATATTTTACCACCCGTATACGATTGACCAACATATCACATAGTAATAACATTAGTAAGTATATTTTTTCACTTGTTTATTATGAATTTATACAAGATTTTTGCGTACAAATCGCCTTTTCGTGTAAGAATACGATCGCATTTCAAGCAATTCAATCCATTTTCACCAGTATACGCTTTCTAGTGGGAATTCAACAAACGTCTGCTAGAAAACTTTTTGTTACATGTCGAACAAGTCAATTTATTTCCGATATGTTTCTTCATATGCATTCGCAATTCTCGGTGATACCTGCATACTCTGCAGCAGATTGTGCACTTATATGGTTGTTTTCCTGTGTGTTCTCGCATATGGAGTGATAATTGAGAAGAACCTCATGTGCTCTGTAAAGTGAGAAGATTGTGTATATGATTTGCTACAGATTCGACATCGCCAAAGTTTATCGCCAGTATGTCCTCTCATATGTACATTCAAAGAAGAAGATTGTGTAAACCTTTTATCGCAAAGTTCGCAGCTAAAGGGTTTCTCACCAGTGTGCGTTCTCACGTGTGTCCCTAATTTGCTTGCATATGTAAAAATACGATCACAATTCGGGCAATTGAATGTATTTTCGCCGATAGGGGTTTTTAAGTGATCGTTGAACATATATCTACTAGTAAACTTCTTATCACGTGTTGAACAAGTCAATTTCTCACCAGCATGTTCCATCATATGCGCTCGCAATTCCCGGGCATAGCTGCATACTTTGTCGCGGAGAGTTGATTTATTTGTTTGTTTTCCCGTGTGTTCCAGGATGTGGACTGATAATTGAGGAGAATATGCAAATTTCTGTTCGCATAATTTACAGGAGAACATTTCTTTAGTATACGTCTTCATGTGCACTGAAAGGTAAGAAGGTTTTGTACACGATATGTTACTGATTCGACATCGTGAAAGTTTATTGCACGCACTAGGAGTTTTAAAGTGGGAGTTGAACAGATATTTTCTAGTAACAATAACTACTGTAATGTTGTAAATGAGGGAAAATTTTCTTTCTCCGAATTAATTATTCTATTTCTTCCAGTTGTTAGGTCCGAGAGTGTTCCTACTACTAACATAAGCAGTAAGCTATCATATTTCTATACATTTAAAAATGTAATTTCAAAACCATCTAAATAAGTAAACAAGTTCTGTATATACTATCTTATAAATGGAAAAACATTTTAGCTATTATTTAGCTGCAGAAAATATAGTAGAGTTAACAATAAAAAAAAACAAAAAACCCTTATATTTTAACAGTAGTGTATCCATTAATTTAATTATTTTGTCCTGCATTTTTAACATTTACATGTTAATTTCAAACATGTTTTTTGTTATATAATAAGACTAATAGAAATTAGTCTTTATAAATATTCTATGTGTATGATAAATTCATTTGAAATAGCAATGTAAAGTTGCGTTAATGTACTATGCTAGGTAAATCAGATGCATGTATAGAAAAATACACCTCTTCTCGCAAAAATTACAGGCGTACCACTTTACCCCAGAGTGCATTCGCATATGCACAACTTAGCTGTTATCGCAAATAGTTTAAAGCATATCAAACATTGCAAATGCTTCTCACCTGTGTGCCTTTGAATTGGCTCATATAGTTCTTTTCCGCAAACCTGGCAGCCATCTTTATGAGGATTATCTACCGTCCACATAACTTCCAACTGCACTGTAGCTAAGGTGTCTAGGGTACATGAAAGGTAAAGGCTGCACTAGCGTTTCCTCAGATTTTATACTTAAAATAACGTTCTCTATTGTTTCATCATATCTTGCTAAGCTATTTGTTGACGTAGGATCCGGAGTTGCATTCCTAAAATTTTGCTTTTCACTTGTTTGCCCTTGCAATCGCAATACTTGATCTAATTCTACACAAACTGTTTGGAAATCATAGACAATTCTTAGTTTCTCTATACATATTCCACAAATAAAAGAAGGCACACCTTCATTTGGCCACGTCTAGAAAGTTAAGAATAATTTTTCTGCACATATTAATGTATGAAACTTACCATTCCTGGCACATAAGCCCTTTAACTTGTCGTAAAATTTTATGAAGTCGCTCTCCAAGGAACTTATTGGCGTCAGGGAAGGCTCATGTCGTAAACATGTTCTACAGCACTCCGCTAAATCAAATACGGTATCGGCTAAACGGTCATTTAGATCACCTTTCTCCACAAATTTAATTTCAATCGACATGTTGGCAATTATATTGTGTAGTTCTGAATGATGGTCAATGAATCTGCGATTTATAGGCTATAGTTCGGATTAAGGGGCACTGAACTAGCAATTTAAATGGATTTTAACGTGAAACTTATGTTTCGGCGAGTTTGTAATGGTCCTTTTTTTTCAAGAGATTAGCATAAGGCACCTAAAAATCAACTTAAGTGATATTTTTAGGTTATGTTTGTAGGTCTATTAGACGTGTTATCTCACAAAATTTATGTTGGTACTCACCGTGTTTGGACTAAAAGTTACCATAGTTCCCACAAAACAACACTGATAAGCGGTAAATTCAAATTTGAAGATTAGGGAAAAATCTATTGTACGAGGGTAAGTCAAATATTATCTACACTTTCGCCATAACAAGCTTTGAAGGTTATCGTAGTGGCAGCCGCTTACGCATGCGTTGAGTTGGCGCCTCTGTGGTCATGTGTGCGGAATTTAATCACGACCGCGTCATTTGTCTGCTAGCTACAATAGCATAAGCATGTCAGCTCCGCTATTAGTTTGCACCAAAGAGGAACAACGAGCAGTGATCCGATTTTTGTGGTCAGAGGGTGTGAAAGGTGCTGAAATTCACGGGAGATTTTTGTCACAATACGGGGACAGTGCTTTATCTCGTAAAAGCATTTTTTTGTGGATCGAAATGTTTCAAAGTAGCTGCACGAGTGTAACACAAAAAGAGGGAGCTGGACGGCCGTCAACCTCGACCACCAACGACGTCTCTTCTTTAAACATCAGTCACGGTTCTGCCTATCAAATTATCCACGTTGAACTCGAATTTCGTAACGTGTGCGCGCGATGGGTACCACGAATGCTTACCGCAGAAAACAAAACTAAACGTTTGGACAACTGCCAACGCTTACTGGATCGCTTCAACGCGGAAGGCGACGCATTTTTAAGCAGAATAGTGACTGTTGATGAAACGTGAGTTCATCACAACAAGCCCGAATCGAAACGCCAGAGTATGGAATGGAAACACCCAGGATCCCCTAGCACGAAAAAATTCAAGACCTCTCCATCGGCTGGGAAGGTGATGCTAACCGTATTTTGGGACGAAAAATACCCTATACTGGACGACTGCTTGGACAGGGGGACTACCATAAATAGTGCGAGGTACTGTGATTTGTTGGCGAATAAGCTGAAACCAGCAATTCGAAACAAACGCCGTGGTGTATTCTCAAAGAAAGTTTTGTTGTTGCAAGACAGCGCCCGTCCGCACACGGCCCAGAACACCATAGAAACTATCAGCAGGTTGGGCTTTGAGACCCTGGAACACCCTCCCTACAGCCCTGATCTCGCTCCCTCAGACTTTCATCTCTTTGGACCGCTCAAGGAAGCTTTGAGAGGTCGTCGATTTGCCTCAAACACAGACGTTCGGGATGCGGTGCAAAAGTGGCTTCACGACCAACCGAAAACCTTCTACCAGGAACGCATACGGAAGCTTGTGGCTCGCTGGACCAAGTGCATTGCTAAAGGTGGAGACTATATCGAAAAATAATGTATCTGTTGTACATCTATCTTTGTTTAATACAGTTGTAGAACTAAAAGTGTAAGTAGTTTTTGACCTACCCTCGTATATAGACAAAACAAAAATTAAGATTTTAAGGCATCATTTAAGATGGAGACTCGAATGGTTTTGAAATGGTGTTACATTTTTATAACTCCTACATTATTTCCTACTAGACATATTATAATATCTACGATTTACCAGTAACCCTATTATTTACAAGAACATTTTTAATTTATAAATTATTTACTATTCATATTTATTTATACTCACGAATTAGTACCTTGATGTTACAAGTAATTTCCGCAAACTGTGTTAATTCGAAAACTTCTCGGGCGACCTACATCCTAAACTAATACAATTATTAAGACTATATATATATATATATATATATCTTATATGAATGTGTACTAGAGCAACGCAACTGCGCTGAAAGCCAGTGGCGGACGCAGAAAAGTTTACACAAAATAAATTAAATGTGATACGTGCTCAAACACTTACCGTTTTAAGAGTCCTCTGTGAAATCACAAAGTGGATAATGTCTATTTAATATTTGTAACATTAGATATGTTTCCAAAGTTGTTTCGGCAAAGTGGGTGCGGCGTGAAGAAAGTGTTTTTGTATGCCGAAAACGAACGTTCTACATCTAGTGACGTTATATTTGTGTAAGTAAAATAATCTTTCAAATAACTTAACGGTTCTGTTGACGCACCTTCACAAATTTATCTTAATGTGACAAAATCAGAGTCTTTATCTAAAACACCTTCAAACCTTTCTAAAACACAAACATTTCTTGCGTCTTCTATCGCGCATAGCTGTGCGTGAACATGTTGCACTATTTGCAAAGATTCCACTAACGACACCGAAGAATTTTGTAGTTTTTCTATCGCATCCGCTAGTCCTACGTAATTGTTCTGAATAATTTCCAAATCTGTTTTAACTTGACTATCCTGAAATTTCAAGCGGCTTACCTTGACAGCCGCAGCTTCCTTTGGGTCGAATTCTAAAATCACGTTATTTATATTCTCAAAATATTTAAGATAATAAAATGCAGCCTCTAACCATGTTCCCCAACGAGTAAGAATAGGTTGTGGTGGTTCAGGAATACCGGGGCATAGTCTATGAAATTCCCGAATACGTTTTGGGGATTTTACAAACACAGCTTTTGTATGTGCTATTAGAGCGTCTACCTCGGGATAACATTTTCTGATACTATCTGTTACGAGACTGAGAGTATGAATTTTACATGTAATATGCAAGTTAGCACAATGTTTTTTAAGAGATCGACCTACAGCAAGCATGTTTGCGGCACCATCACTCATAAACATCAACAGTTGATTTGTTGAAAGTTCAAACTTTTCCAATGTATTTAACACCAACATTGAAATTACTTCGGCAGTGCATTGTTGTATTCGTCTGGAAGCTAGTAAAATTGAGGGTGACGGTCGATGTGGTTCCATTCTGCGTACCATTACTTTAACCACAGAATATTTTTTACGATCTGTTGTTTCGTCCACACATAACCACAGTTTTTTGTCTTGCAATTCCGATTTAATTCTTTTCTCGACATGCTCACGAGCAGACGGCACAACTCTCTGTAATGTTCTCTCACACAAAACGAGACGTATGCTTTCTTCCTTGTAAATAAAAAGGGAAAATTTACTGCAATAAAGGAACACTAAATTAAATTTGAATTTGTCATAATCTCGGGGGAAATTTTTTTTTGAAACATGCCCTGCACTTTTACGTGCCGTGACAACATTTTCGCCACACTTTAAAATCTATTTTACACACTACACTTTGAATTTTAGCCCATCACACTTTAAATCGGGATTTCTGCAGTAAATTCTTATTGTGCCCAACTTTTTTTTTTTTTCGTTTTCGCGAGTGGGAAAACTTTTTCAAAACAACGTAGAACTACGTTAGTATACGACAGCGTAGAGCATACACAACAGATGGGGTTTTCGAGTCGCATTTTATCGACGTTTAACCAAATTGCCCCGGCCGTGTTTATTTTGTGTAACTTTTATGCGTCAGCCACGGGTTTTCGCGCAGTTTGCGTTGTTTAATTGTTTTTTATATACTGTTGTTCCGGATTGGTTTACATAAATAAATGACAAATTTAGAACTTCTTTTTAATTTTAAACATTTTTTTCCCATCATATCTGCAATGAACTCAATCCGGCACTCTATCGATGTATATTTAAAATATATTAATCTACTTATTTCGACTTATATCCTACTGATTTTCTGAAAAGTTAAGAAAACTACATATTTTCGTTTAAACTTTATTGTTATGTACAACATTGTTATGCAAAAATAAATTCTTTTGATGGTAAAAAATGTTTACAGTAATTTAACTACATGTTATCTTGTGCAAATTTTTAGGACAATAACTAGGCTACCGTTTATTTCAATTATTTTATTGTTATTACCAAGAGGGTATTCGTCTCATATCAGCTCATGTTCCTATGTAACTAACTACCTAATTATACAATAATAATTTTATTTATTTGTTTTTATTGTACATGTTACTATTTTGTAAATAGATATCGTTTCTTTGAAATGTTTATAATTATTATTACAAATTAAGTTATTTCTTTTAGGTAATGTTCCTATTTTATAGACAATCTCATTTTTTAAGAGGTATCTTTCCGTTTTTTTTTTAAATAAAATGTCCATGCTCTTTTTGCTTACGGCGTTTCTTCACTATGAATTCTCATATGTGCATTTAAACTGAAAGCTCGTGTAAACTTTTTGCCACAGAGTTCACAGCCAAAAGGTTTCTCACCAGTGTGCGTCCTCATATGTATCTTCAAGTGGCTCGCTTGTGTAAAGATACGATCACAACACGAGCAATTCAGTATATTTTTACCAGTATGAGTTTTTAAGTGGGAATTCAACATGTATTTGCTAGTAAACTTTTTATCGCATATTGAGCAAGTCAATTTCTCGCCGGTATGTTCTATCATGTGCGTTTGCAATTGCGCCGCATAACTACATACTTTGTCGCAGAGAGCGCATTTAAACGGTTGCTTTCCCGTGTGAACCCGCATGTGGAGCGATAATTGAGACGGATGTTTAAACTCTCGTTCGCATAATTTACAGGAAAACTTCTCTCCACTATGCGTCTTCATGTGCGCCGTAAGCTGAGAAGAGTGTGTATATGACTTGTCACAGATTTGACATCGCGAAAGCTTATCGCCAGTATGTCTTCTCATGTGTACGTTTAAATTGAAAGACCGCGTAAATTTTTTACCACAAACATCACAGCCAAAGGGTTTCCCACCAGTGTGCGTCTTCATATGTCTCTTTAAGCTGATGTTTTGTGTAAAAATACGATCACAATACGAGCAACTGAATCTACTTTCGATAACATGAGTCTTTAGGTGGGTGTTCAACAGATATCTGCTAGTAAACATTTTATCGCATGTTGAACAAGTCAATTTATCGCCAGTATGATTCTTCATGTGCGCTGTCAGTTGAGAATGTTTTACATATGATTTGTTGCACATTTGACATTGCCACCTCTCTCCAGTATGTGTCTTCATGTGCGCTGAGAGGTGAGAAGATTGTGTGTATGATTTTTTACAGATTTGACATCGCAAAAGATTATCGCCAGTATGTCTTTTCATATGCGCATTTAAAGAGGAAGATTGCGTAAACTTTTTATCGCATAATTTACAGGAAGGCTTCTCTCCAGTATGTTTTTCAGTGCTTAAAAGGTGAGAAGATTGTGATTGTTTTTTTTCAGATTTACATCCCCAAAAGTTTTTTCCCGTATGTCTTTTCATATGCGCATATAAAGAGGCAGCCCATAAAAAATTTTTTTTCAAAAAATTTCAGGAATACTTCTCTCACTAGGGTTTTTTTCACGGACAAAAGGAGAGAAAAGTGCTAATATTTTTTGGCAGATTCGACATCCCAAAAAGTTTAGGGCGATACTTGTTAAATGTGAGTTCGCGGGTGCTTTTATAAACTTTTTTTTTACAACTAATGGTCTCTCTTTGTATTGTACCTTAGCATCGCAAGTCAGATTCTTTTAATATACCTCTTTTTTCCCAAAAAAATACAGGCACAACCCTTTTCCTCAGTGTGAATTCGCGTATGTGCACTTAGCTCGGTTGTTGTCGTAAACTGTTTTAGGCATATCGAACATTGCAAATACTTCTCACCTGTGTGCATCTGGACATGTTCACATAATTCTTTTCTACAAACCTGGCAGTTGTATTTACAAGGGTCGTCTGTCTGCATAACTTCTAATTTTGCAACAGCTGATGCAACTAAGGCACACTGAGGTAAAGGCTGCAGTTGTGTTTCCTCACATTTTATACTTAAAATAACTTTCTCTGTTGTTTCATCACAACCTGCCAAGTTGGTTGTTGTCGCAGGATCTGGAGTTAGGCTTCTATAACTTGCTTCCCCTCGTAATTGAAATGCTCGATCTGACTGTAGACAAACCGTTTGAAAATCATAGGCAATTCTTAGTTTTTCTACGCATATTTCACAAATAAAAGAAGACACGCCCTCTTTTGACCACGTCTAAAAACTTAAGAATAATTTTTCTGCCCATATTAATGCGCGAAACTTACCATTCCTGGTACACAGGCTCTTAATTTGTAACAGAATTTTATAGAGTCACTATCCGAGGAATTTATTGGTGTCAGGGAACACTCATGTTGTAAACATGTCCTACAGCGGTCAGTTAAATCAAATACGGTATCAGCTAAGGGGTCGTCTAGATTGCATCTCTCCTCAGATTTAATTTCAATTGACATGTTGGTAATTATATCGGGGCGTAGTTAAGTTTTGTGGAGTGCCGTTCTTGGCTTTGCTTTTTTTAAGCCTGCTTCGCAAGTCGCGTTTTGTTGGTCAATTCATTAAACTTTACTGTAACGTGTAAAACAGCAAAAATTGTACGATTTCTTGAACAATTTATGGCAATATCAACTGAATTGAATTGAACGTACTCTCTATTTTTGCTAGAATTTTTCACTAACTTTGATTGAAAAACAAATTAACTAAAGCTTTTTCTATGAATGCAATGTTCCCAAGCAAAAAAACAGAAAAGTAACTGCGATATCACAGTCATCTGATGGTGTGGAAGAATGATTGGCGCGTAAATTCAAAATAGTACTATCTCTTTCTAGGTTAAGTTGGAAGAGGTTTTGACGTTTCTAAACAATGTTGAATTTGGTACTACTGCATGGCAAATTCAGCCTTGTTTAGAAACGTCAAAACTTCTTCTAACTTAACCTAGAAATAGCCCTTTCTAAGCTTATCTCTACGTATTTGCTATTAATTTCCTAAAAAAAAAAAAAGGCGATTTTGGACAAAATAAAGTATAGGGGGCCTTCAGTTAATGTGCATACAAATTACCGATTCGTTGACCACCATTTGGAATTACACCCGAATAAAGTTACTAATTACTATGTCAATTGAAATTATATTTAAGGAGGAGGACGATCTAAATGATCATTCAGCCGATACCGTATATGACTTAGCTGATTGCTGTAGAACGTGTTTAAAACATGAATGTTCCTTGACACCAACAAATTCCTCGGATAGCGACTCCATCAAATTCTGTGATAAATTAACGGCCTGCGTCTCAGGAATGGTAAGTTGTTTACATTAATATGGCTAGAGACATTATTCTTATATCTTTAGAGGTGGGCAAAAAGGGTGCATGCCTCTTTTTTTTGGGGAAATATGTTAAAAAACTAAAAATTCCCTATGTTTTCCAAGATTTTTTGTTTACAATGGGATCAAGCATTAAACTGAAAGAGGAAAAAATCAAATAGATAATCCTGGGGCCCAAATCCGATCCTCGGCAACAACCCAAAATTACAAGAGTGATAGACATGGGGAAAACTTTTTAAAGTGAAAAATGGAGAACGCAAGTGCAGCTTTTACCTCAATGTGCTCCAGTTACATCAGCTGGAGCACAATTGGAAGTTAATCAGGTGCTAGACGATCCTCCTAACGATGGTCGTCAGGTTTGGGGAAAAGAATTACGTAAACATATTGGAAAACATACGGGCAAGAAGCATTTTCAATGTTCCCAGCTAACTGCATCAATGCAAATTCCTACGGAGAAAAAGCGGTATGCTTGTAATTTTTGTGAGAGGAGCTATGTGCATGCATCCAAGTTGCGAATGCATATATTTTCACATTCAAGAGAGCAACAATTTGCATGTCGTTATTGTAAGAAAAAGTTTACCAGAAGTCTGTTGTTCGTACACTTAAAAACCCATACTAGTGACAAATGTTGGCGTTGTCGAATATGTAGCAAATCGTTTACAACATCTTCTAACCTTTCGCTGCACATGAAGAAACATACTGGAGAAGGATTTTTCTGCAAATCTTGTGGACAGAAATTTAAACATTATAGTCAATTGTTAGTCCACAGGCGGGAACACACGGGAAAACAATTATACAAGTGCACTATGTGCGACAAAGTATGCAGGTATCCTGTGGAATTGAAAATGCATGTGATGACTCATATTGGCGAGAAATTGACATGTTCAATATGCGATAAGAAGTTTGCTAATAGACGTATGTTGAATTCCCACCGAAAAACTCATACTGGATGTAAACCTTGGCAATGTAAAATCTGTAACAAATCGTATACAAAATCTTGTCACCTTAAAGAACACATGATAAAACATTCTGGCGAGAAATTTTCCTGTAAATTATGCGATAAAGAGTTTACATATCCTTCCTCGTTAAATCGACATATAAAAACACATAGCAGCGATTAGCTTTGACGATGTCAAATCTGTAACAAGCCGTCTACAATATCTTCTCAACTTAAGCATCGCATGAAGACGCATACTGAAGAGAAGATTTCCTGTAAATTATGTGATAAGAAGTTTACACGATCTTCTGGTTTAAATCAACATATGAAAAGACATACTGCTGATAAACTTTAACGATGTCAAGCAAGTTTAAAATTGTTGCCATATATACAGGCTGAGCCAAAAAAAAGTTACACACCAAAGTTGTAAAAATTTAAATGGAATACCCTGTATATTATTGCATATTTTGATAATGCGGGCTAAATAATGGCAAGTTGCTGTTAGGTTTCCTAGACCTAACTCAAGCCGTTTTTGAGACATTTAACTATTCTTAAAAAATGTGACCAAAATTTTAAGAGACCCCCCTTCTTACGTATTTAAGCTAGATTTTCTAATTGTTTTTATTTTTTAGTCAAAAGTATTAGATTTGATGATAAAAAAAAATATCCTAAACTTTATACAGGATGGACGAAATACATTTTAATTTTGGACTATCATTAAAGTCAAATAACTTTCTTAATTAAAAATGGCACGCCCTTATTCGTTATATATTTAGATTAAAATTTTTTAACCATTTAAAAATTTTATGGGATTTCCTACAGTATATCTTTATTCTAAATTTAGCATTTTCAGTTTCGAATTTTTCTTTTTTGCCATTTTTTTTACAAAATTTAGTTTTTGGCGGGACTGCTCAAAAATAGATGATATTTTCAGTAGAGGGGGCAATTGGCCATCCAACAAAATCGGAATCAGGCGCAAGGGCCCGCTTATTGTAAATAGCTATATGGGTCACAGCAGATTTGATTTTTAAAATTTAAACAAAAGGTAAAAAAATAAAAGCTGACGCAATAATAATGTTTAGAAATTAGAGGGATATTTAATAAAATTGTACACGCGAGGTGTTTTTATTTTCATTATTTTTTTTATTTGTTTAAAAAAGGGTTGCGTTGTAAATGGGATGAATAAGAAATAACTGAGAAATAACGCTTTTTTTATTCTGTTTACTAATAATGAAACTGTAAAAAAAGATATAATAAATACATTCTATCCTTTTAATAATGCGGATGGGCTTGTTTAAAAAGTTCACCATCAGATAAGTTTCCACATTTGCCTCGGTGAAGGATGTTCGCCGAGACGAAAAAATGCTTTTATTTTTCGAAAAGCCTTCCCCTACCGAAGTAAGACAGGCGTAATTAAAATAATCTTTAGACTTATCAGGAATCTGCAGATCCCCCATCGCTTTTGTCTTAATCTCGTGTAGTCCGGTTTTTTTAAAAACATATCGAATTTTAGCTAAAACTCGTCCACTTGTTGCATTTTTATACTGTGTAACAAATGACTAATTTCGTCCACGACTTGCCTTTCTACCAACGACAACCCCGAATTTTGAAAATTTTTCTATCGCGTCTACTAACCTTTTTGTAATTGTTGCTAATATTCTTTAGATGTGTTTCAACAAAATTCGAGAAATCCCTTCGGGCCATCCCAAAGCTCTAGTTTCGGCAGGGAAAATTGCAAAATAACGGATTTGACTTTTTGAAAAGTTCTTATAATAAAAAGGGGCTTTTAAAACCACGTTCCCCAACGCGTAAAAAATGGGCTGTGGTGGGTTTTCGAAAACTAGGGCATAAAACCTGTGGAAAGCCCTAGTCCTCTTAGGGCTTTTTAGAAACCCTTTTTTTGTGTTTGCTATTATGCATCCCCTCCGGGGAACCTCTCGAATAGTTTGTGCCCAAAAGTAAAACATGGACTTTACAGAACATGTAAAAGTCCCTTCCACTTTTTTTTTAAAGGGGAAGGCCTACACACCATTGTTGCTGCACCTCACCATGAACAACAACAGTTGAAATGGTTGACACTTGAAAATTTTTGTAACTTTCGAGAACTACGGGGCCCTAATTTTCTTTAATAGTACACTTTTTTTTAAACTTTTGTGGCAATTTAAAATTTCAAAAGTTTGGTTTAAAAAAGGATCTAATACCGCACTATTATTTCAAAATAGAATTTTTTTTTCAATCTGTCGTCTCATCAAGACATGCCACAGCTGTTTATCTTTTAATTCGGCTTTTAATTCGATTTTCAAGTCCTCACGTATTGTGGAATATCTCTCCGTAACGCGTCCGGATGGGGAGTATCCATCGGTTTGTATGTACCCCAGAATTTTTAAAAGCTTTTTATCAAGTTACAAGTGGTAGACCAATCCATAAACGTTAAAACAATTCTAAAATTTAAAATTTACGTTTTTTTGACCACCATTTTTTTTATTTCTGTGGTGCGCTATTTTTATGTCTTTCACAATACTTTGCCCAGCCATTTTCTTTTTTAAAAAATTTACAGAAAATTGTACTCCCATTGTAGTGTAAATCCACAAATTCACTAAGAAATTATTAAAATTTCGTAGAAAGGCCGTTTTTTTAATAGTTACGTTAGACAAAACACTAAAGCGAGCACACCGACGCTTGTTTTTTAGTTGCCCGAAATGGTCAAACGAACATCTCGACTCGTCATTGTTGATGAAAGAGGCGTCATCCGTAAAGAATAAGCGCGTGTTAGTTCGTGCCGTCATGAAAGAACTTTTTTTTTTGGGAGTGGCCCCCCCCTGTGAACAACGCCCTATTTATCAACGACACCCAAACTGGGAGTGTTATTTGCGCGTCTTTACGACGTAAAAACAGGGTTTTGGTCCTCGTCCTAAAAATTCATATTTTAAAAATTCCTTTTTACATAAATAAAGCCCCGGCAGCCCGATTGCGAACCTGGGGCTGGCGCTCTTGGGCCCCCTTATTTTCAGTATAACCTTCAACTGGTTTTTTTTTCATACTAATTAAAAAGGACAACTTAGATGGGAAATACTACTTTATTTAACAAATAAAACCCAAAGTAAAAAAGAAACAAAGCTTTTAAAATTTCAAATAATGCTCATCGTTTTTATGCATAAACGAAATCTTTTTTAAAACACTGTTTCTTTTTTTAAAAAAAATTTTTCTGGGGTTTTCAAGGAAACATTGTTCTTTTTCGGTCTTTCATATTGTCGGATGTGGTTGGCGGTATATCATAAACAATTGACAGTTTAGGACCGTACTGTATCGGCAGTGAATGGCGGAGGTTGTTACCTTCTTGGATAGACGCATGTATATACAATTCACAATTATATAAGGAAAATATTATGTATACTTACATTTCACCTACTGTGCATATTTGGAAATATGTACAGATTAAAAAAAGATATGTATTAAGTTTCAAACTTAAATTATTCGGTTTAAAACTAAAGTATTTTTAACCAAAATTAATGCTAATGTTGATGGTATTGATGCAATCACTCTCCCGGCAAAAACAATGCGAGCAGAGAAAAATGCACTAACCAACAGACATGTTTTTGCCTACCTGGCGTCATCGGCGTTGTTCCAAGCGCTATATTCCGCTGCCCAGGTTGCGTTTACCTCTCAGTTTATGCCACGAATTTCCAAGAACAGCACTGAAATGTTTCTTGGCGCCACCTAGTGCTACGAGATATAGTCATGCCGTCCTAGAAAATAGCGACAGAAGCCGGAGTGCAGATGCCTGCCACTTCTCGAGCAGCTCGTGGGCTGTTTAACGCAAGATGACGCTGCGTTTAAGTGTTATGGTATCTACACATGTAAAACGATTCCTCAGGCTTACCATGATGTATCTAAAATACACATGAAAAAGGCTCCTAATAACAATAACCAAAAATTAATGCCAATACAGCTCATGGTATTGGAGAAATCACTCCCTGCCTAAGTGAAGGAGGGTTTTATTATATCACGTCGGGATATGATTATGATCTTGAAAGTAAGTACATGTAATAAACTAAAAAATATACATCCCTAAATCACTGCGGTAGTGTTGGTTGTATATTAACAGCCACTTTTAAACCCTTCTTACGTTCCTGGCAGCCTCATGCAACATTTTACTAAGATTGCCATCGATTTGTATGAGATTTGTGGTTGGTGGCTAAAAGTTACCGAATGTTGACTGAAAGCAACCAAAAATATATACAAAATAAGCACTGAATTCAAAAACGAGCTATTATAAAAAAATTAAAACTCCCTATGGTATTTTTTTCTTCTAAGCGGCATGAAATAATATGTATAAATCTAATCTATCTTTTAAGAGACGGGTTTGCGATATCTCTTAAGGTGAAAACCAATTTTGCTGTCACCACGTGTCATTTTTAAAATGGGATATAACTAACAAGCAAAAAGACAAAAAATGAAAACCATTGAATCGCAATAATGAAGTGAATTAGTTAGGTTTTATCATATTGAAAAATATAGAATTCTCAAACCAAGAATTAACCAATAACATACATTGCACTGTGGTCGTCTTCTGCAGCGCAATCTTCCTAGACCAAACACCGTCTTTACCACTTGCTTGTCTTGTCAGCAGCGTCTCGCTGACTGATATCGTCTCAAAAATCTAGAACTTCCTTATTTATTGATCTAGGTGTGTGGTGAAAACTATCTATGTACACGTATCTCACAGGATCAATAAAGATTTTATTACTATTTATTAATAAAATAAAAATATGAAAAACTTGGCAGTTACTATACTTGCACCATGGTTGATTAATTTCAAAAATAATACTTTTATGTTGCACGTAAATTTAAAGTTATTATAAAAAATTTTATTCAAAGATTAAAAACTGTACATTCTATGTTTACATAACGAACTGTAATTTTGGAACTAGTGATGGGACCCCTATTACAAATAGAACTTAAGCACTATTTGTACTACACTTGCAAATTATTTTAGTTTATAATCACTTAGTTATTTTGTAAAAGAAGGACGCATCTGCATGCTTTGTCGCAGATACTATACTTGTATGGTTGTTTTCCCATCTGTTCCCGCATGTGGATTGATAACACAGTGCTAGTTGCAAAATACAACAAGCTGGGCATCCGGAGGGTAAACCCAGTTCGAGTACGTTGAATCCAAAGGTGCTAACCGTTTTTAAAAGTTAGCTTGCGTTTTCGAGCAAATTCAATTTAAAAGTTTTATGCCCAACGAACCTTCTAGAACATTCTGGAATTTTCTGGAAAATCTGATCAATGACCGAAGAGCTTTCTAAAACCTTTGAGAACCTTCCATGGACTTTTCATCATCATTTTACGAATATTTTCAAATCTATTGAGAATGACTCACTCGCTCATTGCACTGATACCCGTGGTTTGATTTTAACGATGCAAGATGAATATAATTCCGAGCATTGGCGATTGATTATCGACTCGTCAAAAAGCAGTTTGAAAGCGGTTCTGCTACACAACACCAATTCAAAAAATTCCATTCCAATTGCACTGAGCAGCAATCCAAAAGAGACATATACATAAAAACATACATACATAAAAAAATCATCGCTTTAGTGCAATATAATGACCAAAAGTGGAAAATTTGTGCGAACTTATAAAGCGGTACCTCTTTTAAGAGGTATGCAAACGGGTTATACCAAAAATATGTGCTACATGTGCTTGTGGAATATTCGTTTTGCCGGCGACCAATATAACGAACGGAACTGGTCTTTACTTGAGGAAATTTCGAATGCGACAAAATAACATTATTAGATTCCCCAGATGAAAAGGTTTTGTTACACCGCTCCACATCAAACTGGACTTTTAAAAAATTTTTAAAAAGCATTTAACCCAGAAGGGAAAAGCATTAACGAATGCGTCGTATTTTTTTTCCCGTTAAATGGGGTAGAATAAAAGAAGGGAGATGTCCGAATCTGAATCGACTATTGAAATTTTTTGCGTATTTTATTTTTTTTACAGGGAAAATTTTTTGGACCCTACATTTGTCGATTTTGAGGGGCAAACGTTTTTAAAATGCACTCATTTACGTGGGCTTGTGCATGGGATTAGTGAAAGCGTTATTGACAATGTTCTCGGGAAATTCATCCGATCCGAAAAATTTGGGCATACTAAAAGAAACGCTTACTGCTTTTCACCGTTTAAATGTTCGAATGTCAGTCAAAAATCATTTTTTGCATTCCCATGTAGAAAAATTTGCCGAACAATCACCAAACGAATCCGATGAGCATGGCGAGCGTTTTCATCAAGCGACAGCGAGGCTCGAACAGCAAAAAGCCACATGCTCTTTTGGGCGACACTTGTTGGAATTTATGAGATGATGATAACGAAGAGAATTAAATATGAAAAAAATCAAGAAAAATGTTTTTTTTTTTGTTAAAAAATTAGGAAGAATCGAGTGTACTTATAGTTTTCGATCGATTTCCATCGATTTCAATTCAAAAACTGGTAAAAAAATGATAAAAACTACTTTCTGGGAGTTCTTAGAATTACATTCGTTTTTTTCGCCCCCAGCAATCTGGATCCCCACCTGTTTCAGCTGTGCACTGTTTGGTGTCATTGTAGAGATATTCTTTTCCAAAATTGACGTGGGGAGGGGACTGTATTTGGGATGCCCGACTATTCCAAGGCTTTTGACACAGTAACCATGAATTGTTTAACATACTGAAATACATTTGCTTCGTAAGACTGTTGCATTCTTTTGAAACTTTTGCTGGCAGAAAAAACAAAAATTTAAAGTTCCCGGCGCTACGGTCTCTAATAGATCCTTTGGCTAGAGGGGTTCACAAGGGAGCGTAGTGGGGCCTCTGTTGTATACCATCACACCTCGTTCTTCTCTATTTAAGGTACTGCAAGCACCATATGTTGCCGACGACGTGCAAATTTATTAAATTTCCCTTTTCAGATCTGATTTGATTTGCGGTGCAAAGAATTAAGAGGACTGAAACTTTTTTTCTGAAACCTCCCTAAAGATGGATTAATTTAAATCCTAAAAAGACGCGTACTGGTATGGGCGTCCCGCCTCGTTGGCGTATCAAACAGGGTGAAAAATTATATTGAACAAAATGCCGGCTTCCCTTTAACAGTCAGTGAAAACTTTGGGTGTTGAGGATGGGGATCTGAGATTTAAGAAACATGTTACTTTTGTTCTCGGGCTGGCTTATCAAAACTTTAAAGGGACCTACGGTACAGGGATATCTGAGCCCCAGGGGTGAAGAGGTGCTTGCGACGCATTTTACTTTTCTTTTTTAAATTTTTTTGACACTTGTATGGCCCCTGTTTAACTCTATTGAACAAAACGAATACAGAAAGCGCAAAATGCTTGTCTTAGGTTAACACGGAATAAAAAGACCTCATCCGTTTCACATACTCTAAAATAAATATGGTGAAATGGCCTCGCAGATCGTTTCTTATGCAGTCCCTTTTACATAAGTTTTCTCCTCGATCACCGCATATTTGTATCCAAAAAATTTATAAACTGATGTTCAAATCTTTAAACCCGAGGTTTAGAAATTTATCTCTCCCCCCCTCATCGGACGGCTTTGTTTACTAGGGCCTTTTCAATAAAATTTTTTAGATTTATAACGCTTTACCCAACCATTTAAGCGGCGCCTATTCGAAAGTTTAAAAAAACAGGGGAAAAAACTTTCTACTATGGGGGAGTGGGGGGGGGATCACTGCTTTTGATTGATTCTTGCATTCAACAGTTATTTTTTTCATTTTTTTCTTACTTATTCTTATTTCTCATTCTATGTGCGCAAAAACCCACTACCCATAGATAGTGCTTGTTCTACGGTGTGGTGGTTCTCTGTATGCGGGTCTAGGGGAAATCAGTAAACTTTTGCTACCAGATCCTTTTGCTCCAGTATTGCATTGCCTTATCTTACTGATACAAAATTTAAAATATTATATATTAAAATACATCCAAGTTTTTGTACAATTTTTTACTTTATTTTTTAATACGGCACAATAAACAATATTATTATTATTTTTATTATATTTTTTTAAATTTTATTATTATTACTTGTTTTGGGGTCTTTGGGCCTAAAATTTTTAACTTGAAATTGCTCGAAAACGCGAGCTAACTTTTAAAAACGGTTAGCACCATTGGATTCAGCATAATCGAATTAGGTTCACCCCCCAGGTGCCCAGCTTGTTGCAAAAGAAATCTCCAATTCGAGCACAGTGTAACTGAGCATAATATGTACGTTTCTGTACGCGTAATTTACAGGAAAACTTCTCCTCAGTATGTTTCATCACGCGCTCTGTAAAGTGACAAGATTGTGTATATGATTTGTTGCCGACTTGACATTGTCAAACTTGGTCGCCCATATGCCTTTTCGTATGTGCACCTGAAGCGGAAGATCATGTAAGTTTTTACAACAATTTGCAGGAAGTATGTTTTCATGTGCACTGAAAGGTGAGAAGATAATGTATATGACTTGCTGCAGATCTAATACCGCTAAAGTTGGTCGCTAGTATGTGTTTTTATATGTCGATTTAAAGAGGAAGGATATGTAAACTCTTTATCACACAATTTACAGGAAAACTTCTCGCCAGAATGTTTCGTCATGTGCTCTTTAAGGTGAGACGATTTTATATATGATTTGTTACAGATTTTACATTGCCAAGGTTTATCCTCAGCATGAGCTTTTAGGTGGCGGTTGAACGAATCTTTGCGAGAAAATCTTTTATCGCATATTGAACATGTCAATTTCTCACCAGTATGAGTCATCATATGTGTCTCCAATTGCCCAGCATTATTGCATACTTTGTCGCAGAGAGTGCACTTGTACGGTTGTTTTCCAGTGTGTTCCCGTTTGTGTATTGTTAATTGATAGTAATGTGTGAATATCTGTCCACAAAATTTACAGGAGTATTTTTCTCCGGTATGTTTCATCACATGCACCTTAAGGTTACGACGTGTTGTATACGATTTGGTACAAATTTTACATCGCCAAAGTTTACTCCTAGTATGGGTCTTTAAGTGGGTGTTCAAATGAGATCTGCAAGCAAACTTTTTATCGCATATTGAACATGTCAATTTCTCACCAGTATGAGTCATCATATGCGTTTCCAATTGCCCAGCATAATTGCATACTTTGTCGCAGATCGCGCATTTATATGGCTGTTTTCCGGTGTGTTCCCGTCTGTGTATTGTTAATTGATGGTAATGTGTGAATATCTGTCCACAAAATGTACAGGAACATTTTTCTCCGGTATGTTTCATCATGTGCGTTTTAAGATTACGACATGTTGTATACGATTTGGTACAAATTTTACATTGCCAAAGTTTACTCCCAGTATGGGTCTTTAAGTGGGTGTTCAAATGAGATCTGCGAGCGAACGTTTTATTGCATATTGAACATGTCAATTTCTCACCAGTATGAGTCACCATATGCGTTTCTAATTGTCCGGCATAGTTGAATACTTTGTCGCAGATCGTGCATTTATATGGTTGTTTTCCGGTGTGTTCCCGTCTGTGGACTTTTAATTGATTATAACTTGTAAATTTCTGCCCACAAATCGTACAGGAAAATTTTTCTCCAACATGGTTCTTCATGTGCAATGAAAGGCCACCAGCTCTTGTAAATGATTTGTTACAGATTTTACATCGCCAACATTTATTACCCGTATGAGTTTTTAAGTGTGCATTCAACAGACTTTTTGTGGTGAACTTTTTATCGCAATAACTACATACGAATCGTCCTTCCCTTGTATGTGAACATGTATGCATTTGCAACTTGGATGCATTAATATATCTCTTCTGACAAAAATTACAAGCATGCCACTTCTTACCTCTGCGTGTTCTGATAGATTTATGTAATTCGTTTCCCAAAACTTGGCAGTCATGTTTGTGACCATTATTTAGTGTCTGCGTAGCTTCCAATTGAACTGCAGCTGAGGTAACTTGGTCATACTGAGATAAAGGCTGCACTTTCGTTTCTTCAGGTTTTATATTTAAAATAATTTTATCTATTGTTTCATCACATTCTGCTAAGTCAGTTGCTATCACAGCATCCGGAGTTGCATTCCTAGAACTACCTATTTGATTTGCTTCCTCTTGCAATTGAAGTGTTTGATCCGATCGTAAACAAAGTGTTTGGAAATCATAGGCAATTCTTAGTTTTTCTATACATATTCCGCAAATAAAAGAAGGCACACACTCCTTTGTCCACCTCTAAAAATATAAGAATAATTTCTCTCTCCACATTAACGTAAACAACTTACCATTCCTGATACACAGGCCGTTAATTTATCACAGAATTTTATGGAGTCGCTATCCGAGGAATTTGTTGGTGTCAACGAACACTCGTGTTGTAAACATGTTCTACAGCAGTCGGATAAATCAAATGCGGTATCGGCTGAAGGGTCACTTACATCGTTTTCCTTTTCAAATATAATTTCAATTGACATATTGCTAACTTTACTAGGGTGTAGTTCCAAATGATGGTCAACAAATGATCCAAAATGATCCTTCTTTCTTTCAGGAAATAGAAGGTACGTAAAGATCAGTTTAGAAAGTGCTATTTCTAGGTTACGTACGAGAAGTTTTTGACGTTTCTGGACAAAATTTAATTTGGAACCACTACACGCATACTAAAAGTTACCGAATGTTGACTGAAAGGAACCAAACGTTTATATAAAAGCACTAAATTCAAAAACGGGCTATTACAGAAAATTAATTTGAGCACGGGGAGTTCTTTTCTCTAAGCAGCATGAATTAATATTTATAAATTTAATTTAACTTTTAAGGTGAAAACTAATTTTGTTTTAAGCATTTTTTGACGAGTAACCGTTGAACCAATAATGGTTACCATAATGATGTCAGCCGTAACATGCGTTATACGTTTCAAACAAGATCGCGAAAATAGCTGTTGTTTTTGTAACTTAATTTTTATATACGATGAAGTAACTATTTCCGTCTCATTTAATATATAGTGTGTGTTCTAATGGATTCATTAATAGTAACTAATACTAATATTTAATTTACAATAACTGGTATTAATATATTCTTTCAAACATCCTTACTGTTTTGCCGTAGGAGATACGCGTTACCTATATGAGTGTATACAACTGTAATGTAACACATTTCTACCTATACCTACCCTTTAGTACAGCTACTACATATTAATCAGTAGAGCGAGCACTTTTTAAATTTCGCGGATGATTTAAAGTTGGTAGTTCCGGCAAAAAAGTGTATTCTATCAACCTTGATATTTGTTTGCATTAAGAAATTGGCGTATATATGTCATTTATTGCCGGAGCTAGTTTAGAATCTTTAATAAGAATTATTTTAGTATTCACAAAGTCAATAAAAATTTTACGGTTTGTTTTGTTTATTAACAAAATAAAAATATGAAAAACTTGCTGAATAATTTCAAGAGTAATACTTTTATGTCAAACGTAAATTTGAAGTTATAAAAAAATTTATTCAAAGATTAAAGGCTTGCATACATTCTGTATCTAGATAAAGAACTGTTCGGAACCAGTGATGAAATCCCTATTACAATAATACAATATTAAAGCCAATTAAGGCTCTTTACCAACATGAGTTTTTTAGCGATAGTTCAATAATCACATGTCGAACAAGTCAATTTATCTCCGGTATGTTTCTTCATATGCATCCGTAATTCGCATGGACACTTGAGGCGTCCTCCTTTTACCCGATTAACTGAATATTTATTGATTCAAAATCATCATGTAATCAGTTTAACGCCGATAGCTTCCCATTTACAAATGTTCAACTTCGGTGCAATTGCTAAGATGATGAACAAGCTCAAATCGTAATCATTTATTTTATTAGTTAGTTACGTTGTAGTTATGTAAATTAGTCACTTGCAAATCATCTTATTTTATAATCGCTAGGCTTGGCACAGAGTACTTCGTGCCAGGTTAGGCTAAGTTTATAGTGGAGCTGCGATACTCGATAAAAGCAGCGAGTTAGCAAAACGAGTCAATCGTAAGCGTTGCATCTTTCCATAGCGCGCATCGATTGGCCCGTTTTGGTAACTCGCTGCTCTTATCGAGTATCGCAGCTCCACTATAAACGCACCCTTAGAAGTAAGGTTGCGCGGCCCACGACGCGACCTATGTATACAAACGAATCGGCACGAGCTACTTCAGCGAATGAAATTATTGATTTATTGCAACAGTTTTTCCTTAACCTTTCGCAGCGTTGCACATAATTATAAAGATATATTTGTATGTAAGTATGTCTAACGTACGCAAGGAAAATAAACGACCCAATTAATATATGCTGATAAAGTAACTAAATTTATCAATGAATTTCCGGACTTGAACTGTGCCAAGTTTACACAGTGAACATCCTTTACCGAGACAAATGTGGAAACGTTTTCAACAATCATATCAACGTTGTTACATAAGAAGTTACGTTTATTTATTATATTATGTTATTTACTGAAGTCAAACTTTTTATATGGCGTATTAAAATTAAAATAACCTTAATTTTAAAAAGCGATCAATATAAATACATATATTCGTTATTTCTGAAAAACAAGTGCTTTTTACTATACCTATAGTTACTCGTACATTTACGGTATAAGTGCAACAGATTTTTGAAGGAACTACTTTGTTACTTAATATATTTTGGCTTTCGTCGGTGAATTATGTAATTTCCCTTGGAATTCCCGACGTAACTAAATATTTGAAAAAAAATCGTCCCAGTAAGGAATCATACCTGACTCCTCGCGCTTGCCGCACGGGTGTGCTAACCACTACACCACGGGGACCTTGATGCCAGGAACGTTCACTTTTTAAAACCTGATTATTATTTTTATCTGTAGATATATCATAATATTTTGACAGACAATTTTTACTTCTTACATGCCAAGTATAGTAATTAATTAATATATTTTGGTTTCCGTTGGTGCATTATGAAAGGTTCTCGTTGAATCGCTAAGGGTAGCAGAAGTGTTTTCAGTGCTCCGCGGAATTAGTCTTTATGTGTAGCGTATGTTAGTGCGCGGGATCTTTGTATGCGATTGCTGTATACGCACATTGGTGCGGCGAGGAAGGCCACGCTCTCAAATCTCTCGTTGACGTTGCCTGCGTTGTTTGTGTGTTTTTTGGAACGTTTTTCGCGTGTGCGGTAGTGCATGGGGAGTGTGAACAACCTCACTCGCGGAAGACCCAGGAATATGCTGACATCCGACGAGGAGGGCGATTCCAGCCTAGAAAGTTTCTCCGATATAGCGATCGGAAAAATGAACAAGTTCGAGGGCACCGAGGGCCGAGGACACACAACTAGAAGAATCTGCACAGCCTTCACGTTCGCCGCTGGCAAGAAATTCTTCGGCTAAGGTTTTGTAAGTATCACCGAATTTGGGACGAGAAGTTTTAAATTGATATTGCACTATGTATCTGCCAGTAGAATCTCTAGTGTCAGTTTAATGAAACGTTCTTCAGCTTTTAGGTCGTCAGGACTTACAATTTTCGAAGACGAAGCTTCTTCAATTTGCCAAGTGTTCTAGAATATTGTTAAGCGAAGAAGAATATATGTACATATTTCATCATATGTAAATGAATTTGCTGTACCAAACTTTAATTGTAAACGTATTTTTTATGTAGGAAAATTAAATTCAATAGATATATAAAAATCGCATAGTGTATGATCGATGTACTCGATTAGAGAACAATAAAATACGTTTCAATTTCAATTTCAAGTTTCGTCCGGCAAGCGGGAGGTATCAGGTTCGATTCCTTACCGAGGCAGTGTTGTTTCAAGTAAATAATTTCAATCTACTTTTTTTTTACGACTATTACATTACATACATAACAAATGCTGTTTTCTAAACAAAAAATGGCAACAAAAACACCAACGCGTGCATATATTCGCTATATTTACCAAACATTTTTATTGCGTGAGTTTTTACCGATTATGGCAGGCTTAATAATTAGTTATTTTGTAAAAGAAGGACGCCTCTGCATGCTTTATTCCAGATACTGCCCTTGTATGGTTGTTTTCCCATGTGTTCCCAGATGTGGACTGATAATTAAGTGTAACGTGTAAATTTCTGTCCACATAATTTAAAAAAATTCTCCAATATGTCGAGATTATGTGCTCTGTAACGTGAGACTTTTGACATTGTCGCATGTATGTCTTTTCATATGTGCACCTAAAGTAGAAGACCATGTAAACCTTTTACCACATAATTTACAGGAAGTCTTCTCTCCCGTATGTTTCTTCATGTGATCTGTAAGTTGAGAAGATAGTGTATATGACTTCTCGCAGATTTCACATTGCCAAAGTTTATCGCCAGTATGTCTTCTCATATGTAGATTTAAACCGGAAGAATGTGCAAACTCTTTACCACATAATTTACAGGAACATTTTTCCCCGGTATGTTTCATCATGTGCTCTTTAAGGCTTCGAGGTATCGTATACGATTTGTTACAAATTTTACATTGCCAAGGTTTACTCCCAGTATGGGTTTTTAAGTGCGAGTTCAAATGAGATCTGCGAGCGAACGTTTTATTGCATATTGAACATGTCAATTTCTCACCAGTATGAGTCACCATATGCGTTTCCAATTGCCCGGCATAGTTGTATACTTTGTCGCAGATAGTGCATTTGTATGGTTGTTTTCCCGTGTGTTGCCGCCTGTGGACTTTTAATTGATTATAAATTGTAAATTTCTGTCCACATAACGTACAGGAAAATTTTTCTCCAACATGGTTCTTCATGTGAACCGAAAGGCTACCAGATCTTGTAAATGATTTATTACAGATTTTACATCGCCAACATTTATCACCCGTATGAGTTTTTAAGTGTGCATTCAATAGACTTTTTCTGGTAAACTTTTTATCGCAATAACTACATACGAATCGTCCTTCTCTTGTATGTGAATGTATATGCACTCGCAACTTGGACGGATGAATATAGCTCTTCTCGCAAAAATTACAAGCATATCGCTTCTTCTCAGTTTGAATTTGAAAACGCTTCTTGTCTGTGTGTCTTCCAATATGTTCAGGTAACTCGCTTTCCCAAATGTGGGGGTCACGCGTGCGAGGATTAACTTCCAATTGAGCTGCGGCTGAGGTAACTAGGTCACATTGAGAGAAAGACTGTACTTGCGTTTCCTCAGATTTTACGGTTAAAATAACTTTCTCTATTGTTTCATCGCATCCTGCTAAGTCAGTTGCTATTGTAAAATCAGGAGTTTCGCTCTTAGAACTTTGTATTTGACTTGCTTCCCCTTGTAATTGCAATGCTCGATCTGATTGTAAACAGACTATTTGGAAATCATAGGCTATTCTTAGTTTTTCTATACATATTTCGCAAATAAAACAAGGGACACGTTCCTTTGTCCACCTCTAAAAATATAAAAATAATTTCTCTATCCATATTAATATAAATAACTTACCATTCCCGATACACAGGCCGCTAATTTATCACAGAATTTTATGGAGTCGCTATCCGAGGAATTTGTTGGTGTCAGAGAACACTCATGTCGTAAACATGTTCTACAGTAATCAGCTATATCATATATGGCATCCGATGAATGATCATTTAGATCGCTTTCCTCCTTAAATATGAATTCAGTAGACATATTGATAATTGTATTGCTTTATAATGGTTTTCAAGCAAATAGAACTGAGATCATGAATTAAGGGAGTGAACTGTAATTAAAAACACCAGATAGTTGGTTGCGGTTGTTAGGGATTATTGATTATTTCAGAAAATTTAGGGAACGCTTAGGTTAAATATCTGGTAGGTGGATCACTGACTTGGAAACAGAAAATCGCCACATTCGTTGTTATGTTGGCGACCTTTGTCAACGAAGTGGCGATCATAGAATAACTTACTAAAAAGGTAACTCTAGCCATGGTCGTATTTTAAACCCGTATTTTGGCGCCTCTCGTAGACATACCGGAAAACAATCAGCAGAATACGCCGGCTATTCAATTTAAATTTTCTTCAATTTTTGTCAAATTCTGTTTTTAACACACATGTTAGAGCACAAAACACAAGTTTTTGTTTACATATTCATTTATTAGCGGAACTCAAGACTAGAAATAACACAGTACTCATAAAGTGTGTGGGTTTTTCAATAGAGAAAATATATTGTCCACATTAAAGCAAAATTATTGCATTGCGAATTTCTGTAGAAGGCTAAAAAACCTACTGCCCCATTAGAAGGGAATCTATGAGTAGTACTGTAAATAAACATATTTTTAAGTAACATAATTTACAAATACCATGAATAATAAACGACTGATTTTTAAAAGAAAACTTCAAAGAACAGAACTAAACGAGTACGAAAGAACAAATCCATTATAATTCACTGAAAACTACAGCCAAACCTGCAAAAATGAACAGGAACGCATTCATTTGGCGAATGACATTTGCAATCACAACTACTGTGATTACAAACATCTAAGTTTCGAAACCCTAGTTACAAACCAATTATAAAAGAGATGGATATGTTAGTTGCGGTATGTCTACGAGAGGGCAATAGTTCCCACTAATGTTGGGCATAATCGATATATTTCAATAATCGAATGAATCGAAATAATCGTTTAAGATAATCGAATGATCATTCGAATTCATCATTCGAAATTTACTAACGATTTCGCTTATTTTCCACGATTATTTGACAGAATCCGAGTGACGAGCGAATTATTTCGAAACCTCGAAGTTTCGAATGCAGATCTCGAATCGTAATCCATTTGTGTGCTCCCGCGCAGTTGAAACGAATAATGAATGATTTCTGAACCATAATCGAATGATCGATTATTCGGGTATAATCGATATATCTCGATTATATCATTCATAATCGCCCAACACTAGTCCCCACTCCCTAGTGGCGATGTTCTGTGTGGAAGTTAGTGATGGGTTGGTATTTTAATAACGGATTTTTGGAGCGGTATTTTGTTGTCGCGCCCCGCAATACCAAAATAAGTCGTCACTTTGGAACGATGAGCTGTCGCGCGACACGGAAACGTTAGCGCTTTACATTCGCGACGTGTTTGCGGAACGCTAACTTCGCTGAATGATAAACGTTGCCGTCGTTACTTTGAATAATGTGCTGTAGCGCGACATGGAAACGAAACAAGTCGACTATCTGGGAAACGTGGCCATTTACATTCCTGCGGAACGTTAACTTCGCTGAAACGATAAACATCGTCCGTCGCGTCATACAACCGATTGATAAAAATGGTAGTATATGACATATGTAGCCTACACCTTTACAAATTCGTTACGTAATTCATAGTAATTATAGCAGCGTAAAATAAATACATAACTACATTTATTTACTAAGTATTTGTTCAAAATAAATTGTATTCTAAAAGCATCCATCAGCTGGAAAATAAAACAAATGTCATTTATCGATATTTTAAATTTTATAATGGAGGATTTTTGGGAATTTGTAGTTTTGTACAATAATAAATTCTTGCAAACGCTAGTTTGAACGAGGATCCCTTGAGTGAGTTTAATATGAGGAGCAGATGAGGTGAAATTGAGTGCTAAACAATTTAGGACTATGAATTTGGCTCTAATAGTGAATGTAAAAGGGTAATAAAAGTAAAACAAATCGAAACGACTTGCGCCCTCCTACATTTTTTGTTTTAATTTAAAAATGATAATCGTTTTACGTTAGCTGAAGAGTACTCATCATAAATTTCAAAATTACAGCGTCTCATGTAGATATGGGGAGAGATCAACCAGGTGATAAGCGATAACACCATTTCATATCTGTTATATTATCAGTAGCGGTGGGTGATGACGTACACGACAGGACGCGGTCAGCGATTCGATTCCCACGTGTATTTCCCTTGCATATTGTGCACATTGTAGTATGCAATGGAAATACACGAGGAAATCGAATGGTTGTCCGCGCCCTACCGTTTACGTCATCAACCACCGCTACTGATCGTTCCAAAGTAACGGTATTTTGTCGCGATCGCGAAAGGAATGTTCTATGAATGGAGGGGTATTTCCCATCACTAGTTATTAATGGCCAATAGTATTATGGCAACACTGACAGGTTTCCAAGTACAATATAGTGGGGAGATTGATTGATTGATTTGATTGATTTTTCTACCAAAGCAGGGCTGGTCTTTACATCCCTAACACTGAAGCTTAGTAGCTTATTGTATTATTCCTGCTTCGGTTTTGTTTTACTCGAACAAGTTAGTTCCTGCAATCAGGTTTAAGAGCCTATGTAGTAAATCTTTCTCCGTTGGTAGTTCAATAGTGGGCAGAAACTTGAAATGCTGTTGCTAGGGCGATGCTCATTCTAAACCAATGGACGACCATTTGTTGGCAACGCGCTCATTTTTAAACCAATGTAGGGCCGTTTTCTGGCGCCATGCGCATATTACGTTTTGAAAAACGTAGTGCGCGTACATGGAGATGTATTTTACGACTTTATCTATGTACGGCGAAACTCACAAGTAACCGGACACCCAACAGGTCATAGCGCATCAACTCTTCTCTCTCGCACCGACCCTGCCTTTCCTAGCTATATTTTGTATTTAGTCGCTTGCCGGGCCTCGTCCGGTAAGGAACAGTTAAGGAAGTTGCATATAAGATGCATGCTTCTCAGGACAAAGAACGATACAGCTGTCTCAACGCGCTATGCGAATCGGCTACCTGCATTGAGTGGGTCGTAGAGTATAACGGAAAATATACAATTGTATACATTTTACTACCTGCTAATAATGAGAAATTTATACACGTAATTTGTAATAAGCGATTGTCGCATTTTGAAATGTAAAGCGTGAAATAGAAATTTCAAAATCGTTTACTGCTTTTTCCATTGCTTTGGACGAAAGTATCGATATCTGCAATTCGGCACATGGTTTTGATTCGAACAAAATTCATTGGGACAATTTGGTAGGCGGTAGACGGTGCTCCATCTATGATGGGCCACAAACAAGGCTTTATACATTTTTTAAAAAGACTAACAATACCAATAAAATGCATCATTATCATTGTATTATGCATCAGAAAAATCTCAGGTGTTGAAAATGAATAATGTCATGAATGATGTTATTAAGACAGTTAATTTTATCAAAAAGCATGCTCTCAATCACCGCCAATTAAAAACTCTTTTAGAAGAGTCTGAATCTCCATTTGGAGACGTTATATCAGAGATCAGATGGCTTTCGAGAGGACAAACATTAAAAAGGTTTTTTAGTTTAAGAAAAGAAATTACAGAGTTCTTAACTGAAAAAAATCGTGATGTTACTTAATTACAAGATATTAACTGGTTATGCGACTTGACATTTCCAGTAGACGTAATTAGGGTTATGGACGGATTAAACTTAAAACTGCAAGGTAATGGTAAGCTTATTTATGATCTTCTAGGATATCTAAATTCCACGGAAAGAAAATTTGATTTATTACAAGAACACCTTCAAATTGGTAACTTTTGTCACTTTGAAACATGTGGAAAATTGGTAAAAAGAAATATTTAAATATAAGTATTTAAAACAAAAAAAAAAATCGTGGATATTGTTTTGATGTTATCCCGTTTTTTTTTGGCCTGCCAAAAATGTCGGTAATATCAAATTGGCCCGCCTAAGAAAAACTTTGGGAACCCCTGCTTTAATCGCTATATGAAGAAAAGGTTTAAGCATCATTAATAATATATACAATTTCATTTGTAGATTAGGAAGATCTTATACCTACTTTCATTGGAAATTTCCGATGTAATTAATAAGTATTTAATCTGCAGATTTACCAAACTATTCGCACAGCACATTGTCCGAAATTTTTCTCACTATTATTTACTATACACACGCATTGCAGAAAATGGTAATTATATCGCCTTAGTTATATATTTTGCTAAAAGGTAAAAAAGAAAAACGCGTCTGTTCTTTTCCACTGGTCCTTGTATAATTTCCGTTTAAATTCCGCCATTCCGTTCTTTCCGCCTTTCGTTCGTTTATGAATAATAGTTACAAGAAATTCAAAGCATACTGTATTTTTTGACGTGCCTTATATGTAGCTCCTGGTAGCTCTACTGCCATATACATTATTATATTGTTATTGTTACTATAATGTCAAGAAAACTAAATAACCGTTATTTTTTCGTTGCGACTTCGGTTTCAAGCAGAAAAGAAGTTTTTTGCTTTTCTCATTTTTATACCACTATTTTCCATACTCTTAAACCTTTTGGGTAAATATTTTTCTCGAAATACATACATTTTTACACAGAAAACAATAGTTGGTAAAATATGCAGGTTTCTCCTAATTATTCTAGCATCTGCATTTATTTTCCTAAAGGATAAACGCAATTAGGACTATTAAATATTAATGACACTAATCCAATTTCAAAACAAACTGGGAAAGCCTGCACTTAATACTTAATACCATCTTGTCTTAATGTTCATCCTCGAACACCTGATTATTACGTGATAATTTGAAAATTATTGGTTTCTATGAAATGCCCATTAGTGTCTATTAGTAAAATGCATTTATAAATAATGGATATGCTTGAAAATTTGCATAACGATATTACAAATAGTTCGCTACATACATAAAAGTAAACAGTACTTAAATAGATTTTAATGATCCATCCAAGAAATATATATTTCTACATTTTTCTAAGAAATTGCGACTTGCCTCCAGACTTTCCGTCGGTAGTGTAAATACGGCAAAAAAGTTAAATCGTTCAATAAAACAGTTGCCCCGAGATTAATTCAACAAAAAGAATTCCGAAAAAGAAAGAACAATTTTTAAAGCAGTGAAATGCAAAAACAAATACATATATAAATATACTTATAAATAACAATAACTTTCATAAGAAATAATTCCCGCGACCGATGCTGTAACACTCGCATATAATACATATTTAGTCGGTTTAGAAATAATGATCCTTCCTTAAACTCTAACATCGATTCGCTGACTATTATTCGGTACGGCGCGGCGCGGCGGCATATTCTATACAGATTGTAAAAGAGGGTTTTATGACATGCATTTCATACCAACGCCAACGTTGGTTACTCGAGGAAAGCCGGTGATGAAGTAAGCTAAGGCGATGCGGGTAGTTGGAGCGGGGCGACTCGCCTAAAAGTGCGATAGAGACGCACAACTTGCGTACAACTCGTATTGTCCGGTTACATTTGTTTATTGCCGTACACGTAGCTTACAGGGTCAATAAAGATTTTATTACTATTTAGTAATAAAATAAAAATTTGTAAAACTTACAATTCTTTGCTTCAAAATCATCATGCTTTAATAATTTTAAATTCATACTTTCATGTTAAACATAAATTAAGTTATTTGAAGATTAGACTTGTGCCTACGAGCTAGCAGCAAGCTAATGATGAAATCCCTATTACAAATAGTACAAGTATTAAGGCTTTTCAGCACTATGACTTTTCATATGAGTATTTAAAGAAGAAGACTGTTTAAATTTTTTACCACAAAGTTCACAGCCAAAGGGTTTTTCACCAGTGTGCGTCCTTGTATGTGCCTTTAAGTTGTCTTTTCGTATAAAAATACGATCACAATACGAACAATTGAATATATTTTTACTAGTATGGATTTTTAAGTGGGAGTTCAACATACGTCTGTTAGAAAACTTTTTATCACACGTTGAACAAGTCAATATCTCACTAGTATGTTTCTTCATATGTCTTTCCAAATCCCGGGCAAAGCTGCATACTTTGTCGCAGAGACTGCATTTGTACGGTTGTTTTCCCGTGTGTTCCCGCTTGTGAACGGCCAATTGAGAACAATGTCTAAATTTCTGTCCGCATATTTTACAGGGGAACTTCTCTCCGGCGTGTCTCATCATGTGCTCTTTAAGATGTGAAGATCTTGTAAACGATTTGTTACAGATTTTACATTGTGAAAGTTTATCGCCGGTATGTCTTCTCATATGCATACTTAAAGTGGAAGAGCGTGCAAACTTCTTATCACATAATTTACAGGAAAACTTCTCTCCAGTATGAGTTTTTAGGTGGCAGTTTAACGTATATCTACTAATAAACTCTTTATCGCATGTTGAACATGTCAATTTCTCACCAGAATGAGTCGTCATATGTGTTTCCAATTGCACGGCGTAACTGCATACTTTGTCGCAGAGAGTGCACTTGTACGGTTGTTTTCCCGTGTGTATCCGCCTGTGGACTACTAATTGACTGTAATGTGTAAATTTCTGTCCGCATAATTTACAAGAAAACTTCTCTCCGGTGTGTTTTTTCATGTGATATGTAAGGTGGGAAGATCTTGTATATGATTTATTACAGATTCCACATCGCCAACGTCTATCGCCAGAATGAGTTTCTAAGTGTGCATTCAACAGATATTTTCTAGCAAACTTCTTATCACAGCAACTGCATGCAAATGATCTTTCCCCTGTGTGGGAACTTATATGTACTTGCAACTCGTATGCACGAATATATCTCTTCTCACAAAAATTACAAGCATACCGCTTTTCCTTAGTATGAAAACGCTTCTTGCCTGTGTGGGTTCCAATATGCTCATGTAATCCTTTCCCCCATACCTGGCAACCGTCTTTAGGTCGATTATCTACTATTTGCTTAGCTTCCAATTGTTCTACAGCTGAGGTAAGTGGGGCATACTGAGATAAATCCTGCAGTTGCGTTTCCTCAGATTTTATACTTGAAATAACTTTTCCTATTGATTCATCGCATCCTGCTAACCCAGTTGTTGTTGAAGGATCTGGAGTTGTATTCCTAAAACTTTGGATTTGATTTGCTTCCAATTGTAATTGAAATGTTTGATCTGATTGCAAACAAAGTGTTTGGAAATCATACGCAATTCTTAGTTTTTCTATACACATGCCACAAATAAAAGAAGGCACGCCCTCCTTTGCCCAGTTCTAAAAATTTGAGAATAATTTCACCGTCCATATTAATGTGAAAGGCTTACCATTCCTGATACGCAGGCCGCCAATTTGTCGCAGAATTTTATGGAATCGCTATCTGAGGAATTTGTTGGTGTCAAGGAACACTCGTGTTGTAAACATGTTCTACAGCAGTCGGCTAAATCAAATACTGTATCGGCTGAAGGGTCATTTAGCTTGCTTTCCTCCTCAAATATAATTTCAATTGACATGTTTGATAATTTTATTGCTGTTTATAATCGTTTTTAAACAAATTACTCTGATCATAGATTAAGGGTGCATGCTGTAGATATAAAATTGCCGCCAAATAGTTGGTTGTAGTTATTAGCAATTATTGATTGTTTCAGATAATTTACGAGATGCTTCGGTTAAATATATGATAGTTTTACAAGGATGTTATTCTGTGATATAGGTTATGGCACTGACATCAATAACATTATAGCCAACCATAACACTCCTCTTAAAAAGAATGCGATAGTGTTGCTAGTCGTATAAGTTCATCAACCACTAAACGTTATAGAAAAAAGTACTAAAAGACTAAAACGTACTAATTTTAATTTTGACAGCAATTTTAAATTTGTTTAACAAAAATTTTAACAATTCAAAAAAGTAATCGAAAATATGAAGTCTTTATTTTTCCATAAACTTTGAATACAATACATTGTATAAATAAAACATTACAAAAATAAATAATTCAAAACAAAAAAAAAATATTTACATATTCTAAAGCTATGGTAGCAAGAAAGCAAATGATTTATCAATGCTCACAGTATTTTTATAACATATTTCATTTTTTATGTAAGAATTTCTCTCCTCGTGTCGCTTGAGAAGTGAAATACTCCCATGTATAATATTTCGGTAATGCTTATAAAAAGCTCTGCTATTTTTACATATTACCCATTTAAATTTGTTTATCTAATTTTTTCGAAACTGTTGAAGATAACGAGCCTTTCTCTAAAATAATAATTTATAATCATACATTCAAAGCATGCCAGCATCAGAGGAATAAACAATCTACATTCGAAGAGCCTGAATGTTCTGTTTTACTGACACTTTGATTAATATCCTCCTTTGATTGAAAGTTATTTCAGAATTATTAACAAGGAATCTAAAATCTCATTGAATAAATGGTGAAACGAAAAGTAATATAACAAGCCCATCCGTGTTTCACATATTTATTTTACTAGCTCTTACGAAAATACTAGAAAATATTGAAGACACAGTTGACATAAAAATCGCGGAAAGCGAGACGTAGAGCTGCCAATCTGGGAAACCTATATTCCCCAACAGGTATCGGGTGAGCGCAATCTTGTCAACTTAAGTTAAGTTAACGTTGACTTATTATTTGATTTTAAAGTTTAATTACTTAGAATCATAAATGCTAAAAGTACTAAACTGATGATGGTACCGCTAACTACATTTTATAAGCTAAAAAGTACTAGATTCGTACAAAAGTACTAACTTTGGCAATATTGGAATCAATTAGAATGCGATGACCAGGGTTAAGGGTTGTCTATAGGGATGACAATGAAAATAAAATAGTGTTTATAAGGATTATCTAGATTTAAGCTAAAAAATTTAAAATTTCCCTTTTTCCCTAAGCAATTTAAAATCGAAGTATCCCTAAATTCAGGGAGATTTCCCTACACCTGGCGAAAGATGTCTACTGAAATCATAATTGAGAAAGAAGGCAAGTTAAATGACCCTTCAGCTGGTACCGTATTTGATTTAGCCGACTGCTGTAGGACGTGTTTACAGCTTGACTGTTCGTTGACGCCAACAAATTCCTCGGATAGCGACTCCATAAACTTCTGCGACAAACTAGCGGCCTGCGTATCAGGAATGGTAAGTCTCTCACATTAATATGAACGGTGAAACTATTCTTAAATTTTTAGAGATGGGCAAAGGAACGTGTGCCATCTTTTATTTGTGAAATATGTATAGAAAAACTAAGAATTGCCTATGATTTCCAAACAGTTTGTTTACAATCCGATCAAGCACTCCAATTGCAAGAGGAAGAGAATAAAATACAAAATTGTAGGAGTGCAACTCTGGATCCTACAACAAGTGACTTAGCAGAATGCGATGAGATGCTAGGGAATGTTACATTAAGTATAAAATGTGAGGAAACGCAACTGCAGCCTTTACCTCAGTGTGCCACAGATACCCCAGCTGCAGCAGAATTGGATGCTATGCCGGCACTAGATAATCCTTATAAACATGGTTGCCAGCTTTGCGGAAAAGAATTATGCGAACATATTCAAAGGCACACGGGTGGGAAGCGTTTACAATGTTCGATATGCTTTACAGAGTTTACGACAACAGTTGAGCTAATTGTGCATATGCGAATTCATACTGGGGAAAAGTGGTATGCTTGTAATTTTTGCAAGATGAGGTATATAAATGAATCCGATTTCCTAGTGCATATACATTCACATGAAGGAGAGAGACCGTTCGCATGTAGTCGTTGTGATAAAAAGTTTAGCAGAAAATGTCTGTTGAACGCCCACTTAAAAAGTCATACTGGCAATAAACCATTACAGTGTCGAATCAGTAACAAATCATATACAAAATCTGCTTGTCTCACACGGCGCATGAAGACACACACTGGAGAGAAGTTTTCCTGTAAATTATGTAATAAGAAGTTTACATGGTCTGGGTCTTTAAATCCACATATGAGAAGACATACTGGCGATAAACGTTTTCAATGTCAAATCTGTAATAAAACGTATACACAATCCTCTCACCTTTCAGAGCACATGAAGACGCATACTGGAAAGAAGCTTTCCTGTAAATTATGTAATAAAAAGTTTATATGGTCTAGGTCTTTAAATCTACATATGAGAAGACATACTGGCGATAAACTTTTTCAATGTCAAATGTGTAATAAAACATATACACAATCTTCTCACCTTTCAGAGCACATGAAGACGCATGCTGAAAAGATGCTTTCCTGTAAATTATGCGATAAACAGTTTGTGTACATTTCCTCTTTAAATATGCATATGAGAAGGCATACCGGCGATAAACTTTGGCGATGTCAAATCTGTAATAAATCATACACAAAATCTGATCATCTCACACGGCACATGAAGACACATGCCGGAGATAAGTTTTCCTGTAAATTATGTGATAAAAAGTTTGCATACTCTTCCTCTTTAAGTAAGCATCTGAGAAAACATGCCGGAGACAACTTTTCCTGTAAATTATGCGATAGAAAGTTTACATACTCTTCCTCTTTATATAAGCATATGAGAAAACATGCTGGGGAGAAGTTCGCCTGTAAATTATGTCATAAGAAGTTTGCACAATCTTCCTCTTTAAATACACATATGAAAAGACATACTGGTGATAAGCTTTTTCAATGTAAAATCTGCAACAAATCATATACACAATCTTCTCTGCTGGCGTGGCACATGAAGACACATACTGGAGAGAAGCTTTCATGTAAGTTATGTGATAAAAAGTTTACATGGCCTTCCAGTTTAAGTCTACATATGAGAAAACATACTGGTGATAAACTTTTTCAATGTCAAATCTGTAATAAAACATATACACAATCTTCTCTGCTGGCATGGCACATGAAGACGCATACTGGAGAGAAGCTTTCGTGTAAATTATGCGATAAAAAGTTTGCATACTCTTCCTCTTTAAAAATGCATATGAGAAGACATGCTGGAGAGACGTTTTCCTGTAAATTATGCGAACAGAAATTTCGACATTCTTCTCAATTGTCGCTTCACATGCGGGAACACACTGGAAGACAACCGTACAAGTGCACTCTATGCGACAAAGTATGCAACTTTGCTCAGGATTTGCAAAGACATATGAAGAAACATACTGGTGAGATATTGACTTGTTCAACGTGTGATAAAACGTTTCCTAGCAGACGTTTGTTCAACCGCCACGTAAAAACTCATACCGTTAAAGTAGATTGAATTGCTCGTAGTATGATCGTATCTTTACTCGGAAAGGCGACTTGAAGAAACATGTAAGGACATTGGCTGTGAACTTTGGGGTACAATCTTCCTTCTTAAATGGACATATGAAGACATAGTGGTGAAAAGCCTCAATAATTATACTATCTGCAATACAAGTCTTTCATCTTCAAATAATTTTCGTTTTAACAACTTTAAATTTACGTTTAACTTAAAGGTATTAATCTTAAAACTTTTGCTTAAAATTATTAGAGATGATAGTATTTTAAACCATAGAATTGTTTTACAACTTCTGATTTTATTAATAAACAAATAAAATCTTTATTGTCAAATAAAATACAATACATGTGTATATGCACAACACCTACTTATACACTATCGGCCAAAATTATTTGCCCATCCAAAGAAATACGCAGAAATAAAGGATGTGCTATCTTAAAAAAAATTGTAATTTTGCATTTAATAAAATACTCTTAAAATAACGAAATTGGTAGTATTTATCGAATAATAAAATTTATTTGGCACAAAAAAAATTAAATATTGGTTTCGTAGAAATGTCCACCTCGACTATTAACAATTGTTGCACACACTTGCGGCATTCTTTCTATCAATTTCGTAGCGGGTTTTATTTTGAGCCTGGCTTTTTGTAGTTTCCACAGCGATTCGTTGGAAGTGGAAAGAAATATTTTCACCTGACTATCGAGTCCTCGTACAGAAGCTCTCTGGTATTAGCAAATGGGCTTTGAGCAGGCTATTTAATTACTTTGATATTGCTTTCGGGTTCCACCGATTCTAAATATTCGCGGCACAGTTCAGAGGCGTGTTTTGGATCATTATCTTGTTGAAATTTAAATTAGTCACCGATTATTCTGATTCCAGATGATATAGGACAGGCAATATTACTTTCTATGCACGTCATACACGCTGTATCTATTACGTAACACTACCAACTCTAAAATACGAATTTGTCATTTTGTAAAACGTGTCAATTGTTATAGATTATTCCAGTTTAGCATATATTACCACTTTTCATAATCAATTAATTGTTTTAAAGCGCATTATCAATTAATGTAATTGGATTTTCTTTCGACTAACATTGATTGACATAGTAACCGTGTTGGTGTTACAGTTCTATGCCAAATAGTAAACACAGCTAAAATAGCGCCGTCATACTCACGCGGCAACATTACATGTACTACATGATGGTAATAACCAATAAGTTCGGTGAAAATTCGCCCTTTTAATAATTAAGGTCCTATTCCAAATGTTCCGAACAGGGGGTAGGGACTGTTCGAATCCAGTGAGAAAATTATTTTTGGCCCTCTCGTAGACATGTCGCAACTAACCTATATCCTTCTCTGTCATAATTGGTTTGTAGCTAGCGTTTCAAAGTTTGTAACGTGCTTGTACTGGTTTGGACGTTGGTAACCATAGTAAGCGTGATTGAAAATGTCATTCGCCAAATTCATGCCGTGTTCAGTTTTGCACGTTTGTCCGTTTTTTTCAGTGAATTATAATGGATTTGTTCATTTCGTATTCGTTTAGTTCTATTTGAAGTTTTCGTTTAAAAATCAGTCTTTTCAAAGTCACCTATACGAACAAATTTAACAATTACAATACAACTACCAGAATAGGTACGTTCATTTTTCATGGTATTTGTAAATGATGTTATTTAAAAATGTTGATTTGTAGTACAATCATCATAGACTCCAATTTAATGGACCGGTAAGTTTTTTAGCCTTCTACGAAAATGCGCGATGCAATATTTTTGCTTTAACGTGGACAATGTATTTACCGTGTTAAAAAACGCATTACATCAAAAAACACCTAAACCCCTACGAGTAGTGTGTCATATTTAGTTTTGAATACCGTTAATGAATGTATATGCAAGTGGAAACTTGTGTTTTGTGCTTTAATATTTGTATTAAATACAGAATTTGACAAAAATTCAAGAAAATTTAAAATAAATAGACCGCGTATTCTGCCGATAGTTTCCGGTATGTTTACGAGAGGCGCCAAAATACGGGTCCACGTAAAGTTACTAGATATATCCATGTCCACGTTATTCTCTTCTACCGAATCTTCCAAATGATGATTTAAAGGGGCTAAGATATTACAGACAGCACTCAGTCGGTAACAAATTAGTTATGCATAGTTTTTGTCGTTAATTAACTTCAAAATTAGACATTTGAAAACGCAAATTGTTCAAAATTCCTTCCTCTGTTGCATCATTCAAATTATTTAATTAATAATAATTAATTAATTATTATTAATAACAGCAAAAATTTCAATAAACATAAATAATAGCGTCTTGCACTCGGCCATGACATCACTGTGTCAAAAAATTACAATTGACAATGCCCTCATTTTTGCAAAACTATAAAAAACTAAATAATTAATTAAGACGTCCATATTGAAAATTATTCTTGATACAGCCAGCGTACACGAGATGGCGCCACTTACAAATCTTAATTAATGCTTGGTTCAGTCAGCTTTCCTTAGTCCTAACTTAGCATTAGTATTAGTATTAGTCTTTATTTAGTCCTAAAATCAACATAGCGTTCATGCAGAAACCCTACGCACGCGCTCTAGAATAGAAATTAAATTACATATATAACCTCCAATTTAAGAAGGTATTCGTTTGAAATCCAATAAATATTACTGATAATGGACAGGATTACTAAAAATAAAGTGGCTGTATCATGTTTTATATCGTTACTAGCAGCATCGGTATGTGTATTAGAAAATACACAACGGAAAAGACGGTTTAAAGTACGTCCGATGAATAGGAAAAGACATATTGATGGTGTTAGGTAGCCACTTACGTGGATTCGAGGGAAAAACACCACACTGCTTTAAAACTACTTTATTTAACATTACAAAAATGATTACAAGTAACTTTACGTATCTAGGCGTTACCTTGTACTTCCCCTATATTCTATCTTTTTATAATAGAATATTCTCCGCCTACAGCTCGTTACAGAGTACTACTCGCGCCATCTGATATCGAGATATAACAGATGGGCATTTTGCAACTCTATTAAAGGATATGCAGTCGATAGAGCTAGATTACCTTCAATTTTTTAAATATACAAGGATGACACCAGTAATTCTCGAACCAACTCTATCAACCTAGCGTCGTCAAAATCGGCCATTCTACCTAAGACTTATATTTCTATCTAAACAATCTACTGCTAACAACTTTCTACTAGTTTCTATTTTCAATGACTAAACTGGACTAAACAAACTTTTCCATAAAGAGCTACACATGGGTTTTCAATTTAAATCTTCGCCAGACATGCGCACTTGTTCGGTCTTAGTCCTAAAAGTTAAATTTTACGAACTTTCAAGGTCTCTCCTTAATACCTAGTTGGGACAAAGACTAATGTTAAGACTAAGATAAGAATAAGGAACGCTACCTGAACGCTCACGCATCTTTCGTATCACCTAACTTTTTAGGACTAATACTAATACTAAGTTAGGACTAAGGAAAGCTGACTGAACCAAGCATTACAAGCATATTATACTGAAATAAACCTATGATTTTAATACTCTGTATTTACTCTTTATTGGCGTAAATGTTTATTATAAATGAGGAAATAATTATAAATATATATGTACAGTAATACGCAGAAGTATTCATCCACTTGCGTCTCTGATATCTACGTTTAATATCATAAAACGGTGTTAGTGTATCAACAAAATATAAATTATAGGTATTTTGCATATGAAATACTATAAAAAATAAATAATATTAAGGTAACAATACTAACAATATAAACAGTATTAAGTTTGGGCAAGCAAAAGTATTCTTCCCTAAATAGAAGGTACGAAAATAAAGTGTAAAATTAATGTTTTGTGGCATAGCCATTAGCTCCGACTAGTTGCAAACATTTTGTCATAAATTTCAATAGTTTTTCCGTAAACTACGGTGTCATCTTCTGCCATTCTTCAATAAACCGTGTTTTCAAGTCATCTTTTTTCTTAAATAAAAAGAAATAAATATCTGTCTCCGCAGAAGAACGTCAAATTTATTAAAAGTTATATGTATGTACATTTCGCGGCTAAATCACCGCATCTTCAGTAAGACAAACTAATACTAAATACATTATACTATAAAACGCACAGGTATACACAAACATACATATTAGGGTATGTAAGGCTTGATTTATAGGCGCGAGTTCCATGCATATCGCGAATATATATAAGCAGCAAGAAGTGTGCAATTTCTTTCACGTGAAATTTCCAGATAAAAATATCAGCCGTTCTACAGTTAGTAACATCGAGAGAAAATGTAAAGAAACTGAGGATGTCGCACGTCTTTCAAATGCAGGGCGTCCTAAGAAAATGAATAAAGATGTGAAACTTGATATTTTGTTAAGATAGATTGAGAATCCTCATGGTGTATCTCGATCAATTGCAGCAGACAATGAGACAAAGTTTCTCTACGTGTATTAAAAATAGAAAAGTACCATCCATACAAAATACAAGTACTGCAAAAGCTCAGTGAACCGTGTGCAACTGTAATCCATGCTTCATTCACCAAATTTTCATTTCGCATAAAGCCTCTTTTTGCCTAAATGGAACAGTAAATCGGCAAAATTGCAGGTACCCTTGCAAAGTTAATGTGTGGACAGATATAGTTGACAATAGAATCGCTGCTCCTTTCTTCTTTGACGAAATACTCACGGAGCAGCGATAACTGGATATTTTGAGGGATGCATTTATACCTACTCTTGCAGAAATTTTTACAAATGAAGATGATCCTGACTAGCCAAATGGCTATACTTGCTTTCAGCAAGGAAACAGCATTTATCTTTACTTGTTGTTGTTTTCTACCGTTTAACTTCTATTCGAAAATTTGGTTATTAAAATTTTGATGGCACCATTTAGACAGTTAATTAAATGGTCTAAAAGCAAAACTGGGGAAACCTAAAATTGACGCAAAAATGTTTGTTTAAAAAAATAAAATTTTAAATAACTCAAAAGCAATCAGAAATTTGGTTAAAATGTCCTTTTATATTGTTTATTAATTATATATTTATTTAACCAAACTTAGTATTTCATACGAAAGAGAAGGAAACAATTAAACAAAGACGGTATTTGAGTACCCTCGCCCGCCAGAAATTTCGAGACGGCTACTGGCGTCGACTGCTCTACCAATCTAGCATGTGTTAAAAAAGGATTTTTATTACATAAAAATACATTAATTTCTTGGCGTACGTACAACCTAATGGAACAAAATATGCCAAAAGGAATTTCGGTACGGATCGCGAAGTCATAAGTTATGACTTCACGATCCGTAGATCTTATGACTCATAAGATCTACGCTCTAATAGAAGATATCTCGGAAAGTTTTCCCGTATCTATTCTTGTTGTATCTGATAGAGATGTAGAGTACAGCCATTTTATATATAATTTTAGTACATTTACTGTAGACAGATACGACAAAAATGGCCAAAACTGATATGTTTACGTTCAACCTTTTTTGAAAAGTTTCCAAAAAAAAGTGTGTAACTAAAGCAATACCAGCTTAAATTACTTTAACACTGAATAAACTAAATTGAAAATGTTATAAACGAGCGTGAATAATAAATTTATTATTGTAAAGTACATAATATGTATTTAAGAATAAAATAAGTGGATTAAGGGGATTCAAATAACTGCAGGTCTTTTAAATGTGTTTTCACATGATAATTTAAAGAGGTAGGCCATATAAACTTTTTGTCGCATAATTTACAGGATAACTTCTCTCCAGTATGGCATCTCACATGTCTATTTAATGAAGAAGGATCTGTAAACCTTTTATCACATAATTTACAGGAAAACTTCTCTCCGGTATGACTTCTCATATGCATAATTAAAGAGGAAGCGTACGCAAACTGTTTACCACATAATTTACAGGTAGACTTCTCTCCAGTATGTGTCCTCATGTGCGCTGAAAGGTTGTAAGATCCGGTATACGATTTGTCACACATATGGCATTCAAACAGTTTATTGCCAGTATGACTTTTTAAGTGCGAGTTCAACAGACATTTTGTAGCAAATTTTTTATCACAACAACTGCACGCAAATGGTTTCTCTCCTGTATGCGAGCGCATATGCACTAGTAGTTCGGATTCATTAATACAGCTTTTCTCACAAAAATTACAAGCATACCACTTTTCCCCAGTATGAATTCGCATATGCACAATTAGCCCAATTGTTGTCGTAAACTCTGCATAGCACACCGAACATTGCAAACGTTTCTCGCCTATGTGCCTTTGAATGTGTTCACATAATTCTTTTCCGCAAAGCTGGCAGCCACTTTTACGAGGATTATCTACTGTCTGCTTAACTTCAAATTGTACTGGAGCTGAGGTATCTGCGGCACACTGCGATAAAGGCTGCACTTGTTTTTCCTCACATTTTATATTTAAAATAACTTTCCCTAATGTTTCATCACATCCCACTAAGCCACTTGTTGTCGTAGGATCGGGAGTTGTACTCCTACAACGTTGTGTTTCATTTGTTTCTACTTTTAATTCAAATGCTCGATCTGATTGTAAACAAAGTGTTTGGAAATCGTAGGCAATTCTTAATTTTTCTATACATATTCCGCAAATAAAAGAAGGCATACCTTCCCTTGGCCATGTCTAAAAATTTAAGCATAATTTCTCTGCCTAGATTAGTGTGACAAACTTACCATTCCTGATACGCAGGCCGATAATTTGTCACAGAATTTTATGGAGTCGCTATCGGAGGAATTTGTTGGTGTCAACGAACATTCATGTTGTAAACATGTTGTACAGCAGTCAGTTAAATCAAATACGGTATCGGGGGTAGGGTCATTTAGATCGCTTTCCTCCTCAAATTTAATTTCGATTGACATATTCATAACTTTATTTCGTGTGGTTCCGAAATGTTTTAAATGATGGTTAAAGAATCGGCGATGTAAACAGGTTAGAGTGTTGACAGGTCTATTCTCCCAGTTTCCTCTACCTCATCATCAAATAATTCCCTAGATTTTCCTAAATGTTTTTTTTATAAAAATGCAGGGTATGATATCGGGGGTTCAAAAGGACAAACGGTAAACATGTGTAGATAATTATATAATGTACATAATTTTCACAATGCACGCATAATTTGATTTTGCCTCTACAACAGGTTATATTTTCCTAACCTTAATAATTATTTATTTTAATTAGAATACCCCTTCAAGCAATAGAAATACTCCCTGCCAAAAATTGAACTAGTGCTGCCATCTAATCCTCTTTTCAAGAACTGCATTAGTATCGAGTCAATCTTTTGCTGCTGCGATGGCGCTGAACAAAATCAAATCGTGTATTCTCCGTGCATTTAGAGAAAACTCGGTAAAGAAATTCCAAATTTGCATGTTTTCCTGTTTACCACAGATAAAGGAGGTTAGGCAAGGTAAGGTTTTTACAATTAACTTAAAGCCAAATTTTACCGGAGAGATATTATATTACAGTAAATAGTAGGAGCGATTCTGTGTATTTCTAAAATATTTAAAATAAAAAGGTACCTTAATATTGCAAAAAAAGACATCGCCGATTGTAGGAAAAGAGTATTTTCAGTAAAGGAGATGCTAATAACAATTAAAATACTTGGACGAACTTCCATGTTAAGCAAGAACTAACAACTTTTTTTATTCACTTGCGTCATAAACGAACACCTTTCTCTATTGAAACAAATATTTTCATGAAATAAAAGTTGTTGCAAATCGCCAAAATATCACAAATCTCGAATTTGAACTTTCTATTTTCAACAATAAGTCGTTTAGGCCGTGTGGACCTAAAGCTTTACGCTCACCGTATCTCTAAAACTAAACGAGATACAGAAAATATGTCTGAAGTAAAGTTATTGCAAATCGGCCAAGTATTACAACTTCGCATTTCTACTTTCAAAAATACAAAGAAATGTTAGAGGAAAAAATTGCAACAAATCGTTTCAATAGAATACTAAAAAAATTACTATATTCTAGCCAATAAATAGTATGGTGGTTAGGTTGAGTAAAATTTGATAAAACAAAGACACTTATTATGATTAAAATCGTGTTTATTTTTTATGAAAATACAGTAATGCATTTTTTCCATAAAACTTCCAAAAAATACTACAACAAACAAATAAATTAAGGCACAATAATCTCTGCTACTTCTCACACTGCACACTCAAAAGATTTCTATTAATATTTGGAATTAACTTATTTGTTTGGTACGAAATGGAATTCTTATGAGTGAAGAAATTACCTACATATTAGGTAGTGCTAACATTGCATTTTTTTCAGTAATCTGCGATACTACATCTTTCATTAGTTACACAGTACTGATTTCTTTTATAATAATTTCAGCTATGTACATATATGATATTAATTGCACTTGTCCAATATTATATCTACATATTTTACAAATAAACGCTTATTTTTATTGTGGGACGACTATTTCTTTGTATATTAAATCTAATATGACACCATACTTCTTTTTGGTAAAAGTTATTTAATATTGACATGATCGTTGTTTGAAATTGATTTTGAGCAATGTAACCTTGACAATTAACTGAATATTTAAGAACTATAACTTCAAATAACGATCTATTTCCTCTTTTTTTGTTATTCTTTACAGATTAACGAAAGCTCGTAGAGCTTATTATAAAAATATACATATATCTATGGAAACTTTTTTAAAGCAATTAAAAAAAAAAAGAGTTCGGCGAGCTATAAAACACACGGCTGCGTCTTCACAAGCTCTTCTCTCCGTTGATTTTCGGCGGGGAAAGTCGCTGTTTTGCCGGATACACGGCTCTAATCTCTCTCAAGCCCACCGGCAATGTAGGACGGAAATTAGCCTTGATGTAGCCCCTAAATTCGTCGCATGGACAACGATCCTTGTATGAGTATGATCTCAGTTCTCTGAACGCCTCTAACTATTTAAGGAGAAAAATGAATAAGGTACAGAATAATAAAACGGAACGTTTAATGTTTTTCAGGTGGAATCGGTAACCTCGGCGCCATTTAGCCTGGTTACGATGTTGAAATTTTGAGACGCGTTATGTAATTTCCGGAACGTCTTCCAAGTTTGTTTAAAGCTTTTGGGATTTTATAGTTAAAATAACAACACTATATATAACAATACTAATAGGAGCACATTTCAGTAAATATATTACATATAAATCAATTTTAAAAGGATAGTATTAACCACATTGCAGCTCATATTAGCTTGAAAGAAGGTTTATTCACAGGAATGTTTAAAACATGTTTAATATCAAGATAAATTTAAGTTAGGTTATGATAAAGCAAATCATTGGTGTTAGTTGACAAATTCTTACACTAATTTCAAGGTGAATACAACCTTACACAATTATTACGTTAAACAGAACTTTAGTGTAAGCTCATTTTCATTGTTTTCTTTTTGAAAACAGTGTTACAGGATCTGTAAAGCGAGGTAATGTTTCCGTGCAGCATACGCGTACGCTTCCTTCAGTAAGTACAATACTAAAAAATATTACCCAACATTAAAAGTAGAAGCAGCATTATCAGTATTATCACCCGCTGGACAAGAGTCGTAAAAAGTTGACAGCATTAGATGTTTCCACAGTCTCGTTGAACGATGTTCGCCGTGGTCAAAAATTGTGTTCATATTTTGAAAAAGATCGTTCGACATCTACGGATGCATGATTAAAACACTCCTTGAATTCAGTTAATAGATTAGTCGATGCACCGCCACAAATTTGTTTTAATGTGATAGAATCGGAATCTTTCTTTAACACACTCTCGAACTTCTCTAAAACGCGATTTTGCGTCATGTGTAGTGCGTAGCAGTGTGTGTACTTCGCCTACTATTTGCAGTGACTCCATTAACGACGACTGTTATGTTCATAAATTGAAATACGTACGATTTGTTTAGCTATTTATTATTACTTTTAAATGTACATTAAATTAACAAAATTCGGTTCTTATTCTTTTGATTGCAACTCTTACTGCTTTCTTATTCAACTCTTACTACTAGATATACTATAGCATATCGATTATAGCAAATGAATGATATCAATTTGTCTATAAAACGAATAAAGTTACAAACAGAATGTTGGTCATTGGTTATGCAATTATACAGATATATTTATGAACAAGATTAAGATGACCAACAGATCGATAAGGAAATATAGATGAAAAACGGAATGTTTTCAAGTATTATCGCTATGACGGATGTTTAATATATAGGTAGTGTGGGAATTATACACAATAAACTGCTAGTTGCAGTGAAATAATATTTGAATCAAATACACTGCGGTTATATACTTATGACTAAAAATATATACATAATGTAATCTGAAACTTATTTGTAACACGACAATGCTCTATTTTGTAACTGTTCCATTGCGTCATATAATCCTTTATAGTTGTTATGAATAGTCTGTAACTCTGTTTCAACGGAAATATCTTGAAATTTTGTCTGGTTTTCCTTAACGGCAAGTTACAGGTAAACTTATTTACTGTATCAGCAAAGGATCGTTTTTTAGCCTTGTTCACATTGCACACATTCGATTAACGCATGGATAGGTAAGGCAGACAGGAAATTATTGAGTTGAATTTTCACCTTTTTGCGGTTCAGCCATGCTTACACATTAAGTACTAGCATAACTTATTACTCTGAAGATTGTTTTTAATAACCCTATTATCGTATCTCCTGTAGAAAGTACATGTTACTAATTGAAAAAAATCCTTTTTTGTAAATTTTCACGATATACTTGATTTTTCGGCAATAAAATTATGGCATAAATTACTTACCATTCAAGCATGACTGAATACCAAAAGATGAAATTTCAACTCATTAATTTTCTGTCTGCCTTACCTATCCATGCGTTAATCCGGGGACACGCTATATATTTATAACGAATAACACGTAACATAAAACACAACGCACGCTCTCGTTTCCTAAACTGAACGAAAAATAAACAAGCGGACGCTGACAAAGCGAGGAACGCCTATGTATCGCAGAGACGATTACCTCGCTCTAAAGATCTGTAATGCAGATGATATAATATACAGGAAGTTCTGTTTAAAAACATATATACAAGGTGAGTCAATGGATTTATACTGAAAATCAAAGTCTCTGAATACCTGTTCCTCGGAGATTTCGATCGGTTCCTTGAAGACGATCCAGATGACGCTCTCCAAACATGGAGGAGTAGTCAGCGAACCCAAATACGTGTAATAAGCGCTCTCTTTCGGTATCAACTTGCTCAGATCGATCGTTTCTCTCATTTCGGTCGTTTGACATTTGTATTGTATTTGAGACATGTACGAGACGATCTTCTCCAATTCATTGTTCCTTTCGCCCGGCTGTAATAATCGTCGAACAACTTAAATTCCCGAAATTTACTTTTTCGGAAGAAAATCAGTTTACCTGTAAAAATATTCCAAGGACGGTCAATCCGTCAGGTTGTTCGGCGGCTTCGGCGAACGAAGAATATTTGCTGGCGTTCCAATGGACGAGATGTAACTAGAAATTAAAATACTGATCTCTTTCATGCTTCTATTGACTTTTTGTCGTTGTTAGATAAGTTACCTCTCCAGCGTAAGCTTTGCCATTCATAGTATGCTCGGATCCTTTATCGTTGGTCTCCCCCCAATGGCAGTGAAACTGTTCCAAAATGTATTTATCTTCTAGCGGTCCTCACAACCCAAGGCTTTCTTTAATATACTATGTAAACGTTTATGCATCAGTATTAAACTTCTTTTTAGTTAAAGTCCTTTGTCAAAGATGTAAACGCAAAAATATTTTTGGCAAACGAATCTAGTCTCACCAAACATCAAAGTATATGTATGATTGACATTAAGCTGCATTATTAGCATCTGGATAGAAGCCAAACGCTAAATCTATTTTAAAATGGCAATTAAATTTCTTTCCGTTCTGAATAGTGTATAATGTTAATTTTTTAAACAAGATAGAAAGAATATACAGGATTAGTTGGGAGCTCCAATGGTGTATTCGACATCTAAAAATAATTCAAGAACATTTTGATATATTAACCTGTTAGTATATTGAAAGCAGTGGTTTAATGTTTACTTCCGTTACAATTGCATGAAAAATTTTATTTTTTTAAAGTATTGGTGAGTTTCCCCCGATTCATCCTGAAGAAGAGATAAAGTGAGTGTAAATACCTGATCCTTCGCTGTTAACGTGCACTTTCCATCCGTAACCGGTATTGGTGATGTCTATCATGTTCTTCGGCTCGTATCTCCATGATAAGCATTCGTTCGTCCTCAGTATTTTCGTGTTAACAGAACGAATATCGACTGGACTCTGCCTCGGTCCGGCTGCTTGTGGAAAACATTTAGCCCACGTTTCGGGTCCTGACAACAAAAAAACAATATTATTTATCGTATAATATGTAATTGCTGTAAGATAGTACATAATAAAAAAAAATTTGGCGTTAAATATAGTCTAAGCAAAACGATGAAGCTGAAATTGTAGATTTTCATTTATTATCGAATCTTCCACCACGAAGTATACCTGTTATCTTGATAATGCATCATATCACAACGTTAAAGTAGAACGAGATCTAATTTCGAGTGCAAATAAAGCTAAAGTGATGTCTTATGGCACGTAATATACTCTTTCGAGAAAACTTTAGAAAGCCTGAATTGTATGATTTAATAAAGAGACAGACATAAGGCAGTCAATTCGCAATACAAGCGCGATACTCTCCTAGCATCACATGGCCATAGCGTATTAAGGTTGCTTCCATATCATACCGATCTGAAACCCATTGAAAAAATTTGGGCTAATGTTAAGCAATGGGTTGCAGCAAGAAATATGACATTTAAGCTGGCAACCATGGAAGCCTTAATGAAAGAGAAATTTTCTTTAATAGGTACGGAAGAATGGGAGTCTGTTTGTAAACATGTTGCCAAAATAGTCCATAAATATTTAGAGAAAGAAGACTTACTTGACAATGTCATGGAGGAAATCATGTTTACAGTAAACATAGGGGAACCAGAGACCAGCGAAGAAGATTCTGCATATATCTTCCCTTTATATTTTCTTTAAAACAGTTATTTAAGCATATTACAATTCCATTCTTATTTGTGCGTATTATTGATGTTTATGTTTACATATGCACTATTACTATTACTTCGTATTTTATAGCACCATTTATATATATTTTTGTGTTTGATATATGTACGAGGTGAGTGCCATAAATTGAATTACTAATTCTATACTCTTGTAAAAGTATTCTTTTTTTCCTCCTCAAAATGTTGTATTACAGCTGCTTGCAACTCGCTATCGTCCTTAAAACGACGTCCTCTAAGGTTCTTCTGTAAATGAGAACGAGAAAACAAATAATAATCACTTGGAGCCATGTCTGGACTGCACGGTGGATGTTCTATTCGCGGATGGCAGCTTGTAAAACGGCGGAAATATGGGCGGGTGTGTTGTCATGCAATAATCGAACACCTTTTATCAATTTTCCTTGACGTTGTTGCATGAATATTGTACCTCAATTTATGCTGCAATAGACGCATAATATGTGCTGTTGACAGTTGTATTGTACTTTTTAAAGTCAATGAATAAAATACCCTCACTATCTCAGAATATTGTGACCATCACCTTTTTCATTGATCGAACGCCTTTTCGGGACGAGATTCATCGGGTCGCCGCCATTCGATCAATTCCTTTTTGGATAGAGGATCATAATACAGAACGCTCCTTTCATCTCCTGTGACAATCGAGTCCAAAATCGGTTTCGGATCGTCTTCACGCCTGTTTATTCGACCCGACGTTCACGTTGGAGAGCAGAAAAAAGATGCGGTACCCATCTTCCACTAATCTTATTCATACCCAAATGGTTATGGAGAATTAGGCGAATACTTGCTTCGGAAATGTTGCAAATCACTGCTAATTCATTCACTTTCAAATGCCGATCTGCTAATATTATTTCTTCAGTAACTGAAATGTTTTGAGGCGTTATCAGTTCAATTGACCGACCGGGGCGCTCATCATCTTCAAGGGATTATTGCCCCAAACGGAAACATTTTGCCTACTTATTTAAAGTGAAATATGAAGGAGATAAATCACCATAAACGCCGTTTAAACGTTGTTTAATATGATTAGGCGTATGCCTTTCTTTTGTTAAAAATTTAATGACCGTGCGGTACTCAATTTTCGTTACCACCAGACATTTTCATGCACTAGTCACGTTGTCTGGCTGGCTATTGAAAACTACTACTCTTCGAGTCGTAATATATTTAATGTAGACCTCGCACATGTGCAACTATGACGCAATGGAGTTTGAACACGCTAGACCCTGTATAAACCTGTCAGGCCGAGAATTTATGACACCTACCTTTGAATAATGCTAAACAATATAGCAATTAAGGTGAGTTGAATCATTTGTGTTGTGAATATTTTAGGAGAAAGACGAAATGTTATAATTGGAATGTTATTTAAATTGTTTAAGGAAGCAAGAATAAGTACTGGGGTGGTATAATGCTAATTCATTTCATTTCCTTAAATTACAACAGGCAGATATTTTTAATTTAAAATATTATTTGGAGATGAAATTTGGGGAATAAAGTGTAGCAATATTTTGAATCATTAATCCCTTTTACTTCTCATTCATGAAACTATTTTAGTTCTATTTATACCCTTCTAAGTACCTCAATTTGTTTAAATTACCGCCGCCGCTGGCACATTTTGTTCCCGCAGCTAACGATGACGACATATGTACTATTTGGGTTCGCTCTACCTAAAATGTGCCCCTCTCTGTTAATGAATCTACACGTACCTGCATGAACCACGCTACGCTTAATTTTAATTCAGGGTGAATGTTAATTTAAATTAAATAATGTGCATAAATCCATCATTATTGCTGAACTGTGTTAATTTTTTTAAACTGTGCTAAACGTGTGAAACAATGATAATTAGGCCAGCGTCTTCGTAATTCGTACCTCTTGAGTCAAACGTTTGCAATTCAAGGTAATTGTTGATTAAGAGATCCGTATTAATTGTAAATATACATGCGGATGACGAAGTATTATGTAGATGCGTTGCATAAACTGAAGCACCGCTTCGATTTTGCTGCCGCCGATAATTATTCAAATATATAGTAATGACAATAGCAAGTAATCAGTTTTTTTTCGCAAGGTTTAATAGTTTAGCATTATATGCAATGTATTCGGGTAATGCGATACTTTTAAACGTTAACGATAGATCAAAAACTTTACGCTTTGTATTGCATATCTATAGTCTATATTCTAGGTATAACTTGACAAAAATTAAAGTTTTAATTTTTTTGTCTCGAAGAGTATGCATTAATAATCATAGTGTTTTATTTCAAATGTAGTTGCCGAATCGATTTTGTGCTGTACAAACACTTGTTTTAGATACCAAGTATAAATAATAGTTATTAATACAGTTTGCATAGTAAAGCTACACTTTTACCCAGGCCCTTAGGGGGGGGGGGGTATGTATACGTATGTGGTGCAGATCTATACATAAACCCTATGGGGCATGGTATTCGAACTGGTAGTGGTGTACCTTGCATCGCATGTGAAGAAATAATTGCGTTCCTGTTTGAATTTACGTTCGCAATGGTAATGCAATTTTGCATTAGGTTTCTAGGTCCACGACATTACGTAGTCATTAAAAGTAACGCAGGGATGAATAAGAACAATTCCGTATGGCAATTTTGTATGACGATTTTCAGTTGAGCACGTGCACATCCCAACACCCTAGAATGAACTCGCTTTGAATATAATCACAAAACATGCGGTACATATCATATGTGCAAGTACAGTAAGACGTATAAGAGGTGAGAAATCAAATCGGCTCCTGTGACGAAGCTACTGATGCTCAGAAACACGTGATTCATATTGTGGCGGGTCCTTTAAAACGTAATGGTTCAGCAGCTTCCTTGTTGTTTGCCAGTAAAAGGATTAAAAGAACTGATGCCGAAACCGTTGTAAACATAATAAAAAATATGTTAAGAGAATTTTGTATCGTAGGAGCCCAAATCACCATGTTAGTTTCTGCCGGAGCCGCAACAATGCTGAAAGCTGGTAGGATGTTAAAGGTATGCTTTCCGACTCTTCTTCACATAACATGCCTCATACACGCATGTCATCTCGTAGCAGGAACAATTCGAAGCAAGTATCCTAGGGTGAATGATTTAATATCATCTACCAAAAAAGTGTTTGCGAAATCTCCCAAATATATCCGCGTATTCAAGCAATTGTATCCGCAAATTCCGCTACCACCTCAGCCTGTGTTGACGCGATGGGGACATGGATCGAGGCAGTATCTTACTATCGCAAATATTATTCCCAAATGAAAGATGTCATTTTCAAACTTAATTCTTCTAATTCTCAAGTGGTTCGCGAGAGTCAGCAATTTTTTTCCAAAAAGAAATAGATGATATTTCCATAATCTATTCTGTAGTGATACAAACTATTTCGCTTGACGGATCCTATAGGACTAGATGTCGCGCAAAAATTTCGTGCAGTTTTAAATAAAAATCCGAATTTAGAAAAGGTTCGATCTATATCTGGCATTTAAGACTGCGCAGATGAGATACAGGAGTATTTGAATTTCGCAAATCTTACTTCATTAGATGCTGAACGATCGTTTGCAAGGTATACGAGAACGTTTACAGACCGTCGTCGAGGCCTGGCCGAATCGACAATGGAAGCATTGCTTATGTTGCAGTACTACGCGGCGTACCATGGCAGTCGCACACTACCGCAGTGGTCATCGATACGTCAATAAGAGGAACAATCTATTACGAATTTGAATACGTTTGTATGCGATACTGACTGAATTAGGTTAGTTTTGAATGCAATTGAACAATTATTACTCCAAAGATTATACAAAAAGTTTACTCAAGAGGTAGCAAATTGTGAAATACAATTTAATGCTAAGGGGATTTTGTTAAATACGTTCAAGTAAATACGCTCGCCAATACAAAACATACCGCGTCCGTAAGTTTCTTAGTAATGTGAACCGCTAAAATATATACACACTGTTGCAACGGTTGCTCGCCATGAAAGTAAAAGGGGCGTGGAGTCGCGCGACGGAAATCATCAGAATCAGTAACAATCCAACCGCTGTTAGAGGACCATCGCGCTAAACTCTAGTCGTATTATACCTCTAGTTTACTTCTTTAATCGATCATCCTTGCCTTTCTCGATCTTTTTGATTATGTTCTTATAAACTAAGAGATACCGCATTAGAGGCATCGCTGCAAATGGCTGCTTATTTGAACATTTATTATAATAATAGGTTCAATTGAATTTTTACACATTTTTACAAATACGATTCATTTTGAGATAAAATTCCATTAATTAGATTTAGTTTTGTTTTCGTTTTGGAATTTGCATTTAAAAGTATTTGTTATGTACTTACTATCATTTAAACATTTAATATATTGTATATTTGGAAAAATGTAATCTAGTTATTTTAATTCCATCTTTACGAAGATCATTGCAAGTTAAAGGTAAAATTTTATGATAATTTTTTAGAATCGCGCCCTCCTCATCAAAAAGTCACGAACCGCCATTGACTTACACGATGATTTTTCTGTACATAGCATATTGAAGAAGAACAAAATTCAACCTTGCAAATCTGTTCTACTTCTAGACAATAATGTAAATCCCGATGTCCAGTTTCAGCAAGATCGGGCACCACCTTATTATCAACTTGACGTTAGAAATTATTTAAACGAAATCTTCCTAAATTGTTGGATAGGACGGAGAGACAACTTATTACAGATTTTCGTAGTTCAAAAGAAACTTTCGTGTTTCAGCGTACAGTCTTCGTATGCAAATGCAATTCGTTTATGTAGTTCTATAAATACGGTCCAGCCACGCAATAACCTTAATTGACAATTTCCTTCTATGTATACAACACAGCGCATGCTACGTATAGTAGTCTATGCTTCTAATTAGAATTAAAAGACAAATAAATCAGTCACAATTCACTTGAATACGAACTACATAGACGAATGTGATCGATAGATCGTTTGATGCGTTTATATACAATATGATCATCAAAAAAGCGTAATCGAGAGGGCGATGTTTTATTTTGAATTGTATTATTTTTTGTATCGCTTACAACTGCATTTGATAGTTAAATTTTGCTTAAATCATATCAAGATTGAAACTTTAAATTACGTTTGACATATTTGACAGTAAACACGCTTTAAATGTTATAAGAAACATCAAATGTAATTTGAATTGTCAATAAATGTCAAACGTTTGAAGTTTCAATCTTGAATTTAACTGTCAGATAGTTGTAACCAACATAAAAATAATTTAAAAAATTGATCTTATATCAAAAACGTTTAGAACGATTTTAATCTCTCGTCTAAAGAAATTTCAAGCTAAACTTGTTATACATTTATAGCACGCTTTTTAGTTGATTTGTTCAATTTAATAACCCGCTCCTAAATCAAACCTGAAAGTATTTTATCGGCTCTACAAGCTGATTAAATCAATTCCCATTATGTAAGGCGATTATCGCGTTATATTTTTGTCATTATCGGGCTCTAATTCAATTACACCTTACAATACTCTAATTTATAGCATCATACGCTCTTGTACGCGGTAGACTATTTTTATTTGAAATGTGTGAGCTTTATTTTAGATGGTCTACGATAGATTTCATAATTACCAAATAGCTAATGTGTGGATCCTTAATCTTGATTTACATTAGAATTAAAGATGTTTTTTTGTCAATATATTATCGCTAGCAATTCGGTTGTAGGTTTTTTGGGAAAGGATTTTGAAGATCTATTTTAGTAAAGAAATCTTTCTTCATCGGATATAATAATGAACACTACAATTTATAATTCCGATGGCATTGTTCAGAAATGCGATCTATCGGGAAGAGTTTTTTGCTTTTGAACATGTTGGACGGTTAATTTGAGTACACCAAAAGTCTGGATAGTAAGATTATCCAATGGAAACAGCCATTCTCGACTTCGTGATTTTTATAGCGCACATAATCGTCCTTCTCAGCAAGCCATCCGTCGAACGGTGGCTAGATTTCATACCACATTCTCTCTACATGATGCAATAACACCAATACGTCGAAGGAATGTGCCTAGTGAAGAGAATATCGTTACTGTAAACGAAATTGTGGAAGAAGATCCCAATTTATCCTTTCGTCGTCGGACACGGTTATCGGGGCTCTGTCCGTCCACTACGTGGAAAATTTTGCGTAAAAGTCTTGGCCTACATTCGCATAAAATCCAGCTAGTACGGGAACTAAAGCCACGAGATCATCATCTGCGTCGTTGTTTTATCACAAAATTGTGTGTTCAGTGATGAGGCTTATTTTTGGCTTAACGGGTTTGTGAATAAACAAAATCGCCGCATATGAAATGGGATCAATCCACAAAAGACCTTACATCCAGAACAATGCACTGTTTGGTGAGGTTTACTCGCCGGTGGCATTATTGACCCTTATTTCTTCAAAAAATGAGGACGGAGATCGCGTTACCGCGCCATGATGAATGGTTTTTGTTGAAAATATGGAGGACATTGGTCCAGACAAGATGTGGTTTCAACAGGATAGCGCTACGTGCCACACGGCGACGGCAACCATTGACTTATTGCAATCAGAATTTGACGAAATTAATTTCGAGGAATACGGACCTGTCAATTGGTCTCCAAGGTCTTACGTTTCGACACCTGTCAATTATTTCCTATGAGGAGGACTAGCTTATGTCCAATAAATCAGTAATAATTGACGCCTTGGAAACCAACATTGTTCGTGTTAACCGTGATATTTGGCCAGCAATGGTCGAAAAAGTTACCCAAAATTAGACGTCCAGAATACGCTTCGTCAAGAAAAACCGTGGTGGCTGTATATCCGAAACCATTTACAAATGTTAATGCCATGAATAAATCTTTCGAATAGTACAAAAAATTTGATCAGAATTTAATTTTTCGTATTATTTTTTATAATTTTAAGTTCTATCGGGTGACCGCTTAGGAACACGGTGTACTGTCGCCTTCCAATAATTTTTGTCTTTAATTTTGTTATGCAGGGTGTTTGGTTCACCGACGTATATCTGAAAGGAGGTGGAAGGTGTGTTGGTTTGGAACTTGTTTAATCAAAAATACCATTATACAAAGTGTCATGGTTTCTGAGATAAAGCCAACTAAATGATTTAACTAAATTAGACAATTTTTTTGATTATTTTGACAATGTAAGAAAATACTTACCATGATTTAGAAAAAAAATAAAATTCTGAAATGGGAATTATTCCCCCAAAAGTGGAGCTACCTGGTTTTTGCATCTAACCCTTTAATTAGCACATTTTAATTTTTTATTTTATTCCACAAAAGTAAATAACTTGTTAGTCAGAGCGGAAAATTAATAAATAATCATAATCGGCGAGGTACTGACACAAAAGCCAATAACATCTGCACGGGGCTGTATCTAAATCAGCAGCGCAGATCGTCGATACGTTCATATTTATCTCATTTATATTCACCAATTTAAATAATCATAATCATACTTATTTCTTACAACGAGTCTAGCGATTGACGATATTAACCTAATTGATCGCAATTTATTCTCTTTCTATTTACTGTTTTACTATAGTGTTAAATGTTTGGTAAATTTCGAATTTCCTCAAGAAATTGAATTGAATGTGTCTACCGATTGAAAAGTCAAGTAAATAAGAAATTAATGTTTTATGCGAATTTAACTTTGTACATAACAGTTAATACCATATACCTTTATATAAATTAAGAACAATATAAAAGAAAGTATTATTTTCATTCCCATTAACCTATTATCTGTACTAGATAAGACCGAACAAATAACGGAGCACGCAAAGAAGTTCGTGTTAGATAATTTCCCTTTGAGGAAAGCTACAGTCAACAAGTTTTAACCGGCCATCAGATGTAATTACGTACTTCAGGAAACAAACACTTCGGCCTCGTAATCATATGGAAAACTTGAAATAAAACCGGTGATTATGTTTTAAAAACTTGTCGATCAGCAATTGCGATCTTCCTTAGATATTATCTATCGCGTAGGAGGTTGTACCGGAAAAATACAGAACTAAAGTTGGTATTTGTGAAAAGTACACTACTTGAAGTATCGATTATGTTGGTATGCATGTTATATCATCTATGCAGGTATAAACAATGTCATAAGTGTTTGAATTAAACTTACCATTAGCTTGGCAATATCCCCATTCGGTGGCCATCTGAAAAAAAAGAGATGTTTAACGAAAAACGACATTCGTATACCGGGTGTCCCAGATTCAATGTTACAAGCGATATCTTCCTTACTTGTAGAGATATAAGATCGAGCAAGGTCTCGTCGAAAATGGTTTGCAGAATCCTAAAAGTTATACTTTTTAAAATTACCCCTAGTAAACTACCCTCCAAAAAACCTCCCACAAACCAATTTTTTTTCAATTGCACCCCTAATCTTTTTGACTTTAATTGTTTGGAATACAACGGTATAAACGAACATTGCATTTAAGAAAAATTTAATACAAAATTATCATATCAGTAATAAATAACAAAAAAGTTCTTACAAAGTTAAAAAATACATTAATAATTCACTTAAAGATATTGTTCAAAATGATAATGTTAAAAAATATAATAAGGCCTATTTGCTCCGATGCCAGTAGTTTGTGACGAGTATTGGTTTAGGTAAACGATCAGCCATATTTATAATTCTTACATTTACACGTTTAGACTGTTTCTTGCGTTTTGAATTAGTTTATCCCAATTATATTGGTTTTATCTAAAAAAAATACTGTGTAGTAATATTTTCGTACTTTGTTGGTGATATCTGTAATATTTTTCTAGTGTTGTATAAGCGATAAAACCTTTTCTGAAACGATAAAAGCGTGACTCGGGCGGTCTATTTATAGTCGGCGTCGGCTGTTTTCCAACAATGTATACCAAGATTTCTGAGTTACACTTTGTAAAAGAAGATATTATTTATTTTTCAACAGCTACAGATTCAAGGACCGGAGAAACTATAACTGCAAGTTTAAAAAAATCATAGGCTTAAAAAAGATGCTATTCGAACTCAGCTTCCTAACGGTCCATTGTATTTGACAAAAAACGCGAAAATGTTATTGTTCAAATACTTTTATATTCTTACGTTATATTTAACAAAATTATTTTTGGACACGAGATGTTTTTAAATATGTATAATAAATGTTCTGTGTTAATACATTTTAAATTATATCACTGAACATAGCCATTTGGTCATATTCACAGCAGTGCACGTATTGCAACAATTATAATAACTTGTTCTACAAATACCCTACTTAAAAATTATTGTGGGAAAAGTAATGATAGATTAGGAAAAACACCATATAATGGAAAATTAGAAGACCCTGGTTAAATAACATGTCTGTAAATTTTCTCGTGAAATTGAACAAAATTTCGAATAAAACAGTAATTATTGTATCATTTCAACCCTAGTTTCGTCCAAATGCATGTGCAATTACAAATAATAATAATTAGTCGATTAAATATCAACCACAAATACATCTTTCACGAAAACGGTGTTCGGTTACGTGTTTAGTTTTTGCTTTGAAATAATATATATAAATATATAAATATTTCCAAAATAAAACCGAATGGGATGCGAAGAAGTGCTCAGTTGACGACTGGCATCCTCTTAAAACAGGAAGATTTTATAGCAACACTACCTCACTACGTATTTAACGGTACGTAAATCGAAATAAATATCTGAATCTTTTTTGTTCGAATAACCTATACGATTGTATACGTACAACCAATGTTTTTGACATTTTTTGACATTTTTGTTTAATTTTTATAATTAAGAACATATAAAAAAAATAGGGTACATTAATTAAAAAGACAAAGGTATATAATGGACAGATAAAAACGGTAGATCCTTCTAGAAAACGAACATTTCCATACATCATGTATTTTCGTACTTCGTAAACAACGCCTTCTGCCTGTTCATTAAACTCGAAAAAATATCTGTTAACTCACAGATGCGATCTTCCTGATTTTGCTCATCTAATTGCGGAAATAAAATTGAAAAGTATTTGTCGAATGCTGGTAATGCACGTTTATCATCACAGTTAAATGGTCATATGTTTCAATTTTTCATAGCGGAAACATCTCCACTAAGAATGTTTAATGTAAAAGAATTTTTTTTAAGCTTCATTTAATAAAGAGAAAGTCTCGCGAAACATTAGAAATCCTTAAGTTAATTTTGCAAAATTACAGCCAGTAAGCACACCTAAATAAACCTCCACATTTTTTTAGCCAATGTTTCTTTAAATTTTTTTGAAGTAAACTAAAACGACACATTGCATCAAAAAAATAACAAAATAATATCAGTAATAAATAACAAAGTCTACAAAGGACAAAACTAATAACACAGACTTTGTTCCCAATATACTGTAAAATTAATATAAGGTACGCTCGTGAATTTGTAAAGGACTGGTTAATAACACGATTAGCCATTTAATTCTAAAACGTTGATTTTCGCGTTAAAGATCCTTAAATGTTTGTTATCAAAAAAATAGTTAGTATATTGAACTTTTGTGCATATCGTCTATGATAGAGTAACCTAAACTTGCGGACTCGGGCGTCATATTTACGGGTGGTTTTAAGAATGTAAAAATTCATGAATAACTAAAGGTAGATATAACAGCTAGTATGTCGACCTTGAAATATAACTGAAATGTTAAAACGCGCTTAGAAAGATTCGTTTGTACTCGGCTTTAGCCTGTTATCAGATAGTCAACGTGCAAAGGTTATGTAACTTTTACTTCGTTTTGTCCTGTTTTTTGTGGATGTTTATTTAATATGTAATAAATTTTGTGTGTTTCATTTAAATATATTTACATACCTGAGTAATACACATGCCTATTGACAAATATATCACTTTTTCCACACATCCCTTAAAATATGGACGTATGATATTTTGAAAGCAATGTTGTTAGGACTCATGGACAAAACATGCCGAACATTTCTGGTATTGAACAAATGAGAAAATTGCAATTATGTAATACTTATAATTTCGATTTATCACACAATACATCTATTAATAGGGTGTTACGTTCGTTGTTTAGTTTTTGCGTTTGAAATAATACTTTTAAAAACTTTTGCCAAATACCGTGTCCAAAGTACCCATCCCTCACAAACACAATTTATAGAACATCATTTTCCGGGCGAAATGAAAAATCTGAATCATTTTAACGTAAATTTGTGTTCCTACAAACAATGTTTGACTTTTTTGACGTGGTGACTAGACTGCGTCGATATAAAAAAAAAACAGTATATTGAATTAATAAAGCCTGCTTCTATTACAAACACGCATTTCGATATTTTTACTTGCACGGTGTACAACCATCGCGGAAGATATTCGAAAAGTGATAATGACCTTTGCCAAAAATATTAAAAATTTCCGCGATGCACGTTGTCATTATTGTGACAATGTTTCAGCAAACGATAGTTAATGTGTATTGTGCGATGCCTTAAAAAGAATATATTCAGCTAACTATAGATATAACCTGTGTCATGCTTTGCAATTATGTGCAAGTTGCGACAACCTACGAAACGTTATCGGATGATTTTAGCAAAGTCCTATTTTCTAATCCCTAAACTTTAAAAGAGATTGCGACTCTTGTTCAGGTAATTCCAAATCGTCCTGAAGCCAAAATGCATGGGTACATCTTAACACACTTCTACTATATTGATATTTAATACATTCAATTTATAAAGCGAACGGTGAATCCAAAGCTTGCTGAGTTCGAAAGAATCAAATTTGACTTTTAGGAAGAATTAACAATTTGTTATAATAAAATTACTAGATCCATTCAGAAGCTATCATGTGTATGCAATTGGGGTCCATTGCGGAATCATTAGGCCATATGTAGAGTGTTAAAAAATAAAATTCAAATAAATGATAGCCAGTATTTCGACCTGTTAAAATGTTGGCAGAATTGTTTTAGTAGGAGCAAAATCACGATTTGTACTATGCTTTAGTGCGTTTTTATAAGTGGTAAGAATAGTAATTTTAGTATCGTTTTGATAAAAATATTTCTAACAATGCCAATGTAACTTTCCCTTAAATTGACGGTAGTCGTTTTCTATGTAATATGAATTTTTCTTGTCGAGCCATTTGGAAGAACTGTTGGGCCATATGCAATGTCAAGTTTACATGAGATGCAAACTGAATGCCTTTAACTATTTCATAATTTATTAATTATGTTTATTTATGTAATTTTTTCTGTACTTCTTATATTAACCGTCAATACCCAAACCCTACAACCGCAATTAGAATCTATTCATAAAAGTCTAAATGTGTTAAATATTTGGTTCGTTGGATTACCCCTTGATTAACCGTTAAACGTAAAAACATATGGTGTTCTGGTTTTACATAAGAAAAGCATTGATATGCTGCTTCCGTGTACAATGTACCGGAAAATCAATATTGAACCTGAAAAATTAAAATCCAAGACTAATTTGTTAACAGAAGTGCAATCCTATCGTTCAAAAGTTAGCGCGGAGGGTACGGACTGCATATGACATTGTGTTAAAATATGCACCTTCGTAGGAAAATTGTCGCGTCCTTGTTATAAATGAACAATGCATCCTGAAAAAAAAACAATTTCCTTAATGACATATTCATATTTTATAAGTCTATTCTTTCCTCTTAATCAAAAAGAGACGGCAAACTTAATCGGAAAATACCGTTTGACAGCTTCGAACATAATGAAGTAATCTACATTAATGCGTTTCCGTGAACATTTCCACGCACGTGTAACACCCGAAATAAAAACGATGGCCAGAAAACAAACATTTGTCCAAATCGTATGCTAAGTGTGTGTACTTTTTCATTACCAAACAACAGTATAGGTTTTATATTTATATCCTTACAATCGTTTTTATGTATACCTACCAGTGGTGTCGCGATATAAATCATTGCCATCTGAGCAGTACAAAAATTTTAATTTAAGGCTGTACTATGTGAAGTTTGTAAAATGTAAACATAATTGCAAAAATAGCCACTATCATATAAATATTAGGCTGTCGTTCGGAAGTCGATAAATCTTTGCGATTTGGAAAATTTACTAGATACTTCGAGGATAGTCTGAAAAGTTTCAATGCTTAACTTGGAGATGGCGTTACTCGTTAAAATACTAACCAACACAAATTGTAAACAGATCAGTTTTCAAATCTAATTGTACTTATTTTTCTTTAATAGGGGACCTCAAATATTTAAGCTGGTCTGCTACGAGAGCAAAAAAATCATAAAAGTAACAATAAGTTGCCAATCAACAAATTACTAGGCTTTAAAAGTCAAAAATCGATTATATCGAGCCGGTTTGAAGATTGCAAAAAAATCATTCGACATACAGGATTATAATTTATTATCAGCGTTATCTGATGACTCCATCGCAATGCAATGGGGAGATTCCTTCCCTTTATATAATACATAGATAGGTAGAGTGGATAAAACAATAACTAGTGTCGAAGATGGCAGATATCGATAAGACGCGTAATTGTGGCTGATCAATCATTATTACTCGATTATATAAACGTCTTTGAGTGTCGCATATGTACATACATACCTATATATATATATTTGGATATTTATTAATTACGGTTTCTTTATATCTTTCGAAACTCGGTAACAATAAGCGATATACAATGTCATTCGTATTAAAAACAAATTGCCTTTACGCATACATCAATGGGTGACAGTATAATCGCGATATTTTTATAAACAATATAAAGACGAAGTATAAAATATTGCAAATCGTTTAGAATTAACGGAAAATTTGATAACCTACAAGTAAAGAACATGACGCGAAAGACGTTAGTTCAAGTTTTGTCATAAAATTTTAATTTTTTCGATTATAACAGTGTAATTGTCTGAGTCTTATATTTGGGGGATTTTTTGACCCTGATGACTAAACTGGGCAAATATGCGGTAACAGCCAGAGGCGTGGCGAGCGCATAAAAGTTTACGCATAAAATAGAAGGTAAGAAATAAATTATAAAACGTGCTGAAACACTTACCGTTTTAAAAGTCTTCCGTGAAATCACAAACTGGGTAATATCCGTTAAATATTTGAATCATTAGATATGTCTCCACAGCTATTTCAGTCAAGTGAGTACGACGTGCGGAATAAATGTTTTTTAATGCCGAAAACGACAGTTTGACATCTAGCGATGTTATATTTGCATATTTAAAATAATCTTTGAAACAACTTAATGCATCTTCACACGCGCCTTCACAAATTTGTCTTAATATAAGAAAATCGGGGTCTTCCTCTAAAACACTTTCAAATTTTCGTATTACACACCAATTTGTTTCGCCTTCTACAGCGCATAACTGTACGTGAACATTCAATTCACATAATGATTTGAATTCATTCCCTTCCGCTAGTCCGAAGTAATTGTTTGTGAATAGTTTGTAAACCTCCTTTTAACCTGACTATCTTGAAATATTTCCTGGCTTTTCTTGATTGCTGCAGCTTCTGTCGGATTGAATTTTAAAACTACCTTCTTTACTTGATCAAAGTATTTGTTGTAGTAAAACGCAGCCTGCAGCCATGTTCCCCAACGTGTAATAATCGGCTGTGGTGGTTCGGGTAAATCAGGACACAGTTTGTCGGGTACGTTTCGGGGACTTTAGAAACACTGCCTTTGTACTAGCAATCAATGCATTTACTAGTGGAAAACATGTAGGAATGGTTTCTGCCGCAAGATTTAGAATATGGATTTTACACGTTACACCTTTAAAATCTCATCGGCAGTATAATTTATAACTCTTTTGGAAGCAAGTAAGAAGGAAGATGACGGTCGATGTGGTTCCCTTGTACGCACCGTTATATTAACCACAGAATGTTTTTGACGATCTGTTGTTTCGTCCACACACAACCACAGTTTTTTATCTTTCAATTCCGTTTTCATTCTTTTTTTTATATGTTCACTAGCAAATGGCACTACATTTCGTATCGATGTCCGACTAGGTAATTTACAGTCCGCATATTTATTCCAGAAGGAGACAAATGCTTCTTTGTCTAGTAAACGAAACGATAGATTACATAAAATAAGAGTAACACATAAATCAAATATAAATTTTTCTTGGTCTCGTATGCCACTTTTTGCAGAAGAATGCTGTTTGCTTTCGATGTGACGTTGACAATGTCTTCTGGACCAACACATTAAAGGGATTTTACAAACTAGACATTGAATTTTAGCGCCATCAAAAATTAAGTCCGGCATGTCCACTATAAAGTTTTTAGCTGTGTTTGCCATTGGTCGTTTTCGCGACATTTTTAAAGCAAACATGAGCGTACAATTACGAAATAAGTTACGACAGCCTACATATACACAGAACTACTCGCATACAGCATCGATTTAGTACTGACGCTGTGAACGCGTGAAATAAATAATCGCCGACTCCGCACCACATATCTACTACACTGACTGGTACCGCTGTTTGCCCAAACTACTGATGACCTTAATGTTTTATAATGTGATTTGTTATATTTGTCATATCAAAACATGAAGATTTTTCTGAACAGAGCTCACTCTATTTTCATAAGAGAATACCTCTACAATAACATAATATACAAAAGAGAAAGAAAAAAATGTATACTAATTCACATTAGAATAATGAAAGGGGTCTGGATACGCATAATTGGTATTCCTACTCATGAGATTAAGTGGTGCTTTAAGTAGAACATTAGTATGTACGTGATTGTGTAACATAAAATGTATCAGCAGATCTGCGATTATATTGAGGCATCACGAAATGTACTTGGGAAAGCAAAGACGGTGAATCGACGGCATGATTGATCAACTTAAAAAGAAACTTCCTGCTACGGTAACACAACGATTCAAAATTGTGCCTCTGCGGTAAGTTGCCATAATCAATACTACGAGGGGGATACGATACACACCATCTGATTTATATGGGAGGTACTTCAGAAATCTTTTTTGAACTCTTTCAAGTTGCAGCACCAATTGTCAATTGCTGTGAGGTTTTTTTGTAGATTTAGGCAGTCGGACGTTGAAGTAATTTTGCTCTAAATTTTGAGATCGTCTGCATAAGCAAGGAAGCTACAATCCAAAGAGCGCGAAAGATCATTTACGTATATGTTAAATAGAAGTGGACCTAAATTTGAGCCTTGGGGCACTCCACTGGATGCAACGAAAGGGCCAAATAAAAATCCATTATAGTGAACGTAACATGAACGATCATGACGATATGATTGCATTAGCGCTACAACACCAGGACAGAATCCAATTGAAGAGAGTTTGGATATCAATAGTGTCGAAGGCTTTGCTGAAATCTGTATAAATAGTGTCTGTCTGAATTCGTTTGTCAAGATTCTGGCTAATGTACTGAGTAAGCTCAACTAAATTGGTGGTAGTTGATCATCCACTAATAAATCCATGTTGGTGAATAGATAGGTAGGGTTTAATGCAGTTGTAAAGTCTTTCGTAAAGAAGTTGTTCGAAAACCTTAGTACAGTTAGCACTAATTGACCTGTAGTTGATTTACAACTTTTACAGCAGGTGACCGAGGTAATATTTATTACTTCGATCACCTGCGGGCGTGATCCAGCTAATTTTCCAAGAAGTTGGAAATGTAGACGTTTGGATAGCCATATTAAAAATCTTACATAGTGGTTCGGGCGCAATCTCGAGCAAGAAAACTAGGTAAATCATCTTCGCCATGAATCATGGTTGCTTTAAGCTTTCAAAGGCACTAAGAACTACGTTAGTATCCAATGTTAAAAGAGCAACAACGAAAGTCTGAATCAAGTTGGCTAGGATCAATAGATACGTTGCGAGTGAATACTTTGGAAAACACGTCTGCAAATGTTTGAGCAATATCAGCAGGTTTATCAAGGATTAAGTTGTCAACATGCAGGCTCCCAGGACTTCTGGAGGTGGTTCGCTTGAAGTTTACGAATTTCAAGAATAATTTCGAATCATAGGCTATATTCATTTCAATAGTTTTATGATACTCCCTGTACGCTGCATTAATTTGCGCTTGTCAGCTTTAATTGTCATGAAGTTGCATGAAATTTTATTTGCTTTAGAGGTTGCATGTAATGACTATTTAGGAATAACGATAGATGATCTTTTAAGAGAGTGCATTCTTTTGGTAATGAGGTACCATCAGAAAAGACTGTTTACAACTGTGGTCGTGCTTCCGTCAGTGATGAATTTTGTGAAGATCGACCAAAATTGGTTGTTGTTCCAAAACATATCGATGGTGTGTCCAACATGATTGAAGAGGATCGGCATCTGACTTACCCTGAGATAGAGGCATCCTTCGGCTTATCGTAAATTCGATTTTGTATAAACATTTAGGTGTTAAAAAGATCTGTTCCCGATGGATTTCGCATAGTTCGAACCAAGTACAAGAAAGGCTCAATTGGTGTAAGGAAATGCTCAAAAAATTCGACAAATGAACTTCAAAATCCGTATACAACATCGTAGCAAGTGACGTAACTTTGGAGGATCGAAGAACAATTAATGCTGAATGGTATACAACAATTTCTTTGCCAAAAGTCATCGATGAAATCAGGAAAAACAATCGACAACGTCGCATCATCCTTCATCATGACTATGACAATGCCAGTTCTCACACAGCACGTCAAGCAATTGACTACTTGAAGGAGAAAACCATCCATTGTGCCCGTATTCATCTGGTTTATCGCCTAACGACTTCTTTTTGTTTCCGAATGTCAAACAAAAAATGCGTGGACAACGACTTTGATCACCTTAAGAAACTACTGAAACCATCAAAAACCATGTTTTGAAGATACCACATTTAGAGTGGAAAAAATGTTTATTGTTTTGGTAAAAACTTAAAGGGTATCCATCGTATAGGATTTCGTGCAGATTAGCTATCACGAGGAAACTTTGTGCATAAGGTCTATTTTAATAGATTTAAAATATTACTGACGTGTATAAGCTATCTACGGAAAAAGAATTAATTGCAGAAAGTCCAAATTAAATAAAAAATATCGAGCAGTAACATCTGTACCATTACAAAATTGAAATGAAACATGTTTTGAATTTCATTTTAAGTAAGACAGAAGAGCAGCTTTTCAAAAACTGGTAGAATCGGAGCTAACAGATATTTGTGACGGAAGTAGAGAGGGTGTCATTCTTCTATTTTCAAGTGTTTCTTTACGCTGTCTTACTTTTTCTTAATGAATGCTTGTTACAATGATGTTGTATCAATTTGTGGAGTTTGGAAACTAAAGTCTAAAAAGCGAATGAAGGGAAGCACCACAAATTAACTTTTGTTTTCTGATATTGTGTAAAAATAAAGATTTTTTCATCTCAATCTGATATCCAACATATAAATCTGAATAAAATATCAGCTTGGAAAAAAAATTAATTTAAATTCAATATGATTACTATAAGCAATATAGAGCTTCAAAGAAGAAAAAGAAACATTGGAGTTTAGCAACAGAATCTATCATTTTTGTTTCATGGATCTAATACAACAACCAAATTCAAAGAGGTTTTTGTTTTGTGTCTGTCAATTTTAAATTTTGGCAATACAGTGTAACCTGGATTATCCGCTTTTCCCGTTTAATCGTCGGGCCGGCCGGTCCCCAAGTTGTCAAGCGGGCCCCTCTCAGAGGTTTTTGTGACCCTAGTCAGAGCACATTTGACGGAAATGGGGTTGCCCTTCGAAGTAATGTGGTTTATGAACAATGCCTCTCCACCCATCCTAATTCTCGAGGGATCATTCAATCAATGAAAAGACGTTTATTTAGTAACTTGTGACATCTGACAGGTAATCCGCAGTCAAAGCTTTCTGGAAACGTTAATGAAGGACGCTACTTTTAACGTTGTTTTGATCTGCCTTCTGTAGCACTGAAGAGAGAATAAACTATAGCTACAGGATGACGAAGAGAGTAACAACGGAGGGAATGACAACATCAACAATACCGCCATCTTTGTGAGGCTCTACCCGCGGAGGAAAACATCGAAATTAATGATGTAGCTGAATGGATAAACATGGACACACTTGAGGCAGATTTTGGGTTCCTAAGTGACGACGAACTCATTCAGCCAGTGTTGAAACAAATCGAACCTGAAGAAATCGACGAAAGTGAACCGGTGCCTGGAGAATCTACAAAAAAACCCCTGCTGAAGCAGAATTCATGCTTTTCAAGTGCCTTAACTGGTTTGAATAGCAGACTAAAGGAGAAGGTACTCAGATATTGCATATGTTCTTGTTGCACACTAGATTGTATTGTAACACACAAAAATTTGAAAAAAAAGAGGAATTTTTTTGTGTAAAATTTTCTCTTTCTCGCATAATCGTCTTTTTGATTATCTCTCAATGCTCCGATCTCCTGACTGACGGTAAATCGAGGTTCTTACTGTAATTAGATATAAACCAGGTCTTTAAATTTTCTGAATTATTGATAATGATCGCAAAGTTTTTACCCAAACTATATCTATTGATATTTTCATTCAATTTTAACTCAATTTACAAAGGAATAAACAAAAAGCAGCACCTAATAAAACCGAAACGATGCTACAGTAAACTGGGGTACTCCTTCAGAGTCCTGGCTGAAGCTCATCGAGAACAATGCGAACAATCAAATTGTACTAGTTTACCACAGAGTAAAATAGGTTTTAAGAATTTGTTCAGGGCCGATCTTCACACCTTTATCTTCATTAAAATAAATTACTTTATTCAAACAAATGAAAACTTTGCAAATAATACTAGTATCGGCACAACACTCCGTACCACACAAGGTATTATTTGATTAATCCGGAACAGCTGTTTCGAGAATTCATGGATCCTCGTTATCAACCGTAAGACCGCAAGCGTAAGTGAGAAAAAATTCTTAATTCTTGTGCGGTGCGGAGTATACCGATTCTTTAGTGTTATTTGCCGTACTATCCCACAGTCCTTGCTACCATTATTAAATGAGAACTTGTCATTTATATTTCGACATATTTTTGATGCAAATTAAAGACAATAAAGAAAAAATAATTTTTCTATTACAATTTGGAAATTAAAATCTAAAAGGCACCATAAATAAACTTCCTTGATTTTGCGCAAAAATCAAGATTTTTCATCTCAATCCAATTCCCAACTGGATAAAATAACAGCTTCTAGAAAGATAACGAAAAAAAATTCTAAATGAAAAGGCACTGAAATTCAGCATCGGAATAGTGTCAAAAAGATTTATTTTGGTGGTCGTCAATTTTAGAAAATTATAGTTTATATCCTGTTAATAGATACGTATTAACTGGGGATGGAGATTTCCTGAATTATTGGCAATCGTTGTCAAATTTTTTAATGAATGACTTTTGAAATAAATAAACAAATTCAAAACGGGTACATACCTCGCAAACTTGTTAATCTCAAACACACCGAATGAAATTGAAAGGAAACTACAGTAAACAGTGGTACTCCTTCAGAGTCCTTGCTGAAGCTCACCGCTAGAGGCGCGAACGGTAATAAAGTGGACAATGATTCTAATGAATATAGTCTGAACTGGGTTCCGAGGAAGTTGTACCTATCTATCGGCTAAACCCCACTACATGTGCAATACGTTCCGGCGAATTTATTCATTCTCATTGCCAATAACATCGACTAATAGCTACTCACTTACATATACTTAGTTACTTATTCAGTTACGTTCTGCTTTCGTTCATTAGATAAACAAAAATGAAATATTTATAAATTATGCCCATGCATTGTCTATTTAGACCGAATTATTTGACCGACGATCGCTATTCTCATTATAATAATATGCAAAATACCATAGCTACTTATACACTCCCAGCTAGAGAATTATTATTAAAAAGAAGTATATACAGTAAACCCTCGTTATAGCGAACACCGATGCTGCGAAATCGTCTATTTTACAAACAAGAATTAATGTACGAAGTCTTCTAATGTATTTCTACAGCAGTTTATTTAATTATAGCGCAATTTCAATTAAGCGAAATGCGAACAATTTTAATCACCCAACACGCAAAAACTAATACAAAAAATTACCATTAATACGAACGAATATGATATTACACCTACATAATTTGCGTAAACATTCGTTTACAAAGCGACAAAATCGTCGGCGCCTGAATATTCCGACATCGTGCACGTAGTGCACTGTGATGGTCGGAGATTTACTGTTTAGTTTCTAGGAGGTTATTTTAGAGTTAAGGTTTAGTGGTTAACAAAAATTGTGCGAGTACACATAGTGTAATAAAAATGAGTGACAAAAAACAGGAGTTTCCTTAAAAAGCAAATTGGAAATTTTAGAAGAGATAGAAAAAAAAACAAAAAAAATTTAACATTCCGAAATTAACATTATCCATTATACTATAATAAACAATGAAAATAAAATTGACAACGCTATTGCTTCCGGTAAACATGTATCCAATAAAAGATATTCAATTATTATTCTTTATAACGAACTAATTCGGACTAACGAAAATTCGTTTATACGAACACCTCGATATAACGAACATTATCCTTTCCCTCGTGCCTGTTCGCTATAATGAGCGTTTACTGTATTTGTAACGAAATAATTGTATTTCTTTGTTTGACATTTGCTAACTTGATTGAAGAAAATCTTGAATAAGGCGACTCTTAGTATAAATAAATGGTCATTATAACACAAAACAATATTTTCTTGACAGTAGTTTTCTTAATTCCAGAAAGGTATTGTTCATAAATCAATAGTTTCATTTTCTTAAAATAAAGCATTTATTTTCTTAGAATTTTCGAAATGCATATTATTTACATTCACGTTATTCATTGCGCTTGGTAGGAGTACTGCTCCAGATTTGTATTATTAATTGCACTTACCTTATTTAAAACTATACAACATATCCGTGTATAACACAGTAGATTATTCTCATTGCTTTCGATTTTAGAAACGCTAAGGTAGAGGTTATCTACAGAATAATGGTCCAACAATAGTGAACTTAATGTAGACGTACACATGAAAAAAGTGCGTAGAAACAATAACCAAGATAACGCTAATAAATAGCTTGATGAAATCACTACCGCAAAAATAATGTGAGGAGAGAAATGCACTAACGCTTTTTGCTCCTGCCCACATTGCTGTTCATCTTTCAATTTATGCCACTAGTCTTCAAAAACAGCACTGAAATATTTCCTGGCGCCACCTATTTTCAAGAGATATGGTCATGCCGTCCTCGATGGTAACCATAGAAACCGGAATACAGATGCCATACTTACCCACACAATGATATAACCTTTAACGTACAACGATTCATAAACATTTTCAAAATATACCGGTTAATGTAATATTTTTTTTCTTTTTTTCACTATTCACCACGTGCGCTAATTTAAGTATAGTTTATATATATATATAATAAATAATAATAAAATAAACTTAAATATTAACTCATTGATTACTAGAGTTGGTGGTACCGGATGGCAGTAGCGTAGCGGTAGTGGCGTGGGTAGGGGTAATTTTCAACTCGTAGTCGATCTCGACAGTACCGCGAGAGCGTTCAAAGCGACAGTACGTTGCACGCTGCACGCCAAATAAGTACGCGGAGATGGGGTGTAACGTTCCTTCCGAATGTAAATAAATATCCCAGGCATTTCCCTGGATTAGAATATAGAAGTCCGCATATTTATTGCACAATATGCAATAGCGGATTGCTAAGTCGCGATAGGTTTGAATGTAGAAAACATTGTAAAAGTAAACGTTATGTACTGAATTTAAGAAACAGTATTCCATACTGGCAATTTTTATATGATTTTATTTTTATGTTAAGTATGTGCAACATCCCACAACATCTAGTATCTAATGAACACTTTCGTCTTTTTTGGCCTAAGTACGTTCCTTCATGGAAGCTGCCAACATCTATGCAATTACGATACAATTTGCTACGTGTGCAAGGTACAGTAAAGGAATGTATAAAAGACGAGTTGAGAAATAAGAAAATCTGCCCATGTGTGGATGAAACAACTGATGCTCAGAAACACAGCGTCATTCATGTTGTAGCGCGTCTTTTAAAACGTGATGGTCCACCAGCTGCATTGTTGTTATCCAGTAAAAGGATTTAGAAAACTAATGCAGAAACTGTTGTCAAGATAATAAAAGATTCGTTGAGAAAATTTTGTATCACAGGAACCCAAGTCACAATGTTCGTTACTGACGGAGCCGCAACAATGCTGAGAGTTGGTAGGATGTTGAAAATATGCTTTCCGACTCTTCTTCACATAACATGCCTCATACACGCATGTTACCTCGTCGCAGAAACCATTCGAAAGAAGTATCCGATGGTCGATGAGTTAATAGCATCTACTAAAAAAGTGTTCATCAAATCTCCCAAACACATCCGTGTATTCAAACAATTGTGTCCGAAATTACCACTACCACCTCAGCCTGTAATAACGCGATGGGGAACATGGCTCCAGGCAGTATCTTACTATCAGAAATATTTTTCACAAGTGAAAAATATGATCTTGAAACTTGATACAAATGATTCCGCAGCAGTTTGAGATAGTCGGCAACTTTTTTCCAATTCGGACGTTCAACAATAAATACATGAAATTTCCATGAACTATTCTGAAGTTGCACAAGCCATTGAGCAATTAGAAAACAGTCACTTATCTGTACGAGACGCATTAAATTGCATAAACAATTTACAAGCCGCTCTAGAAAACTTGACGAACACTATAGGAGTCGATGCTGCTCAAAAATTTGGTGCAATTTTAACGAAAAATCCCGATTTACAAAGGTTCGGTCTATAACTGAAAATCAAGAGTGCCCAGATGAGGAAAAGGAATATCTGACATTTGCAAATCTTACTTCACTGGATGTCGAACGATCATTTTCGAAGTATACGACAACGTATTCACAACACCGTCAACGGCTGAATGACAATCAACAATGGAAGCGTTGCTGATGTTGCAATTCTACGTAGCTTACCAGGGCGGTTGCCAATTGCCACAGAGGACATCAAGACGACAGGAAAAGGTAACAATATTATTTTTCACTAATATTGTAACAAAATTATGTAATTATGTTAATATTTTGGTATGTAGCTTAATAAAAAGTACAATCTTTAGATTTGGTACGAAAATAAAGATGATATGAAATATAAAGAATAGGTTAAAGAATGGTGACAGGTTCAGAAGTTATTTAAGAGTAGATTACACCTGCCACATCTGCTGCAAATCGTAAAGCAAATGTACACACGATACAATCACGTTTGGTGTTCCTATACAGAAGCTTTACTTATACAGTGCATTTCAGATAACACTGGCCATAGACATTTATACAGTAAAACCTTTATGTGACGTTAATGGTTTTCCTACCCGGAGTGTTTCATTTACTTTTTGTCCACGCATAGTTGGAACAATTTTTATGACTTTTTGAGACATTTTATGCTTTGGAGCAAGAAAATACCAACTGAAAATGTATAAAAAAAAGTAGTTGTAAAATTATGTCGTATTATCTCTGCTAAAATTCCTGAAATTGCGGTTAAAGCTGTTGCTTTTTTTTCTTTAATTTCGACATTATTTTTTTGTTCCAGAGCATAAAATGTGTCAAAACTTCATGAAAATTGTTTCAACTATGTGTGGACAAAAAATCAAGCACTTCCCGTAGGAAAACCATTAACGTCACATAAAGGTTCTACTATGTAAGTACCTATGGCCAGTGTTATCTGAAATGCACTGTATAAAAACAGAAGGAAAAAAGACAAAAAAATTCGCCCAATAATAATTCGTTTGAGAATCAGATTAGATCAAATATTGCGGCACTAAATAGGAGACTAAATCGCCAATATTGATTTTTCTACTATATCGTCCGTCTTTTATGTTTATTAAAATAATAAACACTTCCGCAATTCCGAAGATTGTACCCTTTACCTATGCACAATGTAAAAAGTTGCAAATTATATACCTACACACTATATGTATCCACCTCAGACGATGACTATCCAAAAAGATGCGATTTTTTTAAATAAACATAAATTCGTATGTGATTATAATCATAAGATCATAAGCATAAGTGACCTATACATGCATATATACATACATATTCGCATCAGTGTTGTTTTTCGCAAGTCGTTGCAAATGTGAGTACAATAAAATAGATACTCTAATTTTAAATATGCTTACGTACTGACGAAAATTGGAATATTTTTCTGGGAAAAATGTCGAAACCATTCCAATAGTATTTTATTAATGTAGACGTATTTAATGTAGTAGTTTCCCGTTTTTGTAAAAAATAGGTCGTTTTCTATTTTTCGTAAACGAACTTTTGCCGTTATCGGCAGTTCAATTGTATTTCCGGTGTCACCGGAAGTAACGTTAAGGTCCTTATTTTACGTTTTTGGAAAGGTAATCGAAAGGCGAATCCAACGATACCACATATGTTACGCTTTAACTTAAGAAATATGACGATATGCAGCAATAAAGGTTTTGTTAATCTGTTTCTGTTGTTACGCAAAGTTGGCTAGTAAAGGGCGCCAAATTGTTTCTTGTGACGCCAGACTGATCTAAAGAACTCATTGCTAAGCAAAGTAATCATGATAATTGCCAAACTGTCAAATCTCAATTCCAAAAGCGCAAATTATTCTCGTCGTTTATTCTTATTATATCTTTTTGTGGGTGGTATTTGTCGTGTTCCTTCTTTGTTCTCGTTATTATTTTCTCTCATTTTAACTTATTTCGTTAATAGCTGTTATTTCTTTAGTTTATCGAACTTTATTGCAATTAATTAATTATGGTAAGTTTGTTTAAATGTGTTTATTTTTGATAGGCAATATGTCTGTTTTTTAGGTTTTTTTTGTGTTCTTACTTTTATGGTAGCTTCGGCGCGAACCATGCGAAATTGCTGGTTAATTTTAATATTATGTAAATCTGGCAACAATTATAACCTTATTTGACAATAATTTTGATCACATCATCTCCTATTAAGGCAGTTCGTCCTGTAAATTTTATACTATCTATCCTTAGCGCGAATTTCAAATTTTTCCGGGTCTACAAGGGCAGTGTTCGTTATGCTCTACTTCGTGGTAATTGCAGCCAAATTCACCGAATATTAAAATTAGGTACTTAATGTTTATCTTACGTGGTTTATGCGAGGACCATTGAAAAATCAATAACATAAAATACTGAAAGTTAAGCACATTGCCTATCAAAAACTAATAAATTTAAATAAACCTACCGCAATTAATTAGTTACAATAAAGTTCGATAAAGTAAAGGAGAAACAACAATTAACAAAACAGGTTAAAATGACATAAAATAATAACGAGCACAAAGAACGAAAGTATGCATCAAGCAAGAATAATTTACGGTTTTGGAATTGAGGTTTGACAGCTTGGCAATTGTTATGATTATTTTGCTTAGCAACTAGCTCTTTAGATCAGTTTGGCGTCAAAAGAAACAATCTGGGGTTCTTTTCTAGCCAACTTTGCGTAACAACAAAAACAGATTTCCAAAGCCTTTATTGCAGCATATCGTCATATTTCTTAAGTTAAAGTGTAACGTATGTGGTATCGTTAGATTCGCCTTTCGTATACCTTTTCAAAAACGTAAAAATATATAAGGTGTTCTATTTAAAATAAGACAGTTAACGTCACTTCCGGTGACACCAGAAATACAATTGAACTGCCTAAAACAGCAAAAGTTATTTCGCGAAAAATAGAGATCGACCTATTTTTTTCTAAAAGCGCTAACTTCTGTAGTTCAAAGGTACTGTATACAGAAATGTGCATACCTTAGTGGATTATTGACAGAAGACGCCTGAACAATATCGGTGTGAAGATAGGTTGCTTTTGATGGAACGTCATCCGTGTTTGCTTTAATTCTATTAATGGACTTGCGAAGCAGTCTTCTGAAACGTAGAAAATGAAATATAAATGATAGTGTTAAAAAGGATAGTTACAAATTATAGATTAAATAGCGATATTGGCTACCATTGCTTGTGCATTACGTGTATTTCCATCATTTATGATGTCATATTTGTATTACTACTTTATTTAATTAATTTTAGATACATATTTCTTAATCTGGTTAACGGTAGTTTGAATATCTTTCCTGGAATAATTATTGCGGATCAGAGTTTCGATAATGTTGTTCAGTTCTTAAGGAAGCGAATTGGGTTCAGATATGGAAATGATCCTTTGGATAAGAGAATTGATAATATCGCGTTTTTGGGCTGGATGATGGTGTGATAGGCCATTGAGATATCTATCCGTGTGCGTGGATTTTCGGCAAACAGAATGTCCCAGCGCACCGTCAGGACGCCATTGTACGAGAACGTCTAGGAAAAAAAGACAATCCTCCGATTCGACTTCCTTGGTGAAGCGTATGGAATCATCTTGAGAATTCAGAAACGGTTGGAAATTGTCTAAAGATTCGTGTACGTGAGTAAAGGTGACAAAGGTGTCATCGACGTACCTGTACCAAGACTTTGGCTTAAGGTTGTAAGATGTTGGAAACGACAGGAAACAGGAGGAGATCCCATAGCTGCGGCTGAGATTTGCTCGTAGTATTTATCATGAAATTGGTAATAGATAGAAGAAAGACAAGCTTCGACTAACAATAAGTCAGCCAGATTATCCGGTTGGTCATTGAGGACGAGGAACTCTCTAATAATAGATACTGTGTTCGATATGGGAACTTTGATGAACAAGGATTCGATATCAAAGCTGACAAGTAGATCACCAGGATCTACCATCAGCAGAAATGTTGGGAATTTCGTATGAAAGAGTCGCTGAGGTTTTGGAAGGTTTGAAAGGTACTTCGATAATTTGTAAGTAGGGCTATCACCCGTAAGCCCGCGGTGTCTACCAGATTCCATGTTCGTGCGGTAGTGTGTACATCGGTGAAACAAAGCGATTGATTAGCACGAGCGTTGTACGCGGTTGTTGCGTGTAGCCGGGTCCGCGCTGGCTGAGCATAGACTGGAAACTGGCCACCAAATCCAATTTAACTCTAACCGCATCTTGCCACGCAACCTTCACTACTGTAGTAGAAAAATCTGCGAATCTATAGAGATCTTCAAGCGTCCCAACAATTCAAATCGCAAAGATGGCTTCCCTTTACGTCACGCGTGAAATGAATAGACCCCAGTCAGTGTGTCGTAACAGCCCTGTAGATGTCCCATAAGAGTGTGGACAAAACGTCGGCGGAAGCTAGGATAACGACGCGGTTTCAACCCGAAAACCAAGAGTATATTGACAACATATTCGAATATGTAAATGCGGTAAAACTGCGGAGGGTGTATAACTGGAGAAGCTTCCCGAAATATCCATATCGCATTCCAAATGAATATTATTCATTCGTTTTTAATTATCTTGTTTTTTACGCCAATCAACATCTCATTCATTATTTTTCGGGCAGGTTGAACATACATAAGTGCGAGCATTTCGGATCTCATCGATTCGAATACAAATAGCGCCATCAATCATCGGACAGAGATCTTGATTTAGGCGTTACGCACATCGAACAATATCGTAATCCATTTCATTTGGTATTTGACAATAAGCTGACGTATACGGTCAACAATTTACATGTTAGATTTCCCTGTTTTAGATCAATGTAGACCGGCCGTTTGTAGGATTATCTTATCTTACTTTTAGGCAAAATACAATTAGGAGGTAGGCGTCATAAATTCTCGGCCTGATATAGAAAAAATAAATTTGGTAAAAAATTACTTAACTTTTATTTTTCAATATAATATTCCCTAACTTCAATACATTTATTACGACGATTAATTAATAATTTTATACCCTTGTAAAAACAATCTAAAGTTTTTCCCGCAAAATGTTGTATTACAGCTGCTCGCAACTCACTATCGTCCTTAAAACGATAAAACTCACTTGGAGCCATGTCCAGACTACAGGGTGGATGTTTCAATTCTTGAAATGGCGGCAGTATGGACGGGTGCATTGTCGTGCAGTGATCGAAATTATTAACAGATAAATTAAGATTATTATACGACAAGCTAAACCGAGATGTTAGCTTCAATTATTTTAAGAAATACAACGGAATATTGCAGATAATTTTGCGCTATCCTATGCGAACGTTACTTAAGTCTAAACGTTATTTCTGGTGTTCGGTGCAGCTATAAAATAATACAATGCTACGATTTTTTAGCAACAGACGTTTGCATAAATCAGTTATCGGAAAGATACGTAAAGCCAGATTGATATATCTAAATCTGTAAGCGCCAATAAAATATTTCTACGAAACTCGACAAAAGCCTAGATTATAGAAGCTTATTGTAATTTGGCAATCGAGATCTATTACGTTATATTCCTAATCGTGTGAATGTGATTATCAAAAAGATCATCTATATATTCGAAAATCACAAGACAGTCATCTGCTATTAGAAAAAGATCCGTTTCACTGGATACTTTAATACATAAAATTTGTGCGCAAACCATTTTCTTCTAATATAAAAGCAAGAATTCCTAATTTATCAATATACATACAAAATTGAAATGCTACTGCCACGAATGTAGCAACCATATATTATTACGACGTGATGAATGTGTTAAATTCAACAATTTGGACTCGCCAAACAATATTGACGAACGGTACAAAGTTTTCTGAGAGAAAAAAATGAGTTATGAAAGAATTGCTGTGTGTATTAATATAGCATTTAAAATAATGCAAGTAAAACCGGCATACCCTATTATTTTTAACGTGCGTACACATACTCTACATAACTGTGTGTCACGCGGTTGAATAAATGATGGTCGGTATATTTAAAATGAAACGTTTAACTTACGCAACAGTAGCCAAAATAAAAGAGAAGAAAAAAACTGTAGGTTATTTTTTTCATATTTTATGGAGTTGCATCTAAAATAACTTGGAAATATTTTTAACGCTTTTAAAAATGTGTCTTTCATATTGTGTAACGATTAAGAGTATGATTACCAGTTTACAGCATTGTAGGAAAACATTAGACAATATTAAGGAAATACTTCAAATATTATAATATTTCTAATTACTACTTATTAGTCAAATCTAAAGTAGAATTGGAACATCATGCAGGGATTCCAAATAATCAGCTGTTACGATATTAACATCAATATAGTTACTGAAACAGTTCACAAAAACCCTTACCACAACACTTAATTCGTACTGGACGCACGCAGCAGCAAGACTGAACTGTTCAGTCTTGCTGCTGATGATGATAGCTTGGCTATCGAAACGTGCGTCCAGTACGAATTAAGTGTTGTGGTAAGGGTTTTTGTGAACTGTTTCAGTGTTCCAGTGCCACAGTTTTAGAGTATCCGTTTAGTTTAATATAGTTACTGTTTATTGAAATTGTATATGAATTCATTTGCCTTGACTATTTTCTTGGACCTACTGGTTCTATATTCGTGCTACGGTACTAGTCTGACAACCGCCTTCGCGTATGCCTACAATACTTCCCCTTTCAAATTCGTCTACTTGATGTTAATGTACTCTTTGTCAACGACATGGTATTTTTGGATAAGTACCGCAGGTTACTAAAGGTTAAACGCGCTTGCTGGCTTATTTGAGAGAGAATGTCGTTGAAATCTCAATATATAGCAGTGTATTTTAATAGTATCCCTGTATTATACAAATAAGAACATTTTGGGTAAGTTGAATAATATATCAAATCCCACAGACGGCGCTTTGTGTCAAAATCTGTATTACCGACTGTGAGTACTATTCTTTAGTCGACGTCTGTCAAAATTTCGGAGTGATTCATCGCGTAGTGTTGCTTTTGAGCGCTGTTGAAAATGAGCAAGCTTATTTGTTTGTGGAATCATGGAAAAATTGATTCGGTTTCTGTTTTTGGATGGGGAAAACGCGTGCAAGAATTAAAGAGAAATTGAACGTCTGTCTTTGATGAGGAACAGGCAGTTCGTTCCATTGAGGTGACTACGGATGATATGTGTTAGCAGACCGGCGGGTGAAGATTAAAGAGATTGCTAATATGGTAAACATCTCAGTTGAACGTGTGCAAAACATCCTTCACGAAAAATTGAGTATGAGATGATTGCCGCGTCTGCTGACGATTGATCTAAAACGGAATCCCCTGATAACTTCAAAGCAATGTTTGGACGTGTTTAAGCGCGATACGAGCGGGTTCCTGTGGCGTTATGCGAATGTAGATGAGACATGGACACATCACTACACGCCAAAAACCAAAGGTCAGTTGGCAAAATGGGTTTTAGGCGGCGAACGTGCACTAAAGATGGCGAAGACGATTCCATCAGCTGGAAAAGTTATGGCGACGATTTTTCTTCATTGATTATTTAGAGAAGGGAAAGATAAAGACGGGACAGCAATAGTTCTGTTTTATTGCACCGATTTGACGTTGAACTAAAGAGAAAAAGACTCCACCGAGCGAAGGAAAGAATTCTGTGTCATCATGATAATGCTCGGTGCATCAGCCATTGCGACAGCAAAACTAGTCCAGTTACGATACGAATTGGTGTCCCATTCATCATATTCGACCGATTTGGCCCCCTATGATTTCTTTTTTATTTCGAAACTTAAGAAAATGGCTTGGCGGAAAGCGGTTCATGCCAAACGAAGTGATCATTGCTGAAACAGATGCCTATTTTTTAAAGTTTGACAAATCCTATTACTTGGATGGTTTAAAGAAGTTGGAAGATCGTTACAAGAAGATTAAACGCAGACCAATTTCGTTGTCTTCCTTAACACAGGCACCATCCTCATATGTTAGGCAAAATATGAAATAAATTACTCTTTTTTTTAATAATACGTACTATAATAGAAACGATCTACATAAATGTCATTCGGAAGCAGATTAGGTATGCAATCTAATTTTTTATCTATCAGGATAGAGATGGATTAACGCTAGTATTAACTAATCTCCCGTTTATATATTTATAAGTTTTATTAAATGTCTATTACCTATTATTAAAGGAGCATAACGGTTTACATAATCCTCAATAGTCGCTTATCAGGGACAGCGTTTCGTACCGCAAAAAGATTTATTGGCGTATGTCATAGATATGTACATACTTATACAGCTATTGGACATTTGTAGTGTAATTTATTGATACTGTTGTAGAATGAGATACTTTAATCTGGTTTAATCCAATATGGTCTAATATGATTGCCGAAAGAAAGATAAAATAGGTGTTTCACGCTTCAGTGCGATTAGGAAAAAAATTACGTTTTTGACGGTAAATAAAATGTGATGGCGAAATTCCTATCTGTCATGGTAGCGTGTATAAAAAATGCATACAAATATGTAATAAATTAGATATCTATTTATGATGTAGAGCAATTGACAAGATGCTGCAAATATAGATCTCCGGAAATTTTGAGTAATCCTTGAAAATCTAGCGTGATATCTCTCGATAATTTATCGACTGGGAAAGATTCTATTTGGAACGTAGCTATAAATGGAGTTGCAACTCGGATTACGGACTTATTTTGAAAAGTAGTTCTTCGCTGTTTTCTGTCCTCTTTCGAATGTCTTCCCATTTGACACCTTTTTGTTCTCACTTGTTCGTTCCATGTCTTTCTTGGTCACCCTCTTTTTGTTTTTTCCCTTGCTCTTGTCTCATAAACCGTTTTAACCAATCTGTATTTATTCACTCTTAGCATCTCAACCATCTAAGTTTGCCTTGTTGTATTGGATTTTGATGGGTCTATTTCCAGTTGTTCTCGATATAAGTACTTCATTTCTTATTTTATCTTCTTTGTTTTATTTTCTGTTTTTCTTAAGAATCTCATTTCCGTAGCATTTATTTTTTCTACTGGTAGTGGTCTATGCCTCGCATACGTAGGTTAGAATTGATTTAACTATTTTCTTTACATCCATTTTAGCTATTTTTGGGACTTCTTTCTTTCCGAGAATGTTTGTTTTTAGGGCATTGTAGAGTCTTTGATATTCGTTGGTTTATTTCGTCATCCATATTTGTTTTGTTATTTAGTGTTGTTGCTATAATATGTACATTTTTTGTGCTCCGATCCATATATTATTTTGTAGTTTTTCTCACTACCATGACCTTTGCTTTTTCTGTATTTATTGTGTATCTTCTCTAGCTGTTCGTTAATTATGTTGACATTGCGTTGTAAATTTCTTTCCGAGTCTTCAAGTATGACCGTGTCATCGACGTAGCATAACTCCGCGATATTGGCTGTTTATAATCTCCAAAGTATTTCTTTGTGTTTGGTTTGGTCTGTTTGATTGCTTCGTCTAGCATTATACTGAAAAGTATAAAACAATCAGATTTTTCGAACGTAATTTGTTGTTTCTTTATACAGACTCGTAGTACATTCCATGAGTTGTTCTTCTATGTGTAACCATTACGCGGCTCGATAAACGATCTATTCTCGACCAAATTTCTTTCAAGATCTAGAAAAATTGTGTGACTGTTGTCTCTCTGTAAAAAGAATGTAAATATCTTTCGGTTCGATGAATCAAAAATACTTGACAGATCTCGTTTCTTTTAGTTGGTATACAATATTTTTCTATTACGAATAAATGATAATTGAAACATTTGATAGTTTGAAATGTCATGGCTACCTTATTTAATCTTAGAATATCTTCTTCGACAATTAAAGCATAATATCGAAAAGTTTTGTCAACATGTTATATATAGTTGAAATCAGAAAAAAAAACTTTTTTGGTGACGTCAAAGTCCAATATGGCACCAATAAGAAATAAGAAAGTTTATGATGGTCAGAAAGAACCGAAACCTTATATAAAAATTTGGAGTGTACTATTAGATAAAGGATAGAAGATCGAAAATGGCCGAGAATGTGTTTTTAGTTTTTATCTGCACGGCCAAATAAAGGTACTAGAGGTAAAAGAAGAAATCTAACGTCCATTTGCCAAATTTAAATCTACCTTCTATCATCAGAGAATAATTCTCGCTCTTTACTAAAAAATTAACAAAAAAAAATTAACAAATATTGCCATTCCTACCGAGTTCTAACGTTTTTCAGCTACTCAGTAAGCGAATGCTATCCTTCTTTAGCGAGCTAATTGTAAGTACACAGTCGGCATATATTATACGAAAGATGATCAGAATTTTAAATTCATAGACCTGCATACATATAGGTTATATCACATTGAGGAAGGCGTTTGAATGGAAATTTTTAGCGGCGAGATTTTTTTTTTGTAAGTATAAACAATATCGTGTGTTATTTTCGCTCGTGTACTCAAAATATTTCATTTACAATTGAATTATTTCACGTACATACTTATGACTCACTTATGAGTAGTCTGGGCAAACAGTGGTAACAGTGAGTATAGTAGATATGTGGCGCGGAGTCGGCAATTATTTATTTCACGCGTTCGCAACGTCAGTACTAAATCGAAGCTGTATGCGAGTAGTTCTGTGTATATGTAGGCTGTCGTAACTTATTTCGTAATTGTACGCTTATGTTTGCTTGAAAAATATCGCAGTTAGGTACGTCGCGAAAACGACCGGTGACAGACACAGTTAAAAAGTTTATAGTGGACATGCAGGACTTAATTTTTGATGGCGCTAAAATTCAATGTCTAGTTAGTAAAATCCCTTTAATGTGTTGGTCCAGAAGCCATTGTCAACGTCACATCGAAAGCAAACAGCATTCTTCTGCAAAAAGTGGCATACGAGACCAAGACAAATTTACATTTGATTTATGTGTTACACTTATTTTATGTAATCTATCGTTTCGTTTACTAGACAAAGAAGCATTTGTCTCCTTCTGGAATAAATATGCGGACTGTAAATTACCTAGTCGGACATCGATACGAAATGTAGTGCCATTTGCTCGTGAACATATAGAAAAAAGAATGAAAGCGGAATTGAAAGATAAAAAACTGTGGTTGTGTGTGGACGAAACAACAGATCGTCAAAAACATTCTGTGGTTAATGTAATGGTACGTACAATGGAACCACATCGACCGTCATCCTCTTTACTTGCTTCCAAAAGAGTTATAAATTGTACTGCCGATGAGATTTTAAACGTGGTGTTGAATTCATTGAAGAAATTTGAAGTTTCAATTAAGCAACCTTTAATGTTTATGAGTGATGGTGCCGCAAACATGCTTTCTTTGGGCCGATCACTGAAAGAACACAGTGGTAACTTCTTACATGTAACGTGCAAAATCCATACTCTAAATCTTGTGGCACAAACGATTCTTACATGTTTTTCACTAGTAAATGCATTGATTGCTAGTACAAAGGCAGTTTTTCTAAAGTCCCCGAAACGTACCCGACTATTTCACAAACTGTGTCCTGATTTACCTGAACCACCACAGCCGATTGTTATACGTTGGGGAACATGGTTGCAGGCTGCGTTTTACTACAACAAATATTTTGATCAAGTAAAGAAGGTAGTTTTAAAATTCAATCCGACAGAAGCTGCAGCAATCAAGAAAAGCCAGGAAATATTTCAAGATAGTCAGGTTAAAAGAGATTTACAAACTATTCACAACAATTACTTCAGACTAGCGGAGGGAATAGAAAAATTACAAAATGTTTCGATGTCGCTAGTGGATTCTGTTCAAATTGTGAATGATGTTCACGCACAGTTATGCGCTGTAGAAGGCGAAACAAATTGGTGTGTAATAGAAAATAGAGAAAGACTCCGATTTTCTTATATTAAGACAAATTTGTGAAGATGCGTGTGAGGATGCATTAAGTTGTTTCAAAGATTATGTTAAATATACAAATATAACATCGCTAGATGTCGAACGGTCGTTTTCGGCATTAAAAAAACATTTATTCCGCACGTCGTACTTACTTAACTGAAACAGCTGTGGAAACATATCTAACGATTCAAATATTTAACAGATGTTACCCAGTTTGTGATTTGACGGAAGACTTTTAAAACGCTAAGTGTTCCAGCACGTTTTATAATTTATTTCTTACCTTCTATTCTATGCGTAAACTTTTATGCGCTCGCCACGCCTCTGGCTGTTACCGCATATTTACCCAGGTTAGTTATGAGTATTAGTTAAGTACGAATCAAAAAGACGCAACTGAGACCATTATTATTTTCTTTTATATTAAGATTAGATTTTCGTATTTTTCGATAAGCGATCGTAGATATTTAACATAATTAGTTTTTTTTCCGAGAAAGCGAAACGAAAAATCTATTAGGTATTACGTATCAGCTTTACATATTTTTCTATTCTTAGATTCATAGATTATACTGCTATAAACACTAACAATTTGTTTTATAATATTTGAAGAGTATTTTTAATATTTCAATGAAAATTAAAACAATTATTCTCGATATTAAATAAGTTGCTGTTATTTCTGTTAATAATTTTAAACAAACAGCAAAAATTTGCATATAAACACAAAATTTGATAGGTATCAGAAAGCTGTTTTTTTTTTCACTGTAACGTATGCAACCATTTTAACTGAGTAGAACACGAAGTATACTTTACAGGCGTAACTTTACCCAAACTGGAAAAATTACAATTGCGGAATGTAAAGTATTTTATATAAATGGTGTTAAATTAAGAGTGACCCAGTTTTAATCTTCATTTACAAAAAACTGAAATATCAACTTACAATGATTCTAACTGTTAAGTGTTATATCATAATTTCGATAAATATGGAGCGTTGGTTGATTGCTCGTAAAGTATTTCGTGTAGAAGAGTTTATTAAAAAGAGGCGATTAACACGCAACGTTCCTCCCGGCTCACTCTGAATCCCTAACAATTACAATAATTTAATCATTTTGCGAAGCCAATCATTTGATTTTCGATTCCCGTTGTAACATTCACTTTGCTCACCTAGCCCGTCATTATATCGTAACGACATCATTACTCTTTACCACGAAATTCGAACGCGATTCCATTAATACTTACGTATAAATATACGCAACGATGGTAATTGTAATTGTGTATTATCTGGGCTCGTGATCCAATCGGCATTTATTCACGTCGGAAGATGACCTGAAAGTATGGATACGTATTTGCTATACATGTATACCTACGTAATTTTTAATTTCTGGTAGCATTCAGGCATCCCCGCATTGTAAATTGTAATGCAGGTGAACGTTAAGCCAGAGCGACACGAGATTCAGCTCTCACGTCGAATGGTAATAACAATCTTACGGTAACTCGGTACATCTTACGGCTGAGCAGTCGCAAACTCTTGAAATAGATGTCCTAAATAAATTATAAATTTAATGCGATCGTTGACACAGTACATTCTAGAGATTATAAAAGATATCTTATAGATTGATTTGTATGTAACTCACCTTTCTTAGAACAACGAGTGCTGTCAAATCATTTGGTGGGCTTTATTTTTAACGTAAATGACGTTGCCTTGTCAAAGTTTCCTCAAAGATGTATGGACCAATGATACGTCCATTAAGTAATCCACACCAAACGTTGAGACCCCATATTATCTGAAAACGAGTCTCACGCATCCAATGAGGATTTTCTGGAGCCGAGTAATGGCAGTTATGGCGATTCACCACTTCATTATTATGAAGTCGTGCCTCGTCCGTCCACAAAATACTATTGGTGATCGTGAGATCATCGTTTAACATCGCTTGCGTTACAGCAATGAATCCGAGTCTTCGTTCCAAATCTGTGGGATTAAAAGCTTGCAGCAATTGAATTTTAAAAGGATGATATTTGTGAAGCGTTAGCATCCTCCGTACTGTTTTTCTACCTATTCCCAATTCCTCTGCCACAGTTTTAACTGAAATATGTGAATTCAATCCAGCATAAGCCAGTACATTTATTTGCATTTCTTCTGTTCTAACGGATGTTACATGATGGAAATAAACCCATTCGCATTTTAGCTTCAACAGAAGGAAACGCCATAGAGGGTGGTTTACTAACAGTAGATTTAAAAAGTATGTCTTTTAGGATTCTGCAAGTCATTTTCAACGACACCTAACTCGATCTTATATCTCTAGATATAAGGAAGATATTGCTCTTAACATCTGGGATACCCGGCATTTCGAAAAGTGAAATATACGTTTCGTTACCTGCCACAACTTTAGAAAAAAAAATGGTATGCGGTATTCTTGAAGAGAATTAAAGGTTCAAAGCAAATTCTCACGCACTCTGCTTTTTGAAGTCAGAAAGCTGATGCGGCAACCTTTTTTTAATGCAGGTGATCGTATATGATTGTCTTAACAGCTGAGGATCCAATCTTGAATTGATACCTACGTTATTACAGCATATGTGGCTCTGTTGTTTTCTTCAATTATTTTCTTAACAGCAGTAATATTTTCTTCGGTGACGGCCGTACGAGAACGTTCTGCTCCTTTCTGATGCTGAACGGAACTTCTTTCGCGTTCAGAGTCTTTATACCAACGGTCAATTGTAGCCAAAGATGGTGTTTTTTTTTTCATTTTAGGTACTAGATTGAAGTTATTCTATAATTTCTTTCTGTGTATGAACTACTATAATACGTAACAACATTTCGGTCCGAGCTTTACAATACATAAAAATAGTTTAGTATAAGTGCTGTATATTTATGTATATTCTGGGAAATTTTATTACGGCAGGGTAGAAAGGATATACGTTTTAATTACCGATAGAGCACACAGCGCATCACCATTTCCATAAGGAGCATATGCCATACATATCAATTTCCTCGTAAAGCTAATCTCGCATCGATTATCTACGTCTGCGACCGTTGTACATTTTCAGCTCTCTCCTTCTTCCCATCTTTCTCTTGTAACAACAATTCATTTATTCTCGATTCCGAAGAGTGCAATCGAATGCTTGTAATTAATTAGCGGATTCCTGGTATGCAAGCTGCGCACAATAAAATTAGATATTCCAAAAGATATTTGATTGATTCCAGGCCGCAATTTCTATACATGCTTCATAGCGTTTAGTTTTACAACCGTAGTCGTATACGATTAGAATTTTATTGTGCTGGTGACATACGCTATTATATTCTTCAACAATTTTAACAACTATTTCAACAATATGTTAAGTGAAACTAGCTTTTATAATATCGAAATTTTAAGTACGCAATTGCTTACAAAGACGTAGATTACTTGGAAGTTGCATTGTAAAAATAAGTAAGATAATTTCAAGCAGGGAAGAAAGTTAGGATAGAAATAAAATCCATAGATTATTTTCGCAGCTTTAATACGTAGTTGTTTCGAGTGGTTCGTGCATTTTTAATTCTTGTAAAGAAACATAGTTCTTTTCGGAATTGTATCGTTTGGTAGTGAATAAACTGCAAGGTGTAATACAAGACATAAGTCGTTTTTAGACAAACAATTTTTTGCAAGCTACAAGCAGAGAAACCTTTACTTAATTCAAGACAATTACTGTTTCAATTATCCACAATACAATAACTGTTTTAAATCAAAAAATTATTTTCTTTGCTTTTTTTTCTTCGCTTAAGAGAAGTATGTACTCGTAATGAAATAATTATATTTCTTTGTTTAAGACATTTGTTAACTTGATTCAAGAAAATTTGAAGAAAGCCAAAGTAAATACTCGTTATAACACAAAACAATATTTTCTTAAAGATAGTAAATAGTTTTCTTAATTTCAGAAAGCCTTTAGATATTGTTCATAAATCAATAGTTTAATTTTCTTAAAACAAAGCATCTATTTACTTAGAAGTCTTGAAATGCATATTATTTATATTCACATTATTAATTGCACTTACCTTGTTTAAAACAGTACGACATATCCGTACATAATGCACTAAATAATTCTCATTGTTTGTTATTTTAAAAAGGCTAAGGTAGAGGTTATATCTACAGAATACTATTTAAACAAAAGTGAACTTTTAATGTAGAAGTACACGTGAAAAAAGTGCCTAGAAACAATAACCAAGATAATGCTAATAAATAGCTCATGGTATTGATGGAGTCACTACTGCTAAAAACAATGTGAGAAGAAAAAAAGCACTAACGCTTTTTGTTCCCGTCCACATTACTGTTCATCTCTCAATTTATGTCACTAACCTTCCTTCAAAAATACCACTGAAATATTTCCTGGCGCCGCCTACTGTCAAGAGATATAGTGATGCCGTCCTAGATAATAACGAAGGAAACCGGAATACAGATGTCATATTTACCCGTACAATGATATAACTTTTACGTTTCATTAACATTTTCAAAACATACCGGTTAATGTAATATCTTCTTTTTCCTTTTTTTTTGCTACTTACCACGTGTACTATATTTACTATATATTTTTTCAATATACAAAAATAACAAAAAAGGGGATAAATAAACTTTAATATATATATATATATATATATATATATATATATATATATATATAAAACAAGGCTATACATTCCTGTCGGAATTGCAGCCACTCCTTTTAAAAGAAGTTCTGGAAACTCATTTATGATGGTGAGTCATTCCATTTCCTTCAGTATCATTCTTAGAGGTTATTATGTGATTCGGTTTTTACTATTTTCTTCCATCCCTTTCTGTTCTTTATTTTATTCTTCCATCCTTCCACTCCCATCCTCCCATCACTTGGTCCTCTCATCTATTCTTGGGTCTGCTTCTCTGTCTACCTCCTGTAGGTTTCCATTCCGTGATAGTTTTGATTGTTGCGCCATGTTGTCTTCTGTTTACGTGCCCGCTTCTTTCGTCATTTTAATTATTGTTTGTCCCTTCAACATTTCTTCAATTTCTTTATTTTATAATCTTCTGTATTCCTCTTCGTTTATTTTTACGGGACCAGATATTTTTCTAATGATTTTTCTTTCCCAGATTTTCAATCTTTCCTCTTCATTCTTTGTTAGACACATCGTCTCTGCTGCATATGTAACCACGGGTCGTATTGCGGATTTGTATATCTTCAGTTTTAAGTTCTTACTTATATTTCTATTTTTCATAAATACTTTGTATCTGTTAAACGCTTGATATCCAGCTTGTATTTTTTGTTCTACTTCTGCTTTTTTGTGGTTTGCTCTGTTTATCATGCTTCCTAAATACTTAAAGTTCTCCACCGCCTCCATTTTAAATTCTCCTGTTCTTATTTCTCTGCTCTGTGTTCGTTGTTGCTGTCTACTAACCTTCATATGTTTTGTCTTATTTTGATTTATATGTAATCCTCTCTTCTGTGCCTCCGATGAAATTTTTTGCATTGCTTGTAAAAGTACCCTCTTATTCTTTGCTACTATGGATACGTCGTCTGCGTATGCCACTAATTGGCTCACTCTTTCTTTTAACGTTCCTTTTATCCCGCTCCAAAACTCCAATTTACCTTTATAATAGAATTGTCTTTCGTACTGATGTTCAATTTGATGTTTAGAGGTTTGCGATCGCCGCCTATTCACAGGCTAACACTTTTTAAGAGTTCTTTTTCTTATATGATTAGTAAAATATATAACTCTATTTCTCCTAATCTCTATCCCCGCAATTATTTAAATTTTCTTAACGCAAGCACTTATTGCAGTTGGCTTAGTTATTTCCTTTCACTTCATGTGCGGGCAATGTTATATAATCTCTTTGTTTGTTTTATTTTCTTGTACTCTTTTTTATACTTTAGATAGATCTTTTTATATACGAGTTAGATTTGCGCGTGTCAATTCTTACCATCAATTTTTTAGGTTAAGCTTTCCTATTTTTCCTCTCTCTTCCAGGTTAAGTTAGGACAGCGTTAGCTGAACTTCGCCCTTTGGTGTTTACCGGGTTTTTTAGTTTTCACAATCATTTGTTCTTTCTATATGTGGCGTCAATAAAGCATATATTATTATTGTTATTATTTGAGCGAATTTTAAATACATTAATAAAATTCGATAGTATTCTCTCGTTAAAAATGTCCAAAATGTCTCTTTATTTTGATACTATCAAAATTAACACTTATAATACGTCGAACATTTTCCAATTGTTATCATCAGCAGCAGCGGCAGCAAGATGGAAGGACGCACGTGTGCTGTCATCTGAATAACTGAATCTTGTGAGTGTGTTGTTTTACCTCTACGCGTTTAGCTCATTAAAAGCGCTTTGTCCGTTCAGTTTTGTGAGGTTATGAGCGTGAAATTAAAATAGAAAAGTGGTCGAACGCGGACTGTTTATAAGCTTTTATTATACACGTCTCGTCGTCTTCTTAATGTGCTACAATAAGCACAATGATAACAATGCCGGACGTCAGACAGCGCTGCTCTTCCAACGTCTAGCGTTAATTGTTGGCAGTGATTAAAAACAGCAGCCCGTTTTATGTGTGTAATATATGTACATATGCGATCCAAAAAGCCTTTCTATACAGGGTAAGTTATTCCCGTGGATTCGGAGGATTAAATTTTTCGAAATGGTTTTTTCTTGTTAGGCATAATATTATTCGAAAATGGAGTGGCAGCATTGCATTCATCCATTAAAATCTTGTGGAATTTGACAAGCTGGAATTGTGAACGTAATCTATCTTTCTTGATCACATTGTATAACATATTGGTTTGGAATTGAGCGCATATTCAAGCAAAAGATACATGCATTTTTTGAGATCGATTCCACTGAAATATTTTCATTTTTGCACATTCATTTACCACTGGAAGATCGTTGATATTCAAAAAGAAAACAAAATCACTCAAACTAGAAAACGCTAGAAAGTTAATACATACATACAGGATGATTCATTTGTCTTGAGACGACCGAATAACTTTAACCATTTATTTAATCGAACAAAAAAAAAACATAAAAATGTTATCACATGAAAGGGGAAAGTGTATTGTAAGGTCCACGTTTAATTTTAAAAGCGCCATCAACGTCTTTGGAGTGTTGTCACTTTTTATAAATGGGAACCCATATTTTATTAATAAGTATGTTATTGTTCACGAAAGAGCAAATTGTAACCTTTATCTGACACTTTTTTTTTATTTAACAACTATTTACGGATATAAACATTAATAAAGTAATGAAAACAAACAGAAGTAAACAAGTAGAAACCCAGTATAACTGTTAAGTACATCGTACATTTAAATACACGCTAAAGAAAACGAATCACCGGAGATGGACGCATAGGCAGGCTCTTCCGAATTCTTTGGCGGAGATCAATACATTAAAAGAATTAATTAGTGTTTCTGTTAAAGTACGCGAATGCCTTAAGTACGAAACACGCAAAGACGTATATAGAGTAAGTATGCTGTCATTGCTGTCGTTATCGTCGAGTCTGTATATGTCGGGCAGCTACCTTAATAGCTCCTAATGACTTCTACGTGATCAATAGTTTATGATTTTGTTTGAAAAAGTGACAGGACGAACGTGTCATCTACAGGAGAGACGTACGAGGCGCATTAAGACTGACGAGGAGGTTCTTTAGGATGTAGAATATGATGGATGTGCCGATTATCCTCGGATATGTTTTAATTGACATCGACGATTATTTCATACTGGATAAATCGACAGAAGAAGATGCTCTTGTAATCGGTTTTAAATTCTCTGTCGATTAATTAAAAAAAAAAAAGCAAAAAGATGCTTGCGGGCTATGAATAACTCGATCGATGTATGTATGTCTTTCACTGGGAGAATTGGCGCAAAACGCTGATAGAAGAGAATTTTTAAAGAAATGCATTTTTTGCAATATGCGTTTTTTAACGGTTTTCTTCGAAAGAATGGCATATTTGACTAGACGTTTCAAATTTTTTTACATATATCATCAATTCATTAAGAAATGTAGACTTAAACGAAGAGGACACTGATTTTTTCATCAATCGATAGATATTATTGGGTAATTTAAGTATAATAAAAATTAAAAAAGTTTGGGATTTAAACGCCATTTCATAAGCATAGAATGAACGCAATTATAATCGAACGGATTCTTCCTCGTCTTAGTTTTGTTCGAGCCGTTACGCTGGGAAAAAGAAAAGCAAGTTGGGTTTCTAGCGCATCTTCCTTTCTCAAAAATTGCTGCGAAACGAACTATCTGCATGCCAAGAACAATCCCGTCTTGCAGTAATAATAATCATAACCATCGATTGCCTATATATGTTCTCAATTTGTCTCAGCTTCGATAATAATTTCGAGTGAATGCGCACAATAATTCATATAAAATAATAGACAAATCAGGTAGAAGATCGCCAATACGAGTTAATATAAACATGTTCGGATGTATATTGTTTCTGTTTAAAGATCTTTTCTGTCGATATAAACGTAGTTAAAAGTGAAAAGCGGATTTTAAAGAATTTTGTAAAATGATTGAATAACAAACACGCTTGTCAGTCTTCGTCTTCGATGTCTTAATTCTGTTTGAAATGTTGTTACGGATTTGTTTAGGTTACCTTTCTGGGAAATATTAGATCACTATTATGAATAGTTTGTGAATAATTTGCTTGTTCTTGTACATTATACAGGGTCATATGATTACGGGCGTCTGGCAGACGTATCTCTGAAGGTATTAGGAATAAAGATCTGGTTTTGGAAATTGTTTCAATTTCATGATTAAATCAAAAACCGATATTGTAGTGTATGCAATATACAGAGATATATAAGTTGGTAACACTGTAGAGTTGACTTGATGTATAATAAGACATTGAAATATATTATTGTTTAATAGTGTCGTGTTTATTATATTAAGAGGTCAATCAATTACAGATATAAACTTGTGCGTTTCGTACAGTTTATCTGGAGCAGTGTTAGGCCTCTACTAAAATCGTAAAAAATCATCAAACGAAAAGCCTTCACGTGAAGTTTCCGCATTTTCGCAAAATTGCTTTATTTAAGCACTTACAAATTACTCTGACAATTTCTGTGCTGTCACTGCGACAACAATAAGAAATGTCAAATTTTATAAAAATAGTAATGTCAAATCTCAATAGCGCCATCTAGTGGTTGTTTGTAAAAGCTTAAGGCATTACCTTCGTACAATAAGAAGGAGTTCATATGCTGTTCGTAGGATTCCATGTTATAAGTTATAAGCCTTGCTTCTGCAGAAATCACAAACTAGTCAGACGCAGTTTGATTGACTAAAAACATCCGAAACTATTTTCTGACTGATTTCATAACTTGGTTGGCTCTAACTAGTTTGTGATTCCGCAAATTATAGAGCAACGGGGAAAGAAACTAACAATAATAATAATAATAATAATAATAATAATAATAATAATTATAATAATAATAATATATTTGTTCCTTCATTACATCGCAATGTATAGAATACCTCAAATAATTAGTAAAAGTTCACATATAAAAATTAACTTGTCACATAAACAGTTTAAAATTTTATGTTAAAAAAGTCATTAACACTATATATGGAATTTTCTGTTAGTAGACGGCGAAGATCTGTTTTAAACTGGATGTTTAAATGTTTAAATAGTGGAAAAATGCGCGATTACCTCCATCATTCACAAAATGTATTACGACGCGACGGTAAGGAATATACAGAATAACGTTCTGCCAACGCACTGTTGCTTATGACTTATGACGATGGAAATAAAATGTGGCGAATGCGTTTATCGGGCTATTACGGTATCAATATAATTAATATCGCAGAAGCTAACGGTGAAAAAAAAAAATGCACAGTCGCTGTCGCGTTCGCCGTCGCTGATGCGGCGCGAGAAGAGGAAGAACCTCTTTCGCCGAAGCAATGTCGCGATTGTCCGTGTGAAAATCGTCGATAGTGCAGTGCGGCTAAAAGCTGACCAGTCGCGAGGAATCACTAACGAACCCGGATTTGCGAAATAATTCCTTGACTAGGTATGCCGTAATAAAAATTTCGTTGCCCTTTCTGGTATAGCGCGGTGTAGAAAATGGAACGCTTATAGATAAAACACGGAGGAGATATAGTAGTAACCGCCAAACTAGAACTTTTTCTCGTCCATAATTGTATAAGAACTGGCACGTTGTTCTGAAAGATGTACCCGAAGGTAGTGAGCTGATGTACAGCGAGGTATTCTATTCTCTGAAGTATTTCTCAAGATCGCTGAAAAGCGCCCTGGGTAGAAGCCATGCGAGCTTGAAAATTAATTTACGTCGATCACGTCTCGAGAAACCTTCGTGTAATAAATGAACAATTAAATTTAATAATAATAAAATGAGAGTTATAAAGAATTTGTTAACCAAATGGACTTTCGAAAATCGAATCGTTGGTTTTAAAGGTAAATAAACATTGACGTAATCCCCTTTATACAACTAAGAGCTACCTTTATATTAAGGGAACAAGATTGCTTTTGAACGGGTGTTAAAGATGAATTAAAATCATATAAAATAATTATTACGAAAGGTTAGGGAAAAATTCACAAAGCGATTAGAGAGTTTTAAAATTAATCAGAGTAATCTGCTCTAATACAGAGTCTGGAATTGAAATTGTGTTACTTTTCAAATTATTCACATACACATGAGGAAAGAAAATTAGCTATACGAAAAATCGTACATGTGGCAACGGTAAACCCCATTGGGTGATTCACCACAAGCGGAGGGGTTAGCGGCAGTCGACAGCTTACGGTTGCCGATGTGGTTAGTTACAAGGTAATCTGTTTTTATTTTCGTCTCTAGAATTTCCTATCAGATTCGTCTAAGCTTCCTAGCAACAACGAATTAAATATGCGAAACTCTCATTTCCAGGCGACCATGACTTCAGATTATTACGTGGGTTCTTGCACACAGTAAGTCTACATGTCAACGTTGTTACAAGCGTACTAACGACCCGCATCGAATCGATCGGATTTCACTCAATTACCTCCTCGCTCTCTCGCCGTACATATATGGATATAGCTAATTTCATATTTTCCCGATGTGTATATTTCTCAAAAAGAATTACGAACATTGCACATCAGGATTACCTTTTTTAATAGCAATAATAATAAACTTTATTGACACATATGAATATTTTATGTAGATAAAAAGAAAAATTAAAATATTATTATATACAGGGTGGCCCATTAGTGTCCAATGTCTCAGTTAATATAGAAGATAGGGAAACATGTTTCAAATAAAAGTTACCATATTTGCACTTGTGCATAATTCTAAAATAGTACAAAATATACGGAGTGTTCAATTAATGTAGGGCAGCATGAAAAAACATTTTTTAATTGGCACACTACGTACATTAATTTATCATTAAATTCAGCATAAAGTATTACATTCACTATCGCTTTTTCTTTTCGTAGAAATTCCGACGTTGTCAAGTTGTTCCGAAAAGAATAAAAATTCAAGAAAAATCAGTGCACTATCAAAATAACTTTATTAGTGCGAACTTACGAGAGATATTTGGCAAATACGAAGAAAAACTCAAAGGTCCTAGATAGGTAAAGGTTTCGGCGCATATCCAGGGTGTTTTTTTTACATGTGTGCAATCTTCGCAATTTTCAAATATCAAGAACTTGGTTTTTTTAAAATGGGTCATCAATGGATATTATTTTACCACTTGGTAGAACTATTGTCTCCCTTTAAATTACACTTATTCCATAAAACCTCTAAAATTGATAGTTTCTAAGAAATTTGCAGTTTTATTCTTACACTTTCTCAGTTATTCATTTTCCATTCTGCTGTCAACAAAACTCAAAAAACGGTCAAAGATATGTATAGGGAAATCTTAACGGAACTTATGTAGAATAATATGCTATCAATAAAGAATAATAATAAGCAAGGTGACATCCATTTCCGCTAAACCGAACATAATTCAGAGATGCTAATCTTTTTATTTGAAAGACCAATATCAAAAATCCTTGAAGACAAATTTTCAGTAATCAGCTAGTAATAATTCGGCTAACCGACGGCTTAAGCGTCACACCCTGTATATATCGTGCACTTTTTCTAATTTCTGTCTATTGTGTTGCTTATTCCATTAGGTCATCAAACAGTACCATCAGACAGCCCACTATATCAGGCAAATCATTGATGTATAACAGGAATAAAAGCGGTCCAAGGATAGAGCCTTGAGCTTCGTCATACAATACAGTTCTTCATTCATCTTTTCACCAGTACGATCATACGTTAAAACACACTAATCCCATCGTTGATAATTCCGCGAAAACGCATCCTTTTCAATTTAGTCAGCAAAACCTCGTAGTGAAGACAATCGAAAGCCCGTAGTCTTTCCTTCATTTAGTCCGCAGGCAATGCTTTCCATTAGTTGTAAGATCGTACGTGTTGATCTGCCTTTTACGTACCCATTTTGATTTTTGTTTAATATATTATGTTTTTGAATAAATTTCACCGCTCTACTTTGAATTATTTTTTCTATAACCTTCGAAATAGTGGAAGCGAATGCGATTAACTGTTTGTAATTCATAGAGTTTACCTATATGTGTCAAAATAAAATCCCATCTGAAATGATAAAATACCAAGGGGAAAGGCGGTCGTTAGGAACTACCACGTGGTTGAAACTGTTAGGGATGGCAACCAAAGATTTAGAAAAAATTTAACCCTTTTAAATTTCACCGATATTTCGTTTTTATTTTTAAGGCCGCATCAGGGTCGTAAATGAATTAAAATAGATAGTCAAACTCGTGAACGTGGAGATTCAAAGATGCACATGCAACTCGTTCGCTGGACCAATTTTGATAAAAAAAATTGTTATATTAACCTAGTATTTTATTGTATTTATGCACCGTATTCGCTCAGTGTTGTTTGTTTTTACCGTATATTTATTTTAGTCACTTTGCGTTTGCATCGTCAAGGAAGTGCAGCGAAAAAATCATCAAACGTTTACAATAAAATGCGCTGTCGGTTGTCGTTTCGTCGGCTTTTCGTAATAGCGAGCGCCCGTCCGGTAGCGTTAGCGCCTTGATTTTTTTTAATGACGACCGCGTTACGAACGTCGGAACTGGATCAATTTGTCGCGAAATCAAGTTTGCTCGGCGCGTTTCACCGTGGCCTCCTGCAACGCCGTCCTACGGCGCGTTCGCGACCGGGCAGAATTTATTGTGCTTTTACGAGCGCTTCCGTACGTAGGCACGCACATATACGTATGCGTGTTAAGCGGGTCGCAATTTCGTTGCGCGCATTTCCGCACAGTTATAATCATGCCCGGTTTTTACATATCGCGACCGCCGTTTACGTAATTTACGGCAAGTGCACGTGAAAACGACACTCTTCTAGAAACCTCCGTTTTGTAGATTTATGTTGTATATGTATGGCGTTGCATTTCTTAGATTTTACTCAGAGTGAATTGTTGATCAATGAATAATTTTTGTAATTCATCCAAGTTTTAGGTTTGTAGTGAGGTTATGGTCTTTTCGGATGTCTGAACTGTGCGAGCATGTTAAGTACCTCTTACAATGTAAGCGTTCGGAAACTGCATCTCGTTGAATTGGTCTCTATGGGTTAGTTATCAGGTTTTCTTCATCTTTCTAGAAAGTAGGCTAAAACGTAAAGGTAACCTGATTTGAGAAATTTTATATTCTATTTTTTAATTTCGAAGGAGTAAGGCAGAACACAACATTTACTGAAATTTGACGAATGGAATGATTTTAATACACCAAAATGAAAATTAAATTTACATGAAAATTTCCAGATGTTACGAGGCTCATCCGGAAACTAGTACCCATTTGCCAATTAAATCGCAACCAATAGAGATATCTGAACAAACTTTTTATTAGACATATACATGTTCTATACATTACTTTTCTATATAATCACCTCGTAAATTAAGACACTTGTCGTATCGTGGTATGAGATTTTTTATGCCGACGTCGTAATCCTCTACCGCCAGTGTGGCGAGAAATGAAGTGACCGCTGCTTTGAGGGCGTCATCGCCGCGGAAATGTTTTCCGCCTAGAAAATCTTTCAATTTTGTAAAAAGGTGGTAATCCGACGGTGCTAGATCTAGGCGGTAGAGTGGATGATCGAAAACTTCCCAGCGAAACTGCTGGAACAATTGGCGTGTCATTGCAGCAACATGTGGACGGGCATTGTCGTGCAGCAACACAATGTCCCACGACAACAGGCCTCGCCGCCGATTTTGAATTGCCCGCCGCAACTACTGTAGCGTGACACAGTATGCTTCCGCATTAATAGTGGCTCCTCGAGGCATGAAGTCCAAAAGCAAGAGACCATGTCTGTCCCAGAAGACGGTTACCATGAGTTTGCGAGTCGACTCTGCTGTCTTGAACTGTTTGGGTCTGATTGGGACTAGAATTTGCAAAATAAACATATAGTTTGAATTAAATTAATAAAATAAAATTGTTTTGTAAAATTATCAACTTGCCATTCTTCGGTACGCTTTGCAAAATACTTTTCTTTCGTTCAAAAGTAATCCTGGAACGGTCTTGATCCAGGAGGCTACCAAATAGCTTTTCGCTTTAGGCATTTTTAGAGAACACTCCGTAACACTTCACTTTATTCTATGTTTGTAAATGATGAAAATTTTTAAATGATAAATAGAGTTGCTCAATTTGCGCCAACAGCCAGTGGCGGGCGCATAAAAGTTTACACAAAATAAATGGTCAGAAATAAAATATAATACGTGCTCAAACACTTGCAGTCTTAAGAGTCTTCCGTGAAATCACAAAGTTAGATATATTTCCACGGTTGTTTCGGCAAACCGAGTGCGGCGTGAGGAAAAAGTATGTTTATATGCAGAAAACGAACGTTCTACATCTAGTGACGTTATATTTGCGTAATTAAAATAATCTTTGGAACAACATAACGGTTCTGTTGACGCACCTTCACAAATTTGTCTTAATGTGCCAAAATCAGAATCTTTCTCTAAGACACTTTCAAATCTTTCTAGAACACAAACATTTTTTGCGTCTTCTACCACGCATAGCTGTGCGTTAACATGTTGCACTATTTGCAGAGATTCCACTAACGACACCGAAGGATTTTGTAATTTTTCTATTGCCTCCACTAGTCCAAAGTAATTGTTCCGAATAGTTTTTAAATCCGTTTTAACCTGACTATCTTGAAATTTCGACTGGCTTTCCTTGAAAGCCGCAGCTTCCTTTGGATCGAATTGTAAATCCACGTTCTTAATATTCTCAAAAAATTTATGATAATAAAACACGGCTTGTAACCATGTTCCCTAACGTGTATGAATAGGTTCTGATGGCTGAAGCATACGGGGGCACAGTCTGTGAAATTTGCGAATACATTTTCTGGATTTGACAAACACCGCGCTATTAAAGCGTCTACCTCAGAATAACATTTTCTAATACTATCTGCCACATGACTGAAAGCATGAATTTTACAGGTAATATGTAACAAGTTAGCACAACGTTTTTTTAAGAGACCGGCCTACAGGAAGCATGTTTGCGGCACCATCACTCATAAACATCGACATTTGGTTTGTTGAAAGTTCAAACTTTTCCAATGTATTTAACACTAACTTTGAAATTACTTCGGCAGTATATTGTTGTACTCGTCTGCAAGCTAATAGCATTGAAGGTGACGATTGATGTGGTTCCATTGTACGTACCATTATATTAACCACAGAATGTTTTTTACGATCTGTTGTTTCGTCCACACATAACCACAGTTTTTTTGTCTTTCAACTCCGATTTAATCCTTTTTTCAACATGTTCAGGAGCAGATGGCACAATTCTTTGTAACCGTGCCCGACTTGGTAATTTGCAGTCCGAATATTTATCCTAAAAAAAGACATATGCTTCCTTGTTTAGTAAATGAAACGGTAGATTACATGCAATAAAGGTAACACATAAATTAAATTGAAATTTGTCATAGTGTCGTGTGCAATTTTTGTTTGAAGAATTCTGTTTACTATTTACGTAACGTAGACAATCCCTTTTGCACCAACAACACATTAAAGGAATATTACAAACGACACATTGAATTTTAACGCCATCATAATTTAGGTCAGGCATTTCTGCTATAAATTCTGTAACTTTGTCCAACGTTGGTCGTTTTCGCGACGTAGGCAACATTTTTAAAACAAACGTAGAACTACGAAATAGTATTCACGGCAGCGTACATGTATACACAACAGATCTGGTTGAGACTCGCAGTTATACTGAGGGTTGTATCGAACCTCCGCCACTGCCCGTTGGCGCTAGTGTGCAGCTCTAAATTCATAACTCTTTTCGGTTATTTTACTTGCTATAAACATCCAGGAAATTTCAAAAAACCTTTAATGACCACTCTATGAAATCAGTCAGTAGCGATTTATATACACGTACAAAAAAATTGCACGTGCTCACGTAAATCTATTTCCGGTACTTATATTACTTTCTTTTAGAGCTGCAAGTTTTCCAAATATACGTTCAACACATACAATGTTGTTACGTACTTTCAATTAGGTAATCAGCGCCGTATATACAGTTATCTCTTCGAGGTGGTTCATGATACGATCAGATGCGTACAACTTATTTATCGTTTTTGGATAGCCGCAATTATATTAGCTGACGAACGTTTATAATTACATTTGCAGTGTTCCTTTTGCGAGATACGTATGTATAAGCGTAAGTAACTGTGAAAAAATATTTTGTTCCGTATAGGTTATCTCAGTATACAGGTGAATAAGTAACGTTGTCACACGTCTTTTTTTTTCTAGGTATTTAGGGCGTATTTCTATTTGCATATCCATTACAAAAATGTTATTTCTTTATTTTTCAATTTGCCGTAGCAGTGTGGGTAGATCTCACAATAAGCTAGAACAGAGCTAGAACTAAATATCTCATTCAATAAGATTATCACAAATATAATATAACAATGGAAACAGAAACAAGGCAAAACAACAAAAGATTCTGGTCATATATATCAAATCGGCGCAGAAACAGTGTTCAGTGATTACTAACGCTGGCCACGAGCGGTACCGCGCATCGGCGTGGAATCAGTTCGGACCGAGAGGAACAGTAATATTACTTCGTCTGCGGAGCAGTACGGACATTTTCGCTGCCGGTCATTTGCGCAATTGTTTATCTGTCCTAGAAAAATTATGATTTCGTCTGCAAAACGACCGCGGTCGGACAAACTTCGAAAATTTATTGCAGAAATTCCAGACTTAATATATGAAGGTGCTAAAATTAAATCTGTAATCTGTAAAATCCCGTTAATGTTTTGGTCCAGACAACATTGTCTACGACACGTAAATAGTGAAAAGCATGTTTCAAAAAGAAATTGCGCACGAGACAATGAAAAATTTATATTTAAATTATGCGTTACGTTTATCGCATGTAATATACCGTTTAATTTACTAGACAAGGAACCATTTATCTGCTTTTTGAATAACTATTCAGAGTGCAAATAACCAAGTCGAACATCGTTACGAAGAATTGTGCCATTTGCGCGCGAACATATTGAACAAAAAATAAAATCGGAGTTGAAAGATCAAAAATTGTGGTTATGTGTCGACGAAACAACAGATCGGAAGAAACATTCTGTTCTTAATGTAATGGCACGCAAATTGGAACCTCATCAATCGGCACCTTCAATTCTATTAGTCTCCAAACGAATACAACAGAGTACTGCCGAAGTAATTTCAAAGTTAGTGTTAAATACATTGGACAAGTTTGAACTTTCAACAAACCAACTCTTGATGTTAGTGAGTGATGGTGCTACAAACATGCTTTCTGTAGGCCGGTCTCTTAAAAAGCATTCTACTAATTTGTTACACATTACGTGTAAAATTCATGCTCTCAATCTTGTGGCGGATAGTATCAGAAAGTGTTATCCTGAGGTAGACGCTTTAATAGCGCATACCAAAGCAGTATTTGTCAAATCACCGAAACGTATTCGCGAATTTCACAGACTCTGCCCCCGTATACCAGAGCCACCAGAACCTATTCTAACTCGTTGGGGAACATGGTTGCAGGCCGCGTTTTATTATCATAAATATTTTGACAATATTAGGAACGTGGTTTTACAATTCGATACAAAGGAAGCTGCCGCTATCCAGAAAAGCCAGTCGAAATTTCAAGATAGTCAGGTTAAAATGGATTTAAAAATCATTCACGACAATTACTTCGAGCTAGCAGGTGCAATAGAAAAATTACAAAATCCTGGGGTGCCGTTAGAAGAATCTCTATAAATAGTGCAACATGTTCACGCACAGCTATGCGCGATTGAAGACGCAAAAAATGTTTCTGTTCTAAAAAAATTTGAAAGTGTTTTTGAGAAAAATTCTGATTTTGGCACATTAAGACACATTTGTGAAGGTGCGTCAACAGAATCGTTAAGTTATTTGAAAGATTATTTTACTTACGCAAATATTACGTCACTAGATGTAGAACGTTCGTTCTCTGCATATAAACGCATTTTTTCCTCATGCCATACTAGTTTTGCCGAAACAACAGTTGAAACATATCTAATGTTGCAGATATTTAACAGACATTATTCGCTTTGTGATTTCACGGAGGACTCTTAAAATGGTAAGTGTTTGAGCACGTGTTATTTAATTTTTATTTAAAAGACGAGCGAAATTATTTGCGGCAGCAAACATCTCTATTAGCAGAATAACTCTAGTGGAACGCGAGGCCTGGTCGACTCTACGCTACTGCGCGGTACCGCTCATGGCCAGCTTTAGTGATTACACAATAAGTGTTGCTCGCTTAGATTAAATTAAGATATTCACTTGGATAGAAATTCCCCAACTCGTTCAAATAATTACACTTCATTAATTAAATATCGCCGCATATAAAACTGGCATATATAGTATAACGACCATAGACCGCGTCAAAATCTGGCGTTTTATGAATTTCGTAGACAATATTCATGCAGAATAGTGTTTATATAATATATTTCACGGTACACGCTGTATATCGCAGTAAAATCAATTTAGGAAGAGAGTTCCTCGTACAGATTGTTGTGCAGTTAACATAATACTAATTAAACAGCAGATTAATGCGTAGAGAGTACTCCTGACTGGTAGTGTTGCGCGTTTACAAATAACTTTTATGACATAATTGCTGGCGTGATATGTGCGAAACGGTATCGGTAGACGTCCATTAAGATCGTACGAACTTAGTTTTCTATAAAATCTAATCGCGTGTTAAAATGCGTAGAAACAACGATTACACGCACTCTCATAACTGTGTTTGGTTATCAGGATCCTTATTCTTCAATGTATGAGAATTCAGAGAACTTCTCGCAAATTTCTATAGGAGAATCTTCAAATATTATGCAGATCGTAGGCTATGATAGGCTAGTTTGTATATTATATTTAAAACATTAATGATGAAATGGTTTCGTAAAAATTATCGACAAATTTTGAAATAAGGCTTGTTGTCGAAACTTCTTTATCTCATCTCATGTGGTTTTCTCATTCAGATCCACAGTTTACTATCTCTAGGATGAAAAATAGTCTTCAAGGTGAACATCATCAATCGATCGAAAATTTTTATTTCTTAGTGTATGATCTAGAGATCCGAATAAATGGTAATCGGATAAGGCGATATCTGGTGAATGCGGGGGGTAAGGTAAGGCTTCCCAGTAGAGCAACGCAAACTGCGCTGAAAGCCAGTGGCTGACGCATAAAAGATTACACAAAATAAACACGGCCGGGACAATTCGGTATAAGCGTCAGTATAGCCCCTCCTACGTCGCGAAAACGACCAAAGTTGGACACAACAAGAGAATTTATTGCAGAAATGCCTGATTTAAAGTGCGATGGCGCTAAAATTCAATGTGTAGTGTGTAAAATAGATTTAATGTGTTGGTCGAAAAGTGATTGTCTACGGCACGTAAATAGTGCAGGGCATGTTTCAAAAAAAAAATTCCACACGAGATTATGACAAATTTAAATTTAATTTATGTGTTACCTTTATTGCATATAATTTACCATTTCATTGACTAAGGAAGAAAGCATACGTCTCGTTTTAGAATGAATATTCGGACTTTAAGTTACCAAGTGAGAGAACATTACAGAGAGTTGTGCCGTCTGCTCGTGAGCATGTCGAGAAAAAAATTAAATCGGGGTTGCAAGATAAAAACCTGTGGTTATGTGTGGACGAAACAACAGATCGTAAAAAACATTCTGTGGTTAATGTAATGGTACGCACAATGGAACCACATCGACCGTCACCCTCAATTTTACTAGCTTCCAGACGAATACAACAATGCAGTGCCGAAGTAATTTCAATGTTGGTGTTAAATACATTGGAAAAGTTTGAACTTTCAACAAATCAACTGTTAATCTTTATGAGTGATGGTGCCGCAAACATGCTTGCTGTAGGTCGATCTCTTAAAAAGCATTGTGCTAACTTGTTGCATATTACATGTAAAATTCATACTCTCAGTCTCGTAGCAGATAGTATCAGAAAATGTTATCCCGAGGTAAACGCTCTAATAGCACATACAAAAGCTGTGTTTGTAAAATCCCTAAAACGTATTCGGGAATTTCATAGACTACGCCCCGATATTCCTGAACCACCACAACCTATTCTTACTCGTTGGGGAACATGGTTAGAGGCTGCATTTTATTATCTTAAATATTTTGAGAATCGAAAGAACGTGATTTTAGAATTCGACCCAAAGGAAGCTGCGGCTGTCAAGGTAAGCCGCTTGAAATTTCAGGATAGTCAAGTTGAAACAGATTTGGAAATTATTCAGAACAATTACGTGGAACTAGCGGATGCGATAGAAAAACTACAAAATTCTTCGGTGTCGTTAGTGGAATCTTTGCAAATAGTGCAACATGTTCACGCACAGCTATGCGCGATAGAAGACGCAAGAAATGTTTGTGTTTTAGAAAGGTTTGAAAGTGTTTTAGATAAAGACTCTGATTTTGGCACATTAAGACAAATTTGTGAAGGTGCGTCAACAGAACCGTTAATTTATTTGAAAGATTATTTTACTTACGCAAATATAACGTCACTAGATGTAGAACGTTCGTTTTCGGCATACAAAAACACTTTTTCTTCACGCCGCACTCACTTTGCCGAAACAACTTTGGAAACATATCTAATGTTACAAATATTAAATAGACATTATCCACTTTGTGATTTCACGGAGGACTCTTAAAACGGTAAGTGTTTGAGCACGTATCACATTTAATTTATTTTGTGTAAACTTTTATGCGTCCGCCACTGGCTTTCAGCGCAGTTGCGTTGCTCTACTTCCCAGTCCAACTGCGTGTTTTTTTCTTGAGTCACTCTTGCTGCGCGAGGTCTTGCATTATCATGTTGAAGGAACGACATTCTTTCTGTTAACCAGAGCAGGCCTCCTTTTTAAACAATTCAACATTTAATCTTTGCAGTTGTTGACAATAAATGTATAAATGTCAGCAGTAATCGTTTCACCTGATTGTAAAAGTAAATGAAAAATTACGCCATTGGAATCCCACCAAACGCACAGTAGAACCTTTTTCAGCGTTAACGTGGGTTTAGGGGTTGGAATTGGTGGATGATTTACAGAGAGACATAATAAAGAATGCACTTTTCAACTCCATTTACAATCCTCTTAAGAAATGCATTATTTCTTAGTCTAGTTAACAGTGAACTGCAGATTGTGCGACGTTGATGCGTGTTCCCATTCAACAGTTGGTATGGAACCCATTTACTTTGTCCGAGGACCTTACCAATTTCATGGAGATGTCTTTGCACTGTCGACCATCTAGAGACTAATGCGTCCGCTAATTCCTGTACACTTAATTTTGGATCAGTGTTGAATAATGCTTTTGAAGCCTCATTATCAAATTCCACACGTTTTCCACTACGAGGTCTATTAGAGAGATCAAAATCACCTGATGCAAATTGTCTGAACCAACGTTGACATTTGTTTACTTTTAAATTAAACATCATACAATGTCGAATATGCTCTTCGGATGGTTGAAAATCCGCCATTTTAAACCACAGCAATAAAAAATGGTTTTTAATTGCACAATATTATAATTACAGTCTACTAGGTTAGATAAGAAACACACAAACATGTTTTAACACTTCCACTGTTGAAACAAAATTAAACACAACGTAGCGTCAGGAAATAATTTAATTATACTGTAACATATTAAAAAAAAACTTTTTCATTCCATTCACTTGCTCCTAATTTTAATTATTAACTTTAGATTTTTTTTTCATTATTGAATATCCTTTTTGAACACGAAACTGATCGCCTGATTTCTCAATAGAACTTTGTGAAATCTGGACCATTTTTCCATTCCTACCTTTAATATGAATGTTTTCTTAACTTAAAACTAAATGATGTACTTGGAAGAAACATTTTTCTGTCTTGGATTTTCTTGATATTCTAACCCTAAGAAAATATTTATTTAATCCAAATAAAATTTCAAGAAAACTATTTTCCTATATTATACATTTTTAGTCTTGAAATAAAAATATTTTCTTGACTGGAGAGTCTATTTTCTTGATTTCTCAGCGTGTGTGTTCACACACATACAATGCAATTTTAAAAATAAGAAATAGTATAATTGAACTGTCAGTTAGTGAATTTTGTTTCTCGCGCTAAAACTTATTTATTGGACTCTTTTTTTTTAACAAAAATACTTCTTGCCTACAAGCGTGACAAAGAAATAAAATGAGTCTGGGGAAGATTAGAGGGAAGAGGTAACATCAACACTACTTCGCCTCGTAACACATGCAACTAAAATGTCAACAAAACACGCTTTTAAACGTAAGCAAATGGAATATCACAACAATATGTAAGTGAGTACTATATTTGTACGTAGATAAACGGTGGCGAGCCTTCGAGAATTCGATCGACCCAAATGGGACGAGCGAAAGATGCCGTTACATTCGATGCGACCAAATTTTGCTGCTGTTTTATTTCCTTTCGCGCAATGCGACGCATTTCCCTCTCTCTCTCTTTTCTCTGTACCTAAATCGGTGGTTCCGATGTAAGGACATTCCGTCGCAATTATCTCTGATTCTTCTTTCACTTTTACATGTCACATCATTTCGAATATGTACAGAACGAACACATCACTAGAGTAACCAAAACTTGCGGACTCGCATAGGCGTCGGTACTACGGGTTAATATAAGAATACGAAAAATTCATAAATAAACTTACTTGCTAATTATTCAACAAATTAGAGGCATCAGGATGTGAACTACTGTAAACTTGCATCATTGCGTATGTTTCCACAGTTACTTCTTTAAACCTTGTGCGTCGACAAGAAAAAAAATAATTAATAAATGTATGAGGAATAGTGTATAAGGTATTTCAGTTCTTGCATTTCTCATATGCTTAATACCATTGAAATGCCTCTGGCAAGCAGTTCTGTCCAATGCAGCCAAACGAACATTGCATATTAAGCAAAAAACTGCACTACCGTCATATTTTAAATGGGGAAAAAGTGACACATACTTATGTACATTAGTAGCAAATCTATTACGAGGCATTGTTTTCTTAGGTATGTAAATATTAGTTCTATATGAAACGATTCACTAATTATGTACTTAGTATAATACTACAACACACAAAAAACACCAGCTATATTTTCAAAAGCGACACGTAAGTACATAACCTTGACAGTTCGACTGAATATTCTGAGAATATTAAGAACGTGGTTTTACAATTCGATCCAAAGGAAGCTGCGGCTACCAGGAAAGCATTTCTGCAAGATTTTCTTGAATCGAATTAGCAAATGTCGTAAACGAAGAAATGCAATTATTTCATTACAAGTATGTACTTGTCTTAAGTGAAAAAAAAGGCGCTAAGAAAATATTTCTTTTGATTTAAAACAGTTATTGTATTGGGGATAATTAAAACAGTAATTGTCTTGAATTGAGGCGGACACGTAAACGTTTCTCTGCGTGTAGTAACTTTCTGTGTACATGCAAATACCTAACGAAAAATATCATCCCGTGACAGCATTGTTTCTACTCCATATAAAAAACCTTCTACGTAGATGTTAAACAAAGCCGTCAATCAATAAAAGCGTAATTGAAAACCTATTGATATCGTTCATTCATAGTCCGGACGAAATCAGTTATTGACGAACGGGATTACACCGAAATTTTATTCTTAATTCCGATAATTGAAGAAATCTGAAATTTTTCCATATACCATCGTACTTACGTATAAGGAAACAAGTTTGGCTCGTTAGCGCGGAAAAGGTTGAACCGACTTTCTACGCGGCGAAAATTAATGCATCTCGGCGTTGGGCGCGTGACGCGCTAAGTGGATACACATACGTAGACCGCGTAATTTACTCGGTGCGTTAGCTTCAGCCGCTTTATTCTCTATTCGCAAATTAAAATCGCATATTCGAATGGATATCTTTTGTTATACGGGATTCTTAGTAGATTGCGTTCAAAGCAGCGCGAGCGCGAGCCGAGTGCGTAATACTCTCATTGTTAAAAAGGCGGAAGTGATTTGTTAGCTTCGGAAAGAAATGTTTCGGTGTTTATTCTTGGAAGGATCTGTTTCGCATTAATGTAATATGTAGATGCTTAATTGAAAAAAATCATTGATTAACAATTTGTCGCCTTCCACCGCATCTGTTAAAAGATAAAATTTAACATTGTTAAAAGATAAAATCAATAAATAAATGACAGCAAGGACTATGGGGTAGTATGACAAACAAAATATTCACGGCACATTCCGCACCACACAAATTATTAATTAACTCGGGAAGGCCTTTTCGAAGACAAATGGGTCAACATCAATCGGTACGTGGCTGATGACTTGACTCATGTGTCTTCGAAAAGGCATTCCCGAGTTAATTAATAATTTGTGTGGTGCGGAGTGTGAGGTGAATATTTTGTTTGTTAAATCAATAAATGATTTTATTGATTTAGTTTGACTGTTCCAAAAAGATATTTTGTTAACATAAACAAACTCAATGTTTTATTCGGAAATAGAGTACAATATAGAGTACAATCCAAAATACATCTATAAATACAGAACAACTAACAATAACTGGATAACGCGGGGAATAAAAGAGAAATGCAAGGTCAAGAGGCAGCTGTATGAATATATGCTAGACGATCGGATATCCAGAGATGTTTATAAAAGATATTGTAAAGAGTTAGACCTAGAAATACGCACACATAAGGCAACCTGGACATTAGTTAAAAAAAATCACTGGATGTAAAGAAAAAAAGAATGTTGACATAAATGATATTAAACTAAACAACGAAAATGAGCTAGAAATTAACAAGCTGAATTATATAAATGATTAATTAATAAACATTTGTAAGGATGTAGAAAATAAAAATCTCGTAAATGCTGAGATGACTTCAAGGGATTCAAATATTTTCTTAAGACCTACGTCAAGTAGCCAAGTATACAATGTTATTGCAAGCCTGAAAAATACCACATCAGTTGGACACGACGAAGTGTCGGTAACAATGCTTAAAAAATGTGTACAACAATTGACGTTTCCGCTGACAAAGTTAATAAACACTACAATAGAAACTGGTATATTCCCAGACGAACTCAAAAAATCTAGTATTAAATTGATTCAGAAAAAAGGAGATCGCTCAGATATAGGTAACTATCGTCCCATATCTTTATTATTAATATTTCAAAGGTGTATGAAAAAATTATTTACAAGAGGATGTACGAGTACATTTCTGCATTTAACATAATACATTGCCAAGTCCTTGAAGGAATAAATATGGGAAGAGATACGTTGGAAATTTTCATGGACCTGCCTCGTGCATTTGACAGTATTAATTATGAAAAACTGTATACTAGACTACAGAATATTGGTATCAGAGGAAAAGCGTTGGAACTGATTCAGTCTTACGTAACTACTAGAAAGCAAAGAGTCATAACAATAAATAGAGTAGGATACTGCACGTTCTGTGTGGCAAGGAAAGCCAGTCGAAATTTCAAGATAGATTAAGACGGATTTAAAAACTATTCAGAACAATTACTTCGAACTAGTGGAGGCAATACAAGAATTACAAAATCCTTGGGTGTCGTTGGTGGAATGTCTGCAAATAGTGCAGAATGTTCACGCACAACTATGCGCGGTAGAAGACACAAAAAATATATGTGTTCTAGAAAGGTTTGAAAGTGTTTTAGAGAAAGATTCTGATTTTGGCACATTAAGACAAATTTGTGAAGGTGCGTCAACAGAACCGTTAAGTTGTTCCAAAGATTATTTTAATTACGTAAATATAACGTCACTAGATGTAGAACGTTCGTTTTCTGTATATAAACACACTTTTTCCCCACGCTGCACTCGGTTTGCCGAAACAACTGTGGAAACATATCTAATGTTGCAGATATTTAACAGACATTATTCATTTTGTGATTTCACGGAAGACTCTTAAGACGATAAGTGTTTGAACACGTATTATATTTTATTTCTGACCATTTATTTTGTGTAAACTTTTATGCGCCCGCCACTGGCTGTCGGCGCAAATTGAGCAACTCTACTGATGAGGAGTACCACTAACCGAATAGTTTCATCGAGAAATTGTAGATATTAGCCTGCAGATAACCCACTCTGGATAATATACTGTAAACGTCAGTATTCTCAAAAAATTAACGTTTGGTGTGGAATACCATTCTTTTTTATACAAAATTTAATGCTTTGCGCTTTTTAGAATTTTTAAATAACGATTTATAAGCAAAAAGGAATGCTATTTTTATTATTTTTTTTTATTTTTTATATTTATTTCGAAGTATACAAAGGTATACAAGAAAAGTCAACAAAACCACATAATTTTAATTATTCCAATATTCGTTTAACGAATACGGTTCTAAATTAACTAAATATTCAAACAATCTGCTTTTCAATATTCTTAAATTGTTGCTAGTTTTGATGAACAGTGGTAGTTTGTTATATAAACGTAGACTAGAATAATATAGCTCATGGTATTGGTGGAATCATTCCCGGCAAAAACAATGTAGCAGAGAAAATAGCGCTAATACACGGACATGTTTCTGCCTATCCGGCGTCATCAGCGTCGTTCTGAGCACAATTTTCTGCTGTTACAATTGCGTTTGCCTCTCAGTTAATGCTGCTAATCTCCACAACAGCACTGAATATGTCACTCGGCGACACCTATCGCCAAGAGACACAGTCACGCCGTCCCAGAGGGTAGCAAGACAAACCGGAGTGTAGATGTCCACCACCTATCGGGCAGCTCCTGGGCTGCCAAATGCAAGGGGGCGTCGTGCCTAGGCACAGAGACATCTATACGTGCAAATGATCCCTCAGGCTTACTATGATGTATAAAAATACACGTGGAAAGAATGCCTAGTAATAATAAACAAAAATTAATGCTATTTGCTCTGCTACATTGCTTTTGCCGGAAATGATTCCACCAATACCATGAGCTGTATTAGCATTAATGTTTAATTATTGTTACTAGGCATTTTGTCAACGATTTATAGAATACATTACATGATCTTCTAGTTGCAGTACGGCAGGAAATATACTATCAATTGGACGGGGTGCCAATACATAATGCAGTTGTGTTAAATGAGAATTTCCAGGGAAGATGGATAGGTCGTAAGAGTCCTATAATCGAATGGCCACTTGGATCCTGCATTAGCTTCTATTTATGGAGAACTATCAAAAATAAAATGTATAAAATTAAACCAATAAATATTCAAAAACTTTCTGACATAATAACTGAAGCCTGCCAAGGCGTAAGTCGAGAAGAACTGAGAAAGGTTGTCGAAAACAACAGAAAACGAATAGAAAAATACGTGCCAATGGTAGTTTAGTTGAAAATACTGTTATTTAAGTAATTAAGCATTGTTTTTTGCTATCGTATTGAATTAAAAGAATAAAATAAAAAATCATGGCAAACTTGAAAGACTGTTATTCGAATTTTCTGGGCTTGGAGTTGTTTTAAGAGAAACTTTCAATTTTCATTTGAACTTTTATTAAGAAGATTTTTTGATGAAAAATCCCTAATACGACTTCTTCAATTTTGCTCTTTATGTTAAATAGTTTTTGACTAGGAATTTAGTGAGAGGTACAATCAAAAAAAAGAAATTTTTTAAATCGGTAATTTAAAAAAAAAATAATACTGGTGATACCGTCTAAAGTGAGATACATTCTATACATTCACTGGAAATATAGAAAAAGTTTGTGCCGATTTGGGACCGCTTTCAATTTTTTTTTATATTTGTAAGTTATTTTGTCCGTAAATCGTAAGAATGCAAGGAAATGAAAAAAAAAACGGAGAATGCAGGATTGTGCAACCATGCTATTATTGACCACGCTTTAAAACTAGCGAAATCAATCAAATCGAATGACGGAAATGGTGTTTCGTTCGTCGTCGGGGGGATTGTTTTCAATGAGCGACTCGAGATGCGCTTTTTCCAGCAGGATGTTGGCCTTTCAGATTAAGGCTCGCGACGACGATACGACACTTAAGAGAAATTCGCAAACGTGACTGTGACGAAATTTTAAAACTGTTCATCTTCTATTAATTCTAGCCGATAATTGCTGTGGAAAATGCGCGAAGAATTATTACATGACGATTCCCGTTAATGTTAAATTTAACACTTAATGAAACTTGCAGATGAAAATAAATAAATGGCAATATGCCTACACACATTCCTCTTCGTTAAGGAACAACGAGCAGGCAGATAAAGTATTCGATGGGTATACCAGGTGTCTCGGATTCAATGCTACAAACGATATCTTCCTTGGCAAGGTGTCGTCAAAAATGGTTTACAAAATCGTAAAAGATTTTTAAAACTATCCCTAGTAAACCACTCTCTAAGAAACCTCCACCCAAACCAATGTTTTTTTAATTGCATCTCTCATCTTTTTGAGTTTATGATTGAAGTAGTAGAAGTTAGGAATACAACGGTGTAAACGAAAATTTCATTTAACAAATAGCTACTGATAAAGACATTATATAAATTGTTAGTTTAAATTTGGTGGTACGTATACAATCGTATACAGTGAGCAGTAAAAGCCCTGAAGATATCTCATAAGAGTGTGGACGAAATGTCGGCAAAAGCTACGCAAACGACACGGTTCCAACCGCGCAAGCCTACGGACCAGATTTAGATATTTATTTCGATTTGCGAAAATAGTTTACATATACCTATAAATATGTAGTGAAGTAGTGTTATTATAGAATCTTTAAAATGCCTTCTAGTTTTTCTCCAAATGAATGTGTCGATATGTTATTAATTTATGGAGAGTGTCATAAAAATTCTCGTGAAGCAGCAACACTTTATGGAGAGCGATTTCCCAACAGAATGGCACCATCACATATGGCATTTCCTCAAGTTGAAGCTAGAATGCGAACGGGCTCATTTCCATCAAATTTAAAACATTCTCATGTAACACCAGTTAGAACACAAGAAATGCAAATAAATGTACCGACTTTCGTTGAATTGATTCTACATCTTTTAGTTAGAACTGTGGCAAAAGAAGTAAATTAACGGTACAGAGGATACTAAAGTTTCACAAATATCATCCTTTTAAAATTCAGTTTCTGTAAGCATTGAGGCATACAGGGCAACGTCATTTACATTTTTTATATGATGGCCTTCCCGAGTTAATGGGAGATATTCCGTTAGTAGAGCGCGATGATTGGTGGTGACAAGAGGATGGCGCTCCGCCTCATAACTAGCGGTTGATTGTAGAGTATTTAAATGGACTTCTGGATTTCTTTTTGTGAGGGTATTTGAAAGAAGTTGTGTAGTCTAGTCCGCCTACGAACTTAGACGATTTGAAACTTAAGATTCGGCGTGCAATGAATATGATCGGTCGATTTGAAGCGTGTGTTGCATCGAATGAACAACATCTGTAAGTGATTTATTTTATGAATTATTAATGTATGTTTGTTTAACTTTTTGTAAGAATTTTGTTGTTGTTTATATTATTGATATGATCATTTTGTATTAAATATTTCTTGAATGCAATTTTCGTTTATACCGTTGTATTCCAAACTCTTCGTACTTCAGTCATAAAGTTAAAGAGATGAGGGGTGCAATTTAAGAAAACTGGTTTGGAGGAGGTTTCTTATAGGATGGTTTACTAGGGGTAGTTTTTAAAAGTATACTTTTTGGATTCTGAAAACCATTTTCCCTACTCGATCTGATATTTCTGCAAATAAGCTTGTAACGTTGAATCTGGGACACCCAATATGTACGAGGCTAAGTCAAAAATTACTTACGCTTTTAGTTTTACAACTGTATTAAACAAAGATAGCTGTAGAACAATACATTATTTTTCGATATAGTCTCCACCTTTAGCAATGCACTTGGTCCAGCGAGCCACAAGCTTCCGTATGCCTTCCTGGTAGAAGGCTTTCGGTTGGCCGTGAAGCCACTTTTGCACCGCATCCCGAACGTCTGTGTCTGAGGCAAATCGACGACCTCTCAAAGCTTCCTCGAGCGGTCCAAAGAGATGAAAGTCTATGGTAACTCGCCTATTTGTTGGAACCATCTCTCGAGCTTGCTGAATGTTGTCGTCGGTGGTTGAGGTTGACGGCCGTCCAGCTCGCTTTTTTTGTGTTACGCTCGTGCGGCTACTTTGATACATTTCGATCCACAAAAAAACGCTTTTACGAGATAAAGCACTGTCCCCGTATTGTGCCAAAAGTCTCCGGTGAATTTCAGCACCTTTTATATCCTCTGACCACAAAAATCGGATCACTGCTTATTCCTCTTTGGTGCAAACTAATAGCGGAGCTGACATGCTTATGCGATCGTGATGAAATTCCGCACACATGACCACAGAGGCGCCAACTCAACGCATGCGCAAGCGGCCGCCACTACGATAACCTTCAAAGCTTCTTATGACGAAAGTGTAGATAATATTTGACTTACCCTCGTATCTTGGTACTTAAAGGATAGAGGCAAAGGTGAGGTGTAAGAGGAAGATCGTTTATCAACGGATTAGATGAAACTATCCTTGTAATTAAAAGATTTATTTTCATCCTTTGAAGAGTACCTACAGAAGAAAACCAGCCATCGAATATCGGTAAACGAACTTTCGATTAGCGTGATGGTATCTGTGCACACTATTAAAGTTAGATATCGAAATGAGCGTCGGGAGAATAACCGTTTTTATGAGAAAAGCGCTTCGAAAGTAATACTTTCGGAATTTCAAACATTCGCTAAAATACGTCGTCTGTTCATTAGGGGAATCGTTTTGCCTTCTCCTTCGGAATAAAGAAAACTATCTGCCATATGTGCGCGTTCTGCAAACGAAATTGCATCGCGTTGAAAATGTTCGAAAATCCAAAGGTAAAGAAATTTAATGAGAAACAGTAAAAAGTTATATTTTCAAAAATTAATAACAAGTCACCATTAACTTACCGAACAATACCCAAATTACCAAACAATGCAAATCAAAAAGTAGAATTAGAGATATAACAAAGGCATGTGAGACAGTTACAAGGGTAGTCTGAAAAGTTTCCAGCCTAATACGAATTTCCCGCGTTGCAAATTGAAAAGCAACACTGCTTCTGCCAACCACAATCTGTCAATACACTACTGTCAAAGTTTGAGAAAGCTGTGTCATTTAGTTAAAGTTTGACAGTCATTGAAAGCAGACAACGTCGTGCATTTTGGCGAAAATGGAAATAAGTGAATTTCGTGTGCTCTCATAAAGCATTATTTTTGGTGGATGAAAATCAACACTCAAACCAACGCTAAGCTTGATAATTACTACGGGGACTCTGCACCATCAGAATCAATGGTAAAGAAGTGGTTTACTGAATTTCGTAATGACGCCGAACGTTCTAGACGCCCAATTGAGGTCACTACACGCGAAACAATCGACAAAATCCACGATACGGAGTTGGCCGATCGAAGATTGAAAGTGAAGATGGATGCCGCGCGACAACTTCGAAGGAGGAAACATAGATACACCACAACACACCGGAGTCCAAACAGCAGTCGAAACAGTGGATTTCTCCGGGCGAATCGGCGCCGAAGTAGGCAAAGGTTTTGTGATGCACGCTGCATAATCCACATCGATTACCTTCAGAAGGGAAAAACAGTCAATCTGTTTAGGACTTTTGCTTTCTTTTGGCCTGTCGTTTGTAATTGACGAAGGAGTATCTTTGATGTGCGTCCAACAATAATCAGTCAGCAGTGACGTGGACCATTTACCCTTGTATCGTTTCTCGATCTTGGCAACGTCCTAATGAAGTCTCTCAAAGTTGGGATCTCTGAAGGGTTGTTTAATCTGAAACCCCACAAAAACGTCCTCTTCAATTTTGGGGTCACTCAGCCGAGGGAATTTTTCATATAAGTTCTTGAATGCTGGTCCATTCTTATGCATGCACAGAGAAAAGAAAGTTCTCTAAAAGAAAGAATTGTATTGTTGAATCAAACATATTACGTATTTTAAATCAAACAGATATATTTTCAAATCAAATTTGAGATTATTTGTGTCAAGAGATCATATGTTTGGATCAAATAATGATGGCAAAAAAATTATTTCTTTAAATTAACAAAATATATCTTTGTCACCATTTAAAATTACGATTTGGTTGACTGAATGCGTATTTTTTTGGGTCAAGAACTATTTCTCTCTGTGTGGCCTTTACCAAGTTCTTTATGAAGCCGAGCTTGGTATGTAAAGAAGGAATTATCATTTTGTGCGGCTATACCAATTGTGGGTGCCGTACATTCGCTCCTCCAGGCTTGTATCTTATACGATTTTAAGCTATTTTCAATCATTCTTCACAATTTAGTAAGAAATTGCTGAAATTGACGCATCTTCCTTTGCAGACAGTGTATTCCATCGACCATACAAATGCGCTTACAGATGCAGACGCATATAAAGAAATTGTAAAAAAACTACGCGCGATCGGTTTGTTTTAATTTCCGACGCATCAAACTACCTCGTCAAACGTTGTTTTCTTCATCGTCTCATTGAATTTCGATAATCCGTTACCGTAGCACCTGTTTTATGTCCAGGCAACCATTTGAAAACTATACGCATGTTAAACCTGGACGTTCGAACATAAATTTAGCGTAAAACGTAACTTGCGCTTCTCCGTATTTGCTTTTCGAAGAAGATTTAATGTGAAATAATTAAATCTTCTTCGAAAAGCAAATACGGATACGATGAACGTCCCGATTTTATTTAACTTCTTATATGCTTAAGATTGCCATTTGAAGACGGGGAAAACCAGAAGAAAACTTCAAAAATAAAGGATTTCTTTTATGTTCTTTTTTACATAAGCAGCATTATAGATTCCGTATGTAGGAATTAAATTGGTACTCCAAATACATCTGATATAATCAACAGAGCTAAGTCCAATAGGTCCTACATTTATCTTCATTAAAAGCAATAAAATGTAGATATTTTGCATTTCAATAGGATGCTAACATTAAAGTAACTGCCTTAGCTAAACTGACGTGCATCGATGCAAACACGTCTTTATAGTATCGTTGATACTTCGGAAAACACAATAAATCCTGAATAAAAATAAATAATTGCTTATAAATTTGAAAATATGATGGCGCGAGGAGTACATACACTTATTTGTTTGATGTAAAATTGGCTTCATGTTGCACTAAGCACGTAGAAACCAATTACGAACACCGGCATTCTTCGAGAATATTGTATATGGGGGTACGGTGTAAGAGAAGCGTTTAAGTATCTCTATGCAGTTAGAGATAATGCGCTGTTTTCGTACAGGAGATTGTCACAAATACGTTGACCATTCCGAGGCATTTGATGAAAATGAAATAATTGAGTATTTTCGTGTAAATGTCATAATTAGTCTGGGCAAACAGCGGTAACCGTCAGTGTAGTAGATATGTGGCGCGGAGTCGACGATTATTTATTTCACGCGTTCACAGCGTCAGTACTAAATCGATGTTGTGCGAGTAGTTCTGTGTATATGTAGGCTGTCGAGGTTTCGATGTCGCTAGTGGATTCTGTTCAAATTGTGAATGATGTTCACGCACAGTTATGCGTTGTAGAAGGCGAAATAAATTGGTGTGTAATACGAAAATTTGACAGTGTTTTAGAGAAAGACTTCGATTTTTTTATATTAAGACAAATTTGTGAAGGTGCGTGTGAAGATGTATTAAGTTGTTTCAAAGATTATTTTAAATATGCAAATATAACATCGCTAGATGTCGAACGGTCGTTTTCGGCATTAAAAAACATTTATTCCGCACGTCGTACTCACTTGACTGAAACAGCTGTGGAAACATATCTAATGATTCAAATATTTAACAGATGTTGCCCAGTTTGTGATTTCACGGAAGGCTTTTAAAACGGTAAGTGTTTCAGCACGTTTTATAATTTATGTCTTACCTTCTATTTTATTTGTTTTATGCGCTCGCCACGCCTCTGGCTGTTACCGCATATTTGCCCAGGTTAGTCATAATAGTTCATACATATTGTTATGTTAAAAAAAATTACATCGGAAGCCTAGCTGACACTCTAATACGTATAGGGTATAGGTAGATATGAAATTCCCTCTGGCGGATAAAAGCTGTTTTTCGAAAGCCACAATTTCCCCCCAGGCCGACTGGCTTTGAAGTGGGGATACTAAATAATTTATTTAACTCCAGCCAATGATGATCTTGGCGAATCGGAGATGAAACTTTTTATTCTCCTCATTTCGTAAATCTTCAAAATTAATGTAAAATTCTCCTATAATAAACAACAGGGTAAATTCAAAGGTATTTCTAGGATTAATTCGTATATTGAATATGTTTCGTTGTTTACTGTTGCTGTGGGGGTTTCGTATCACAGAGTCGTACAGTTTGAGTCATCTAATAGCGTCACTACATTCATTCTCTCATGCTTCTTCTAAAAATAACTGTATTCATCGAAATTCATCACAATATTACGTTTAGATAGAAATCATTAATATTTGCTGTGTATAGAAACAATCGCCATCGCGATTAAAATAAAGGAGGAAGGGGACGCCAATAAACTCATCAATTCTGATTAAGCTTTCATCGAGTTAATTGGTATTTTGGCTGCGCTCCCAGTTCAAAGTGTCCGATATTGAAATCAGAGAATAAATTCGAGGTAGAAGAAAAGGTTGGAGGTTAGAATAGGCAGATATTCTGTGAATGTCATAAGGAACATAGAGTTTATATGACATCTTCGAAAAATCAAGGTTAGTTCGCATTTTCAATATTAACATTCGTTAATTTCCATTCATTGATATCAACACTCATTAAAAATTGCCGAAAGAGTATGAAAGAATACTCCCGAATCCCACAAAAGAGTTAAAACTTTAATTAATACACAAAATTCCAATGTTTATAACAACTTCGCTGAGATAAAATATTTCAATATACATAACGGCTTATAACGCTCTACAACGTCTTCCGATTCCCATTCTCCATTCCAGTCTGTCGAGGCACATTTCGTCGCTTAGTCCAATAGACAATGAACGGGCTCTAATTTATATAAAATTTAATTTTTATTAGGAAGAGTATGGCGAGTATGGTGTTTCTTTGTGATAATCATCGGCCAATTTTATTTTATAATTACATTGCAAGCGCTTATAATTTTACAAATTAAAAAAAAAGTTAATTTGAAAATTGATGGCATTTAATAATAATAGTAATAATAATAGTAATGCCTTTATTGTACTGTTTAGCAAAATAAATAAAATAAAACAGAAAATATTAAATTAAAAATAATACTGAAACGATCCAATTTCAAGGGGAGATTCAGTCATAGGTAATAAGCCTATTCCTGCTTTTCAATCCAACCTTGCCGAAAAATATGTAAATACTCCTAATAGGAATTGCTTACTATTTGAAAAAAAAGAACTTCCACTAACTAAAACTAAATTTCGTAAACAAATGACATCTTGTTACTCGTTAATTTGCGATCTCAACGAAAATGCTTATAAAATGCCTAAAATAGCATTATTCTAGCGGATTTCCATTATTCCAACCGCCTTCAACTGACGAGTAATAGTATGAATCTTATTTACGTACAGGTTGTGCTCGATCCCAATGTTTATTCCTAAATAAAACACATGATATTGATATTTTTCAGAATTATGCGCACTAAATACCTTCAATACAGTCTATTCTCACATGTTATCGCAGCTAATTTGGATTACATTCGTATTTCATTAAGATATTCATTAATTAGTCATTTCACATATATTCGTTTCACATAAATATTCCATATTTTACAAATCATACGCAATCTACTAATAGTAATCGCGTTTAAGTTGAATTCTATCTGCAGGTAATCATTTCATCTCCTCATCCACGCACAAAATCTCAGGCTAACACGTGATACGCCAAGGCTTCCATTCTAGCGTTTCTTTGGTATTTCGTACGTCACGTTGGGCAAAGCTGTAATAAATATCTAAGAATCTATATAAGAAGGGGAGTTTTTCGCTTCGTGACGATCATTCGTATACTCTTTGGACCTTTGTTGGTTGTTAGCAGCATTTGTAGACGGGCAGAGTTGCCCAGAGACTAACAGCCTTTGCGTGCTACGCATTTTCCAAGTGGTGCGATATTGAGCACTCTAGGCATCTTTTCTGTCGATCTTTTTGTAGGACATTCTTTGAAGTTTGAGTAGATCGTCTGGAATACGTACTGTGGTACAGATATTTTACTAGTTTTCATCCCAGATCCCGATTAGCACCCCACAATAGTTCCGAGCCCACCGTCATCAAGATCCTTTCCACCTGCTCGAACGAGAATTCCTCGACTGAACCCCGTGAATTGCTCTCAACCCCGCCGAGCAGCTTGTTAACCGCACCTCTGTTAATGTGAGTTAGTTTTAAGCTCTTGATTCTTTGAATAACACCACCTACTATTATTAGGATTCTTTGTTGTTAGTTCAAGCCGCTTCGTATGGCTATTTGGTGTCATTTCTAGTTGTGTACGATCTTTAGAGTTCGTATCATTTAGTGCATGCTCGATCGAGGAGGTTGTTGTGTAATTAGTTAAGAGAATCAAAGTTACGCCTGACGCTATTACCGCATACATATTTATTTGTCATTGCAATTAATATTCACATTTCACATTGATAATTTCCATATATTTTTTTAACAATTCATGTTTGTCATTTAATGTCTTAAACTTGTTGAATATTTGGAATTTAAAACCACACTACACGTACGATCCTTTCTTACCTCTCTCTGGAAACTCTGAATGCTTTTGAGGATATTTCTACCATTCAGCGAGGCATTCAGTAGCTACCCAATTTATCATCGCCTCATTACCCAGTAGTTCGAATACCGGGTCGTCGCCGTGCGTGTGCAGACCACGCCTTCAGCGAAATTTTAATAAAGCTATAACTACGTTGTTTTACTAAATCTTTGCTTAACCCATCCCACAGATTATACCCTCATAATTGAAAATATTATTATTAATCTTGAACTATACTTATAATATTTGAATTTGCTTTTTAATACCAATGTATGTCAATCTTTCAATAGCAATAAATGTATTTTTTTATTTAACTACAGTTTTCAGTTCTCATTCTTAGTAAGTTCTCATGCTCTTAAAATCCTTGCTTCACCCCTCCAAGATCATATTTTTATGTTAAAGGTACCATTTTACGTTAGTTTTTAATGTAAAAAATGAAAATACAAATGCATTTCTACCAACGTTAAATAATGAAATGTTTGATTATTTCTGTCGGATAACATCACAAAAAGGCCGATCAAGAACGCGCGCGTTTTACGTACGTTCGAAATGACAGATTTGTTTTTCAATTTTCGTGATGGAAGTAGAAAGTTAATCTCAGTTTATCATACTATACGTGAAAACCTTTTTTTTTTATTATCATGATATTGAAAAACATGCAAACACCTTAAATTCGTTGCGGAACGACGTGATGTGCCTGCCTGCTCGTTGGTTCGCGACGTATAAAACCGGTAGCTGATTTACAAGCGACATCTACCTGTCGAATCGTTGTTTAGTTCAGAGCGCGGCTGTCAAAGCATCGGCATCTGGCGACGAACGAAATATGGCAATTATCATAATTTTGTAGGGTTATTTCTACCTGTTAGCACCGCGATACGACACCGTCAATAATCGATAATTCGCCCGGGCGAACATATCGATTTTACGAGCTAACAATTTCACATTCGCCTTTTTCTCTCGCCATCTCAAGACGCTAATGTTTCCATAATTTCTGCAGTCGATCCTCGTATCGACCGCCAGATGCGTTAACGGCCGTAATGATTTTCTGGAGCGATACGATATTACGACGTATAATCGAAATAATAACCAAAATACCGTATGTCAATTATATGCATACGAAGCGTATTCGAAATCTTAGGATACATTAATTCCTAGAAGTGTATGTCTGTATATCTTCACGACACATTACGCATTAGTTCTGTGTGCTGCTCTTTGAAACATTTAATACTCAATTAGCTTCGTAATTATGCGCATTCACAATTGAATGGTGTTGATAGGTTAGCGATTCGTTTACCATTCTGTTTGCAACGTTCGTTTATATACAAATGTCACTTACCGTTACGCGATAAATAAACTTCCATGATGCAAACACGTCGATGCGTTATTATTAATAATATCGCGATAGGTGGTCAGACGGGGTTGAGAATTAGGCATCATCCGACAGGCGATATTAATCGTTCACGACCTGATTCTCACTTGAACTGCGAGACCGACGAATAGTATTATTTGCTGTTGTTTAACTGACATGAGTGGAAACATAAAGTGGTTCGATAAATACCAAATAAGTTGGAGGATTTACAGGCTGTCTCGCGAGGAACTACATCGATCGATATATGAAAGAGGATATATTGGAAAAACTTGGTAATGTAGAATGTATAGTCGGTTTCACGTTGAGTTCGAAGTATTGGGTTTTATGGAGTATAGCCTTCTTTTATTAGTAAAGCGTGACAAACGGTTGCAGTAACGCGGTAGCCATAGAGGAGTTCGCTCGTTCGGTTATTTATCGGATTCTTATTGTGTTTTCGAAAACATGTGACGTAAGCCTGGTGTACCTCTTGCATCGCATGTGAAGAAATATATTTGGCGTTTCCCTGGTTTGGAATTTGCAGGTTCGCATATTCGTTGCAAATTTTGCGGTATAGGGTTGCTAGGTCGCACGACATTTCAATGTAGAAGTCATATTAAAAGTAAACGTCATGTATTGAATTTAAGAAAGTATAGTAGTAGAGTATTCCGTACGGGCAATTTTTATATGACTTTATTTTCATGTTGAGCACTTGTAACATCTCACAACACCTAGTAGATAATGAAAACTTTCGTCTTTTTTTGGGATAAATATGTTCCATCATGGAAGCTACCAACAAAAAGACAATTGCGGTACAATTTACCACATGTGCAAAGTACAGTAAAAGACTGTATAAAAGACGAGTTGAGAAATCAAAAAATCTGGCTCACTGTGGATGAAACTATTGATGCTCAGAAACACAGTGTGATTCATATTGTGGTGCGTCCTTTAAAACGTAATGGTCCAGCAGCTTCCTTGTTGTTAGCCAGTAGAAGGATTGAAAGAACTGATGCCGAAACCGCTGTAAACATAACAAGAAATATGTTAAGAGAATTTTGTATCGTAGGAGCTCAAATCACCATGTTAGTTTCTGACGGAGCCGCAACAATGCTGAAAGCTGGTAGGATGTTAAAAGTATGCTTTCCGACTCTTCTTCACATAACATGCCTCATACACGCATGTCATCTCGTAGCAGAAATAATTCGAAGCAAGTATCTTAGGGTGAATGATTTAATATCATCTATCAAAAAAGTATTTGTGAAATCTCCCAAACATATCCGCGTATTCAAGCAATTGTATCCGCAAATTCCGCTACCACCTCAGCCTGTATTGATGCGATGGGGAACATGGATCGAGGCAGTATCTTACTATCGCAAATATTATTCCCAAGTGAAAGATGTCATTTTCAAACTTAATTCTTCTAATTCTCAAGCGGTTCGCGAGAGTCAGCAACTTTTTTCCGATTCGGACGTTCAAAAGGAAATAGATGACATTTCCCTAAACTATTCTGTAGTGACACAAACTATTTCGCCGTTAGAAAATACTCACTTATCTATACAAGACTCGTTAAATAATATCAACAATTTAGCAGCCGCTCTAGAAAGCTTGACGGATCCTATAGAACTAGATGTCGCGCAAAAATTTCGTGCAGTTTTAAATATCGATCCCGATTTAGAAAGCGTTCGATCTATATGTGGAATTCGAGACTGCGCAGAAGAAATACAGGAGTATTTGAATTTTGCAAATCTTACTTCATTAGATGCGGAACGATCATCTGCAAACTATACGAGAACGTTTTCAGACCGTTGTCGAGGCCTGACCGAATCAACAATGGAAGCATTGCTTATGTTGTAGTACTACGGGGCCTACCATGACGGTCGTACATTACCGCAGTGGTCATCGATACATCAATAAAAGGTAACAATCTATTATTCTTTTATTAATGCTGTGTGACCGACGTTCATAGTTTCTCGAACATTATAATATACAGCACACGATACGATAATAACGAGCCATCGTTCCTTATGTATTATAAACCGGCTCCTTTCACGACGCTCTGCAGGTGCATCGTTGTCACGCTTTATTTTAGTCCTACACTATTTGAATAAACTATCCCTTTTCAGAACTAGGAGTATTGCCAAGTTAATGGATTTATCTCTAGGGTAAAACGTTGTTTGTTATGATAAGCTTCAATTCGGTTCATCGTTCGTCTTTCTACTGTTTATTTCTTCGTATTTTTCCTTTCAATTGCATCTATTTTTAAGTAACCCAATTACTTTAAAAGCTAGTGCAACTTTTAATAATGTCAACTATTGCACATATAATGCAATACTATTATGTATATAAAGAAGCACTTTTCATAAAAAAAGTAATGTCTAACGCATTAAAACAAACAAAGCCTAGCTGCGCAAGAATTACAATTTAGTCAAAGGAAGAGGAGAACGAGAATCATTCGCCTGCACTTGCGGAGAACACATTGGTAGCACAAATTAAAAACTATATTTGATACAACAATTCAGCATTCAAAATTAATGCAATGCCAAATTTTATCGAAGAGGAATATGAAAATGTAATTTCGAAAAATTCATGTTTCAATCCTACCCTATATGGTCAACAATTCTGCAAATTTTAAATTTTCCAAGTTAAACACTTTCACAGTTATAAAGGATCACACGCTCTCGTCCATCTGTTAAGATTTAAAAAAAAATGCAAATATTTCAAATATAGTTAGAAACAGCAATGCAGACGTTTTACGAAACTAACCTTAAATTGAACTGAATCCAAATGTTATAATATGTAGGTGTCTATTAAAATAACAAGTGAACCTACATCCTGTTTAACGAAATCTAGAATGAAATATATAGTTCAATAGTACATTAATTTAATATATTACCAGTTCCGATTTTCCAATCTTACTCTCTTACATACCGTCGATATATAACATCGTATTGAAGCTTCATCTGAAGAAATTCCTTAGAGGAGTAGTATTAATTGTAACTGATGAAACTTTGTAATGTTTACTCACATGCTATCTGATCAAAATATAAGTATGTGTAAGTAAATAAGTTGATTATGTATACAGTTTTCATCAACAGATGCTCCCAGATATCATCTGCCTATTGCTAATTGTAAAATGTACATTCAAATGATGCCTAAAGTCTCTAAAGTTCGTACGCGCATATATTAGAGATTGATATTGATAAATAAGCCGTCTTCGATCGTGTTTCATTATTGACAGGTCTAATTTGTACCACGGACGTTGACCTATTTTTCCTTCTTTCGCAGCGGCATACATCCTAACATAACATTTTACTATTATGCATGAAGTATTAAGAAAGTCAACGCACATTTGGCGGTTCGGTATAATGTACCTATACTGATGTCCATCTCTGCTGTCACTATTCTCTATACTACTCTCTCTCTCTCTCTCTCTGCGTTACATTTACTACGTAGTGTAAATGCAGGCCCACAGGACAAACTTCCGAAGTTGACCTAGGTTTTTCTTTGAAAACTGACTTTTGATATGTATTGAATTGAAGACACATCTTTAGATGAAATTACATCTTTTTATGGCATATTCTCTTCCATGCTCCGCTTTCATAATTTCGTAGCAAACTGTGCATCTTCTTCTCGCCGAGATACATTTTTTTCAGGGAACATCTTCTTTCCGTTTCTACCTGTGCGTCGTCTTCCTGCTGTTGAACTATTCCTTCGATTAAATCTCTGGTTATCTCTTCTTTGAATTTCGTGATCTGCATTTTGTTCCTAGCTATAGCTTTGTAGAGAATGTGCGCATACCAACACAACACAAAAACGCAAGTATCAGTACACTCCGCACCACTTAAAATATCTAATATTTGTCGCAGTATCCCATAGTTCTTGTTACAGTTATTCATAATAAAAGATTATGGAATTGTAATGTCCGTTTGTAACAATGCAAAGACATTCGTTAATTGGCCTTAAGTCACTAAAGTGTTTGCAATGCAACAAGATTTTACTATAAAAGTTACACAAAATGTTGCTTCCGGGCCCACAACTATTATTGTTAGTAATATTGATATTGTAAGTTTGATTCAGGTCTTTGATGTTATTAACATTGTTAAAATCAGGGTACAACTTCGACAACGAGACCTAACCTAACCAGATACACTTTACAAGTTCCTGGGAAATGTGAGTAATCTCGACTAAACTTGTAAGATTTAAGGTTCACCGTTTTTGCTTGCGACCACGTAGATCTTTAGGAAGGCCGTGATATCACCTTAACGTAATGGAGGAAGTTAATGATATTATTAATTATTAATATCATTAATTAATATCATTTTGTAGTAACGTAGCGCTTACGCTACGTTACTACAAAATGGAGATTAGTTTTCATTTTACTTATTCTTTATGTATGTACTTTTGTTAGTTTATACGCAGTGTTAATAAAGTTTTTCAAGAGATTGTGTATTTTTAACGCATTGTTATACTATATGCTCATAAATGGATGCTTTCCTCTCTAAAAAGAAGAAAGCATCTTCCGTACTAACTATTTTAGTGGAGTAATAATACTAGCAGAATAATATATTTGTCAAAAGAGTTTTGAATCAAATAAATGGTAAAGAAAATATATTTGTTTCAGACTGACGACGTTCTTTCGAAGAAAGAACTGTATTGTTGAATCAAACAGATTACGTATATTAAATCAAACAAATATACTTTGTTTCAAGAGATCATTTGTTTGACCCAAATAACGATGTCAACAAATTATTTCTTTAAATTAAAAAAATATACCTTTGTCGCCATTTAAAATTACGATTTGTTTGACTGAATGCATATTTATTTGGGTCAAGCACTTTTTCTCCTCTGTGTGTTTTCTACTTTTCAATATAAAACGGAAAATCGAGATTCATGATTAATACCACAAAGCATCTCTTCCAAACCATTGCAAAAGTTTTCCTTAATAATCCATTACGATGGATCGATGTGCAGTACACATAAAAATACCTAGAGTGAGTGAGAGGTCTGCAAGGTGTTTGACATCAGAGTTGGACATCAGTACACGACATGGTACACGGTCAGATCATATGCATAACGCTAATTGGCGCTAGTTTTACAAGATTCTCAAAATAGAAACCGCAAACAGTTTTTTTTTTATCCTCTTTAGATCGTAATTAACGCCTTACCATAACTACGCATGCGGTAACTTCGGTATAAGGAACGACAATACGCAAAAAAATGCTGAAGAATTCCCATGCTAAAATGGAAAAGCGCTATCCGCAATCAACTTTCTAGAATCTTAAGATGTTCCACGAGTAAACTCAAATCTCAAATAGTGCCATAGATTTTATCGCACTAACGTCATAATTTCTTTTCTTATCGCCTAATATACAACAATCAAAAATTGAAATATAGGCACCTATTCTTACTTGAATGGTATTATCATATTGTCTATATACATATTCAAGATTCTCTTAATTAAGATTTCAAAATCGAACATAAAGCCTTTACAACTTTGCTTTCTTTGATTCGAAATGTAATCTGAATTACGAAGTGTTTTCTATATACGTAAATGGTCTGCGATAGCGTGTGAATGAATATTTACATTTGAATCGCGTTCTAAAGGTGAAATTTATCAATAAGGATTCTTCGAAGGCTAATAAAGTGTAGTGGCTTCTTTACGTTTGACAATAGCGTTGTTTACGGGCTTTAATTATGGGCTATGCCCGTTATTGGACACTCTGCACATCGTTACGACCACCACTTGACGAAAGTCTTTTCGAAGTGCGAGTATATACGCTTATCAGGACGCTATCTGCTTCTATTATTTTCGAATTGTTCCGGTGACTGGGTGTGGAAACGATTCTTGGTATTATTAACGTTTATTATACGGATGGCATTATTTTCTCTAATAACAAACTCATCTGCTAGTCATCGTAACTGTGCTAATCGAAAGATCTTTTCTAACAGATAAACTATTTGTTCACTTTCTACACTGTTGTATATGTATATGCGTCGCAGGTGATATCCCAGTATGTAAGTGTTTCTAACATCATTCTAATTTACGAATGTAAATATCCTTTTGTTATCATATAAAAAGCAGTTATTAAAAATAAAAAAGATCTTTTAAATAGGAAAGAAAACATAAATAACCATGCACATCGGAATGTATTCTTATTTGAATAAGATACAAGGTATACATGTGTTTCATTTAAAATTAGCTTACACTCAAAATATGTGCTCATTTAAAAACATCCGAAATTAATAAAATTATTTAAAAATGCAAAGACAGGTCAATTTTTGCTTCGAAGTGGAACCATCTTGATTAATAGAGCGGGCCAAATCGGTCCCCGCAACAGAATCGGAGCCAGACGCATGGGCCGCTTATTATAAACAGCGTATATGTGACTCACAGCAGACATGTGATATTTTGAAATCAATACAGCAGAGTAATAAATGGAAGCCGACGTAATAATAATGTTTGATAAATAGAGCGAATACATGCACGCGCTGAGGTATTTTTATTGTCATTATTTTTTTGTTTGTTTGAATACATTATGTGTTGTAAATGTGATGTAATAAGGTAATAACTGTAAAAAGTAACCAAAGTAGTTATTCAAAAATCTGTTGTACTTAATAACGTAACAATAAATAATAATATAAAAAATAAACGGAGCTTCTTAAGAAAGCGGATAGGCTTGTTGAAAAAGTTGCACCATCAGGTATGTTTCCACATTTGCCGCGATGAAAAAATGTACTTATATTTCGAGCAAGGCCGTTCCACATCTACCGAAGTAAGACAGGCATAATTAAAATAATCTTTAGAGTTAGTTAAAGAATCTGCAGATGCCCCACCACACATTTGTCTTAATCTCGTGTAATCGGAATTCTTTTTTAAAACACTGTCGAACTTTGCTAAAACGCGACCACTTATTGCGTCGTTTATACTGTGTAGCAATGTATTAACTTCGTCCACGATTTGCACTGAGTCTACCAACAACAATCCAGTATTTTGCAATTTCTCTATTGCATCTACTGACCCTTTATAATTGTTGCTAATACTTTTTAAATCTGTTTCAACAGAAGGATCTAGAAATCCTTTCTGGCTCTCCTTAATAGCTGTACCTTCGGCAGGGAAGAATTGCAATATCACAGATTTTACTTCTTGGAAATGTTGAAAATAATAAAAAGCGGCTTGCAACCACGTTCCCCAACGCGTAAGTATAGGCTGTGGTGGTTCGCGAATAACAGGGCAAAACCTGTGGAATACTCCAATCCGTTTAGGACTTTTGAGAAACACTTTTTTTGTATTTACTATTAATCCATTCACCTCCGGGTAACATTCTCGAATAGTTTGTACCACAAGATGTAAAGCATGGACTTTAGACGTAACATGTGAAAGTCGCTCACACTTTTCTTTAAGAGAACGGCCTACACTACACATTGTCGCTGCACCATCGCTCATGAACATCAACAGTTGACTAGCTGACACTTGGAATTGTTGTAACGTATCGAGCACTACGGCCGTAATTGCTTCACCATTACACTCTTTTAGTCTTTTGCTAGCTAATAAAATTGCAAATTTCGGTTTAACAGGATCTAGTACTCGTACTATAATATTCAAAATATTTTTTTTTTGCAATCCATGCCGCCCTATCCAATGATTTGGAAAATTATTATCCAGTCAATTTCTAACCGGCGCGACATAATACTTTGTATTATTAAGGGATTAATTGTATTTTGTAATAGTTCGTCGGTAAGATTTTGATCAATGAAAACAGGACCGATTACCTCAATTTCAAGTATACCAGCCCAAACGTTAATTTTTTAAGTTTTTGCGTGTGAACTTCTTTGAATAAATGAGGATTTTCATTGTCCCAGAATCTATAGTTATTGTGGTTTCGAGCAATTGGGCTCTTATGAAAAAGAAAAAACAAAAAAAATGTCATATTCAATACGCCTCTAAAATGGATACTTTTCAAGATATTTTTGAATTTGATAAGAAAGAGAGAAATAGGTAAATGTATTAAAAAAAATTAAGTTTTGACACTTTTTCCATTTTGAAAGTTTAATCGTAATTCTATGTAATTATCGCTATTCAAGTTGTAAACGCCACGTTGCTACTGAATACCAGCAACTGAAGCCGCGTTCACTCGATTCCCCGGCGCAGGAAAGATTAATTAGCAGAGAGACAGTAGCAGAGACCATCATCATCGTCGGGTCGAAGTGAATCACGACGTTACGGATCGCCTTGGCATTGGCAGAGGCCACGGAAGCTCCTTTTATACCACGTATGTACCTGCTCTTCGAGACGATCTTCTGCCTACCTACCATCACTTCTTTGATTTAACAGTCGACACGGATTGATCATCTGCAGTAGGTCTCGGTTGTTCCGTCGCGTTCGAAGCATTTCTTCTGTTCGAAGCACGCAACGCGGCGAAGTGGTAGATGCGGACAGGCGAAGCACCTGTCTCTCGTACGTACAATACCGGTAAAACGTGCGGCAAACTCGGAAGTAGCTAGTGTTGAGAGTCGCATGTGATGGACGATTAGTATACCCACCTATCGGAGATATTTGACGTTTAAAGTTTTTGTTATCTAATTTGGTATCGATGACATTGGTTTTTTGAAAGAAAATTTTCGAAAATTTGAATTTGAAGATAAACGCCGCGAGTTAAATTATAATCTGTGACAGCTGAGAAAAGAAATCAAGCATCGCGGAATGTGAACATCCAAAGCGGAAAGTAAACGTTTTTGCCTCCGTTTAAGGTAAACAATTAATCTCTAATTAACGCTAATTAAGCAAAAAATACGCTACATTCCATTCTCCCATTACACCATTACAAATTGTAGAATTACGAAAATTTCACATAACAATTAATACGATTTAAATCGCTTTAGAAACTATCGTTCGAATCGAGAAGGATTTATTATTACAATTGTAACTAATTGTTTATAGCGACGCGGCTGTTTGATGATAATGGTTAAACTATCAAGAAGTATGCGATGACACGAACAACAGTGAAAAATTAAAATTACTGTAAATCAATGACGGCTTTTTCCCAGCCGCTAATTACTTATAGGAAGCATGATATGTTATTTATACAAGCTTCGAATAGGATGTTGGAGTGCGTTTTTGCGGTCGAAGGCAGTGGGACGGCTGAATTTATTACATGTATTCATCGTGGCGGTGGTCACTGCGCAAAATGTAAGAAAAATCGCTATCATGTTTCCTTAGCCCTGAGGTAGGATACCTCTGAATTTAACGTGGAATTTAAAGCAGTTTACGTTAAAAAAATTAATTTCAGATTGCACAGGATTAGCAGGATTAGATTCTTAAAATAATTTCGTGACATATTGACAACTGACATCTCGGTTTACTTTGTCGTATTATAATCTTAATTTATCTGTTAATGATGTCTTTCGTAATGGATGGAATGACACAGAAACGTTATATACTGTGTTCATTAACAGTTTCTGCAATAATCATGACGGACAAATTTAAAAATAAATGTAAAAAGAGGAGAGGTCGGCGGGTACGTCCCATCAACACTCAAAAGAAGCAAGTGGACTATTTAAATTTAATTCGGGAAATCTTAAATCATGATCCTGATTCCTTTTTCTTATATGCAGGAATGAATGTTGATTTGTTTGAAAATTTATTGAAAATAATAGAAGCAAATCAACGGTCTATTAAACGTTTCGAGAAGTATTTGAAGCGCTGTAGACTGTAGTACAGCCTGTCTACTACTTACCAACATGAGGCAGTCAAATTATACATATAATAGATACAGGAACATACCTATAAATAAAATTGATGAAATTACTTAGGTTGGTATTCATAATGTCGAGGATAAATGAATGTAAATTCAGTTTAATACCAAGTACATTTTTATTTTCATGTGTCATCATCAGGCTACTATAGTCATTGAAGCTGTTGAGAAACAATATCATATTATCGTCAAAATACCGATCATAGTACACACGACCAGCAAACGTCCTCATAACTTGTATCAGTTGCCGCTTCCTATCCCCTCTTTTTCCTTTTTTCTTCTTCACACAAAAATCTTATCAAATAACAATTTCCCTAAGCATTACATCTCAATTTTAATTCCTAAGAAATACATTTAAACTTTAAATTTGATCAGATATATTTTGACGATAGTGTGATATTGTTTCTCAACAGTTTCAATGACTACAGTAGCCTGATGATGACTCTTGTCGAAATTGATTGCTAGTTAAAATAAAAATTTACCTGAATTTACATCCATTCATCCTCGAGCATACAAATCTTCAAGTGATGGAGGAATGAATAATAGACAAAAAAATCAAAGGAAATTAAACCAAGCTACATAAATAACGACGATATACTATAAAGAAAGCATTTTAAATATGATTTTTGCTTTATAGCAAATTATAGGAATAGAAATGAGCACTCAAACGCAAAACATTTTATCTAAATTTATTATTAATTTATTATTTATTAATATTTAACAAAAAAGAATAATACTATTATAACATTTTATTTTTTCTTAAATGATACAAGGTGTTTCCTTGAATGGTTCACGGTCTGCACCTCTTCCTGTAGTCCTTGGTATTCCTCAGGGCTCGACTCGTGGGCCCTTGTTGGTTTCCATATACACCGGCGATTTGCCAAGTCGCATTAGAAGTTCACAAATCCATATGTACGCAGGGAATATTCAATTGTGTAAATCATTGAATCCTCATGAATGGCAACTTGCAACAAACTTACTTAATTCTGATATAGATATAATCTACAATTTTTCTAAACAATGTAACCTACATATTAATCCATCAAAGTCTCAAGTCACGTTATTCGGTAAATCAAAAATTTTCGACGAACCTAAGATGTCCATAATAGTTCAAATCAGTGATATGATTTTGCCGGTTGTTGATAGTGTGAACGATTTAGGCTTTACTTTAGATAATTCGTTTAGATGTCGCAATCAAATCAATAAATATATAAAAAATGGATACTTAAGTCTAAGGGTGCTTTACCCGCATCGTGCTATACTTACAAAAACAAAAATTACGCTCTGTGACTCTCTGGTACTTTCACATTTTAATCATTGTTCCTCAGTATGCAATCCGGCAATAGATAAAGCAACTGAATACCGAATTCAGAAAGTTCGAAATTCATGTCTTCGATACGTTTTCGGCATAAGAAAATATGACCATGTACCCCATAAACTATCTGACTGTGGATGGCTTAATATGAAACAGAGAAGAGAGCTACAGAGTTTGTGTGTGTTTCATAAAATAATAACTTTTAAAACGCCGTCGTACCTTTATAAGAGAATAAGATTTCGTTGTGATGTACATACATGGGCATAACTATCCGTTACCGCAATCTTATATCAGCACCTGCGCATAAAAGTTTACTTTTTAAGAGATCCTTTTCTTACACCATCTGTACATCGTACAATAATTTACCTGTATATTATAAAATACTTTCTGTCGCTGCTTTTAAGACTAGCTTAAAACATGACTTAGTGCTGCGGACCTAGTCTCGGTTCTATGGTGCTGAAACTCCTACATGAACTGTCTCAGGCTCATCCATCCTATCTGATTTCGTTTTTATGTATGAAGGGAAAAAGAAACAATGGCAATGCAATCAATCAATGAAATCAAACATGCTAAATATATTTACGTTTTCCTCTTTACTATAGTGAGTGTTCACGCAGAATTTACTATAGGCATTTCTTTTATTTGTTAACTCTTACTATCAGGGTAAATGTGTAAAGCAGACTTTGTCTGAACCTCACCTTGTGATTTGCTAATATTCTAACAATTTATAAAGTGGATAAGAATCGTAAAAAATTGGATAGCATTAGATATATTTTAATAGTTGTCCGTGTTCGCAGTGGTGAAAAAATGTGTTTATATTTGGAGAAAGATCGTTCGACATCTACCGATGTAATACATGTATGATTAAAATAATCTTTGAACTCAATTAATGGGTTAGTCGAAGGACCACTACAAATTTGTTGTAATGTGATAAAATTTTAATCTTTCTCCAACAACAATACTCTGCAACGTTATGAAAATCGGAAATGTTTTTCGAATCCTATGTGCGTAAAAGTCAAAGACGTTTATTCGCCACTATTTGCAGTGACTTCACTAGCGACAACGTTCTATTTTGTAATTGTTCCAGTGCGTCATGTAAGCATTTATAGTAGCTATGAATACTTTGTAAATCTGTTTCAACAGAAGTATCTTGAAATTTTGACTGGCTCTCCTTAATAGCTGCAGCTTCGGCAGGATTGAATAAAAAGCTGCCTGCAACCAGGTTCCCCAACGTGTAAGAATCGGCTGTGGTGGTTTACGAATACCTGGACACTGTGCGTGAAATGTTCGAAGACGTTTTGGAGATTTGAGGAACACTTTTTTGCACTTGATATTAATGCATCTACCTCGGGATAACATTGTCTAATAGTTTGTGTCACAAGATGTAAAGCATGTACTTTACTACAAGTTACATGTAAACGTGTTCAAGAAGAGAACGGCCTACCGCACGCATTGTCGCTGCACCATCGCTTATAAACATCAACACTTGACGTATTGAGACTTGAAAATTTGTTAACGTAATAAGTATCACAGTCGTAATTGCTGCACTAGTACACCCTTCTAATCTTTCGCTAGCTAGTAACAGTGGAAATGTCGGTTTATGTTGATCCAGTACACGAACTATAACATGTATAATAGATTCTTTTTTACAATCTGTTGTCTCGACAACACACAACCAAAGCAACTGATTTGTTAATGTATGTAGATATGATTTTATTTTCCACCTCTTTGCGTACGAATAAAATCATGACAAGTAAATCGAAAATAAAGTAATTTCTATTTCTGTGTTTTGCACTATTTACATGCTTCCTACAGTCGTTCTTTTGCCAGCACATCAAAGTTTTCTCGCACACTTTACAAACTATTTTAGCACCGTCGTACAACAAATATGGAAACTCACAGATAAAGTTTTCTACTTTATCAGCAAAGGGTCGTTGTTTAGCTTTGCGCACACTGGACATTTTTAATTAAAATTTTTTTTTAATAACTGGTATTCCGCTCGCCTGATTTAATTCACACGCACACGCCGCGCTAGTGATGATGAATGTGTACGAATTTGAACTGTTTTGCCACCCGGCAGATGTTTACGCATCGCATCAGACAGGCGCGCGCCGAGTTCCGTTGGCTGCTCGAGCTGTTACGGCTATGCTGGGACGACACGATTATCTTACCTTAGTGATAAGTATACGTAAATTGTTGTAAGAAAAGATTCTTAAAGAGAAATTGCAAAATTATTTGGATCTGTATAGTGTTCGTCTAGTAAATTGCCAATGTAATTTTGTGCATTTATTGCGGTAAGGCACCGTGGAAGGAAGCAATTCATTTATCACTTTGTCCGGTCAGTCAAGCGTATTTCATATTAATTACTTCCTTAAAATCCATACATTTCGCGTAACTTTTTGCTTTCTAGTGTTTCTACTTGTAAGTGTTAAATTTACAAGTTGAGCTTCCTTAAAGATAACGTGATCGAAACTGCTAAGAGCGTATTAACTTTTATACAAATGCGCTTATTGTTATTAGACTCTTATATGTATGTTCTCATCCGATTTTCATTTGTTTTCAAGTTATAGCGTAACTACAAATAAACAAAATTTCATACATTAACATTTTTTTATCATAGCGTTCTTTTAATAAATGGCCATTGACCTCGAAACATTTTATGCTTCGTCTGCGAAGGGCGCCTGTTGCTCTCCTAATTGCTTCGTATCTTTCTTTAATATCGAGTGCAGTATTTCTAATACGTCGAATTAGTGCATCCCGACTGTCATCTTTTAAATTGTAAAGTTCATTTTTGAACCAGCACCATAAACAATAGTTTAGTGGTGTGAGGTCTGGAGATATTAGAGAGCAACTAATATGATCATCGCGACCAATATAAAGCCCTGGAAACATATCGTCCAAATCGTTGCTTGACCCGACGAGCGAAATGTGCAGGTGCTCCATCATGCTGATAATAATTCGTTTACATTGTGTTCGAAATTTAAGTAGTGCTCTCCTGTAAGACGATTCTCCAAAATGAAAGGGCCAATTAAACTGTTGACCGTACCACCGACTGTTGCGTGGGTCATTTAGTCTAACCATAAATGAGAATTCCGAGTATTACGAATGCCGTCACGAATGAATGTTGCTTCTTCCATAAAAATTATGCGCCATACAACACGACGATTATTATTTATCAACCGACAAAATTTCATACGCTTAGCATAATCTTCCGGTTGTAGGTCCTGTATACACTAAATATGGTATGCTCGTGGAGTGTGGAATGCCCAATTGAGTACCAATTTTTCGTGAGCTGGTCGTTGCATCTTTTTCCACCTAACTAAGAATATTTTCTACTTCTTCTAAACCATTTCGAGTAGCTCGTTCAGATATCATGTTAGCACTAGGAAGCATTCCGATTTCGAACAGTGTTGAAAACTCCGATAAATACGTTTTACCAGGATTTCTCCTATGTGGAAACCGTTGACGATATTCTTCAACAGCAGCTGTAGCATTTCCCTTACAAAAACCATAAACAAACACCACATTTGCAGATTCTAAATAAAACAGTAATTATACTGAATTAAGGCTGACAGCTTTGATACAAGTAAACGTTTCTCTGCATGTACGTCATATGGGATAAGAAGGAAAAAAAAACTATTAATGTTGAACGCATCTGACCTCTTGCTTTACTTGGGAAGTCAATGCAAGGATTTTTATTTTGTTTAAGACGTATTAATTCGAAAGCAGGCGAGAATTTGCACCATTTACAAGAACTCTAGTTAAAATTTTTTGATTACGCCTTAAATAACTGAGTTGTTTTACAATATACTCCTGAAGTTTGGTCCTTTCCTCCCTACTCATCTTGTATATGAACGTTCTGCCAATTTTATGGTCTGGACACTTTAAGACTCATATACCTGTGAAGACACCGCTCTTCCTGCATTCTCTCATGCATATAACAGCTAAGTACCTATTTCGTTTAGATACATACCAGATTAACGACCTCTGCAATCCTCCATAATGCGTAATCAATAATGAAAATAAAGAAAAGCCGTTGACGACAGTTATCACGACGTGTATAGCTGCTTACATAGTACGTTGATGACGGTTGCGACCACGGCGCGAGAAAACGCGATTAATGGCGAAGAAAGGACGTAACAACCATAAATTAAGGGAAAGCAAAAGAGCCCGTAATTAGAGTCCGGGTAATCAGCATCGGCGAGAGATGCAATTTGCACGTCAAAAACTCCTAATACCGTTGCGCACATTCAAAAGCTACAGCGATAACGAAGAACGAACTTACTGATGACTAAATTTGTCTTTCTTATATCTACTTAAACGCATATGTGTGATAACGTAAAGTACGCGTTCGCATATGTTTGAATATGTATTTCATACGTATGTATGTAGGTAGGTACTGTTACGATGTCGACAATAGATTTGTTGAAAAATCGCATAATAACCGCAGTCGCCTTGTACAAAGATGTTGCTGGTGTATAGAACCTATACCGGAGAAAATTATAGAAAGATCTACTTGAATACGTGTGAATGTACATATATAAAGGTAGTTTATACGTTAAAGACAACGCTAACGCTTCTTTCCCGTTGCCTTCTTAATCAATGCGAGAAGATGTCTTGTGTATTTAATTTGCTTACGTCGATCAGGCTCTGACAATGGCGCGTATACACAATCTTTCTTTATATTATCGCGTGTTAAGTACGAAAGAATGTTTACAATAGCTAATGCGCGCCTAAACCCGTTGGATGATGAACAGATCAAGGCGTTCTCAATCAACAATTAGTGCGTAATAATACTTCAAAAAGACAGCTTTCCTAATAAGCATGGCACCAAATATTTTTAAGTAAGCTCACATCGAAGCATCGCGTGTACGATAATCATGTACCTGCTGTTAATTCTCAAAATGTTATGAGCAACGGTGTGAAATATGCAAGCGACGGCTGTAGTTGATTCATACATGCTATTGACCTAATCTTCCTCATATGACAGGATTCATGTATTTTTCACGATAGCTTCTTCTGCTCATATGGCTAACTAAAAAAATCTTTACGTCATCTAGCTTTTTTTAAAGCTGATAGGAAAGTTGATGATCTTGTGGCCCAAATATACCTACTATAGTTTCTTTAGTGCCCCGAATGGATTTTACACTCTGCCAATATACACTTTTTTATCATCGATGTGGTTAGATGATTGCGATATATTTCCTAATACACGCACACTAGAGTTTGTTAATGAAAAAAGCTCTAACAACAGATAACTTTTATTGTCCTATGTTTAATTCGGCGAACAATATCTTAAATAGAAAATATTTCACCTAACTCCTAACTTATTCTCATAATCACCCATAGCCATCAACAATATAACACTGTATTAGTTAATTGATTGTTTGATCTAGCTATTCTGTAACAGTAACTGCCGTCTTATCGTATATCGTGAATTGGGTCCTATATTTGTTGAAGACCACCCTCCTCATAATATCTCTGAACTAGTAGGGAGTGGACATTCTCCTAAATTTCGTTGCTGTGACGGTTACAGTAAATTATATTTCGTTATTGAAAATCATACAACATTTGTGTGTATTTCCCTCTTATTTTTTGCTCTTCAAAATAATTTATTTCTTTTTTAACTACTGGTGTTAAATTTTTATTTTTACCTTGCATTTGTGTCGGTACTTGACAAGATGTCTCGGTTTTTTCCTTTATTAAGAGCTGCAGTTTATCTTTCATAGGTAGCGTAGCTGATGTTGAAGGAACTCAATTGACATTAAACATCCATCAAGTGTTCGGAATCAGAATCGTTAGTTTCTGATAATTCAGTGTTAGTGTCTGTTTCGTTTTTGTCGTAAATTCGCTTAATTAATTCTATGATTATCTTCGTTATTGTAGATTTGTTGGTCTTAGTAAAAATTCCGTGGTCTTCTTCATTTGAATTCTTGAAATTGTTACCATAAAGAATAAACAGTTCGTGGTTGATTTATACGTCGTATCAATGAGTTTTTAAGTTCGTTACTTAAAAATGTGTTTTGCGTCGTTAGCTCACCAAGCATAAATTTCAATGTAACATCGGCGACATACGAATTAACATTTTTACAACATAGTGTTTCTAAATCAACTTTTATTGGTTGTAATGCTGATATTGTATTAGAAATTAAAGTAAGCTCGTTATCAGTAAAACTGACATCTGACTTCAAATCTACGAGACTCTTTCTAACACAGTTTATAATGTTCGAAAAATGCTGTAACATAATCAATAAGCTATTCCAACGTGTTTTAGAATCCATTATTAACGAAAGTTCTCGACCAAATTCTTCTTTTACATGTTTTTCTAATATATTATTTTTTGTTGGCGATTTGCGAAAGATTTTAACTACTTTTCATACCTTTATTATCACAGAATTTAATTGTATATCCTGTATAGAATCTAATTGGGATACGCTTTGTACTATTTGGAAAGTTTCGCCATAATTTTCATCGTCTTCGTCATCGGAATCATCTATATCAGCTAACTCAACAAGTTCCTCATTATCACACCCAATTTCTCCTAAATTATTTTTCTATAAAGCTCTTCGGTTACAGCCAATTGTATACCATGTGCGAGACATAACTGACGGTTTGTACCGATCAGTTTTCCTACTTTCTTCAGTATTGAAGCTACATCTGCATTAATTGATACTATATTTTTGAAAGAAATATCAAACTCCTCCAATTAAACATATATCGGCGGGCATAGATCTACAATCCAAGGCTCCAAAACACTAATAGATACATTATGACAAATTCTAACAGCTGTGGACAACATGAAATTAGTTTAATTAATAGATCGGTAAAATTCCCTTTGAATAAAAGTAGATGCAATAAAGAACTTAAATTTATAAAAAATGCAGCTAGTTATAATGGTTACTCTTCTATAGATGTCGATCCCATCCTTAAAAAAGTTCAACATAGGCATTATGTAATATACACCACAATTTCGACAGAAACCCGCGATAAGAAATGTGTGAACAGAATATCGAAAGGTATTAGTAAAGTTTTTAGGGGATAGGATATGAATGTGTGTTTCAGTTCGCAAAATACAATCAGAAACCTTTTAGGTAATCCCAGAGATAAGATAATCCGAATATGAAGGAGAGGTCGGGAATTTATAAAATTCATTGGACAAACGAAATGGGCAATAGGCACCAGATTCAAAGAACATATAGCTCATTGCCGTTACGGAAGAATCGAATCGTCAAGTGTAGCAAACAATAATAAGTCTCGGCATACTCCGTACCACACAAATTATTAATTAACTCGGAACAGCTGTTTCGAGGCCTCGTGGGTCCTCATTTTCAGCCGCGTGACCGAGTGAAACGTAACACAACTCATAAACAAAACCGGGTATAATACTAAATTGGAAAACCTGACTTCACCGCAAGAATTAGACGCTTACGAAACCATTTATATGAAAAAGAATGCAAATCTATTAAACACGGCAAAAGGTTCACTTAGCCACTCAGCTTTAATGGATTTATTGTTGTAAAACGGACATAGGTTTACGTTTTGTGCTACAGGCAACAACCTTTCCTTTTAGTTTCGTATATTTGCATGTTTTAGGATAGACATATAGGCAAATGTACGTAAATCTTTTACGTAAATTAAAATCTTTTACTCGCATTATTCAGTTGTACAGTTGACAATGGGAAACCACAATTTCCCGAATTAATCAAATAATTTGTTGGTGCGGAGTGTGCCTATACCTTGGTGTTTGGCGTACTAGCCCAAAATCGAACTTATATACGAAATAGTACAATTAATAGCCAAAAGTCCGCTAGAAAAAGAACATTTCATAGGCTAACAACTACGGTGTTACTATTTTCTCAAAATAATTTCCTTAAAACAAGAAATTACGTTGAACAGAATCCTCCGTAATTGATTGCTGTAATATTTTCCACTAGATTTAAGTCGCTCTTGACATTGTCTCTTAATTTCAATGTGTATTTTAAGCGGCAAAAACGTCGTGCTTTCCGACAAAACGGAGTAACCGCAGTTGGCGTTTACCTGCAAATTATCCGGTCGGTTTAATCCTCGATCGTAACCGCTTCCGTTTAGGTACTTACGAGTACGTCGCAATTACCTATTGTATAAATAACGAAACGATCGAAATCGCCGCTTAACGAGAGCACGCGCTTACTTATTATTATTAATTTCCTCTCGAATTAAATTTGAGCCGAGGCAAAATCGACCAAAATGTCCGAAAGTGTAATTTTCCGAACGAGGAAGTAGCTAATAGGTAAATAGTAACGCGCAAGCTGTACACTGATGTCCATTTCCGATGTCGCGAATCTCGTGGATCTCTCGCTCCCTCTAAATGCGTTTTTGTCAGGTATATGTCAAGACTTCTCTTTCTGCCGGATTAATGTTCTTTTTAAACAAAAGCAGTTGCTTTGATTTATTTCAAACATTTTTCGAATTTACACCACACGTCAGATGTTGAGTAAGAAGGTTCTTTTTTGTTGCATTAGTCTGTAAGGTGTATACATTATTTAATAGGATAACAACGAAGTACAAATTAATCAATACATACAGGAGATTATTTTTTTTAACTTTTAGGTTAAATTTAAAATACAGTCGAACTTCCTTTTAGCGAAGTCGCAAAATCACCGCAAAAAATTCGTTAGTTAGAAACTTCGCTATATAGAAATAACAAAAATTTTTGGGAACAAGTTTATTATTATAAAAATACACACATACTACATAGTACATACATAATAAAAAATCTTAAAAGTAGATACATACGTAACTTAATTTTTTGACATAAAGTCCGTAATTTTTCGCTGAACTGTACACTTAAAAAACGTTTGGTGTTCATAAAAACTTTCACATTTATTTAACGACTCGAATATATTATCCGGTACGTTTTCACAATATTGCAGACCTCGTCGAATTGTTTCGAATGCACTCAACACATCATCTTCAGAAGGTTTTACAAAGTTATCGTTTTCTTTTCGTTATCTTCTTCGTCTCCTATAACCGCATTGTTTCCATAAGTCACGCCATCAAAAATGTCTGCATCAGTAGGGTATTCTGCAATTGCTATTTCTTCGTCTATTCGAGATAGTCTTCGAGTTCTATATCTTCAGAAATATCATTGCAATCTCGAAGTCTTGCCCATTTCTTTTTTAATTCGGACAGGTGCAATTCGTCCTCCTCATTCAAGTCAATGGAAACTGAAGAAAATCCAGCTTTTGAAAAGCAATTTCTAATTGGTTTTTCGGTAACATCATATGTCCACACTCTTGCCAATATGGCAATGGATTCATGCAAATTGATGGAAATTTTGTCTGCGGGCTGGTTTTTTTCAATTCCCCTAATAATGGTTTTCAATATCCGCTTACGATAATGAAATTTTATATTTTTTATAATGCATTGGCCCATAGGCTGCAGCTTTCGACGTCATATTTTTGCTTAGGTTTCAAACTGTGCGGATGCGCAGGGCAGTTATCAACAATTAGTGCTATTTTTCTATGTTGCTTTGTTATTGATTTGTCTAGTTTTAACAACCACTGTTCAAAAATTTCACTCGTCATCCATTTTTTATTGAAGTTGTAGTCTACTTCCAACGGTTTCACACCTTTAAAGCATCTTGGATTTTTTCTCTTAGCAATTACCAAAAGATGTAGTTTTTCCGTTCCAGTCATATTTGCGCCAACCATAACTGTGATTCGTTCTTTACTGTTTTTCCCTCAAAGCATTTATCACCTTTGAATGACAACCTTTTTGTGTGGTAAGCACTTGAAAAACAGCCCAGTTTCGTCTCGTAAAGTCTTTAGGTCAATATCAAATGTTTTACACGGTTTCTCTCCAGCGATTACAGTCTGTTTCACTAGCATTAGCACTTTCTCCGGAAATCACTTTTTGTATTATACTGTGTCTCTTCTTAAATTTGTCTAGCCAACCGGTGCTTGCTTGAAATTCTGAATGTTCCATAAATTTATATTTAATGCTTCCTGATTGCGACCTATATTGTATTTTAGAGCATCCGCCATTTAACGCTCACCACATCTTCGTACAAGCAAAGTTTAATCCGCTTTCTGCCGGAATCAAATGCCTCGCTTTGTTTTAAAATTGAGTCGCGATTTTTTAAAATTGTTTATAAACTGTTACCAGGTATGCCGAATTTAATCGCGATATCTTTTTTCTTAAACCCCTCGTCAACATCTTGTAATACTTTAACTTTTTCCGCGATACTTAAACATTTTCGTTTACTCATCTTGGACGTACGAACACACAAGAATCATAAGAAGAACTAAAACAAATGTACCTACTGACCATCGAGATTTGAATGGGTGTATTCTAATTTTAAGAACTTGTAGATTAAACTTCTAAGGATAACTGTCCAAATGAACGGTTTCCAAGAATGTTATAAATAGAATCGCATTATCCGTCTTAACGACCTGCCTTCAAATATTGAGAAATATTTCTTTGCGGGAAAAATTAACGACCTACCTTCAAATTCTGAGAAATATTTTTTTGCCGGAAAAAAAATCTAATGGTAACTTTAAATAAAAACTTCCCAATAAGGAAATTTTGTTCGTTAAGTAGAAGTTAAAATACACGCTGAAGTTCAGTGTGCACGTGACAAAATCGTTAAATAGAAAAATTCTCTAAAAAGGTATTCGTAATATAGAAGTTCGACTGTATTGTCATTTTTAAAATCATTGTCACAACACTCCAAATACGCCAAAATGAGCTCATAAGAGTTGTCCCACATTTTTATGAAAGCGATCATATCATTACTATCTAGGACGGCATGAATATATCTACTGGCACTGGGTGGCGCCAGGAAATATTTCAGTTGTTGTGTTTGAAGATTAGTGACATAAACTGAGAGATGTAACAGCAATGCGGGCAGGAGCAAAAAGCGTTAGTGTTTTTCTTTTCTCATATTTTATTTTCTAATCAAATCTACATGCTTTAATGAAGTTGTTTACGCAAATTCCCATCTCTTAGATTCACGTTTTTGACCACTCTGTAATGCTCACATTACTAATTCTCTACTTTCGTATATAAAGCCACCCCATTTATGTGAATCGGTTTTTTTTTCTTGTGATCCACTACAGTCGACCAATTTTAGATTGTACATGGAGCGTTCTGAGCGAATGAGAAATCTACGGGAGCGAGTGATATCAGAGATAGACATCGGTGCACTTATAAGCACGAAGAACAACGATCTAACTCGTACGAGCCCGCAATATATGCAATTAAGCAATTTCCGAACGGAATTATGGACGTGGTGATACGTATCTGGTATTCGTCATTTACATTAACATAATCTCGTTTTAAGAGATCGTTAATTTTCGTATCGGTCGAACAAAACAAAAAACACGATAACGGCCAGGTTAAGATATATTATTCGCGAATTCGATGTATATATTTTAATCTGGCGTAATTATGATCGTAAAAGGTGTGCTAAAAATACTCTTTTCATATAAAAATAAAGTATTACATCGTCTCGGTGCAGTTAATACGTACTGTTATACGGTTTGAGATCTCTCCGCGGGTGAGATGATGTATTTTGCTGTTCGTTTTTTTTTTCTGTTAAAATGTACGGTAACTCGCCGTCGCTGGATATCAAGAGAGTCGGGTCACTTTTACTGGAAACCCGGTTATACCACATATGTATGTATGTATGTACACATATATGTACCTGCAAGCTATGCCCACCCTGTTCCGATTTCGATCTTCCAAAAAATCATTGCCCCTCATACCCGGATATTCATCGCTGCTTTCCATAAGCGAAGGATATACATAAATCAGATTGTAAAGATTGTCAAGCATCCGTGTTGGTACTTCAATTAGTGCCGGAATAGAACTGTGCATGTGTGATGGACCAACTCATTTCTTAGGGACCCAGTTAAAACCTTTTTTATGACATGATAATAAGCAAAAGAAATTCGATTATTTATGCCGTTATGGACTGTAGAGGATGGCGAAAGACAGCATAAGATGCACTTTTATGGTGACGGGGAGCCAAAAAAGATAATATCGAGACCTGCCAGTGAAAACAATATACAGGATGTCTTACGAGGAACTGCGTCGACCGATATATGAAAGGGTACATGTACTATTGAACTAAAATATCTTCAATTGTCTTAAACTTCTTCTTATACCGGAGTATAGCTGCCAACTTTATTTTAAATGGAACACCTATACATGGTGGCGCACCATATTCGCGTCGGTTTATATACGAAAAACGGCAAAATATTTTCATTAATTATTTTCATTGGGAGCAAGTTTTAAAATAGTTTTAATATATACAGGGTGACCAAAAAAGAAGTTAGAAGTAGAACATTTAAATATATTATTACATATTTTGATAGTGCGGGCTAAATAATGGCAAGTTACTGCTGTGTTTCCTATAGCTAACTCAAGTCGTTTTTGAAACATTTAACTATTCTTGAAAATGTAGACCAAAATATAAGAGTCGCGCCTGTGTTCCGTATTTAAGCTAGAATTTTCTAATTGCATTTATTTTTAGTCGAAGCATTAGACTTAATGATAAAATAAAAATGATTCCTAAAAATTATACAGGGTGGACGAAAATATACTTTTGATTTGGACGATCATTATAGTCAAATAACTTTCTTATTTTAAATAGAACATCCTGTATTTATTATCGTATTGAGATTCTAATTTTACCCGTGTATAAAATTGTATTAAGGTGTCCTATATTTATGTCTTATATTTTCTTAGTAATTTAGCATTTTCAATTTCGAATATTTATTTCTTGCCATTTATTGTACGATAGTAGGCTCTGACGGAACTGACGTGTCCGACAATTACGATGGATCTTTCAAATGGAAAAAGTGAAAACTTCCTTTTTTAAATGCAACTAGCTATTTTTCTCGTTCTTATTAAATTACTCATATTAAAAAACAAAAAAAAATCATATCCATTACGCATCTAAGACGGATACTTTCCAAGATATTTCGGAAAACGTGTACTGCAACACAACTTTTTTCCAAAAAAAGAGTACCCCCAATGAGAATGTATACTCTTTCATATACCAGCCGATGCAGTTCCTCGTGAGGCACCTGTATATATCTGATTCGTCATCCCCAGTTTCACTTACAACATGCAAACATTTTCTGAGATTGGCAAAATACATTCGTCGTAGTACACCGATAGATTACTTGGAATCTAATACCATATTCACTGAATATATGTATATATTTATGAAACTATATGATTTTTAAAGAAATATCCCGAATACTTTAGTAATGACCTTCTAACGCACGAATACAACACTAGACTAAAATAGTTGAATTACGTGTATCCATACCATAGATTAACAATAACCGAAAAAGGTCTACGGTATTAAACTATATAATCTGATTCCAGTGCAAATTAAAAATCTTAGTTTTAAGAAATTTAAAATTTCACTTTTTAAAGCTATGGTGGACATTGAATCATACAATTTAGGGGAATACCTTAGTTACTATTTCTAGGTATTTTTCTTTTTGTTTGAAACTGACGTTTTCTGTATATACATATTATGTATATTTTCGAAATAAACTTTACTATTATTATTATTATTATTAACCCTCCTCCTTCCTCCGGGCTTGGGACCGGCATTGATGCCATAAATGTTCCCTGGGCTACTCGATCCACCCAGTTCCTATTTACAACACCCATGGCGGAGTTACTTACGGTACTGTCAATGTTAATAGAGGGACAATCTAATACGTTAATTCTCCTGAATTTTCTCTAAAAATCAGACATTGATTAACCTTCCGGGACTATAGCTTCCTTGGTAATCCGGAAGAGTGCCGTATCTTTCAACGTTGGTTGTTTTAGATCGTTCCTATCCTATGCAGATATGTCTAAAGACAACCGACAATTTTTCTGTTTCTAATCGTAAGATAGAAAGAATCAAGTTATTGTTGTTGATAAGAATGATAAGTATTATATATCTATTTTACTCTACTCTACATCCATTACGTCCGTCTAGTTGATATATGGGAGGAAGAGCCATATTTCACTAAAGAATCTTGAAAGATTTTACTAGAAATCACAATAGATTCTAGAAAGTACGTTTCCTCTTTGTAAGAAATACAAATTTTGTCACTTAGCAAAAACTTCAAACGCACCAGATGAACAATTTTAATAGACTTCCACAAAAGAGTACTGATTTAAATAAGTTGCGTGTATCTATAGATTCTCAGGCATTTCTAGGTAGAACAGCAACATATGCTCCATAGCGCTGGACCTCATCCCGACATTGTGCGTATGCGTATTTTTCTTCTTCTTTTTCATAACTACAAATGTAAAATATGTACAGAAAAGTTATTCATTGTTATCAAAATTGTGTTTCAATTCCTTTATCCTCTTAAAAATTATGTTGGAACTAATTTCCAAAGTTTAAAAAGTACGTTTTCATCCTTAATGCAAACTTGATCTTTTAAATTTAAATAAACTAATCACTAAAATTTGACATCTTAAATGGAACTGAAGAGTTTGGGAATATTTAATCTTACTAAAAGTGTAATATAAGTGAAAGAAAAACTTTCATGGTCATTAAATAATCAAAATTCTAACTATCGGCAAAGATTAACGTTCTACTCATTATATTTTCCGCTAAATATCAAATACGTCTATATACTAATCCTATTACTCGAAGAATCTGTCTACAAAATTAATATTTACGGACGTCATTAGCTAACAACTTAATAGGTGTTGTTGTTAGGTGCTAAGCAAGTAGGTAGGAAATCAACTTATAGATGCGTGACACCCTTTAAATTGCTCGCGCTGACAAAATACCCGTTATTATACCTAATAATTATGAAATATATTTTCGATACCCTACTCTACAACTCTATACGTATATCTACGTCTATTAATTTAATTATACACGTTGGTAATAATAGCATCGCTTCTCCGGACTGGATGATTGACAAGTGCTTGTCGTTTTATTGATAGTTCACGATTTAAGTGATACGAAATGTTGTATATGATTTTGTTGTACGAAAAAACAGATCAACTTATTATTAGTTGATGATATTCTTATACTAAAGCATTTGGGAATATGAAAAATTCGTTAAAATAAATCACTAAACAAGATTGAATTTGGAATATAAAAAAGTCGCTGAGAATTAAAACGTTAGTTAATTTTTAGATATTTCAAAATCATAAGTAGGATGAAATCTTTTGCGTTCTTGACACTGCGGTCCATCGGAGAGCCTATTATATTAATTTTGCTTTCGGTTTCAATTTTATCCGAACAGATTTACTTCTCTGATCAGATTTGGTAGCCTATGCAGCAAATTTATCTCTTAGAACTTATGTGATGGAACTGCTGTGCATAGCAGAAAGTGTTTGAATTGACTTCCTCTTATTACAAAGTCTACATAGGAGCTCAACCAGACATGTTGCTGTCCTAGGTTTGTCCTGCTTTCTGTTTAGAACAAATACCAGGGTAATCTGAAAAGTTTGAAGTCTCAACATGAAGATAGCGTTACTTATCAAAGATATTCTAGTAATATAATTGCGGTAAAAGATACGTTTGAAAATCGTGTGTCAGTCAATGTTAGTGTTTCCGTAAAAATGGAAAAAATCGAATGTCGAACCGTAATCAAATTCTTTCTTTTGAAAGGCAACACGCCTATGCAAATTAAGGCTGGGATGGTCGCTGTTTACGGGGACTCTGCACCATCATTTGTCAAGGTGAAAGTTTGGGCAGTTGAATCAACTTGGTCGGCCTTGAAGGTTCGGGACGGTCAAAACCTGCAACCACTACCGATAACATCAGAAAAGTTCATCAAATAGTGCTAGACGATAGTCGAATTAAGGTTACAGAGAGAGCAGAAGCTCTAAGCATCCCAAAAAAAACGTGTTTGTAATGTATTGGCCGAAGATTTGGACATGAAGAAGCTAACCGTGTGTTGGGTGCTGCGCTTGTTCACTCAGAACCAAAAACGCATTCAGACAGGGAAAGTGATGGCGTCCGTTTTTTGGGATAGCCATGAAGTTGATAAACCACCCACCCTATTCACCAAACCTGGCTCCCAGCGACTTTTCTCTGCTCGGAAGGCAGAGATTTTCATCGAATCAACAAGATGTCAACTAATATTTGAACGGATTAAAGGGATGGGACCATCTCTGGGATAGCTGTATGATTTACAAAGAGACTATGTTGAGAAATAAACTCAATTTAATAAAAAAAGTGCTTCTGCGTTAGGCTGGAAGCATTTCAAACTATCCTCGTATGTCAATAGTTAAATGTTGGAAAAGTCTTCTCAACATTTAATCCAATTGGGTTGGCATTGGTTTGTGATCCACTCGTTAATTGCATGCATTGCAGTTACACTCAGACCCGGTAAAATTCATTTCGGAACCTCTATACAATTTCATTGCCTACTACCCCTTACCCCTTGTAGTCTAGCACCCATACCAAAGTGATTTTGTTGGTTTCAGACAGAACTGTTAGGTTTTCCAAGTATCCTCACACTAGTTTAGAGGGCATGGGATATGATGCTAATGCCTTCAAGACTGTCTGAGAGAATGCAAATAGTCTCATCCTTCTGTTTGGAATATGGTGGCACAGTAAACTATTATAGCTCTGACTATACCGCGCACCAAGGTTGAAAAAGAATATTATCTTCTTCCCTTAAACGTCTCCTGGTTAACCAAAGGACCAAAATCTTATGTTAATCTTTAAGCAAGAAAATAGTGCTTCTAACAAATACATAGATTTAATCACCGATTGAAAGCAGCAACTGAATATTAAACTATAAGCTACGGTACTCGTAATTAGAGACGATTTATCTATTATCAATATTAATTCCATAAATTGTCTAACGGTTATCCTACTGCGTACCACCTATGTATATAACTTCCACGCAGCTATAAACAGAGATGCATATAATTTTTTGATGGCGTGGGTGATGGCGCGGTTACTGTAAAAAGCGGTAGCATGTTTATTTTCTATTATGATTACTTATACAGTTTAAATCGCTATAAACTCGGTAGCGCAATCGCTGTGCACGCCGATTAATGATGTCGAGGCTGCCTATTTTACAATAAATGGGATAGCTCTTGTGCGCCGTACGCTCTTATACCATGTTCGTACGAAGGCAGTTTGCGAAATGATCCTTCTCTCTGCGAATTATCTTAGTATAAAGCATTTCATTTGCATATCAATTTTATATTAACTGCGTGTTAATGGCGTCAAATTACAGGATAGGAAATGCATGTTAATGTTATCGGTCACTATCGAAATAGGAGAGAAATGTATGATTTGACTTAATGAGAAATAGGCACGTATATGAAAGTAAATCAAATCCAAAATTATTCCATTCCCATCTGTCTTGCAAGACCAAGAATACGTAGCTTATATCAATTCCTAGGTCTCTTTTTTTATTAATTAGACATTGGGGATCATTTTACCACATTATGTACAAATTCGGTGAACTATTCAACTTTAACGAATCTGATCTAACAATGGATCGAAGAAGGATAAGTCTCTGGAAACATGTTTCGCGTCCTGGGGCCTGCCAGGTCGATTTTCACGAATATCGGCCAATGGATTAAAGCAACTAAGTTCTATACCCTTTCTGTATCCATGAAAGCAAATACATAAGGCATATATTAAATCCATCCTCCTTGTCTCACTTGCTATAGATACAAAAACAGGCTGATCTCTCAAAGAGAATTGTTTTGTGGTCGGGTGGGGATGTCAAACCACGGATATTGTCAACACTCTGTATGTTATTCGTATGACAGCTTCTAATGATGATGCCTTGCTTTGGTGCAACATTCAAAGTCAATGTGTAGGTAGGGATGAATTGATTCGAGTAAATACAAGTAACCACTAACACCAAGAAATCAGTACCTAATTGATAAAACAAATCAACTGCTCCAGCAGGATGCTCTAGGACGCCAATCGCCACTTTAAATTCTGACATCTTAAAACCTGAATTATGTTTGTGGAAAACTGGATTAATGTTCGGTAAGATTTTTGATAAATTGCTGTCTTGGGAACTCGTACTTCAGGCATTGAAGTATTAAGTGGTCGACATCCGCCGTCTCTTCACCATAATCGCAATAAGAATCTGATTTCAAATGGATTCTATGTAAATGCGCCGGAAGTTGCCCGTGTCCAAACTTGCTATTGTAGAATAAAACAATCTCACATACACTTTGATTTTTATACAATTGCTTGAACTTTACCGATGGTTGAAAGAGATAGTACTGCGTCGCCCTCTCTTCATTACTTCTATTCCAGCGAACGCTCCATTTTTCCCACACCAATTTATTTGGTATTGGAAGAAAATGCTGATTACGTGAGATGAATTTGCAGTTTATTCGAATAATGAGAAAGCTTAAAAGCACCTTTTTCATTACTAGCATTTGCGATATCGGTCTGCTGAAAATCCACGCACTGTATTCGAGAAACCACGGTATTCTCAAAAGGTAACTGTTTGGCGTGGTATTTGCACAGCTGGAATCTTTTTTGAAGATGAAAGAGGAAACATACGTGGAAATGTTGCAGATTTTTTTAACAGATGCTATGCATCAACTTCGTTTACCATTAGACATTACTTGTTATCAACAAGACGGCGCAAGACGCCATGTGTCTAATTTATCGATGGAAGTTCAGCGTGAGATGTTCAGGTCGCCTCTGGTATCTCAGCGTGGAGATCAGTCTTGGTCGGCACGGTCTTGTGATTTGTCGACTCCCGATTATCTTCTGCGGGGCTATATTAAGTCAAGAGTGTACCAAAACGGACCGGAAACTTTGGAATGTGTGGAATGAATTTCAGCTGAAATGAGTCGGCGTGCAATGAGCTCATTACTGAAACGTGCTGAAATATGCATTGATCGCAATGGAGGGCTTCTGATGGATGTGATATTTAAATACTAGGATTAAAAAAATTAAATTTTAACATTTATTTTTATTGATGGTACATGAATAAAAATGTTAAAACTATTTCCACGTATGTGTAATTAATGATTCAAATTGGGTCACTCCTAATTTGACACCCATTATTTGATGGATCTTCACCACAAATATCGATACCGATTTAGTGTTATTTACATTATTGTATGATGGTATATTAAAACATAAAAGACCAGTTGTTGTTTTTATTACTTTTTATGGTTATCATTCCGTTATCATCGAAACGTGTAGGTTCCAAAGTGATTACAATAAGCGGGCTTCACTGCATACTAACAGCATCCTTAACATGAATCACTATTGATTTATCTCTAATAAACCCTTTAGTATATTTAACAATCTATTCACTTAATTAATACCAGATTTTTCTTTTTTTTTTCAGGTCTTGAGCAAAAGCAAGGATCCTAATCGAAAACGGCCAAAAGCAAAAGGCGGAAGAACAAAAAATACGCTCTAAAATACAATACTTTTTATTACAAAAAAGGAGCTTTACGATCATCGTACCGAGGCCAACCTGAAACGAAACACCGCCGACGGTCGTGAATGAACAGCATGTTGAATCTAATTTTACGCCGCATTATATTCACGTAAATCTACTATACGTAATAAGAAAAGCTCTGCGAGAAAAATGAATAAATTCGGATGGCAAGAAGACTAAGAGAGTATTGTGCGGTAATGCAATATAAATATAAATAGCACGTATCCACTATAGGTATTGTCACGCCGATTATGACAATTCCTCCTGAAATAAACGCGAACAATAGCGAAGAACTATAGAAAATATTGTATGGAAGTTTCTCAATTCCCTCAAATTATAAATCACTGTGATGTGACGCTACGCCTTGATGTACCTGTTATCTGTTATATTACGTATACGTACGTTTATTTTAAAGAGTGCAATATTTTTATACGCCACAATTAAGCAATAAGAAACGTAATGAGAGGCGCTAGAATTCGCCGCTCCATGGTCTCTAAGGAAGATGTTCCTTTATTGTAGCAAATACCTACCCATGTCTAACGAAACTTCATCGGACGGATACACTTCGCCTCGCGTTTCAAGTCCAGAAAGCTCTTACACCTACGCCCTATCGAGTCCCGGCCCCTCGGATTCCTCCGGCATGTCCTCGCAACCTTACATCCCTAATTGCTACAAGCAGTCAGACCCGTGGGGCCACCATCGCCACCAGCCCTCGTATTACGGCGAGAACAACAATGTTTACCACAAGTACGGTTCGAGTTCGTCGAACGGCAGCTATTCGCATCAGAATTACTATAAGACGGCGGCCAGCATGGAGAGTTCCAAATGCAAGAAGGAGACGTCATCGAAGAAGAACGCCAGTCCGCAAGCCGGCATGGAGATTATGAAGAAGCGGAGATTAGCGGCGAACGCGAGGGAAAGACGACGGATGAATAGTTTAAATGACGCGTTCGATCGACTGCGGGATGTCGTACCTTCGCTTGGGAACGATCGGAAACTGTCCAAGTTCGAAACGCTCCAAATGGCGCAGACGTACATAGCAGCGCTGCACGAGCTATTGCAGAGGGATTAAGGTCGTTAAGTATTTATACATTTCTTGCGCACGGAAGTACGAAACAGCGTTTGCATCGTTAAAATTCATGGGGTAATTGTTTTGTTTATGTTCCTTTCGAATTGAATATATCAGCAACAATTGAAGGATTTCTTGGAAATGTAGCGTATCAGTAAATCTTCAAAATGGATATATGATAAGTAGAGGCTAATGATTACACTATGCTATGTTATTTATTAATGATTAGCAAACGCTTCAACACCTTTGAATTTTGGCAGGGATAATTTCTACAAGAAAGTGATATTGCAAATGTTATTAATCCATTATTATTATTATCTACAATTGACACAGGATTTTTGTTTCAATCTTCCCTTGGTTTTTGTTTTTGGCCAGTAATGTTAATTCAAATAAATAAAATTCCTTAGTTTCATGGCCTTATTTTTACTTAAACTTTGTTTAAATAGTTAATACATTAAATTTTTCTTTTGACGTTTCGATGGAGCATGCCATCTTTATGAAAAGAATTAAAAAATCGTCTAGAAAATACAATAATTATTAGTTTTGTTTTAAAGATATTTGTATAATAACCACCTTACAATTTTATTTAGTTTCCTTTTGCCACCATTCCTCTTTATTAATATCTTGATTTTTGTAATTAAACTAATTTATGTCAAAAAATGTCAAAATACATAAATGTTAACTGTCAGTGAGAAGATTAGAAGATGACGAATATTTTCTCAGCAGAATCACCTGGTCAGATGTATTAAAATAAGAGAGTTGATGATGGTCAGAGAGAACCGAAACGTCATATCAAAATTTCGAGTGTACCACTAGATAGAGGATCGAAACTAGCCCCGAGAATGTGTTTTTAGTTCTTTTCTGCAAGGTCAAATAAAGGTGCTAAAGCTGAAAGAAGGAAATGAGCATTTTTCGTTTTTTTTTTTTAAATCTCGAACGTCATTTGTCACAGGTTCAGTTTTTTTTCGGGCTCATAACAAACACAAAATTTGGCAACTTTAACAAATTTAAATCTATCCTCTATTTCCAACAATAACGAGTTCCCCGAAAATGAATCACATGTATATTTAAAAAAATGAAAATTTTTGATAAGCCCTGCTTGACCAACAAACGCTTCAATTCACATCATTGTTTACGTATTTCATTACTGCCAACTGCAAATAGCGAAGAAATACATTTTTATTATGATTCAAGAAATTATTATTGAAACTGCTAAGGCAAATATTACTCATGATGCAGATGTACCATTTCGTAGTTTCTAGTTCGCAAAACGATTGCTAGTAATCCACATTACATTCTCACATGACCTTCTCTGCGATTTTATTTGTTTTATTTATTAAGTTATTTACATATTATGCGTTAAGTATTCTATTGTGATGTATTTTTATTTTATTTTATCGATTTACTACTTTGTGCAATATTTTTATTTTTTTTTTAATTTATGTGTTACTTTTTGTAGTTTGTGCTAGTACTGGGTATGAGGTGCCGTAAAACGTAGGCAACTTTTATGATGAAACCAAATAACATTAAATGTAAAACAGTAAACTCCTAACATCCAGAAGGAATAAATTCCGGAGATCAAATTATATTAAAAGCATTTTTGCTAAAATTTCTCTACAATTTCAATCACGTATCTGATCAGTCCACAAAAATTGCAACAAAGTAGATTTTTCAAACACTAAAGTATCAGCACACTCCTCACCATATCATACGTTATTATTTGATTAATTCGGAACAACTGTTTCGTGAATTCGTGGGATTTCCATTGTTAACCATACGGCTGAATGATGCGAGATTTTTTTTTGAAAAATCGAAGTGTGTCCATGCTTTGGCGTTTGCCATACTACTCCATAGTCCTTGCCATCATTACTCAATATTTTAAAATCAGTTTTGTGTTTATTTATAGGAAGTAAAAGTAATGTTTTTATTTGCCTAAAAATATCTACCTAAAAAAAAAGTTATTTTTTTTTTGTACAAAGAAACGGTTGTATGGGGGTTCGCTTTAATGGAAAGAATTTAAAAATGAATTCTTATAAATAAACAGGAAAAAGATAAAGTTGCACTAAAATGTTAAAAATTTACAAATTACAAAACAAGCAACATTTTCGAAATTTGAAAAATAACGGTACGTACTATAATTTTCTAGAAAAATGTGACAGTTAAGGTCACGTGTGCATCACATTTTTCAGCATAAACAAATGGCAAAGTCAACATTTACAAATACATAACAAAATTTCCCAAGTGATGTAACACCTTCACCACTTGGCTACCTTTAACTGTTACAACAAACCGCAATCTTAACAGGCATTCGATACAGATTGTGTGGGAGTTTTGCGACCCACATTTCGTAATTTTACGGCATCTCAACACCATACTACATGCCGATAACCAACAGCAACCAGGAAAAAAAAGCCAATGAAACAATTTTTATGTAGGGAGAGAACCTGCTATTAAAGAAAAAGAAAAAAAAATAAAATTGATCGTCAAACATCGACAAATAGAAGTATTCGCATGCGTATATGTATATGCGTACGGACAAGGTTTTATATATGTATATACATATATAAAACCGTTGCCGTTATAGGTACGTCGGCCTAAACTGATCGGCGATATCAATTTAGAAAACGAAACCAGGCGTTGGCGTTATCTTAAGCATGTGTCGGGTCTAAAGTAGCTCGTCGAGATGCGAGAATTTGTAGTATTCGCTCCCGATCAGCTCGCGGATCCTGTTCGGACGTTAGAAACTAAGGCGGATGACTCAATTCGATGTTATCCTACTGCTACATGCTACAGCGGCCTGCCTCTCTCATGTTTATTAATGGCCTTGTTAATGCAGACATATTGGTACAAATAATTTGCGCGAACTGACATACCTTCTGGTGTAGAAAAGAATACATCTACGAAGAATGTTCATTTTTTCCATTCAAATGAGAAAATCATCTACAAATTAATTTTATAAGCAAAAAAAATTTCGTACGATCGATGTCAATACTAATTCACACTGCACATAAGTGATTTTATATATCCACACGGGCCGTGTCAGATAACAGCTTTTTTATTTATTTTTTTGCTTTTTTAATTTTTAAATTTTACTAAATTAGATTAATAAATAGGTTTTTGAATGCTTGAAAATGCTTTTTCTCCTTGTTTACGATGATGTATGTGCTGCAGATAGTATCTGCATTCATAATTTGAAATTTAAATTTGCCGCGTACTTTTAAGTTGGTAACACTGACCAGGTTGGTAAGGGACTACAGATTGAAGTTAGTCGTTAGAATCGTTATGTGATGTTATGGGGGATAGAGAAAATAAACGTGTCGAGGTTAAGTGTAATTTTATTTATAAAAAGTAATCGGAATTTGTATGGTTTTCTACAACGTCAGAAGTGGGATCTGAAAAATTGGCAAACAACGACATGTCAAACATGTCGACTGAGCGGTCCTTTGATGAATTTCAAGAAGAACACGAAATGGACGAGGCGCGGCAAATCTACAGGTTAGCGAACTCATTAGATTAGTTAATAAACTTATGGATCAAAATAATATGTTAATGAACGAAATGAAATCGAACAGTACAAAGGAAAATGAGAGGGAACCGCATGTCGATGTTGTCAATTTTGTACCGGTATTTGTATGGGTTTTTGACAAAATGCATCTTACAAAAACGATTCGAGGTTAGTTCTGAGAAACAAATAAGCAATTGAATATAAGAAAAATACTGAGCAGATATAGGTATTAAAAATAGTTCACGACTAACTTAAATAATTTATTGCCCTTATCACTAGTAGTATAGTACAGATCAGACTATTTGAAGTAAGATTAAGTCTATCGTTTGGTAAGTGTATGTATTTCTGAGTTTCTTATATTGTAATTCTGTATTGGACTCTTTAAACCGATAGAAGGATGTTTCTCTTCTAACTTAAACGATCCAACTTTTATCTTTCCTAGTTCTTATTGAATGCAGTTATCATACTTCATCTATCCTTTGCTAGTATTGCCAAGTCATCAGCATATGCTAACAGTTGTATTGATGTGTTATGAGCCTTTTGTTGCCTTGATTTAGAGCTAAGCATATCAAAAAGAATAGTGGAAAGGGAATTCCCTTGTCACGCCTTTGTTTATTAGAAGTTCTTCTGTTGACCTTTCTGCTGTTACTACTTTTCCTCTTGTATCTTCTTGAGGAGTTTTTCTGGAATATCCATTTCGTACATGTCTGCCAAAGTGTGCTTCTGTCCATATTGTCGCATGTATATAAATAATGTATGTAGTTGATTGTTGTATTCGTAGCATTTTTCAATTATCTGTGTCATGATATGAATCGCATCCATTGTCGATCTGCCTTAACGAAGACCATATTGGCAGTTTTCCATAATTTTTTCCGTGTACGTTTTCAGGTCATGGATTAGCGATGTCAGAATTTTGTACGTAGTGTTGAGTAACGTTATGCCTCGGGAATTTTCGCACTGGTTGGAATCTCCTTTTTTGAATATCGGTTGTTGTAAGTCCCAATTTCCACTCCTTCCGGATTTTTCTTCAGTTCATATCTTTCATATCCGCTTGTTTTGATAAATTCATTACAAGTCGGTCTATTACTTTACAGAATTTCCTCTATCGTCATTGTTATCCTCTATCTGTGTTCTCCCTGGCCTAGTTGTTTTATATAATGTTCCCCACATTTCTTCTTTTCTATTCTAGCTATTGGGATATTATTCTCCTGTTTCTTTTTATCCAGTTAGAAAGTGGTGAGTTGTCTTTAGTTTTGGTTTCTATATCCTCCACTACTTGGTCAGACAATTGCGTTTTCTTTGCAGCGCCAAAATTTGAATGTTGTAATTTTCCCTTTTGTTAGCATTGCTTTGACATTCTAAGTGTCCACTCTCATCATTGGTTTTTTGATTCTTTGTTTTGATTTTTCTTTCTTTTTTTGTCATTTTCTGGTTTACATTGTGTTCATTTGTTACCTTGTTCGACGTCCTTTTACGTTGCCGTTGCTCATCAACATGTTTGAGTCTGAGTTTTTTAAAGCTAGTTGTTTCGCAAACATTGTAATATAAATGAAGAGAGCCATAAATCGAAGAAGAAAGTGACTGAATGCATTACTCGTTCGTAAGAAATTCTACACGTCTTTATTTCACACACGGCATGCGGTTGTCGCGTGTTTCATTCGCTACATCTGTATAATGTAAAAGAAAATAGTTTTGCAGAAAGTATAGAATGTATGTAGAATAATCTGCGAGAGTATAGTAAGATGAATGTTCTGTAGGGCCATATAATCGAGAAATTGAGTAATATGATTATGCCGTGTACACTGTATGTAAGAAGATTCCACACCTTGGATCTCAACGTGAGCGTATTGAGCATGTTTTTAACCAATCTTATTAATAGTATAGTTTGTTTAGAAGTATTTGTTTGTGTTCTTAACGGAATTACCGCATTTTTAAAGTTTTCGTACCTGTATACGTTTGAACATTATAAATGACTATAGCTGCTTATGTATGTGAAAGTGTCAATTGATACCAAGCGAACGAGGAGCATTTTTCCTCTTTAATAGTGAATTTGGTTTATTTTTTTCTTTGTTTTAACGGATTTACACATTAAGCGTACTGTCGCTAGACGTCAAGCAATGCATTGACAATAAAGTAAACATATTAAAGTACCTGTTACAGTAGACGCTCACAAATTAGAACTACTTTGATCCTTGGGCAATTCTAATTCACGAAATGTTCTAATTTCCGAACGTTTTTTGGTTTACCCAAAAAGTAAAAACGAACGGTGAAAATACTTTAAAAAAAGCATTAATTTTTTCACAAAGCTCTTTTTGTTGGTCTTTATTAGCACTTAAATAATCCGTAATGCGCGTTAGTTTTTTTGGCACAGTAAAATTCAAAAGTACAATGTCGTTACGGAGGGCCAAACGATCGAGCATGTGCTTAGTGGAAAACAACTCCTTGTTTTTGCAACATTTTTTTAAAATTATTGACGCTTACAAATATGTCGTCGTTGCCATCTGGAGCCTCATCATCACTACTAAGCTCATCTTCAAATCCGTCTTTAACAACATCTTCATTCCATTCTTCGACTTCCTCTACACTGATGGAAGTGTTTGGTCTAATTTATGCTAAAAGAACTTGATTATTTGAGAATTTCATTGTATTCTTGATTTTTTGTCGCAATTATGCTAGTGGCAAACCATCGCCTGCCGTCGTGTTGGCCAGAGTCCCAATTTAACAATTTCGACCAAGAATTCTGAAGTATGTTTTGCGAATTGGATGGCGTTTCAAAACAGCTTTCATTTCGCCACCTTCAGCGATTATTTGAGCAAGTAGCTTACCTCTGTGAAGTACTTTTGTTAACTTTACGGTATTTTAATCCATTGGTTGCACAACTGCTGTCACATTTTGGTGGAAAGCAATACGCGACTATGTTTCCATCGTCACTTTAAAGTTATCAATAAGCAAAAGGGCCTTTGGAGACAAATTATTTTTTTCAGAAAAACCGATAACCTGTTAAACAAAAAATATTTTAAAAACCAAGGAGCCAAAAAACCAGGATTTTCTCGTTTATATACTTCTTTAATAAGTATCTTGTGAAGTCATCCATGAAAGCTCCGCGACATCATCTAAACATTTTCGAAAAGTTATAATGAAGTGGGTTATTAAATCCTTTCAAGCATCTTGTTTTATTTTTGCTTTTCCGATAACCGATAGCGTTAATCTGCGTCTAGTAAAATTGAATTTGCGTTTAGTAAAATTGAAATGCGTCCTTTTTGTATTTTGTATCCAGGGCCAGATAACAGAAAAATAAAGCGGTCTCATGGGCGTTATACGCTTGTGTCTCCGTTAACCTCATCTCAGCCACCTTTGCTCGAAGTTTATGGATAAACGAAGTGACCGCGTCAACATCACTAGAAAGTATTTCGCCAGCAACTTTTAGGTAACGAATACCGCGCCGATTTTTTAAATTGGTTAGCCGTCCATCACTTGCATGGAATGTCGTCTTTATCGGGATATACTTCACCGAAAATTGTCTAAGCTTTTGCCTTTAATATTGATCCAGTTATTGTGCACTTCTTCGGGGTATTCAGCGCGATGTACAGATTTAGCTTTTGCTTCTTGATAGTTTTTGGAAACAGCATCTAATATAGCTTCTTCGATTTTAGGTAACTGATGGCAGATTTTGTCACATTGATATCTAGAGCTAAATGATTCCCCTTGAACGCCCTCATCAAGCTTTTTAAATATTTTAACTTGTTTCAATGTTAAAGTGTTCTTTTTACGTTTATTTGACATTTTTATTCACTCACTTTCACTTTGCTATCGAAACTTAGACAAATATGTACACGAGTATCAAATTTCCACATGTATATGACCAAATATTTACACGAGTATGACAATAAACACGCGAAAGGAATTACCAATTACATACACTCGTGTAGTTCGGTGATTCCCCTTTTTTGTTCTCCCATCAAGCAAACGAAACCGGGGATTCACCAATGTGAACAAAACAAGAAAAAAATTCTCGTAAACTAGGATCTAAATTTTTAATTTTAGAACCTTCAATGCATTAAAAACTCAGGTTCTAATTTTCGAACGATTTTGTAACGTATTCGTACGAATTTGTACGAGTTCTAATTTGTGAGTGTCTACTGTATACTGAAATAATTCCTTTTCAAAGCAAAAAAAAAATAAGATCATACCTGTTAACGTTAAATGTTACTGCGTATTATACATAGATTTACTTTAGACACAATTACCTCACCTAGCCCGATTTATTTATAAAAACGCTTCTCATCTACTTTAATATCTTAACCTAAACGAAACATCAACATCATTACCAACTTCCTTTTTCACTTTTTACTCTAAACATTTCCAATTTTTATAAACATCAGTTTTACAGGTAGACGCGAAATATTCCCACGACACCTTTGCCTGTGCATTAGTCTTATTAGTTTAATTTTTCTTTTCTCTATGTCTTCACGTAATATTTGGACGAAACGTCTCCGCTACGCTATTAATTCTATATTTGTGATTTAGAAAAATTATGCATTCTTCGAATTAAATTTATTATATACTAATATTCTAACGATTCTGATTGTGTAAAAATAAATTCTCGACAGAAATGTCAGATTCTCATAAGTAGACATTGGTGAACGCCCTCTAGTAACGAGCATCGGTACTATAACGACATAATACGTAGTTGACGATTTGAAATTCGTCATTTTGCAACCGCCAAGGCACCTACCATATTAGAATAAGCATTGTAATCGTCGTAATAATAACGAGACGTAACGCGAAGAGGATAAGAATAGAGACGGCAAACACGGACGAAGAATAAGAGAAAAAGAACCCACGTACATTATTGTTGTCAACCATAATATACATCCAAATATAACTTTACAGTTAGCCCACGGTATTCTTCGGACGGGGACGTTTCTTTTTCGCTTTTCAAATGGACGTAACCGATTACGACAAATCGAATAGAACCGTAAAGTCTCTAAACAAACGATTAACCGTTCAGTTTTTAGCGCCGCGAACTGTTATTCTCTCTCTCTAAATAGATGTTAAATATTCAATGACGAACAATATCGATTATTTATTGCTAGATGCGATGGAGTACAAAGATCCGTGGTTAATGCGGATTGTTATTTAATTAGGCTCTCTTTGGTGAGCTTTGCTAATGACACTTATGCTATGTTCTCTCGTACATGTATGAATGTAAATTTTTTCGCGAATGAAAATGCATAACCTCTAACCCCAGTTCCTTTTAAAAAAGGGATAAATAGCCTTTCAAATTCTAATCTTACCTCTAGGCTGTCAAAAATTGACAGTTGGAATGTTTGATGGAAAAATTTCAAACGGCGCTGTCAAAAAAAGACAAAAAGACGAATCATGGCACGCGATATCTCACAGAGAAATGATATACGAACACTCTGAACGTGTGAGCAATTAGAGTATATGATTTACACATACGCAACGGTTAGAAATTTATCGTCACACGCGCGCTCCATTATACACGTCTTAATATTATATTATACGGCTGATTTACATAAGATATCTAATTTATTGCCGGTAATAATAAGTTTTCGGTCGATGTGGATTAAATCAAGCCGCGCGATTTGCATACGTAATTAATATTAGAAATATCTTATTAAAAAGACGTCGGGATATTAATTATCTAGCCCGTTCTTTGCTTTCCTTCTTGAACCTGAAAGCAGGTGATCATTATGACTGTATATATTATCTAACGTAATTAGATATTACGAGACTTTTTTCGTAATATCATTGACGATTTCCGAGCTTTTTGAAAGGTTTTCTTAAGAAAATGCTTTCGTTGAAAATTTTCTTTATTTTAATTTATTGCTGTCACTTTTGTAATATGAATTCCTTCTTCTTCTTCATTAGTTGCTCTAGTCGGGCATTGTTCTCTGTTGATTCCTTTATTCATAACTTCCACTTCTTCCGGTTCCTGGCATAGTTCTTCATTTCTTTCACCGTCTTGCCTCTTGGCTGTCCTATTTTGGCGATTTGATCTGTTCAAATCAATTTCGGTCTGCCTTTTGTCCTTCTTTTTGTTTGTTTTGCCTCCATGATTCTTCTAGGTAGTCATTTGCGATGGCCAAATCATTCTAATTGTTTCCTTTCGGTTCTTTTGCATGCTGATTCCTGGTGTAGCATAGATCGGATGTCTTCATTCCTTATATTTTGTCTTATTCGCAATGTTTCTTAGAACCTTCGTCTCAGTGGCTGTTAATTGGGACTTGCAAGGTCCATGTTTCACAGGAGTAGAGCATTATTAGAGCTACTATAGCTGGTATACCGCACTGCTCAAGCCGCTACGTGAATATATGAAACGGAAAATACGGGTGGGAGCATGAGTGACGCATATCGCGCTTATATTTTTCTTTTCATCATTTACGTAAGGATATGAACACTAATTTTTTTGTCTATATTCACTTTCATGCGTTGATTCTCCATTTCATCAATCCACGCTTTCATTAATGTGTATATTTTCCTTTTACAATCAGCAATGAGTGTTATATCATCAGCACATAGGAGGGCATCTGTCTGTAGACGGTTTAGATTCTTATAGCTTATAGTAGCCTTCAGCCCTTTGTGTTTTACCCTTACATTTTTAAATATTTCGTCTACAACTATTATAAATAATAGTGGGCTTAAGTTATCTCCTTGTTTGACACCTTTTTTCAGTTGGAGGTTATCTGGCCTACTTCCATTCACTTGTATTTTCGTAAAGGGTGCGGATAAAATAACTAAGCGATTTATTTCACCTACAACTATGACAAATAATAAGATATTTTGTAATTGTCAATATTTGCTTTTAATTAAGGCTTTAGGTAAATTATTACATATTACTTGATGATTATGTCTTTTGAATGAGCTTCGTAATTATCACGACAAGATTCAGCTCTTTTTACCGCATAACTGCATCCAAAAACTCGGGTGTTATATCTGCTATTTCCCGACGAATATTCGCTTTCAAATGTTTCAGCGTTTCTTCTGTCTTTGTAAACTTTTAAATAATCCCAAAGACGAAGTGTGAGGCAGTCAAGTCCGGCGACGCTGGTGGTCATACCATATTGCCACCATGTGAAATAAGGCGACCTGGAAACATGGTCTGCAAATAGTTGATGGTTTCTCGACTTGCATACGATGTGGCTTCGTCCTGTTGAAATCACGTGCTTCTCAGATTTCGTTGTTCCAATTGCGGTTCGAAAAAGTTGCGTAAAATCTCACGGTATCGTTCGCCATTAACAGCAACGACACCACCTGTAGCATTTTCAAACAAAAACGGTCCGAAATACCTGCACTGTAAACGCCGCACCATACTGTAACTTTAAGAGGGTGTAATGGAGTTTCATGGATTATATGAAGATTTTCTGTACCTCAATACTGGTTGTTTTGCTTGTTAACGTGTCCACATAAATGAAAATGTGTCTCGTCGCTTATGATAATTTTTGCATGGAAACCATTAATTTCGTAATTTAAGATGATAAAAGTGTTACTAGACTGCTGCTCCATGCTACGCGTTTTTCATAATTTGTAACAAATAGCGACTGAGTTATTTGGATTTTATGACATAAGTGAAGGTCGTTTTTCGTAATTCGTCGTAGTGAACGATCCTTTACATATTTCTTACAAAATATGTAAAGGAGTTGAAGATCATTTGGCTTTCTCCTCTTATAAGCCTGCTGTAATTTCACGATTTTTAGATTGATCATTATTAATATTTCTTTCTACTTGCGGTAGTCAATACCACTAAAAGACGTAGAAGTCTCTATAAAAAGTGATCTACTCAACGATAGACAGAAATGAGTGCAAAATGTGCAAACGAAACACCAAAAAACACAACAAAACGAAGGAAGAGCTGAAGCTGACAGGTGACATAAATATTACTGATCTCGCTAGAAGAAATCCCGCCGAAAGGCGTGGCAAAAACGCTGATTCTAAATAAGGATAGCTTTATACAAATTGTTGTAAATTGGCAAAAGAAGAAGCCCTTGTCACATTTCAACATTTCAATTTTGATGGTTGCGTAGTCTCTTTTTGCGATTTATAACACACAAATCCACGATCTTCAACTGCTACGAACCGATATAAACCCACACGGTCGTTATTACCGAGACAACACGGCCTCACCGCTCTTCGATGACGTCACGCTGTTTCGGTGATGTATCGCCATGCACGATATTAGCTTAAGCGATAAAGGAATCGTTTTTTGCATATCTTTTTTAAGCTTTGAAGGGCGTCCCGTTTAAAGGGGATGCCAGTCGTCAACTGAGCCCTTCTTCACATCTCATTCGATTTTATTTTGGAAAAACGAAGTTTCAAAGCAAAAACCAAACACGTAACCGAGCACCGTTTTCGTGAAAGAGGGTATTTGTTGTATAAGATATTATAATTGTTGCAATACTGTTGTGAATATGACATTTTACATATATCAGTATCCAAATGTTTATGATACGCATTTAAAAACATCTCTTCGTGTTCAAAAATAACTTTGTTAAATGTAACGTAAGAATATACAACTATTTGAACAATAAAATCTTCACGTTTTTGTCAAATACAACGGACAGTTAGGTAATTGAGTTGGAATAGCATCTTTTTTAAGCCTAGGACTTTTTAAACTTACAGTTATAGTTTCACCAATTCTTGAATCTGTAGCTGTTGAAAAATAAATAATATCTTCTTTTATAAAGTGTAACTCACAAACCCTAGTATACATTGTTGGAACGCAACCGACGTCACAATATTATAGATAGACCGTCCGAGTCACGCTTTTAGGTTACCCTGTTTTTATCGTTTCAGAAAAGGTTTTATCGCTTATACAACTCTAGAAAAACATTACAGGCATCACCAACAAGGTATATCACTACACAGTATTTTTTTTTTTATAAAACCAATATAATTGGGATAAACCAATTCAAAACGCAAGAAACGGTCTGAACGTGTCAAAACTATAAATATGACTGATCGTTTACCTATCGCAGCCTGCTGAAGTCAGAGCTGTTAGGCCTTCTTGTCTCGGTGGTAATGACACGATACATATTTCCAGGAAAAAGTTTAAAGCAACAATGTAATATCCGTTAATAATATATCGCTATTAACGATCCGCGCATAGGAAGCAATTATTTTTACTTTCATCGCGGTTGGAGAGTTATCGCCATTAATTTTAATGAAATGCACGATCATGACTCCCAATCCTACCGGCGATATATCATAGGAGAACATTGATAGTAGCATTATTTTCAGAAAATAATAATTACGTCTTATGCCGCTCTCGAAAGAAAGTATCCATTACTCCTATATTAGTGGCTCCGTTTTTTTCAAAACGCAGCTCCTTTTATAGCATGTTATTATTAGTTTTATGCATGTAAATGCATTAATAGCCGGCATCGTATTATCATTTACGAATTGGAACACTTGTTTTTCCTACGTATGCAGGAACATGAATGTTCATATATACGTATGTATGTACATACGATATATACGATGATGCCTGTGCCCTCTTCGCAGCGTGAGATTGGCGAACTTTCTCTTCAACTTTATCCGTCCTCGAGCGATCTTTCTTTTGCTTTCGATCGTCTTTTATTAATTGCGTCGTATCTGATGATGAAAGGTGAAAAAATTATTCCGAATAAGCTAAACATGCGTGCACTGCCGCTCGAAAGCGCAGGGATTTTATTGGGAAGTAGGTTAAGTAACTAATAAATCTGGTTGGTGTAGGCTGCAGGCCTTGCTTTTAACAAAATGGTCAATGCAAATAGCGAGTAGGAGTGCCTTTATAGAAGTTTTACGGAAGCTGACGGCTTAACCAGCGAAACATCAAATTGAGGTAGGTCACCATGGCAATAACCGGAAGATACTTCTAGAGATTAAGTAGGATAGGTTTGGAGATCTTGGTTAGATTTACAGTCGTTTCTCTTCAATTATATCATTGGCTTTAACGACGGCCAATCGAGAACCTCTATGTTTTCTTCTTCAAACTAGCGTCGAACAACGCGCGCGGTATGAATACTGGCATTTTCTTGTTGAAAAATACATGCCTAACATACTATAACGTTGGAGAATTTGTCTTTCACCTGTTCTAGAAGCTGGATGTACTTTTCTGAATTCTGCCTGTCCTACACTATTACTAAGTCAACAGCTTCGTTATAGAAAATAGTTCCCCATACCATGACTGAACCAGCATCGGCACGCCGCGCCGTCGTGGCAGAATCACTTCTTTTTTACGTATCTCATGATAATAATAGGAAAGCGCATCCGGACCATCCAAATTAAACTTTTTCTCGTCACTGAAAATAACAGTTTGCCACTCTCTTGTCCACTCCAATTTTGTACGCCCTTTAAAACGTTTCCCATAATTTCCGGGGTCCCTAATGGAACCTTAAGGTTATCAGGCTACACTACTGCTCATAAGCATTTGGGCACCTCAAATTTCAAGGCAAATCGTTAAATATTTAGATGGAAATATTAAAATATGTATTTGGTATTTAAGTATGCTCAAATATACAAATTAAACAATTAAAATTATTTATTTGATCTAAATTTTAGATTCGTCTATGCGACTTCCATTACTTTTAACGATTGCGTTGCATAATCGGGGCATTCCTGCAATTAATTTTAACATTGTTGCCGGAGTCATTCGTGCCTATGCTGCCTGTAGTTTGTTCCACATGTCATCTGCTGAAGTTGGAGCAGTTTTTCTTACTTCCCAATCGAGTTCTTCCTATAATAATGTAATAATATTGGCATTCAAGTCTGGGTTTTGGGATGACCATTTCATGATTGTTAGTGTCCCTTCCTCTTCCAACTGTTCTAAATATTGCTTCATTTATTGCTTGCTGTCAAAATGTTGCTTCATTTATTGCTTGGTGTCATTGTCTTGTTGAAATACAAAATTTTTACTCAAAACTCTTACACCATCTTCCTTCTAAGACGCGTTTGTATTGCTCTATTCTCATTATGCCTTGAATTTTTGCGAGATCACCTGCGGATGTACCAGCAAAACAACCTCAAACCATTACCGAACCGTTGCCGTGTTTGACGGTAGAGACTGTGCCTTGCTTGAAAATCTCGAATTTGAATTCGTCGGTCCACAATACCTTGCTCCAATCTTCTACCGTCCAATTTCGATGTTCACGTGCCCATCGTAACCTCTTTTTCTTATTAATTTGGCGAAGCAAGTGCTTTTGCATCGCAATTCGTCCGTGAAGGCCGGCTTTTTGCAGACGGCGTTTAACCGTGGACACGCTAATCGGCTGCGGAAGTACAGTATTGATTTGTGGAGCTGTTTTTCTTCTATCTCGCTTGCTGGACACCACTATTATATATCTTGAGCTGCTGTTATCCCCCTTGGTCTACCACTTCTTACTTTATTTAGAAAACTGACACTTTCACTGTATTTTTGACGATATGATCAAGAGTAGATGTATTTAAATGTAATTTTCTAGAAATTTTACGATTGCTTATGCCTAAATTGTGTTGTGCTACTATCAGAGCAAGCGTTTCGACACTAATTTCTTTCCTTTTCGGCATGTTTTAAAATTTTAAGCGAAATTATAAACACTATTCGGTAAGAGACGTTGTCGCTACTAACATGGAACGATAACTGACCGTAATTTCAAAATATTACCTCAAATGGCTTTATTATAGCTTCATGATTCATAGTAAAATTTCAAGAAATACGCTCTTTGTTGTCGCAACTACCTGCGCTTTTATGACGGTATTACCTCTCATGCAGATAAAAGAAGTAAATAGATCGATATTATTAAATGAATTTAAGTGAATCTTACTGATTATTGGCATACTATTCAATAATGCTGGAATGTATTCCTAAATACATTCTTTGTATAGAAAAATCTAAAATCCAGGGGTGTCGAAATACTTATGAGCGGTGGTGTACATCTGACTAAGATAGTAAATGAAGGTGGTAAGTGTTGTTACTTGTTGTCTCTATCCGTTTAGTAGCTCTCGAAATTCCGCAGTTACATCCTTTTTACAGGTAGGATACGGCTACATGTGAACTTTTTAAACGTGGAATTAGCGCTAATTGAAGAATTATCAGTTATCAATTTGTGGATGTAAATAACTCAATTTTATACTGGTGCATACAGCTTGACAACCGACAACATATTCGCATCAGCGCACTCACCTTTATGCGCGGCAGTGCATTATTGAGCTGTACACGCGAGTACTTTTTGTGTGTCAGGCCGATAGAGGAAAAGCACGGTGTCGCACGGTTGAAATTGCCGACCAATTCCTCTACGTCGCTGCGCTGTCGCGGCTACTTGTTGCTTCAAAATATATTTCGACTTCGCCGAGTAAATCTCGATCCGCGTCCGGAATGTTGTTGTCGTCGTTAAAATAACAGTAAAGCGGATCCGTTGGAGTTTCCATTTTGAAATTTTTTAGGTCGAAAATGAGGAACGTTTCGCGTGCTCAAAATGGTCTTCTTGGAAAATATCGTACCCGTTTCAAACCGAGACGAAGAAAAAGAAACGTCAGTAAGAACGAAACGAAATTGGGATTTAGGTCAGTGTGTTCGAATATTCGATATCGTCCGTACTGTCGACTGTTTTATTTTGTTCTCTGATCAGTTGTTGAAATCAAACGGAATTCTCTTGCTTTCAAATCTTTGACCAAAGTGCACTTACAGAAGCAGTTTTATTTTTTTTAATCGTCTAAATTCCGTCTTAAATTCCACATTAATTAGTACAAGGGTTCCTTACACCCATCTGCCGTCGTTTTAGAGATATTTAACGAAACACCTTTAATCAAATAAAAAATATATATATTTTATTAAAAAAGTCGGTAAATAATAATAAATAAATTTAATGACAACCAGAACACGCAACCAGCATGATGTACAACACAAAAAGAGGAACAATAATAGGGCGCTACAAGGCCTTTTAAATAATGGAAATTGAATAACAAATAAAATTATGAACTAAGGGTGAAAAGTAAGTAAAAAGAACAGGAAAAAATTACAACGAATATTCGAAATGCCGCCCATTCTTTTTCCATTGCTATTTACCCAAAATTGCTCTGGACCAATTGTCCGCTTTCCCCCATTCTCGATTATTTTGTGCTGTTGTTGGTAATTCCTTAAAGACCAACCCTTTTACATAACCCCACAAGAAATAATCGATTTTAGCTAAATCAGGTGATCGAGCTGGCCAGCTTTCTCAAGGTAAACCTAATTCAAATAATTTCTTACTTCCTGTGAGCAGTCAACTGGTGCATCGCCATGCTGCAACCACATTTCTTGATTTACTGGCAAGTGATTCTGAAAGAAAATCTAAGTATATTGGTCCAGTTAGATCTCTCAAAAAATAGCGACCGACGATATGTTGACCTATAATACTTCCTCACACATTTATGCTCCATCGATGCTGATAATCAATTGTCCCTGTTCACTAAACCAGTTTTATGAAAAGTTGCTTCATCGGAAAATAAAACTTTATTAAAAAATCCTCTATTTTCCCGTGTCTTTTGTCTGGCCCAGTTGCAAAATTCTACCCTTCTTTGAAAATCTACCTCATATAATTCTTGATGTAAATGAATATGGTAAGCGTGATACTTATTCCTTTTTAATATTCTTTGGACAGATCTTTCAGTTATATCTATTGCTTCACTAATACTATTCTGACTGCTGTGAGGATCTTCAGTTACTTTCAATAGAACTCTTAATTCATTTTCTTCATGTGTAGCTCTCTTAATTCTAACCTTCTTTGGGTATGCAACGTTTCCCGTTTTCGAAAATCTGTTCAAAAGTTTCCGAAAGCTGCTCTCACCTGGCCTTGGGAGTGTGTGGTATTGGATCGGTTGGCGACAACCAATGATACGAACGCTTAGAATTTGAGTACAATATCCACAAAAGTTAACAACCGATCAGGAAAAGGTTCATTACCGTTGCGTGAAATGTTTACCGAACAAATGGTAAGACGGCTGAATTTGTTATCATCTGACAGATCATGTGGGACCCATTTGCTTAACTTCTACGTCTTTCCTATCTGGTGAAGGTACAAACGAATAGTTTCATCGCTAACATTGAACCTTTCTGCAATCTCTAAGCACGTTGTACTGGAATTTTCCTCCACAAACTGTTGAGTATACTCGTTGTTAATGGTCTCCCAGAGCGTGATTCATCGGGAAAGCTGAAATCTCCCGAAGAAAATTTCTTGAGCCACTTCTGCGGTGTTCGATCACTTACAGTATTATCTCCGAATGCGGTAAAGCTTTATTCCTTGCCATTTTAAATTATTTCAAAATATGAATTAAACAATTATCACCAAAAGCGTAGATATCCAATGAAAGAAGGATTAATACTAAAGTAAATGACAGGTAACAAATATGTGCTATCGATCAACAACTTAAAAAATATTGATGATAATCTGAGGTACACAAAAATCGTACGAACTTATTAGGTCACCTGATATTATTTTTTCATCATTTGTGAAATAAAATCGCATATCAAAAAAAAGAAGACACGATGCATTTCCAGATTGCACCAAAAAAATCCGCAACTTTTACATAAGCTTACTGAAAAGATCGTGCAGACCAGGCTTTATATATAAGATACGACCGTATTTCCTGCTTTAACGCAACAAGGATTCACGCAAGTACGTATCCGTGTTTAATTTAGCCATCCTCATAAATGTACATATCAGATCGCAGCCGAATCCCGAGCATTGCAAGCGGATCGGGTCCGATACCCTGCGCGTTCATCGGCAAAAAAGCCGGCTATAGCGTTTACGGACGAAGCACCGAGTAAATAAAGATAGATCGCAACGAATGGATAAGTTTTTACGCTCGGCGATGTCTTGTAACGTGAAGCGTGCGCCGCATCAGAAATCGTTCATTTTACAGCTATACGTATAGGTATAAATCTTTACGTTTCAAAGGTAATAATTCGCGACTTTACAAGTTCATCACTTCTTTGCCCGCTCTAATACGTATGTATCAATTCTACGTATTTACCAGCTTTCGAGATTAACGCTAATATAGGCGAACGATAGCAACAAAACGAGAAAACAGAGACAGAGGTAAAGAAAGGGAGAAAAAAGAATTAATTGCGACACGCGCTAAGAACACAATAATTTCCAGATTATGCTAAGGAGAGGATAATGTCGTGTTATACACTGTGTCCCAAAAGTAATGGATAACATTATCTACTTCAGTTACTAGAATACTTTAATCAAAAAAGGCAAAATGGGAAAAATGTTTTCTAAATTCAAGCTTTAATTAAACATTAAATTATTATTAATGAAAATTATCCAATTAAAATGTGAAAATGTGAAGCAGACATTAAATGCTGAAAACATACTGGGTGTCCTAGATTTTGTTGCATAGCCAATATGATGATTATTTGAATGGATAGAAGATTATTTTTCAGAAAGAAATTCTAGGTTAGGAAATATGCTTCCAAAAGCGTCTTATGATATTAATACAGATGGTCCACAAATTGCCAAACCAAAAAAAAAATTTTTAATGGCACATTTTTTTTATCAGATATTTTCACTCCCCTTGCTTTCCATTCCATAACGATGTGCTATTTACTTATTTACTCTGCGGCCTTTTCAATTGGACAACAACAAATACACTTCATTTGCCCAATACCTATGCAAAACTTTTAAACAGAAATAATAACTTTATTGCAATATAATCTTAATAAATTAAAGTATATTTGAAATATAAACTTAATAGCACAGCTAAAGCAGAAATACAAATTAAAAGGACCAAAATTATAAACATTGTTCGAACGTAAATTATACATAGTTAGAATTCTCTCGTACAAGAGCCTCGTACCATTTCAGGAGTTATACTTCGACAAGCCTGGATAATTTTAAGCTTGAAATCAACAGGATCCCAAAGTTGTCTCCCATCAACTATGATTTCGGTGAAACGGGTAAATAACTTTTCTTCTCTCAATTTTCTTCACATTCTAAATCTTCATTTCTAACATACTATTTTCCTACAAACAGGTATAGAATAAATTCAGTTGTATTTTTGTTATCTCACAAATTAAATATTACTCGTTCGGAAGTTGTTCAGTCCGATAGTAAAAGTCAACATTCAGTGGTTGCCTGTAATGCCTAAGATCGTAGAATTATACGCTTTAAAAGTGAGAACTCATATGCGGAGTTTCGAACACGTATCGCGTAATCAAATTTGAAGTTAGCTTTTCGCTTTTCAAATTAATGCCCGTAAAACTTCATTGTTTGGTATTTATTGTTACATTAATCTGCCGAAAGAGTATCCAGGGGACACCCCCGGGCCTTACGACCGGAAGAAATAATTAATTAATTTAGAAAAAACTATTTTTCCCGTTTTATAACCTTATAATATATTATTTTAAGCATATATATTTTCACACAATCACAGCTTCTAACCATGGTTAATAAACAACCAAGAAGATCCACCCAAGGATAAAAATTTTTGTTGAAGCTAATACATTATTACGACGACGCTATAATCTTGTTAAACAAGATGGAAATACTACAGATATATGGCAAACGTAAAATACGACCTATTTTTACATTTTCCTGTAAAACAACTTTTGGAAGACGGTGTATTAAGTTGATGTATGTGTTTAACGGCATCTTTACGCATTAATCTGAATTGATCACACTACTCAGGTATGCCCATTTCATAGAAAACAAGAAAAAAACCTATAAACAAAACACTAATCATTCCCAGTAATAAATATTCATCTCGCATCTCTCTACAAGCAAATAAAAAATAGAAAAGACATTAAAAACAGTAAGAAAGAGATACAACACGATGGCTTCTCTCCCTATAATCCTAAATAATCTCTTCAGGCTGTTGTTGGTTATCGTCGTTATATGACCGGCATTAATAATTGATTTTTCGTTTGTTGAATTTCTAATTCGTCCATGATGAATGGGTCGCATCCGTATTGTTTTTCTTTTTCTTTATCTTTCTATTTGAAGAAACGATAATTGGATGCGACCCTTTCGTCGTGTTGTACATTTTTATTTATTTCGGTTGTTGGGACCTGTGCAATATTTTCTATTTCAGTATTACGACTAAGTGCAATATTTTTTTTCCTTAAATTATTATCTAGTTCGTAAGTTGCAATGTAATGTAGATGTATTGCATTTTCTGGTGAAAGGCAATGTATGTAATAAGAGCCATCCTAGTCCTGTGTTTAACGTATACTATCATGTTTTACATTTAAAGAACCAGCAAAATTACGATTCAAATGACAATCAGAATAAAGAAAATTTTGGCTTATATAAGAAAACACATAGTATTCGTATCAGTTAAACGATATGAATATGAAAATATCAAAAACATCTTTGTTTGAATGCTTTTATAAAAATAAATGCTTTTACTTATAGACGCGGTAATACGTTTATAAAATTTATTGAAAACTTTTGTTTTACAGTCTATATCGGATGGTCTGTTCACTTTGATGCAGGCAAATACCTTAAAAGTAATTCATTTTCTGCAAAAAGAAGTAAAAAAAAATATTAGTAAAGTGTAAGGAAGGTGTATTAAGGTTGAAAATTACATGAAAATTGTACTGAAGAATGTTCAAGTTAATGGCGTTGTGTGAACGAAATTCAAAACCGCTCCAGTAGCTAATACGAGAGTTATCTTTTTAGTTTTGCATATAGCTCTGCTGTCACCAATGAAACGTTGCTTGTCAAAATCAGTTTCAATATTTGGATTCCTCATTCCAAAACTGTAACAAGTCCGAAGACCATATTTGGGAGAAAAGGCGGATTTAAATGTTTATAGTTTTGCCAGCAATTTCGAATGCATTCCCTGACATTGATTAATATTTTGACATAATTATTGGGTTATGAAAGTAGCTAAATGAAAAATAAAATTCCTAATTTCCTAAATTTTCTAAAATTTAGGAGTTGTTACAGTTTTGAATTATCTAAATCACAGAAAAATTATTTATTTTTAACAAGGATAGTAAATTGTTACATAAGGTACAGGAAAACACAGAATGCTGAAGGTTATATTTAACTAAGCAAAAAGATACAAATATTTAATTAAAACATTTATTGTTGACGAAAAAAAAAAGGAATGTCCATACAATGGAGACAGCAACGCTTGCAATTACGGCGTGGGTATCAGTGTAATAGTTTTCTTGGCGAATATGGGTTTCCTTGCGGGAGAATATCGGTTCGAGCGAATGTCTTCGGTAAAGACAAGGAAGCATTATCTTAGGTGATCTTGGATTTTCAGGATTTTGGTTATTCCTCTATTTCGTCGGTTTTTGGTATTTAGCCAGCAAGTGGGGTAAATCTGCAACGCCACCTAGCGGCTATGGAGTGAATAACATGCAAGCAGCCATTGCCTTTTCGTTCTTTTAAAATCTTCACTTGGGCTGGATGCGCGTTTTTTGCATTCCAACGCTTTAGGCAAGGCGCAGACGCTACCTTCACCACAAATTACGAAGCGGACGCTACCTTATCGACTTCCTACCCGGCGCCTCCACCAAATATGTCACGTGTTGTCCTTCTAATATTAATCTAACTCTACTCACGTGACGAGGGAGCTTGCTGGCACGTACCACTTTATCATTAAGACACCGTTATTTCTTGCAAATATGGATTTATTCCATTTCTTTCAACTCCTTATCCTACCAGTTATCTTATCTACGGTCTACCACCAACTAACTACCTATCTATCTATCGACCCCGATCTTCCCGTGTATTTTCTGCCATTATGCAGTCTGTAACTGTGTCAAGCAGTTGTGTAAGGAGGATCGGTTTCGATATTACAAAACCTAATTCTGTAATGGAACTTCCCGTGGTAATACTGAACCCAATATATTTTGAAAACATCCAAATAAACCAGTCTTCATCGATAAACTACTAACCACCTAATATAAAAATAAGTTTCTTTAGTTTTATCGATTCCAAATCTATGTTACCTCAGTATTAGTCTGTAGGTTTTATCAATAAAAAAATTTTATGTAGCAAATTTCCACTATATTCCATATTCGCACCCCAGCTCTTCAAGTAATAATTTTAGCATTGTTTTTTTTTTCGGGAATGTGTAGGACCACAAGAAATCTAGTAAGTAAAAGTCTTGGTTCGTAACTGTTTCGAGTACATTCTAGTGAAGTTGAACTTTAAATAACTCGATTTACAACGACGATGTACTCATAAAACAAAATGGTATTCCATATGATCATCTTCTACTCTACGTATTTAGACAAACACGATTTGAAACCGTTATAAATGGAAGTAGAAGTACTGCTTGGATATAAAAATAATATGAATTAGTTTTATTTCACGGAATTGTTTCTGCTGTGTATCTTGCGTTATTCAGTAGACAATTACAACATCAATAAACAAAATTATTGACATTTTTAAAAGGGGCAACGATTTCCGGTGAGAATTCACGTTATTCTTGTTACGGTGACGACTACTGTATAGCGAAAAAAATCAGCTTTCACCAGAAAACGCAATAACCTACCTGTTTTATTTATTTATTATTTTTTGTAAGTATTATTTCCTATTTTGCAAGTGCATCGCGTGAACGATTTTGCACCTAATTTTAAGTATTTAATAGTGGTAGTAATTGATGTGCGTAAGTAGAATATGCAAAGTAGCTAGTTTTTATGTAAATTTATCAATATTATCAACGTTATATGTATGTACGATTCTACCTGTATATTGTACGACTTCGCTACTATACTTGAGAATTTCATCCCGCGAAAGGATTAGCAACATTACCGGCTTTCATGCTGTACATATGAATAGAACCATCATTTCACCTGATAATACGCGACGATAATCTGTTCCTTCGGCGCACAATTATCGATTCCCGTTATAGAGAACGCATGCATGCGGCTGTATAGCGAAACCGCAGATGGGAATTAATTTGCGCGACGCTTTTGTACGGAATTTTTCGATCTTTTCGTATTCGAAGTCGGCCTATTATAGATTCCGCCGTTCCCGCGTCATAATCGATACGCAACAATAACACTTGCCCATCGCTTTGTCCGACGTACAGTGCGATGTACGGAGAATGACCGGCGATGCTTGCATCTGACTGCTGCTGCTACCGCGTAATCGTCGTCCTATCGTTAAGTCAGGTGTACGCATTATTCGAATTAGGTTGTGCCTGCTGTACGTACTTAACTGCGTTTGTACTTTGTATACAATCTGTTTATTCTAAGTATTCTAAATCGGTTCTCGAGCAACACAACAATAAATGTTCCTTTTTTGTATAAATTCTCTATACGTATATTTTTGTACCAAATGTATTATTATATGTGCAATATTTTTATAGCAAATAAATTTATTATATTTTTTGTACGTGTTTCATTTATATTTTCTTTTTTTTGATTGCGTTTTAAGGTAGGACTAATTAACAAAATGTCAGTTATCAATAACCCCGAGAAATTCAACAAGGGCGAAACCACGCAGGCGACCAGAACTTTGTCAGATGCTAGCTAGTATCATGTAAAAGATTTTGATACAAAAACAATGAAAGAAAACAACATTTTTGGTCCCAATCGTTTTATCGTTTTTCAAAGCATTAAATAATAGTGAATATTCTTTAAATGCGACAGTTTTTGCGCAACTTGTGAAGTATTGATGCGTAATATGCCTTTGGTTTTGTTTTTCTGTTTATAAGATAGTCGAAGTAAGCAAGTAAGTGATCAACTACACCATGCAGTAAGTAGTCTCTTTGCAATAGGGAAAACTATAATTGAATTTTATCCGAAAAGGGGAAAATATTATCTTACACAATTACTGGTTAGCGATACTAAAGATGGCTTGAACGTACTTCATAGAATATCTTGCAAAATAATAGCGAGCAAATGGAGTCACAATATTCATTCATAACCAAAATAAAATTAGCATATTGTACCTTCTTCCGCAGAACAAGAGTGTATGTTACAGTTAGAAGCAATGTAACATAAATCCTCCAGGAAAAGCTTCAACTACAAAAAATTAGAATATATCTGCCTTTTATTTATTTAAAATTATTCAATATTTCGCTATTTATAGTAATGAGAAAGAAGTGAGAAAGGTGTTAGAATTAACTCCAGATCTTTTTTTTTTGTGTGCATAACATTAATATACGTTGAACAACTACATAATTGTTCGTCATTTAGCGGTCACTCCATAGAATTAAGTACCTACCTAGCGACTATTAATTATGCGATGAGAAAGATTCGACCCAAACGTTTCTATTTACCAAGCACTGCAAAGACGCAACTCTTAAAATAGATGGCTACCTATAAAACGATACTTTAAACAAAATAAATAACGGGAACGTTAAAAAACTGAGTACTTTCCGAAAGCGTTACATTAGCACTTCAGCAACGACAAGAATGGACAACGCAAATTCGAGTTAACCGTTAATGTGGCTGGATAGATGATAAAACTGCGACCGCATCTCATCGGACATGTTTCCATACGAATGAATGAATGAATTGCTTGCGTTAGAACTAATTCCTTTAGATATCTTTTACTTCACTGCGTGAAATGTTCCATAATAAAGACGTGTGTTTAGAAATAGAGAATATGGATTATTCAACCAACTAAGTTTTATTTTTGCAATTGAGGAATTATCGTACAAGATGGTATAAATCCATTTTAGAGAATTTTGACTAAATTGAAGAAAAGTTCTAGCTGTAATATCTCAAGGATGAAAAAAATAATGTTTGATGAACCGAAGTGGAACAAATAGATCAAAAATTAAGCCTACATTTCAACTTTGTTCCCTATAATACGTTATTTCAAGAAACAAAGATCGGAGTGCACTTCTTAATCTACTTTTTCACCTTCAGAACATGAGAGGTTATTATACCACAAGTTGTGATTCTTCATCCGTTCTGAACCAAGCTGTTCCGCTAAGAAATGGCATAGAAACTGCTTCTTTTCTTTTGCAACAGAATTATTGGGAGACATCGCGATTGTGAGATTTTCCTAGCTTCATTAAAATCTTTACGACTCAAATCTAAAATTCGGATGGCATATAACATTCTTTGTCCTTTTTTTCATGTCCTCTCTAAATTCTTTTAAATCGTTTTGAAAATTGTGGAGTATATTACCAAGATGTTGCTGTTTTAATTAACATTTTGGATTAACATGGTCAATCCTTAAGATTAAGTTTTAATGGAAATTATTGCTATTTGTATGATTCCTACATGACCCATAGATATATTTCAACAAATACAATACACTAGCTTTGGAATGTAAAAAAAAATATTGAGGTTTGTATACCTACTCCTCAATTTGACCTATCGTTGGGAAACACATTGTTGAAGGTTGTTCTGAAACATTTCAGAAAGTAGCGTTCTTTCTAAAATGTTTCAACTAACACTTTTGAACATATGATATAGAAAAAATTAACTTCGTAAATTATTAAACAATTTTTGAAGAGTAACGTCGCAAAACTAAATTAATCAGAGATTAATGTGCAAATCCATGATTAAATATTTAATTCGCTTTCTGTAAAGCAGAGGTTTGTCATTTAGAAAAGGAAACGATAAACAATAGCTGTCAAAAGTCATAGATATTCTTAAAACACAAATGCTAATTTCCTATTAGTACAGTTGATATAAAACAGTGTAGTCGTATAATTTGGCCAACGCCCATGGTAAAATTTACCCTAACAAATAAAAATTATTGATAAGTAATTTAATTGAGATATCGACACTACCCAATCATCTTACTCCGGACAATCAGTCTAATGTGAAAGACGCTATACGGGCATATAACATCTTTTCGCTCCATAGAAGATAAACCATCACTGGCTGTCCAGAGCCTTTGATGCTTTTTCTACGAAGAAAAATAGCTTCTCTTCATAAGAATTCGTTCAGATACGCTCGATAAACTGGAGGAGCGGCGATGAGCACAGCAGGAACTGTTATAATTTCCGTAAATACCGAGGCGCAAATGTAGGTAAAGTTGACAGATGAAGAAGAGATATGTACAACGCATGTATTAGCGGCGTACAGGCGATTGATTTAAATACAACGCATCGCATCCGTATAAACTAACTGCTCCGCTACTTTACGAGCAACCATTTATCCTAATGGATGGGATATTATTCAACGGAATGTACATACATATAGTGAAAAAACGAAATAAACTGATAATTGGGTGTGTAGGATTTCAATTTACTATAATTGTAAAGAACTTGAATAAATCGTCGTCTTTATAAATACGAACGAATGGACGAAATGAAGCTTTAATATTGATCGCAATTATTTGTTTGCTACAGATCCTGATTAAAAAGATTATTTTTAATAGATTGGAAAATACGATACTGGCAAGCAATTTTCTATATACAGAGTGAGGCAATAGTGCGAGATTCTTCGATAGCGCCTTTACTATTGGTAATAGAAAAAAATATTCTGTACAAAAATCATAGATATACATTACTAGCACACGCTAAAATTATTTTGATATATTCAGCGTGAACCAGAAGAAAGTTACTTATCAAAGTTGTTTTTTTTTTAATGAAATACCCTATATATCAGCACATATTTCATTTATACTCGAGAATCTAAGGTTACTTTGTATAAGATTAAGTAGCCTATAGAGCTAAGGATATTTCCATTTATAACAAGACAACTTGATCATAGGCCATCTCTGACAACGCAAAAAATTTCATTATTGTAGTAATTTTTTTTCTTTTAGTGTGGTGTTAGCCCAACGGGGTGTATAAGCTTCTCAAGCTTGTTATAACCTCAGGAGCCTTAAGTGTGTAAATTGTGTGCGTAAAGTATTCCATGGCTTTGTTACTATCACCCCCTCGCCGTAAAGCGTGAAGCGCAGTTAATTGTACCCCAACTGCGAACCTTTCTCAAATATACAGTTTTGAGCTATTTTGACAGTTTCTAGAAGTTCAGTAGTCCTTTAATCCTATTATCTATGGATTTTTTGGATATTGTTTTAGTTTGTAGTAGGCTAGGGATAAAAAACAGATATAATTTCAACAGGTATTGCTGTTAATTCAGCAATAAAAAACAAACAAAAACAAAGTATTAAATAGAGAATATAAACAATAAACAATAGCAAATTGAACAAATAAACTAGGTAAGAGACAAAAAACCAACAATAAAACACAATACTAAAGAAAGTTATAAATTTTGTTTAAAAAATTTCCCGCCTAACTCTATACATGGTAGCAGTTCTCTACCTATACGACCGTTGCACGTTGGTCTACATATTGGGTGTAATACTTCATATTAAAATCATTAGAGGTACCAAAAATATGGAAAACCGCTAGAGTGTGACATATGCAACTACAGGCCTATATCTATACTGTGCAATTTTGCAAAAACCTTCGAATCTATACTATGTGACCATATTTATAATGCAGTAAAAATCTTCATTTCACCTAGTCAACATGGATTGATGACCAAACGGTCTACAGTTATCAACTTAAGTTGTTTTACACAGTTTGTATCGGAAGCCCTTGACAGACAAAGTCAAGTTGACACAGTTTACACTGACTTTCAAAAGGCATTTGACCAAGTTGACCACTATGTACTACTTTGTAAACTACAGGCTATTGGTTTTTCACCTTCTATGCTAGCGTTGCTTAGATCTGCTTTGATTGGAAGAGAACAATTTGTAGAGTACTGCCAGGTGAGATCTGATACATTTTGTCCGTCTTCTGGATTACAACAAGGATCCAATCTTGGTCCAATTCTATTCCTACTATTTATAAACGACATCACCAACGTCATTAATAGCGAGCACTTAATATTTGCTGATGATCTGAAAATATTTCGTGAAATAAGATCTATTGAAGACTACATCAAGCTGCAAAAAGGTATATCAGCGGTTAATGATTGGTGTAGATATAATCATTTGCAACTCAACATCAAGAAGTGTAAAGCAGTGTCTTATACGAGAAGCAGCAACTATGTAGATTTTACAAGCTAAGAGGTGAAGATCTCCAACGGTTGTAGACTATTAAAGATTTGGGCGTAACCTTCGATAATAAACTTACTTTTGTTAATCATATAAACGTAACAATTGCGAGCGCCTACAGGGCATATGGTTTCATCTGTAGAAATTGCCATGATTTTAAAAACATCAGATGTCTAACACTGCTTTATTACAGTTATATTAGATCGAAATTGGAATACGCATTGTTGGTCTGGTCTCCAATTTATCAATCTTAGATAAATAATATTTGTAATGTATAATGTTGAAAGGCGTTTTTTAAAGTACTTAATGTTTAAAATTGATGGAATTTAGCCCGAAAGAGGTCTTGTTTATGGTATTATGTTATCTAGGCTAGACTTTGTCTCATTATGTAAACGGCGTAATATGTTAAGTGTAAAGTTTTTGTTTGGTTTGTTAAATAATATATTGACTGTCCGTGGTTGTTGAGTAAAATTAATTTCAATCTTCCTAGATTAGAAGCACGTTATGAATGTATGTTTAATTGTCCGAGAAGTAGAACAAACGTTTTAGTTAAGTCACCGGTGTTTATAATGTGCAACAATTATAACAAAAGCTCTGAACTGTGTGATGTGCATTGTAGTTCATTTAAAGCAATAGCCGAAATTATCATTAATTTGTAAATTGCTTATGTGACTTTTTTTCCAACAGCATTTGAAACTCATTGAGTTTATTGTATTTTTTTGAATGTATGTATTCGCAAAGTGAAACATTTAGTTTATACATTTCCTGTACTTGGGTTTCACCTGTAGTAAATAAATTATTATTATTATTATATCCGAAATATTCTAAAAATGATATTTGGAAGCGAAAAAACAATAGCTAATGGGATTAAAGGAATACTAAACTTCTAGAAACTGTCAAAAAAGCTCAAAACTCTATACAACTGTATATAACATAAAGAGGAACGCAATTCTGTTAAAAATTAAATTTTTGATACAAATAATTACACCGAATCGGGACGATAAGTCGAAGATGCAAAACGACTAACTATAGGCATAGCGAAAGCTTTACATAATTAACGTAAAATGTTATCAGCAATTCAAAAAATTAAAAAATATACGGGGTGTTTTATTTAAAATAACGACAAAACGCCACTCGGCCTACGATCAAGAAGTTGTCTTGTTCTAAGTGGAAATATCCCTAGCTCCATAGACTACTTAATACCCAATGTGCAAAGCAAAATGTCAAATATTATACAAACTACAGCATTTTCTACAGAGTGTTGCAAATACTATTTTTCGGAAATATTTCGAAAACAATTGAGTTTAGGTATAGGTAATCTTATACAAAGTAACCTTAGATTCTCGAGTATAAACGAAATATGTGCTGACATACAGGGTGTTCCATTTAAAAAATAATTTTAGCGTGTGTTACTAATGTATATCTATGATTTTTGTATGGGATGTTTTTCCTATTATTAATAGTAAAGGTTCTATCGAAGAATCTCGCACTATTGCCCCACCCTGTATGTTGGATTTAAATTATAACTAAATCGTCACATATCGCCAGTTGTGATCTTAAAATTGAAAAAAAAACTATGTACCTAGGCGGATAAAGATTTTGACGTGCAGATCATGAAAAAGTAATCTTTAACGTTAAGGTATTACAAATCGAAAAACTATAGCGTTACATATATTACAGTATTTGCGAATCTTATTACTTATGCCGTAAAACATTTCAAATACACCTGAACTAAATTTATTTCCCATCTGTAACAATTTAGCCCGTGTATCGTACAAGCTACATAAAACCGACAAAAATATATACTTCAAATAAAATATAAAAATATGTATAATAAAATTAGTGATAGCAACACGTTATGTTAAATCCAGCTATAATTTTCGTTAGGGGTACAACATACTTTGTTAGATTAAATAACCTTTTTGTAATTCTTAATACAAATTCTATAATAATACTATATCGAATTATATATTTATAAAATAAATAGAAAACGTACACCAGCATTAAGGTACGTCATTTTTTATATGACTTGTAAATTTCCTAGGTAAGTTATAGCCAAATTAAATACAATTTATCTATTTCGCCTTGAAAATCGTGATCTAACAGCATTCAAAGCAAATCCAAGAGCAGTCAGATTTTGGAAATTCTTCTATAGGTCAACCATCAATTTTTTTTACTGGTACATCCTGCCAAAACTAAATATTATTGAAATCTATTGGAAGAGAGACGTCTTATGTCAACCTTCTTCTCTAAGGATTAATCAATTAATACCTACCTGAAACCGTAACTATTTAAAGCAGTGTCGCATTACTGTGTCAACTGGGAAGATTTATGTGTTTGATCGCGTTCGAAATGCGACCTCCTCTAACTAATTCGATTTTTTTCTAACGGCTCCTGTTCGTCCGTAATTTATGTAGATGATAAAAATTCATACCTTACACGTCCTACACGCGCATCTTCCACCGCGTGTCACCGTATTAGATTAAATATCTAAAAGTAACACTATACGCCAATAAAATTACAGATTGAGTACATAACACTTTCTAACATGACATTTTCTACTCCGCTTCACGAGCTCAAATCGACTTTACGATCTTGTACCAGCTTCGATATAATCGTAAACGCTTGGCGAATATTTTGCCGCTATAGTACGATAAAGCAATTCATACTGTATGTACGGGATGTCCCAGGCTTAAGAACTGTATTATGGAAGAAATACTGAAACACTTCACTAATACTGGACATACGTTTCAGTAGCTCAGCTATCGTCTTCAACAGTAGTACTAAAGTGAAAAACTAAACTAAAACTACTATTTTTATACTTTTAAAGTCATAGTCGCGCTGTCTAAATGTGTTAAAATGTATTTGTTTTCGTCAATTTCCGTACCTTAATTGTTTTTCAAACATCTTTTTCAAAACACTCCAGCACATTCAAGCATTTTTCTTTTAGTATTTGAAAACAAAACGAAAGTTAGGCGATAAATCAGAGGAATACAGGTAATGAGACATTAATCCAATATTTTTCTCCTTCAAATAATCAATTGTTTGGAGTGCTGAATGAGAACTGGCACTGTTATGATGAAGGATGATGCAACGTTGTCGATTGTTTCTCCTGATTTCATCGATGACTTCTAGGAAATAGATTGTTATATACCATTAAGCATTAAATGTTTTTCGATCGTCCAGGGCAATGCTTGCGACATGTCCACTACAAAGAAAGAAACAAGCAATCATTCTCTTGGAAGTGCTTCGTGAACGAACAACTTTTGTTGGATTCGCTTCATCTGGGAACCGCCAAACAGTTGATTGTTACTTAATTTCCGGCTCGTACGAATATATACAAGTTTCGTCACCTGTTACGATGTCGTATACGAATTTTGAAGTTCGTCTATTGAATTTTTGGAGCATTTCTTTATATCAAGTGATAGAAGCCTTTCCTTGAGCTTGGGTCAAATTATGCGGAATACATCCAATGAAATCCTTCACATTATCTATTTTCTCACAGAATGGTTTTCTTTAAATGCTCGACTTCTGAGCTGTCTTCAACAATAACAAGTGTTAAATTTTACGAAAATATGAAAATACGAAATCACATCTCAATAGCGCCACCTAGAGGTCGTTTGTAAAAATTTAAGGCCATACCCTCGAGTATTGTGGCCTATATTTTCAGGATATCCGTTAAAAGGAACCTTTTTGAAGCTTTCTTTGACCTCGTCTTGACATACGTATGTATAGGAGAAAAAGAATCCCGTTGAATGTTGAATTTAGCTGTTCCACACCCAAAGCCGTGGAAGATATATCAAGGTAAAGTCAGTTTCAAATTTCCCCATAAATAGATTAGTCATAAAAAGAGATATCCATTGCCGATCTTTCAATTTGTTGATAAAAGGTGGCGTTGCAGATAAACTATACTAACAACGTCTTCACTATTCGTTTGGTTATCCAACTAAAGTTTTCTATATATTCTAAAGTTATGCCGGCAAAGGAAACAGTGAATTTACATCAAACGAGGCCAAAACTTTCCCTATCGGCAAGCTCGACTCCCTTAATATTCTCAATGACCGCCAATTCACGAATTTGTACTGATGCATGCGCCAAGATTAAATCCCAACCTTTATATTCACCAAAATCAAAAAAAAAACTCAATCACTTTATTGAGAATATTGAATGAATTGAGACATTCTGCAAGTATCGAAGTCAATTACCTATAGATATGTATATAAAAAAAGCTGGCGTATCTTTCTTCATGATACACATATATATGTATACCTATACATACGTACCGATTAAATAAATAAAAAAGACGATTATTTTCCGTAAACGACGGATCCATTGCGGCCTATTCCAGTTGCGACAGTTTCTTGGTTTACTGTTAGCGCGATTCAATAGAGTCGATCTGGTGTTAAAAGGCCGTATCGAGTATCAATTACGGTAAATTATTAATCTCTAGTGTATATCTGCGTACAATAAAAGCGACGGGCAACATTATCTTTATTGGAAGATATATGTACGTATGTATGTATATGTAGGTACGGTATATACAAAGTGGATATCGTGCGACGACTTCGAACTGTTAGCTATACAGTAGCTGGTACTTACTTTTTATTGAGTTCTTTACGGATGCTAACGGTGACATTTGATAGATTTATCAATGTGTATCTTGCACAAAAAGATGATATGAAGTAGACTGTCCCTATTATTATACTTGACCTCCGTTATTGTCGCGAATCTTTGTTTTAATGCCGTATTTATATAAAAATACGCGTACAAGTGCAATTTATAATGAATTGAAAACAGAATTGTAGAAACGAAAAGAATCTTATGTATCGGGAAGTCTCCAGCCGGGCTTGAATTGATCTCGAATTAAAATTTAATTTGTGATTAAATTTGTTGCTGTTTACATAAACATTCTGAGCCGGTTTAATTCGTGATTATAGTTAACCACGAATTAAAGCTGTTTTACGCGACGCCCAGAATTATGCGCATAAAAAATATATACGTAAATCAGCAAACCAACACCGGTCACGATTTCTAGATGACACACGCAATTACATAATATGATCTCTTAACAAATAGAGAATTTATGCATAATTATGCGTCGCGCGAAGCAGTTTTCAATGTGACATCTTGGACAATTGGAACCGCAAAAACATGTTAACGTGTGTTCAAAACTATATTGAGATCATTCAGATGATTTATATCTGTTGATATACAGTGCGGTCCTAAAGTGTTCCTCCATCCATGCTGGCTTTTGAACGTCAAAAGTTAGCGTTTGTAGAAAAAATAGGTCGATTTCTATTTTTGTGAACTAACTTTTGCCGTTATCGGCAATTCAATTGTTTTTCCGGTGTTATCGGAAGTACTACTCGTATATATTTTTACGTTTTGGAAAGGTGATCGAAAGGCGAATCCAACGATATACCGCTTGTGTCATAAACTTCTGGGGATAGGAATTAACTGTGGCAACGGCGTCGACCCCCACTTCAACGTATGTATATCTTGTCACAATATTGTCATAGTCACAATATTCAAAAAACGTCAAAATGACATGAGTTGCGCGGTCGACTAGTCGCGTACACTTGTTCGACTTGTGTTGATCAATCTAAGTATGACGCGCTCCATAAAGGAGGTATTTACAAGACGAAAATGTCGTTTCAAAATAGTGGCGCAGCGTATATAGGAGCTGTATTAAATCGTGTGTACTGCCTAAGGCGAAAATAAAACTCTAGTTCTAACGAAACCTATAATCTCTAACAAATTAAATAAAAGTTTATTATTTCAAAAAAATTAATAGAATTCTATACAAGAGGCTCAAAAATCCCTTTTTCCACAACAAGACATTGTCCGAGTCTAAAATCTCCTGCACATTTCGAAGCATGTCGATTGTCACGGCTCTCAAAAACCATCTCAAAACATTTACATTTTCAGACCTTCCAATCATATCTGACATATCTTGCAAGAGATACTGTAATGTGATGACATTACAGTAGTATTAATCAGGTTTATAAAAGAATTAATTTCTACTTATATTCTTTTAGATACTTATCCCAAGGTGCAAGTATGCAAAGTGCTTGCGTGAACGTTTCATGTAAAGTATTATGGAATACACTAATTGTAAATCCTGTTTCTCTAAAATTATTTTCTTCTATCATAATTTCCGGGTATGGAATCGTTGGTGAATAAACATACCACATAACGCACACAACCATGCTTTTTTGACAATTCAACAAATTCAAATTAAAATTATTACGTTACATGTAAACTATTATTCCATTGGTTTATTATTCTACGGCAACGAACTGGAATGATATACGTGTGATCAAGCGGCCAATGCAGCGCCAACGCGCTACTGCCAAATATGTACCGCACATGCATACGTTCTACTGTATTCTATACCAAGATATTTATGATACAACCGGTATATAGAATAATTTAGGCGTTTGGAATTGAGATTTGACAGTTTGGCAATTGTGACGATTACTTTGCTTAGCAACGAGCTCTTTAGATTAGTCTGGTGTCACAAGAAACAATTCGGCGATCTTTTAGCAACAAAAGCAGATTACCAAAACCTCTATTATTGCATATCGTCATATTTCTTAAGTTAAAGTATAACATATGTGGTGTCGTTGGATTCGCCTTTCCGAAAATGTAAAAATATATAGGGTGTTCCTTTTAGAATAGGAAATACAATTGAAATGCCGATAACGGCAGAAGTTAGTTCACAAGAAATAGAAATCGATCTATTTTCTCTGAAAACGGTAGCTTCTGTCGTTCAAAAGTTATCGTTGAGGAGGATACTTTAGGACCTCACTGTGTAACCCACAATAACCTAACGTGCCGTAACACTAGTGTCAAAAACGTGATAATAACATATCGAGAAGAAAGCAGACATTTTACGGAAAATGTGAAAGAAGTCGCTTTGCGGGTTAGAAACAAGTAAGTATTTTATGATGACTTTACAAAATATTGTAGTAATCGGGTACTCTAAATCTGTGGCACTGGAACACTGAAATAGTTCATTAAAGCCCTTACCACAATACTTAACTCGTACTGGACCTATGTTTCGATAGTCAAGCTATCATCATCAGTTTTACTGCTGATGATGTTTCAAAATATTGTATGCTTATACTTTACGGAAGTTATATTGTCTTCTGTAAAACAATATTAACTGTCATTTATCTAGCCGAAACACTTCATTAAAACCCTTACCACAATACTTCACTTGAACTCGACGCACGTTTCAATAGCCAAGCTATCATCATCAGCAGTAAAACTCAGTAAAGTTCAGTTTTAATGCTGATTCCCCCAATCTCCTCGTCGGAAAACACCAGAAGATGATAGTGATATATCAGACAGTTATTAAAGTGTATTCCTTATCACCTACAGTAGTTACGATCGGCCTACTTTCTATAGATTCAGCTCTAAAAATTTTTAATTTCGCATATTGTACAAATGAAACAATCTTACTTTTTAATGTTTAATCTATGGAAAACTTACGATTCAATGGGTTATACTGTTGTAAATATAAATCAGCTTCACTATCCAGCTAGATTGTTTATGTGTTGTTGCAATTCGCATTAAAAAATGTGAAAAAAGTGATTTGATCGACTTCACCCCGGTTGACGGTACTATTCAATTCTTCGATTATAGTTTCTATTGGCTGCTGGAGGATCTGAAGTGCATTTGGGTGTCTCCGAACACGTCTATTTTAAAATATCTCATACCTTAATGAAATTGAAGCGTACACTTGACGCGATCCAATCTATTGTTCGAATGCCATGCTTCTGAAGAAAATTCTGGAAGATGGTCACTTTGTTTGGTTTTACAATACCATCATTACGATAAAATTATGGCCGATACCATACGTATCAATACTGTGACGTTAGGTTCTCCTGAGATCACTGTAAAATCGAGTTTTCATCTGGACAGATGTTACCCCAAACCATCATGTAGGTGGAGATATTCACTTGGGCGTTTGTAAAAACGTACTTTACCACTGTAACCTTTCTTATTCCGTAAGTGATCTTGTTTTTCGTAGTCCTTTTCATCACGCCATTTCACGATCGTATAATATTTCACACGTCATTATTTTTCGACCATCTGACATGCACGCATATACGATTTTAATAACTCGAACGGAACATCTTACTCGCATTACACACGTTTCGTTTCCAATTTATTCAATTCGGACGCGTTTTCTTTCATCTCTCTTCTTCAATGAATAGACGCCGTCGATGTGTGAGGTCTTCCTTCTCTCGTACGTACGCGTACCGCAATCAAGCCCCGTTTCCCTATCGAAAATAATTAAGCGCGTTACAATTACACGGCATGAATAGAGATTATTATCGTTTAATAGCGGGTATTACGCGGATATTTTGAGATACACTTAGAGCTTTCCAACCGGCTAACTTTAGTATTTAAAAACGTGTCTCAATTTAGTGCGAGACACCTATTAGAATCGAGTATTGTACGTGTGGATGTATGAAAGGAAGCAGTATGAACAAAAGGTGTGAGATGAATATGAGAGGAGTGCATGATGCATATTAACTTTTGATGCTTCAGAAAATCGCCATCTAAAAAACAACTCAAAATATATTGTATACTAATTCCGCTCTTACAAATATAAACGAAGATGTAGAACAATATAAGCATCCATGGGAAGAATCGTTCGTAGGTATATCTTACATAGCTTCTCGTTTACACTCGAATGATTCTCACGATGACTGTCTCGTCGATCCTATCTAAATGTGCGGTTTCCTCATAAACATCTAACTTAATAAATACTAGGAAACGGATACTATTGCCGATCTCTCTAAAACGCTAGATTAATCGCGAAAAAACCAGCAATAAAATCGTCAGCGAAACGATGTCGATCACTCGCTAATGGCTGTAGCGGATTTATGGCCATGCGACAATTACAAATCGAAATAGGTAGCACAAACAATAATTCCGAAGCTTATACATCACACGATCTGACGTCCACTACATTGGCGGTGTCAGAACGTCGCAATAGAATGAAAATGAAATTAATCGCTCGCGGAACTTCATACGTACAAGAGTTTGTACATATACAGCTATTTACAATCTACAAGGTACGCCGCTACTACCGCGAATACAAGGCTAAACAACTTTGACGTCAGCAAGCTGTGACGTATTTTGAAGTAGGCCATAAACGCGTTCAGACCGTCTCTGCGTTTTGAATTGGTTTATCCAAATCATATTGGTTTTATTTTAAAAAAATACTGTGTAGTGATATTTCCGTACTTTGTTGGTGATACCAGCAATGTTTTTCTAGATAAAACCTTTTTTAAAACGACAGAAACGAGGTAACCTAACCTAAGATGGCGTCGGTTGTTTTGTTTGTGAGTTACACCTTGTAAATAAAAGAAGATATGATTTATTTTTCAACAGCTACAGGTTCAAGGACTGGTGAAACTATAACTGTCCTAGGCTTAAAAAAGATGCTATTCCAACTCAATTCTCTAACTGTCCGTTGTATTTGACAAAAAACGTGAAGAGCTTATTGTTCAAATAGCTCTATATTCTTACGTTATATTTAACAACATTATTTTAGAACACAAAGAGATGTTTTTAAACGCGTATAATAAATAGTACCCGGATCAATATGTATTCAAAATCACAAAATATGTAAATATAATATCGATCTAAAAAACTGAAATATGGAAAAAATATGGAATAAAAAATAACAACTATTGTCAAGTAGAATACACTTTATTCTGACATAATGGTTTAAAATAAGATATAAAAAATTAAAGTACTTTAAGTCTATTTTACTCTGCTTCCATCTGTTTAGTTTTCAAAATTAAAACTTCTTCTGTTTAGTCGGAACAACGCTTTATATTGGCTGAAAAATCTTTCAAACCTTATTTTCTGTTTTACCACTTCAGCAACAGGGCCTTCTGCGTCCGTAATTTTCGTTTCAATTGTTTTAATGATTTTTATATTTTCTTTTATTGATGACGGATTGTCCAGTGCCTTGATCTGATGTGATAGAAAACAATAATTGCTTCTTATGTAGATCAAATCGTTTCGCAGAGTTTCATCTTGGAAAAGTTCTTTTGAATTTAAAATACTAGCAGATTCGTCTTCTAATTCAAAAACAATCGTTTCAATTTCAGAATGATGCTCAGAGTAGTATTCAACCGCTGCTAACCGCGTACTCCAACGCGTCACCACAGGTTCGGGTGGCAAAGGAATGTCTGGATACATCTCTTTAAATTTCAGGATCCTACTCGGTGCCTTCAAAAAGATTTTCTTTGCATTTGATGCTAAGCTATCAACATTTTTATACTGGAATCTTATGTATTCAGCTAATCTATTAATTTCATGTGGTAAGTAACAAGAAAACTTGTTCATGTTTGACTCCATTGGGTCACAAAGCACTCATAGCATCGTTAAACACCTTTGTTGATATTTGATGGTTACATTTAGAAAGTTCTTCGCACGCTAACAAAAAAGATTTGCTAGATTTATCTTCGACTAGGCCTCCAATAATCATATTACCTATGCAACGGCCTTCAGCGTCCGTAGTCTCATCAATCGCAACCCATATAGGGCCATCTTGAATTTCTTCTCGAATCGACGCCAAACAATCCTCGTAAATATCACTTACGTATTTTTTTCAAAGTGTGGATTCATATGGAATAGATTTGCCTGAGTACTTTTCAGAAAGCTTTTAAACACAGGATTATTTACTTTCCACAAAGGTATGTCTGCACTCATCATGGCATTACACAAATCTTTCGGCAGAATGAAGCGAGAGCCTTGTTGTCGTGTTCGTGTTTACCGCGAAAAACGCAAGTATTTCCGCGTTGATGGCAAAAATTATGCAGTTCCGTCTAGTTTTAATACCGAAGATTGGAAATATGGACTAGTGTGATTTTCGTGTAAAAATATGGTCTAAACCCAAAAATATGGAAAATAGAAACTGCATTTTCTGGCTCCAAACATCACAATTTATATAGAAAACCAAATAATGAATGAAAATGATTCAAATGAAAAATATGTGTTAACATATTAATCCAAGCCCTAGTAATAAATAAACATATTTTAATACAATATATTTTAAATTATATCACCGAACATAGCCATTTGGATGCTGATATATGTAAATGTCATACTCACAGCAGTGAACGTACTGCAACAATTATAATAACTTGTCCTGCAAATACCCTACCTAAAATTATTGTGGGAAAAGTAATGATAGATTAGGTAAAACACCACATAATAGGAAATTAAAGACCCTGGTTAAATAGCATGTCTGCAAATGTTCTCGTGAAATTGAACAAAATCTCGAATAAAATTGCAATGACTGTATCATTTCAACCTTAGTTTCGTCCAAATACACGTACAATTGCAAATAATAATAATAATTAGTCGATTAAATATCAACCACAAATACATCTTTCACGAAAACGGTGCTCGGTTACGTGTTTGGTTTTTGCTTTGAAACTACGTTTTTCCAAAATAAAATCGAATGGGATGCGAAGAAGGGCTCAGTTGACGACTGGGATCCTCTTTAAACCGGAAGCCTTTCAAAACTTAAAAAAGAAATGCAAAAAAAAACGATTCCTTTACCGCTTAGGCTAATATCGTGCATGGCGATACATCAGTCATCACTTAAACAGCGTGACGTCATCGAAGTGCGCTCTGCCTTGTTATATGGGCGGTAACGACCTACCTCGTAGACAGAAAATTGTGTTTGTATATATATGTCGCACCCCAGTATTGTTTTGTTAAAGAAGACCTATTGTTGATTAAAAATAATTCAAATGAAAAAATTAAGTTCCTGAATGGATTTGGAATGAATATAAACATTGACGAACCCACTAGAATTACCTATTATACTAGCTCATGTATCGGCTTAGTACTTTCCAACTTTCTTAATGTAGAATGTAGAGTTGATCATAACGATTGTTGTATCATTCGAGAATAATTACAAACGTAATTAATATTAACGATGCTACGAAGACGTCTAAAACATTTAAGTTTGTAAGGAAATTCACCGATGCTTTCTTTCATCATCTGTTATCGCATGAGGATTGGTTTGATGTTTATTACAATCCTATTACAGAAAGAAAGTTTCACTTAAAAAATCCATGATTTCCTTGCTATTTCCTACGTAATCAAATATTTGAAAAATCCGTCTCCGGTAAGGAATCGTCAGAAATACCAAGGAAATCAATGAGTTTTACATTTCACCGACGGAAACCGTTTGTATTATAATGTTAATCATTAGCGCTAGATATAATGAATTCAGTATGTCCACTCGTTTAACGCCAAAATTGCTCTAACCTCTTTCTCAATATCTCTAGCTCCTTTTATAGAATAATCTCAGGTAAACAGCTAAGTAACTCTTCGCCTCCCAATTTTCCTTTCGCATGTTGTGTTCATATTTAATGAAACATTTTCCTACAACAATTTACAGTATAAATTCAGTTGTATATCTGTTATAATATCGAAAAATTAATGTTTCCGTAAGGAAGTTGACATGTCCGTTGGTAAAATTTAATATTGTATAGTTGTTGGTAGTGTCAAATGTCTGAGATTTAAGTAAAGTTTTTTATATGGTGGTTCATATGTATATCGGCCACAGCTCCTAAGATGGACATCGTTAAATTTTTAAGTCTGTTTGACCGCCATACTCCTTGATCTATCAAATATCAGATTTGATTCTATACGTTTGCTTACTTTCTGACGGTAATATACGAACCAAGTGGGTTTAGGGTACTGCCTTTAATATCTTAACATTCTGACTTATTAAGAGGGACACCTAATAATTTGGGACTATTTTAATGATGGCCATGAACAATAATTGTAGCAAAGAAAAGTTTTCCAAGAAAGGGTATCAACTTCCTAAGCTTTCCACATCCCAGTTCTTTACAAAACCGGTTACTAAATTGAAAGGCAGCAAACATTTATATATTCTGTGTCTATATTAAATTAATATTTACTACTATATTAAAATGATATACATTTGAGTTCCAATTCATTCTTCGCTTATCTGCCTTAACAAGGTAGTCGCTCGATCGATCTTATTGTTACACTTCCATCGGCCATCCATATAATCATATTTAATTTCCATATTGTGCAATAACAGGTACAATAGATCGCGATCGTTAGAGCTATCGTTCGCGCAGTCACAACAGCAAAGAAAGAAAGGCTGTTAGCGTGATAGCGCCTCGGCCAGAAAATTCGCCTCCTCTACCGATTCGTTACTCGACAATAAGGTATCGGCCCGTCGAAATCGAATCGATTGTTAAGGTCATTAGTTTTATTAAATGAAATTATATTACTATTCGGCGATGAATTCGTCCGCTTCGAAAACTTTTACGCTCAGACAATGACAACAATAAACGCGGTAGCCATGGCGTCCGTGGCAGGAAACCAAAGAGTATGTAAAGTCGAACTTTGAATATCGGCTGCATATAGGCGTTATACTTATTAACGCTGTAGCGCCCGTGCATTGTTACTTGTTTAAGTATTATTATATCAAAGATAATATAGCAAAGTCATGCCGATAAACTATCTTATGATGTATTGGATATATCTGTATTTCTAGCGCATTGTGCGATGAAATCGATCGTCAGAAATATGTTTGTTTCGTTAATTGGCCATTCGATATGTCTTTATCTGATCTTTTATACGATGGTGAGGTTGCGTAAGTATGATTTAGTCGATTAGCGAACTGTTTAGCAGCAAAACAGAAAGGTTGATCACACCAGCTATTGAAGTACCTCTTTCGCAAACTTAACGTTTCATAACCGTCGATGAAACCTAAGTCCACCATTATACCCCCGAAACCAAAGAACAGTCCAAACAATGGACACAAAAATTCTGCGCCACCAAAGAAGGCAAAAACGGTTTTGTCAGCAGGAAGGGTTATGGCAACTGTTTTTTGAGATTCTCATGGAATTATCTTGGTCGATTACTTAGAAAAGGGGAAAACAATAAATGACGAGTATTATGCTACTTTGTTGCAACAACTTAGCGACAAAATCAAAGAGAAACGGCCTCATTTGGTGAAGAAGAAAGTGCTTTTCCATCAGGATAATGCATCTGCCCATAAATCTGCGATTGCAATGGTCAAAATTCATGAATTGGGATTTGAATTAGTGCCTCATTCGGCCTATTCCCCAGATTTGGCTCCCAGCGATTATCATCTGTTCCCAAACCTGAAAAAATGGCTCGGCGGTAAGAGATTTTCGTCTAATTCCGAGGTAATCGCTGCTGTTTCGAGGACTTGAATTCATCGACCTACAAGGAAGATATTGCTAATTTGGAATATCGTTGGAATAAGTGTGTTGAGCGAGCAGGAAACTATATTGAAAAATAAAATGTTTTTGTTGAAAAAAAATTGCATTTTCTTTGTTAGGCCACGTAGTTTCCGAACGATCCTCGGAATTATGATCTTTGAAATTGTAAAATATATAAAACTACATACATAATAAATTATTTAAAATTTAAACTTATTATGTATAATTTTATTTTACCGCTTAGTATATGCAATGTGTTCAGCGAGGAATCTAACGAGCCGATATCTCAGGAACGAATAAAGATTTTAGGATTTTGAAAACTTTTTGAAAATTTATTCAAAGCGCATGCGCCACTGGCAGGTGGCGCTACCTGGAATACTCTACTTTTTACTCGATTTATATAATTTGCAACACGTTTGTAATAACTTTTTTCACTACTACCAACCTACCTGTTAACACAAAGATGTATAAAAGATTGCATTCGGACATAATAAGCAAAAATTAATTTATCAAAAATTTTAATAAAGCTTATAATAAATAAAGACACACGAAAACGTACCTCAAAATCAAATTGAACGCGATACATCAAGTGCTCAAAACTTTAAAGAATAATATGAAAACAATATCCCTTAAAGCAAAAGCGTCTTGTTGAAAATACATCACCTGCTGCAAATTTAAATTAACATTTTCAAGCAAAAGAAGTAGATGACGTATTAGAAAATCCAAGCATTGCGATCCTATTAAAGTACCTTTAAAAGAGATGCCCACGGCTCAATTTTACGCACTTTTATTCGGCGATCTGCCAAAACCATGTCATGGATTTTATTATTATTTCTGACGTGGTAGCCGTTTTCGGACGTCCTGAACGTAGTTTTCAAATTTAAACACACTTTAGTGCATAGATCTTGGCTATATGATATAATATTCTCCCGGAACAGTAATATTCTATAAAAAAGTATAAATAATACAACCAACAAAGCTATAATAATTTCGATACTAACTGCATCTTTTAGAGACAAATGTTTATGAGCTGGTAATGGTAGCTAAAAACAACAGGATAAAATATTTATGTAAAATTTCGTATTCCGTTGGTTTTATGTATGTATTCCAAATGAGAATATCTTCATGGGGGTTCTTCTCCATCGCATTACATCTCCTTGCGTCGCATCATCCTTATAACATCGTTCGGTCGTAGTGTTTTTATGACGAATACCTCCATATGTGCCCATATCACCGTTTAACGCAATAATAAGACTTGCTCTCTATAAAAATTCGTTTCCACAATATTATTCTTCTTTAATTATCCTGCAAGTTCTCGTTTTTTAACGGTCACCTTTAAGGAATCGTCAAGTTTGGAACGATGTACAAAAAGATATCGGCGAATCGGTGCGCAAAATTTAGTTGTCAATTCTGCTTTTTCTTCTCTTTTAACGAAAAACCCGACCTTAATTAAGATAACTGTAAATCCGTAGGTTATTATCGCGAATAGCGATTTGCTTTTATTCCGCGCATAAAAATTCGTAGCTATTCGGCGAGAATGCGACAAGAAAAAAAAAGATCGCCCCCTTTACAGAAACGCTTTTTATTGCGGAAACGGCGGAGACAGTCGACGTCGCCTTTCAATTATCTTCTTTCGGCCTCGTTTATCAATATCGCGAGCAGATTTTAAGCACATAGATATACGCAGACTAACATATGGGATGAAATTCTGTCCTATAAAGGACCTACGGCGTCAGATTATACGGAGATAAGTTAACGGCTAACTAATTCTTCTTCTCTCCATTTTCTTCATATTAAAAACGTTCATATTTAAAGAAATATTTTCCTACAACAATTTACAGTATAAATTCAGTTGTATCGCTGTCATAATTTCGAAAATTAAATGTTTCTGTTGAAGAAGTAGTGTACGTTAGGGAAGGTAAATATTTAAAGGTTGCCTCTAACATCAAAAGTCATTGAGTATCATAGAGTCAATCATTCAGTTGCGTCTTTGCATGGCATGCATTAAGCTACTTTTAGAATAACCGGAGTTAATTGAAATTCAATATCAAATTATAATTTGAAAGGACCGTTGTCTTAGCACGTATTTGGTTGTATTTTGTGAATCTAAGTTTCTAGTGCTTAAATTCAATGTTAATTACGAAGTGAGAGTCAAGTTTGATTATTTAAGAACACGCGCGATTTTTGAGAACGCGTAACCACAGAGTTAATATTGAAACGTTGCAATTTGAGGTTAGTTCTCCCTTTTCAAATTAATTCTTGTAAAACGTAGATATTCGGTGGTAATTTTTAATTTAAATTGCCGAAAGAGCGTCTAGGGACACAAACGCTCTCGATATACGACGACCGCCAATTAACAATCTGTTGCCCGTACAGGTACTCGTGCGTATGCTTTAGATACGATGCTATGCTCGAGCTTTTACGAGACGCGTTCGCAGAATCATAATGATTTTACTCTATCTCGAAAGCGCCGACGGAGCTAATAGTTGGGAATTTTTCGTTGCGGCGGAAATTTATGTAGGCAACAGTTGTATCTCGCGTGTAATACCCGTACGTATACTTCTTGCGCACACCATATGTACCGTAATAGGCTCGCGCATGAACATCTACATACGTATTCTCCGTTGTATACGAACTCTGTTTTCGACGTCTTCTTCCGTCGCTTCTTTGTTTTCGGTTTGAAAGAGTAGCAATTTAAATCGTTCGCGTTCTAATTGGTTCTTTAATAATCTGTTTTACCGTCAATAACAAAAAGTAGTGGTAAAGCATAGTAAGTAATAGTTAAAATATAGCCAATAGATGTTTTCACAACTTTAGTACAGGTCTACGTCCTTTTACACGGCCAGAATATACAGGACTTTAAGCTAAAAACATTAATCAATAAAACAGCCATACGATCAAGATGATCTATGTTATTTTAACTCGGTATTCTTTCTATCTGTTGACTTACTCAAACAAACCTCTTTACAATCAATATACCAAACAGAAAGAAAGTAGTAAATAACCAATGTGATCCAATCCATATTCTGTTTTTATTGCAATCTTTTCTAAAATTGGGCTTAACCATGGTATCATCGTCTCTACAAAACAGGAAAATAAACTGTATCGTTATATCAGTGAATTGACAGACTACGCATGCGTGAATGAAACTGGCGGATAACATAAATCAGAAACAAAAAAGAACTGCTTGGCAACAAACCAGACAGTAAAATCTAAATTCATCATGTCGTCCAATGTTTAGACGTTATAGCATCATGACTTTGCCGTGTCTTTTCATATATGAATGTGCTGTATTTACGCATAGGTTCAAAGAATTGTTTGTACGTAACAGCGACAGCGAAATGAATTAGCAATTCCGAATCACAGAACAACAATGTATGAAGAAAGTCCGAGGTACATGTGCATACAAATTTACAAGTTACCTCAACAAATCAAGGCTCAAAATATTCACACTTTCAAAAACCTTTTAAAGGAAGATCGTCTTGAGAATTGCTATTATAGTGTCTCTGAATTCTTCGTCTAATACACCTGTGATTGCTGGACACCAATCTTTCATGGGTTTTTTTTATTTATTGTGATTGCTTGTGTGTTTTATTTTATTTTATCATATTTGTAAATTGTTCGACGAAACTTATATCCTATTGGATCAAATGGCAAATAAAATTATTATTATTATCTATTGAAGTCAGTACTTTGTGGAAACTAATTCGAAGAAGGTGGCAAAGCCAATATATAATTTCCAATAAAATTCGCGCGTTAGATTTTAGGTTTACTTTAATAAGGAAAAAAATATATAATATCGCAATACGTTTTTGACAGTAGTCATTACGTGTACTCTTTATACATACTTACAATTCAAGATGCGAACGATCAAGATGGCCGCAACAAGTTGAACCCAATTAAAATACCGGGCGTCCCAGATCAATGTTACAAGTGATATCTTCCTTATTTGTAGAGATATAAGATCGAGCAACGTGTCGTCAAAACTGGTTTACTGTATCCTAAAAAATATACTTTTTAAATCTATTCCTACTAAACCACCCTCTAAGATACCTCCCCCAAACCAATCCTTTTAAATTGTACCCATCATTTTTTTGACATTATGATTGAAGGTAGGAATACAACGGTATAAACAAAAATTTCATTTAACAAATAGCTACTAATAAAAACATGCGGAAATAGTTTACGTATAATTAAATACATAGCGAAGTAGCGTTGTTATAAGATCTGCCTTCTAATTTTTCTCCAAATGAACGTGTCGATATGTTATTAATTTATGGAGAGTATCATAAAAATTCTCGTGAAGTAGCAACACTTTATGGAGAGCGGTACCATTACGTAGGGCATTTTCTCGTGTTGAAGCTAAAATGCGAACAGGCTCATTTCCATCAAAGTTAAAACATTTGCGTCATGTAACACCAGTTAGAACAGAAGATATGAAAATAAATTTACTGGCTTATGTTAGATTGAATCCACATATTTCAGTTAGAACTGTGGCAGAAAATATGGAAGTAAGCAAATAAACAGTACAGAGGATACTAAAGTTTCACAAATATCATCCGTTTCAAATTCAGAATGGAGACTAGGATTCATTGCTGAAATGCAAGTAATGCTAAACTATGATCTCATGATTACCAATCACATTTTGTGGACTGACGAGGTACGATTTCATAACAATAGAGTCATGAATCGCCATAGCTGCCATTACTGGGCTCCAGAAAATCTTCATTGGATGCGTTAGACTCATTTTCAGGTAATATGGGGTGTCAACGTTTGGTGTGGATTATTTAATGGATGTATTAGTGGTCTACGCATCTTTGAAGGAACTTTGACAGGGCAACGTTATTTACATTGTTTATTTATTATTAGCAGAACGCAATGATTTGCGGTGGTAACAGGATGGCGCTCCGCCTCATAACTCTCGATTGGTCGTAAAGTATTGAAATCGACAATATCGATGCGCGTATGTTTTCCATACCACATTTGTTGGATTATGTTATCCACATTTTCAATTATTGCATTGATTCTTCAATTTTTCTCGTGATCTGGAAATCTTCACTAATAAAACCCATTCCTAAGTCGTCTGCTGTTGAAGAGATGAAAGATCTCAGACCTATAAGTCTATATACGGATATTCTTCCTTTAGATCAGTCTGGTTTTCGACCTGTTCACAGTAGCACTACGGCACTGTCTCACATCGTTGACGACATTCTCCAGGCTAGAGATAGAGGTGATGTCACTGTCCATTATGACACTCTACTAGCAGTTATGAGGTTCGCTGACTTTAGTCCGGTCTCTTTGTGTCTGGTGAGGTTATACTTGAAAAACAGGGTGCAATAGGTAGCTCTGAATAATTGCGTATCCGAAAAATTTAATATATCTTATGGTTTGACACAAGGTGCCATATTTAGTCCTATTTTATTCTGTCTGTATACTAGTAATCTTCCAAATGTGATAAAACATTGTAAACATCATTTGTATGCGGGCGATACACAGTTATATTTACCGTGCAAGCCTATAGAACTTCCTGCGTATAACTGAGGATCTGCATAATTTATCAATATATTGTAATCGCCATCAATTATTTCTAAATCTAGCGAAAATGCAATTTATTACTTTTGATGCAAAAGGCGCTCGAAGGAATGTTCTGGCTGGGCTTGACATTCACATTGGGACTAATGGGATTATGCCCGTGGATTGTGTATTATACATTTCTAATAAAAAAAAGAGCTGTGGTAGCTCTCAAATCTATCGTTGTCCATAGGAACCTCTCTAGCCGCACGACTGAATCTTTATTTTGCAAGCAAAAGCTAAGAGCACACTTAAGCAGAGTTTATTTACAAACTCATTGTGTTTGAAATATCCGCGTGTATAGCGGTTTAGAGCTTTGTATTGTTTTCTTTTTATTTTTGTATATTTCATTATATCCACTGTATTTTTTTATGTTCTATTTCTAAAGACCAGTCTCAGTGTAATTACTGTAATGATTTTTTTTTCTGCACTGTGCACTGTTTCGCCAATAAATCTATTATTATTATTATTAAATGACGTATATCCCAAAAAGTGGATTCGTACTAACGGTCCTATTCAATGGCCAGTTCGCTCGCCACACTTAAGCCCGTTGGATTTATTTTTCTGGGGGTATTTGGAAGAAGTTGTGTATTCCACTCCGCCTACGAACTTACATTTATTTGCATTTCTTCTGTTCTAACTCGTGTTACATAATGAGTATGTTTTAAGTTTGATGGAAGTGAACCCGTTCGCATTCTACTAGAGGTAGTTTTAAAAAGTATATCTTTTAGGATTCTGCAAACCATTTTCGACGACACCTTGCTCGATCTCATATCTGCAAATAAGGAAGATATCGCTTGTAACATTGAATCTGGGACACCCGGTATATCCGCGTCTTACGATATGCAAACATTATCCACGCGTACGCGTTCATTGTGCATACAGCATATTATAACTCAATAAAGAATCAATAAAACCTAAAGAAAGTGCTGTACTAACATAAGCGCTGATCTGTCGCTTCATGTGCAGTTATTTATATTCAGAATTGTAAGTTATTCAACTCCCGGTTTCGCAGTTACGACTTGATCTGTTACCGCGCGAATTAGTATATATATATACCTATATATATACAGTCCTCTTGTTAGATATTGCATATGCGAGTGCAGTAGATCATGAAAGTATCATCCAATAATAACACATACACTGTAGAAGGTAAAGGGATAATTGTTCGTCTTATTTAACAACGTAATACTTTCAAAAATTCTTAAGGGCTACAAGAATATTTACTACAATCCAAGAATAATCATAGGAACGTAAAATTATGGAATAATATCTTAGGAAACGAAAATTCTGATTGTTACTTTTATCTAAATATTCTCCTTGCTAGAAGGACGAACCACAAGAAGGTTATTTCTGATTCTGATGGGTTTGATGGAGTGATTCGTAGATTGATAGATAGGCAAGGTTCATGCAACTGTCTTTTGTACCATAAACACTATCAAAATGCCTAAAACAGCTTCGCAGTCCCAATCGATGAATCTTCTAATTTATTAAGTCGCTGTTCAGTGTCTGATCTGACAGGTTAGCTTGAAATTTAGGCTAAGGAAACATGGTCGGATACTGCGAAGTGATTTGCAAGTTTTTCTCCATTATTTCCACGCAGCGTTCCATCCGCGCTTGATCTATCACATTTCTTTATATTCTTGGTGTTCATTCTACGCTTCAGTGTAGTTTTGAGCATGTCGAAGCTCGTAACTAACAGAGAATTCTCGATATCCTCGCTTTTTGTATTCGCAAACATGTAAATCATCTCCAGTAACTTCTTTTAAAATAGTATCTGGAGCTATCCCAGAAGTAGGGATTCCCGTTGTCGTCCTGTTTGTAGTATTCTAAAATTATTACTACTATCTTTAGATTTCTACTTCGATATCCCTGAAAAAGTTTCTAAAGAATCTCATTGCAACATAAATACGTTGATTCTAAATTCATTCATTCAAATATTGCAACTATTAAACGGCAACTTCTTCATTTCGCTGTACGTAGCGAACAAATAAAATTCATCGTCAATAAAATTTATCGCGTTTTGTATCTGCTGATGCGATTATCGCACCATAAAATTTATGCTAGGACAACTACTGCAATGGAGAAGAAAAGCGTGTTGAAGAAAGGCGCTCACCGATTCAGGACCTATACCTACCTGTTCGCCCATCGCTACCGAACAAATTGTGTGCTCTATTCACGTAAGTACCGCCGTTCTGAGTGAAAATGCCATTTTAATAAAATGGAGTAGCTGGCAGCGGCGACAATTCTAATCGAATTTGCATCGCGGATTTATTTAATCGGCTCGCGGATCGTGTTTTCAGCGTGTACCGCTGGAAAATCTACGGCTAATATCTCGCAGAAATGATCTGACGACGGCCGACGACACGGCGTATATAATTATTTAGGTACGGCTCGCTTAACGTAATGCGACATAACAGTCGTGTTCGTCCGACGTTACGCCGCGAACTGCTAACTAATCGCTTTCATAAATTGATTTGATTTCTAGAATGCACGGACGCTCTCGTCTTAAAAACGAACACGACCGCAGTAATTTTAAAGGATGTACAACACGCAGATGTCATTCGATGCCTGTAACGATCGAAATTCAAAAGTAAAGTTGAACACACGGGATATTTCAATTTTAGCACTTCTGCAATTCATATTTGGAGAGTTAATGCGACATTATTTCGAAGTATTACTATGATAGCCTCCTTTTCTTGCTAATGCTGGTTCCGCAGCTTTGATAAAGTGATTCGCACCCTTTTCGAAATCACCTTTTGTACCATGAAATCTGAATCAAAAGATTTTTCGCCGATCGTTTTTCTGGTGTTCCGAATAGATTAGTGGGGGAGATGGAGGTGGTTCCTGAAAACCTTTTCGTTCCTCAATATACTATCCTGTGTCTGGTCTGGTAGGTGTGCCCAAATCATCTATTGGGAGTGCGTTTGGGTTAGTTCTTAAAGTTGATTTGCAAGTTTTTCTTCTGTGTTGGCTCTCATTATGGCCTTGTCAGTTTTTACTCTAGCCATGAAAAAAATTCAACTTTACCCAGAATTATCAAGCACAAATTACTGTCTATTGCAACAAAAACAACTTCTTTTTCAAAGACTTGGCAGGTATTGTCAAGTTGGCTAAAATACAGCGCATATCAAGGTTTTTGGTACATTCTCCATGATTATTTGCCTTTACGCTTATACCACCACCGTCCAAACTAGCGAAGAAAATCTCTCTCAGCGCCATTTAGTGCCAAGAGATAGTTGGTATCTATTATTTCTAGGCAAAATACTCTACAGCCTCCACAGTACTTAATAGTTCATTCTGAAGCTCCTAACGGATGCTTGGAAGTTCTGAGACTTTCTCAAAAACAAAATTTTACTCTCTAGAAAATCTTTAATTAAATCAATTTCCTGCACAATAATTAACACAGCTGAAACTTCTTAAATATGACCGGAATAACATTCAACGATCCAAATTGTTCAATTTGGTGCAATTTTGCTCGGTATGATCCTCGCATAAGACGTTGGCAAGATTTAGCCTCAATTTCTTTGAATTTATTTCGAATCCTGTTCTTTAATTGATCCCCAGTTTGGGCCTCCCATCAATTGTCGTGAATCTGCTCTGTCAATAAAGCCCAACATGTTTGAATATGCCTAACTTGAAGCACGTTTGACGGATTATGCGCTCAAGCTTCCAACAATTGTATTGTTTCTCGGACGTAATCTCTTAAAACTAAGTTTGGCCAGAACGTAATTTCATCATTTTAGTGATTCACATTGTTAAAGTCAACCAAATTTGAGAAGCAGCGTTCACAGTAGAGGTTGGCGGTGACTGTTTCTCCTCTCGCATGCCCTGCGTGGGGTCTAAAACGCCTACCTCTCAAATACCGCACCAGGCTAATACTTTTTCTGGGAACTACTTCGTCGGGTGTCTCATCAACATTTTTTTTTGTTTAAAAACCAGCATTACTAAGAAGATCCGCGTGGGAAAGTGGAAAATATTTTTCATCGTCCAATCAAAAGTGATATTGGATGGTTGTCGTACAACAACAATTTTGAACTACCAATTACATTACAAAGTTTTAATCCCCTTCGATGTACTTCTCCTTGCGGATCCCTACAAACGCCCTAGTACTGAAATTTTCCATTTGTCTCGAAAGGTCAGTGGCTAGAAGTATCTATTTCTGTCAGCGTTGTTGAAGGAGACCTCCCGATTCGCTTTCGCTTTACACCGCTTCCACACTGTCAAATCTTGTCCCCTTAAGCTCCGATTTTACCTTAGAAAATAAAAAAAAGTCACAGGCGGCCAGGTCGGGCGAGTACGATGGGTGGTCCAACACGGTGATGCCGGATTTCGCGAAGAACGCCTTCACAGACAAGGCGGAATGGGCTGGCGACGCTAGCGCAAGGACTTGAACGGACGATTGCTACAGCGAGACTGAGTGACGTACAACCGTGCCCTTCGAGCTCAGGGTGGGGGAAGCATCTACAAGCACAGACATGTTCAAACCTGCTGTGCTCGCTGTTTGCCGATAGTAGCACCGGTTATTTAATTACTACACCTCGTAAAGTGCCATTGGATATGCAAACACATCCAATTCAATCAATCTCGTCCAAAAAGAACTGATTCAAAGGAGTTGCCTTGATTAGGCAGATCACATTTGAAACGTTTTCGATTAATTTACATTTCCTATGTAGATTTTTCGGCGAATCTTAGAGTTTATAATTAAGCAGTTCTCAACACGGATATATAAGACACACACGAATTCGAATCTAAACCCTATTCTCCTTCAGCGCTTCCGCGAACCAACCTAATACCAATAACCTACCGGTAATTATCGTTTTCATTACATTGTGTCTAAGACGAAAGCGAAATTAAAGCGTCAAACGATTGTCTAGAAGACACAATAATCCATCATCAAGGTAGAAATAAATACGTAAATAGATAATTAGTTTAGAACCTAGAAGATCTGTTCGTCTCCTTTTTTTGTTGTCGAAGATGAGTCACGAGGTAAGTTTATTAAGAAAAAAATTGTATTAGTAATGTGGTAAAGTTATTAATTATACAGCGTCGAAGGATGTTTATATGTATGCATACATGTAGGTTCTCCTCAATACTCTATTCTGACAGTTTAGGTGCCCGAATTGGTTTTTCCATTCGAAAGTTTTAATTATCTTTTAATTAAACGTGCCTTTCGACAGTCGTTTGTTAGGAAGGAGCATCAGGTTTACGAGCGGCTAATTTAGCCTATATCGTTCCATTAAAATTTCCGATCTTCCTAATTAGCACTATATATATATATTTTTTTTAATCGAATGCTATTTCCGTTTTATATAGTTTTTTATTTCTTTTTTTGGGGTTTGATATAATGCTGAACACTTTCAAAGCATCATTTCCAACTCTTCTCAAGTAAAATATCTCAATTTAATAAACGCCCAAAGTTTTTCAGTAAATTTAATACGAAAGACATTAGTGCTTCTTCCTACAAAAACAATATGCTGTATTTCTTAAGTGTTAGTGAGGTAGAAAAGCAATTCAACAATCTCTTCTTGATTTATTTATTTTAATACTTCTTAAATGCACAAAGGAATATCGTTCTCTGGATTTATTACTGTTTAACATTTTACTTTTAACGTTACGAGAAAAGATGATTTCTTCATACATAACAATATGTTTTTATTTGTCATCGACCTTTATACCAGTGTCAAATTTGAAGCAATTTGTTTTTCGAAGAAATGCTCGGACAGGTCAATTTAATTTTTTTTAAATTCTTCTGGTTTTCTAATAAAAGTCATTTAAAGAGTGGAAAACATAAATTGGTATTAATAACAAAAAGCAAAGGTAAATGCCGTTCTTCAAGAAATGAAATGATTATTTCTTTTAAATATAATATTCGAAATGCCATCCACCGGCCTATTGACAATAAGCAAATCTATGGGCACATTCATTTTTCATAATTCGACTCATTTTAAACACCTCTGGCAATTTCCAAATCTTCTATTTGCTGGTCTAGGTACATGGGATATTTTTGAGGATTGTTGTTCGTATACACCGATCTGTAACTCTACATAATGACAGATCTAGATAGGGTCAAACATTGATAGTCAAATTGCAATGGTCCGTATTTCAAACTGAAGCAGTTTAAGATATCTGTAATATGAAGTTCTCAGTGCGGCTCCCTCAACGACCTGAATACTCGAAATAGTCCGGCTTGGAAATGGACACCACATTAAAATGTCTCAAATTTGAATTTACTTTTAAAAACTTGACATGTCGGTTTGCTCTGTGTGTTGGTATAAAACCACGTGTTCCTTAATCTTGAACGGAACAAGTAAATATTTCTCATCCTTCCAACAATCAGTTTATGACAAGGGATGCGTTTAGCACGACAAATTGTCTCTAACGGCTCAATCACTCTATGTTTCTCACTAGCTCAAAATTCTTGTGGCACTTTTGGAATTACGCACGTATATCTTTTATATTCCTTTATGATCTAATGAATTGTTGATAGAGAAATGTTTTGTTCACGATAAATGGCCACTATATCTAGTTTGTAAGACATTTTGTTGAGCCAGATCGCAAAAACTAGCTTATCAATATTGAAACAAGGTGATTGTGACATTTCACTTGTGCAATGATTGTATGGGATTGTAAATGGAGCACTTGGTTCTTTTTTGGATATAGAACAACGATCAATTGACTAATATTTATTTTTTAAAAATGTACATAACATTTGCACTAAACACTAAAAATTAATATAACTAGGTTATTACTAAGTTCGACACATTTCTACTCGAAAGTTAGTGAAGTCTGATTATGTATCCTCTTGTTATCATAGCAAAGACAATGGTGTACTATCGCTTCACAGTGTCAGCAAATAAAATAACTTAATTTTACAATTTCATACATATGTTCGATTCGAAAATGATTAAACGCCGTTTGGTGCAACTACAAACCATTTCAACATTTTCCGAAAACTTTGGGACCATACGTTAGGTGGTGATAGAAAGGAGTCTGTTCAGAGACATACTGGCTGCAGAATACTATACCTATAATATTCTTCTAGCTGCTTTCCGATTTAGGAACATTGTCTTCACTCCAGGTTATTCAAAGATTTCTTTGATAGGACTACACAATTTTCGAGTATCTTTTGACAGTGCATGACTTACTTCCCTTATCATTCAAATTTTAGAAATATACATATTATAATAAACATCTTCCTGTAACGCCTTTCTGTACCTTGTTAGAGATGGTTTTGCAATGCTGGCAAACCCTTAAACTATGTCTTTGTATTAACTAACTTAACACAACATCCTTAAATACTTCAATATATCCTTATATACTCGTTTATGAATTCCTTACACATTGCTAACTTTTGACATAATTTTGCGAAGATATTCTTTCTGCTATCAAAGCACATTTAAACACAATTATTTTTTGTTGATTGAATCAAAACCAAACATTTTCTCGAAATATTATGAATCCTTATCGATAAGAAGTAGCAGATTTCGTATTGACTAAGCAAATAGATGCGTGAGCATGCGTTAAGGAAATATTTACTAAACAAAATCAATAATCCAGCCGTTCTCTAACAGTCTAACGTTATAATTATCTCGCATACGCCATCATTACCTTACGTCGTTGTCTTTAATTATTATTTTTAACACTTCCATAATATGCTAGTGCTAGAAGCGGAGCGACATAGCTAAGCTGGGTAATCGTTATATATGAAGTAAAACGTGGAAAAAGACCTTAATTAATTTGTCGCTTCTTTGATACATCCAACCGCTCCTAGATGTCTGAATGTTATGTATTTATAAAGCTAGACAGCGCTAGCCGCTTGTCGACCAAGCGGCTAACTATATCGCTCTACCTCTTAGACGTTAAGTAATTATTTACGGTTAACGCTAGAGCTGTCATCCCGGAGTAATCCTTAAACGCCGCTCGAAGAAACCTACTAATAGCGAAACCTCTATCTTATACAATACGATCCTAAAGTGCAAAAAAGGAACTTATGATAAATGCAGGACGTAACAACAACAAACTTTTGGAATTGAGATTTGACAGTTCGGCAGTTGTTATGATTACTTTGCTTAGCGACGGGCTCTTTAGATGTCTGACGTCACAAGAAACAATTCGGCGCTCTTTCCTAGCCAACTTGATACACTTGACAATTGATTTAAAATTTTTATGAGGTATAGAACTCTTTCAATGAAATTGTTGTATAATTAGAAAATGTACATAGTATTAACAATTAGCCTACTACCATAAAAAATTAGATGCAAAAATTCTAAAAAAAAAGTAGGCCCTGTTTAATCGTAAAAACAGTTGTGAAAAACATTTTAGGACAACCTGGAAACCCTAAAATCAAATTTTGGCAAAAAATTGGAGTAGCATTTGTTTTATGCAAAATTTAAGTTACATTAAAATTTGTTTTGTCTAAAAGCTATTATTGAAGCAGCTCGAACACATTGCTGATTTCAAGGATTCACTTTTATAATAAATTTCACTACTGAAAAAAAAACTAGGAATTATTTGAACAGATATCTGTCTACAATATTAAAATTAGAATAAAATTGTTGCTTTACTTTTTGTTATCGACTATAATGCAGCGTTCTTATCTAATAATTAACATATCAACATACAAAACTAGACATTACTAATTTCCGCCAAACTTCCTTGTTGTCTAATACATTTTTCAATCCGCTTTCTGTAATTTGTTACACAGATCTTCTCTATTTTGCACATTACCTTCATTTATGTTAGGCAATCTAGGGGGCCATAATACTGAAGGGCTACTACGACCTATCTACCTCTGTGGAAACATTTCATTCAACCTATCGCGAACAATTCTGGCATTATAAATTGGCGCGCCATCTAATTACAGGTACAAATCTCTTCTTACTGCTAACAATAACTCAGCAAGTACGAAAATCAGTATTAGGGACGTGGAGAAACTTTTGTGTTTCTCATGGAAAAAAATGGACCAATAATACTGTCATTCAGGATTCCGCTCGAAACGTTGACCTTCTGGGAATACTGTCTCTTATAATTTATAATAAAGTTGGAGCTTTCAGATGCCCGCCGTCCAGTTCTGTGATGAAACAACTCCATTAGTTGTAAATAGGGCTTCATCAGTAAGCAAAATGTTTTTTTTTTAAAGTTCAGTACTATCGGAAAAATTAATATACAAAATTCATTTATATATACATATACATTTGGGAATGTTTCCAAATACGTAATAAAGCTCCATTTAAAATTTCCCTCCCAAAAGATTTTTGCTACGAACTTTTCTTCTCGTAAGAAATTTTGTCTGTAAATTTCATTTCATTTAGTATTTTTCATGCACTAAGAACTTTTATTTGCATATGTAAAATGCCTGTATGGCTTTGGAGTAATATAATTGTCCCGAAACCGTAGGAATTTTACCAAATCTTTGTTAAAGTGTATACTTAAGAAGGCGAAATGATTTACTGTACTGAAGAAGTTTGCGTTCGCTTGTTGCACGGTGAATGTTTTATAGGTGCTTGTACGATTAGACCAAAATAATCGACGCGATACCCAAGGCACAACATCCGTCGCCTCTTCGCGGGCATGCGCCGAATCGCGACCGTCTGGCACTGGCCGAACGGCAACACGTGAGATGCACGAGTCGTAACGCTTGGCCGGTCAAGTGAGATGAATGGGCGTGCGGCGACCGGCTACGGCTACTTGATAAACATATGCTGGAAGGAACGCATAGCCCCTGCTGCCGATGCGATGCCTGGTAGCTGCTGCTAGCGACGAGAGGTGATTTCGACGTTCAGTCGAGTCCCCTTGCCTAGTTATCCTATATACGATTAGATGTGTTACCGTATGTCCCCCTAATAGATGCAACATATCCATTGGTAAGGGTGGGATGTAATTTTCATGGCTGTAACGAGGTTTATTTGGTTTGAGAAGGCACATTATGATGGAAGATATAACGGAATATTGATATATCCATACATACACAGCGTGTTCGGCGAGGAATGGAACAACGCGATATCTCAAAAACGGATGAAAATTTTAAAAGTTGGAAAACTGTTATAAATAATTTTTTTTTAATTAAATGCTACCTGGCGCTATCTAACTTAATTGCTTTTACTATTCGGTTTTTAGAATCCGCGACACTTTTGTGATAACTCTTCTTATAACTGCTACAAACCTATCTGCTGTACTTTTCGGAAAAATAGTTAACACGTAGATGCAAAAGATTCTATTCTGTAGAGATTTATCAAAAATTTTAATAAACAGTGACCATATTACATTAAATGGTCAAAACTTAAAAGACAAATATATGAAAACAAAATCCCTCAAAGTAAAAGCTAAATTAAATTAAATTATGCTACCACAAGCGATTCTAATAAGCTTTTTTAATTCTTCGACATTTCTGAAAGGTGTATCGTAGACTACACTTTTTAAATGTCCCCAAAGAAAGTAGTCTAAAGCACTTAAATAATTAAAAGTATGGACCGATCGACTGGTTTCCCAATATTCCAGACCACACATTCATGCTCCACCTTCTTGGAAATTGATTTCTCTCATCCAGTGTGGATTTTCAGACGACCAGTAATGTGAACTATGACAATTGATTATTTCGTTGTTTCAAAAGTTGCCCTCATCACACCACAAAATACGAACTAGGAAATTTAGAATTTGTGAAGAAAATGCTATAAAATCTTCCCTGATAAAATTAAGTCTACGAATTTCATCGCCATCGTAAAGTCCATGCACCAAATGAATTTTAACCCTCTGATATAGTACAGTGTCAAGCAACAGATCTCACAGGCGTGTGAAGATTGTAAGCATCACTTGCTAACAGAATTGGTGTACTGTTGGCTTCATTTGTTGCTGTTCTTCTTGGATTAATTGCTATGATGATTGTGGTGTCGTATGGAAAACCAATAGCGGAAACTAGGGGCTGTATAAAAAAGTAACTAGTTACTAAGAAAGTGTCAAACTAAATATCTACCTCTGATTTGAGGGGTTTAAAATTAAATAGCTGGTGTATAGCCAGCATTAAAAAGCTAAATGTTTTATGATTTTAAAGCAATTCAAATGATTTTCAATCGTTAGCTTCTAAAACAAATTTTCTATTGTAACTAGCTCGTGATCACATTGATTAGCCTATTCTACTGTTCCAGGTTGGTTTTGTTGTTCCAAGGAGGAACAGTTGTTTTTGCAATACTTTTATCATTTTCCAAGCTAAAAATAATAAAAACTGGCAAAAAATACGAATATGCTATATTTAGATCTATTTGGTTGTAGATACAACACGTATTTATCTTATCTTTTTATTTTCGGTATTTGCAATAACTTTGTTCTTTCTTAGTTCTTTTTGCAATTTTTTTTCTGTACTTGTTTACTCAGTTTTTTTGTACTGTTATATATTTTTTATCCTACAATTGGAATTCCTCTTAAATAAATAAAATAAAGTAAAAAAGGTATTTTTGCAGACCTTTAATCCTCAACTAAATTGCTACGAATACAGAGAGTTAAATCTAAATTTCCAATTTTATTTGTATCTGACATAATGAAAAATAAAATAAATCTAATAATTAAGCTTATTATACAATGTGAGTCATCTCGGCGGGCTCGGAAGATTGTGGCTTCGTGAATGGATATTTTTCAAAATTGTTTTTTTTCTTGTTACGAGATCTGATTATGCATGGTTTAAATCACATTAAAACCTATAGGCTGTCTCATAAGTTCGTACCGTAATCAGGGGCTACTTGCGCACCCCGACGCAACTTTGTGAAGATTTTTATTTTTTTATAATTTTACCTTGCTTTTTAATTTTTCGTTTGCATGAATGTTGATTTTCCTTTCCTATGGATAATTGTAACTAGTAATTGTGCGAAAATACTAGATAATTCCAGAGTTCCGGCCCTATTCGAATTTTACAAAAGAAAACCTTGAATATGCCATAGGAAAAAGTAGACCGTCCAATTGGCCTCAGTAAAACCCCATGATTACCGGACAACATGGACGCCCTAAAAATATTTTTTTTTTACCTTTGTAGTTGTATTTTTTTTTAATGCAACATGCTGTATATTATTGCATTTTTGGAATTCTCGGTAAATTCCGAAAAAAATGCAATAAGATACTGTTATCCTAAAGTTTAAGAGTTGTTAGGACTTTTTTGAAAAAGCCATTTATAGAAATCGAAGACACACCCTTACGAGCTCGCAGAGACACTTCAATTTAATAATAATAATAATAAATGAAAGCGGAGAGCCGTTTCGTTTAACGAAGTTTCACCATTAAGCTCGCGTAATATCCGCTTTTGTGTGCACCAGCGTTCAATTAATAATTCCCATCTTCGGACTTATATATACGATATACAAAGCATCCTAACGTTTAAAGATTTATTCGAAGAATGCATAACTTACGTGCCATTAAAAGTGAATAGCACGAGCTGACGAGCAATCGCCTACCCACGGTAACGATGATTTCAATTAAGCCACTTTAAATTAACCGGTGTCGGTTGGCCGTTCATTTCCGATATGCATTGTACCTACGCGCAAGGCGAAATATTTCAATTTGCGACGATAATAAGGCAGCAAGAAGAGGCGTTAATATACACGGATTACTTAAACAGAACTTTATTTACTTACGTGATTAATAAATATCGTCTTGTCAAACGGCGATTAACAACTAATTCGGATTACGTCATTGTTTAAGTTCTTGGTTATTTATTTCTCCGGTTAACGATCGGTCTGCTAATGGAGACGATGGGAATTAGGAATTGGCCAAGAAATTTAATCGGGACGAGACAGCGAGTGCGCTACGCAACTGGTTTATCTATTAGGAGAAGAAGTGGCACCTTCTTTAATCTAACACCGTAAGAGTAGTAACCATGTATTAACGTTTGCATTAGGAGAAATATTAGACGAAGAAGATTTCGTTTAACGATAGGAAAACATCATATAATTACGACTGGTCCATGGCTATTAATGCCCGTCTCATGTATATCTACGGCTGTGCAAATAATATTAATGTTATCGGGTGTTAGATTTCTACACAACGAGACTTTACTTTCCGATTACCAATTAATATTTAATTAAGCTATGATGATTCTACACGCAGAGAAACGTTTACTTGTATCAAGCCTCAATTCAAGACAATTACTGTTTCAATTATCCACAATACAATTAGGTACTGTTTTAAATCAAAATACCGTTTTTTTCTCCGCTTAAAAGTATGTACTTGTAATGAAATAATTTTATTTCTTTGTTTAAGACATTTGTTAACTTGATTCGAGAAAATCTTGCAGAAAATTTGAAGAAAGCGATTCTTAGTGTAAGTAAATGGCCGTTATAACACAAAACAATATTTTCTTAAGGTATGGTTCATAAATAAATAGTTTCATTTTCTTAAAATAAAGCATTTATTTACTTAGAATTCATGAAATGCATATTAGTTATATCCACATTATTATTTGCGCTTACCTTGTTTAAAACAGTACGACATATCCGTACATAATGCAGTAAATTATTCTCATTGCTTGCTATTTTAAAAAGGCTAAGGTAGAGGTTATCTACAGAACAATGTTCAAACAAAAGTGAACTTAATGTAGAAGTGCATACATGAAAAAAGTGCCGAACAATCACCAAGATAATGCTAATAAAATAGCTCACGGTATTGATGGAATCACTCCTGGAAAAAAAACAATGTGAGAAGAGAAAAGCACTAGCGCCGTCTGCTCCCGCCCACATTGTTGTTCATCTCTCAGTTTATGCCAGTAATCTTCAAGAACAGCAATGAAATATTTCCTGGCGTCATCTACTGCTAAGAGATATAGTCGAATCTTAACGCTAACTTTATTGTAACAATACTATATGTTTTACAATGAGTTACAAGACGGAACCTATGCAATACTCTTACTGACTAATATTTATCATAACAAAAGATTTTATAGTTGGTTTTATCACAATTTATACAAACGAAATTCAATATTAGGAACATAATGTGCATACGTAAGTTAAGTTTTTCAGTCATGGAAAAAGCTTAACAAATTTTTTGTTCTACAAAAGATTTTATTTGTAGGTTCACCAACACATTTACAGGTACATGAATTACAATATTACGACTGATGTTTGCACATCACACGCTATATTATTAACTCTTCTTGAATTGTTTTGCATAAAGCTTTTATATTATTTAAATTGCTGACAGCTAGTTTTCCATGCAAAACACTTCAAGGAACTGTTTACTACTTTATTATTCCCATAAATGTAACCTTAGACTCTAAGATAACATTCTACTGAATATGTGGTTCACATACCATAACTCGTATTAAAATATTCTTCGAAAAGAGATTTCATTATCGGTAATTAAGCGAAATAATGTTTGAGTGTTATCTGAATAAATAGGAAGCTGTATTTATTTGGAAAAGTATACAGTTATTTAATTATCATAGGAAACATATGATTAATACAAGTATAGTATATGAACAATAATTAAATGAAATAGAATAATGATTCAAGTAAGATTCAAAATGTTAATATGTATAACAATAGTAGCGACAGAAACCGGAATACAGATGTCATACTTACCCATACAATGATATGATCTTTAACCTACAACGCTTCATAAACATTTTCAAAAGATACCGGTTAATGTAATTTTTTTTCTTTTTATTACTATTTACCAGGTGTACTAATTTAAGTATAGCTTTTTTAAATATATAATAAAAATAATAAAAAAGGGATACATAAACTTAAACTACGTAAAAATAATCCCTATTTAATTTCATTATTAAAGAAATAATTTAATTATACTATAATATATAAAAAAACACTTGTTCATTAGTTCATTCACTTGTTCCTAATTTTCATTATTAACTTTAGGTTTTTTTCCATTATTCTAATTTTTCTTTTATTGGATATATTTTTATGACAAAACAATGGATCCCCTGTTGTGTCTTCAATACTTAAAATACCTAAATAACGTTACGGTTACATAATTATATTTATCTTAATTTACAAAAAAGTATTTTAATGTCTGAATTTAGTTTTCGCATGGTATAAAGAACAAATCAATATTAACCTATCGATTTCATTTCTAACAAAACAAATGGGGAAAATTACTCTAAATATGTTTGGTTAACTTATGTGTGTGCTAGTGATTGATTAAAAGCTATTTCTATGAAGCAGTCTTGCGTAAACTAATTCCATAAGGAAATCTTGGTCAGTCTACTACTACTTACTAGAACCTATATTAACCCGATTATGTTCAAAACAATTACCTAAAACCATTTTAAAATTTCGAAAGTACCTCCCTCCACATCTCGCACCACGTCGTAATTCCATTAACGAATTTAATTAGAAAAATCTGATAGGTCCTATACCTCTCGAAGCTACTAATTTTTAACCTAAAATTTTAAGGTAGCGATCGAAATACGAAACGTTCCACTTATCGAGATCGGTGAGCCGTGGAAAGATAAATGGCCTTACGGCTCCGATACATTTGTTTTGCGTGGCTCGTGTTGACGTTTAAGGGAATTCACAAAACCCCTCGCCCTCGTGTCGTATAACATATGGCGAACGCTTCGAAGAGAAGCCGAGTCCGTTGCAAATGATACATATATATCTGTTTTTTTTTTCTTTTCTGTTTTGTTCTGTTTGTGGGCCGTTTGCCGTGTCATGTTTCAATAAACAAGTACTTAAAGGTTCGCCTTTGTGTAACTAATAAGGCTATAGGTTTGTAAATAAGTATGCAATAGGGAGGATAGCTACCAGCCCGGTAACGTTATTGTTCTAAATTTCGAAGCGTAAAATATAATCGACGGTAGAAGGTAATTGGATAGGTGTAATAAACCAGGCGATAAAAACGAATTTAATGATTATTCGATTTTGATTGATATACCAGGAAGAAGACGTAGGAAACCGTTGCTTCTTGCAAAACGAACACGCACATTTTTAAAGTTTGACGATATGCAGAAATGTTGCAACACTTTTTAAAATATACGACATATACGACAAGGGTCTTGTGTGCAGATTCAAGACATGGTGATTTACCGTCGTCAGCGGTACCGTGATTTCTTTCTATGGGAAATTCTCGCAATACTGGAGCAAATGTTGCAAAGTGTAATGGATAATTTCATACGTTTAGAGGAGTACATTGTAGAAAAAGGAGGATACTTGTAACACGTAATATTTCACAGCGCAATATCTTAGGAGCGAATGCAGATGTTAAAGTTCTGAAAACTTTGTTATAAATGTTTATTTGGGGCATATATTTCATAGTATTTTTTTTTGATTTTTTTTTAAATGTGTCACTGTAAGATGGCCCTATCTAATAACTTTTTTAAATTTGTTTAAATAGAATACTCTACTTTTTATTCGATTCTTGAAATCCGCAATACATTTGTGATAACTTTCCTTATAACTGCTACCAGCTTATCTGTTTTACTTTCTGAAAAATAATAACTTTTACAAGGCTAACACGAAAATGTAAAAAATTGCATTCTGTGGAGGTAATAAGCAAAGATTAATTTATCAAAAATTTTAATAAAGGACGAACGAAAACATACCTCAAAGTCAAATTGAACATGTTACATTAAGTGGTCAAAACTTTAAAGACAAATACTTGAAAACAAAATTCCTTAAAAAAAAGGCGAAATTAAATTGAATTATCGTCTCTTTCAACTGATTACTTTGGCGCATTCATCGATACTCGGAAAATGAGTAGCACCAGGGAAGGCCCAACAATACAGAAGAACCAAATTACTAACACTTAAATTCCCACCGGATCTTCAGGTTTTCGGGGTCGCTGATTACGAATCTGAAGTCAGAATTACAAAATTCAAAATAGCGGATTCAATATGGTGGACGAAATAAAAACAATGCTAGAATTTAGAACAAAAAAAAGATACTGAAGCTATGAATGTATGACGAATATATTCTGATATTTATGAGTTTATTTTTACTGTACGCCTAGTGTGACGGAACACGCAATATGACTTGTTTTACGGTACGTGTTCGGTACAGTTTTAGGAGAAAACAATTTCTCGGAGAGGAAAAAAGATATTCAAACGATTCAAAGTGGATTTTGAAGGGGCAGAGTAGTACTTTCAGATGCCATAACAAGTTTTGTGGAGAAAAATTACCTGGTGATGTGACACAACTTCAAATATAAAAAAAAAACCGTGTTTTTTGCACTTTGCATATCTCGAAAACCTGACGCGATAAAGCAATTCTGAGGTCGGACTCAAAAAAAAAAATTCAAACCAGAATTTTGTCGGTCTGTGTTATTTTTATTGTTTTATTTTTTATTAATAAAAAAATAACTGTAGCAGTTGCGGTAAAACTAAAATGTATTTTGGGAGTTTTACAACAAGCTGGGCAATTCGTTAAGTATAATTTTTTTTTGAGAAATCAAAAATAAAAAAACTTTTCCCTCTTTTTAACTCAATCCGAGGACATACATAGAGATTCCAGAACCTTTTAGGATTCGGATTCGAGTTCGAGAAAATTTAGGATTCGTCCCACTTCTAGAATTTACCATGAAATATGTGCCCCTAACGGTTATTTGTAACAAATTTTTTAGAGATTTAAAATCTGCAACATGCTGTACATCGTATTTTTATGTATTATCAAAGTTTTAAAATGATACCGGATTACAGTTCCCGTTTACATTTGTCGAAACATCATACCATCAAAATGCCGCGTCATTTAAGCTTATTGAAGAGGTTAAGGTAGACACGATCGAAATTATTTGCCTTGTGGGCTTTTAATTCGTCAATAAGTAAGAAAATGTGTGTACATTGTACGAGAGCACTTCACTTCTAAAGACAAGTTGTCCGGTAAATTCACGAGGATATAAGGATGTACTCAATATAACCAGTAGCTAAGTGGATCCGCGCTTAGCAATGAGTGTTCGTGTTTTATTATTGTTATTCGCTTATGGTGCACGTAGCCACGTGTCTATATACATAGAAGAAGGCACCTTCCCACTTCTTCCTGTAGGTAGGTTGATTGTTTACCATTAACACTTGATGCACCACGTAAAACTGTATGAGCATTTAGAATTCACTGATTTTATATAAGTAGAGATTATTCTTCATGCTACTTCAAAAAAAAGACGCTTCATTTGAACTTTCAGCTCTCAACATTAAAGACCCATAACCCTAGAATAGTTACTTGATATCAGAGAAGAACAGAAATGCCGTTTATATAAATTAAAAATAAAAAGGGTGATAAGACAGATCCCCGGAGAACTCCAAACGAAACATCCTCAAAAAAGACACGCTGTTATTTATTAGTCAAGTAAAACTTGATAACAAGCGTATAAACAATGGTTAAGGTCGCTTCATCAGCGTTGATAAGAAATTATTTTTTTGTAAACAATTACCGAAATCTTTTCAGACCAAAAGTCGTCACTATTGTATTTTACAAATAAATATATTGACTAACGGAAGGAACAGAAAGGACAGAGAAACACGAGAGAAAATAATCTTGGGGGACTAGAATGCAAGGGTGGGCAAAGAAATAAACAGGGAATTGTTATGTATGGAGAGACCTAGGGAGGAAATTTTAAACAGAAATGGCACTAAAATGCTAGAATTTTGCCAAACACGCGACCTACTGATAGGAAATACATTTTGGAAACAGAAAATCGAAGACAAATACACATTCGCAGCTGAGGGAAGAAACACGAAAAGTTTGATAAATTATATAGTTTATACTAGAAATTTAGAACAATACATAAGCAGCGTTTTAGCAGAAAAGGGACCGGAACTATCAGCCCCACACAGGATGGTCACTGCAAGACTGGAAGATAAAAAGATAGAGGGGCTTGAAAGAAAGGGATACAAGAAAATAAAAGGGAATAAACTCGAATAGAATGGGTAAGTTTCACAAATCATTATGCAATGCTCCAAACACATAAACTTGTTACACGTTCGGCAGTAACATTTAGTTTTTCTGTTTCTTTTCTATGAACAACGAAAACATCTCTGGGCACCTTGTTGCTGGGGGAATTCTTCAGTAGGTAGGTTGAGTAGTTCTTTTATTTTGAAACGAAGCAGTTTTGGAATACATTGATTTGATGACCTTCTGCGTAAATGCTCATCCAGCAACGACAAACTTAAGTTTTCCAAAAACTCATTACGAGCTAGTTGTGAAGAATTGTTTGCTTTATGAGTTTATAGCGGCAACATTCAACACGCTATAAAAAATCTTGTTGCTCGCGCTGAATTCTAAGAAGCACAGAGCTTACCTACAACATCAACTCCTCCCTTCGTCATATCATAAAAAGTTACTATTTCCGATTTTCCTATTTCTGGATCGATAGAATCATCATGATGAAGTGTGGATAATAGCAGGACGTTTTTATTTCGTCTCAGAATATAGGATACCAAAGTACACTTTTCTTGAAACCCAAACGTAGTGGTCTTTTTCCTTGAATGAATTCATTCGGTATTTAACGTTTATTCTTCTTCGGGGTACCCACAATTATCAGTTGATGGTTCAGAAGCAAAGAATCAACTAATTCTTTACTGACAGCGAATAGTAGAGGTGGGTAAAATAAGAGAAAACACACTAGAGGAGATGAAAATAATGACAGAAAATAGAAAAGAATAGAAGAGATGGGTGAATGAAAGCCCATAAAACTAACCTAAATCTGATGCCTGAAAAGGCAAATGGAAGAGGAGAAAGAAGGAAAGAAAGAAAGAAACAGAGAAATGTAATAAAAGTGTAGCTTCTATGTTGTGCTTTCAAAAAAGTTCTTCCACGTACCCAAATCGAAATTCACTATTGAACAGTTTCGTTTGCCAATTTTCTCTCTTTACCGGCACCCTGATAATCCAGCGATGCTCTATTATATCGGCGATCGCTTCCGAATTCCTTGAATCTACCACAATCGCAATCCAACAGCTTACTTACCGAGAAAGGCAAACTAATAGTCTCCGACCATTTATCGTCCTTTTCAACATCTTTTAATCTAAGAAAAAAAGCATTTTATAGTCGAACGATTCCTATCTTTTTGATAAAGCGTATACAGTGGGCCTTATACAAGGTAAGTACACGCTTATTCCATGGAGATGAAAATAGAAGGAGAAGAATGTAGAACGATTCTAATGCTTCCGAGAAATTAATTACAGGATGATAGTTAATGTCGTTCTTCTCTTCTCATCGGTGTGAATTTTCCCCGATATACAGGCGCAAGTAGAATTTAGGTTTGAATGAAAAACGATCTTAATCCCGCTGAAAACTGGTAGGTGACCTAAAAGCAACTATATATACTACAATGATTCGATGATTACAAAACGAAATTGCTTTTTAATTATCTTGGATCACTGGAAATTATACGCTGAGCATTATGAAAGTAAAATTAATTACGTAGATTTTTTCCCTTCTATATGAAAGCGCAAAACTTCAATGGAAATAGAGAATATCATTTGAAAGTTGATCTGTTATTTTTATTTTTATTATTGTTATTGGTATTCATCAACGAATCCAGAATTTATTCAGCGTAATGTATATAGAATTTAGTTAAAAAATAGACTTTACTAGTGAATTTGTATAGAGGTTTCACCCTATATTGCCTACTTATGAAATATTCAGCCTAAAGCAGATGGTTTTATATTGTATATTATATACTCTATGCTATCTACAGATGTAATATAAATCAAATATTTTATTAACGGATAAAACGGCTGAATATGTTCGTTTGTTGTTCCGCAAACCTGATCTCTATAGTTTACATATGGCGTTCGTTTAAATTAAATCAATCGGCGCTTATACTATCATATTAGAACGCGGCCGCTACGTTTTACGAGCGAAAAAGAGCAGAAAAGAAGACGAGCGCCGATTTTAAACAATTGCTAATTGCGCCGGCCGTAGGAACTGATGGCCAGCACATGTCCGCTTACTGTTATTCGTTTAGAAGCTTTCGACATTCAGGTTCTAATTTAAGGCGATGGATGGAAATTGGTCGATTCTCGTTTACGATCTGCGGAGCGGGAGTGACTTGAACCGTAATGAATAAAGCTCGGACTTATGGCACTGTAAAATTATAGAAATAAGGGGCAAAAAGGCAATAAAAAAGACAAAAAAGGCGCAAAAAATAGGCATCTATTACTTATTTATTTATTACACTTATTACAGTTACTAGTTATTACATTATATTACAAGAAAGGGTTATTGATTTACCATTATTATTAACAATTTTTTTAAGTTTTCAAATTTTATGCTCTGTCTTCTATCAGATAAAACTCGCTTATATACCGAAAACGATCTTTCGACATCAGCAGACGTCATAGGTGCATACTTAAAACAAGACATTTGATTTGGATTCATAAAAGTAATACGTATTAACTGTATCTCCTGATAATGCTAAATGAATTTCACGCAATTGACGTAAACCGCTATTACTCTGTACCACTTTCTCACACTTCTCTTTGATGAAGTCCCCTTTTAAACCCGGTGCTTGGGCCTTTATATAAGCCAAGTCAGAGCGAATAGTTTTCTTGGCTAAAATCTTTTGACAAATTTGAATTGATGCTGCATCATCTTCGAGACCGTCTATTACCTCCAAAATTTTGTCACAGTGCGTAGTATAATAGACGGCAGCTGATATCCATGTTCCCCATCTGGTTAAAATAGGTCAAGGTGGCAGTGGAATATCTGGTGCAATTTCTTTAAATATCGAAGTCGCAATGGAGCCTTTAGCAAAACATTTTATATTTGAAATCAAAAGATCGACGTCATGAAATAAAGTTCGCGTTTCTTCAGCAACTCTGTGGAATGCGTGAGCAATACATGTGACGTGCATCATTTCGGCAAATATTATTTGAAGGACTTTAGCGGCAGCCTTCATATAAGGAGCACCATCAGTAACGAAGAGTAAAACTCTTTCGTGTTTTACTCCACCAGGCCACAGCAAGGATAGTTCAATAAGAGAGAAAAAAAAACACTTAGAAAATATTTCTTTTGATTTAAAACAGTTATTGTATTGTGGATAATTGAAACAGTAATTGTCTTGAATTGAGGCGAACAGTCTTGATACAAGTAAACGTTTCCCTGCGTGCAGTAAATGAGAAAAGATTCCCTTTATTTACATGAGATTTGATGTCAACCGGTCATATCGCATTTCAAGTACAAACTATATTCTTCCTCATTATATAGTATATGGTACAGCAAATGTGAAGCTAAATATTAAGCCGAACGTGTAATAAATAAGTTGTCAGCAAACACTGCAACCAATCTCGATATTAATTACCAACTCGTCGATTTGACACGATGCCTCGTCTTGTACGCTTGATTTACGGATTTCGTGGGTATACTTAGCATCTATGTAATTAAGCGCGCTCTTCAATGGTTCTCCTACGTGCACCTTCAGTACTTGTAAATACGTAAGTACGATGTACTCCCGTGCTAAGACAAGAAGCCCTGGCGTATATCAGCAGATACGTAGAATTTTTTACGCCACGCAAACAAAATGTATTCCTCTACAGTGTATTAAGGAGGCTACAAATTACCCAAACGAGAACAAATGAGATGAATCTACTCATTGATGAGATTTCGTGGACATCCCATAGGATAGCACTCCTTTATTATTGAATCTAGCGTCTAAAATTATAACAAATCGCATTAAACTACATCGAGGATTACATTCGATTAGAGCAAACAAACTAAAAGTTAACACAGACAAAAAGCAGTGATCAAACAGTGCTGCTGATGAACTTAGCTGCTGACCACACAAAAAAAAAAAGAAACGGAAGATGAGTTTTTTTTAGTGTGGTGACGGGCTAACGCAGTGTATAAACTTTTTATAGCTTGTCATAACCTCAGAAGCTTTTAGTGTGTAAATTGTGTGCTTTGTTACTATCACCCCCTCGCAGTAAAGGGTGAAGCGCAGTTAATTGTTCCCCAACTGCGAATGGCGACTCAGGAGAGTACCGGACCCACTAAGAAAATTTGATCCTAGCGAGACTCGAACACACAAACCCTAACTTTGCCCAATCAGGCGCAGGCCTTCTTACCACTGGACCACCGAGCCGTTAAACAACAATAAATTCCAATTGTTTGGGAGCATTACATGGAAAGCACGTGATTATAAAAGCACCAAAACATAGCGGAAATCTTTATTTTAATTATACGGGAACTTTTAGTGTAATTCTAATGGCGTTAGTAGATATTAACTACAAATTTTCCGCACTTGTGTCGATATTTGCGTCACCATATGAAGTGTCTTCAAAATGTTATTGACCTTCTAGGAGATTGACTCTGTGAAACACCAATCTCACGTACTGCGCATGAGATAAAGATTTTGAATTAAACGTTTTCAGTATCATGTTTAAACGACGCCGACGAGATAAAAATGTTTCGTGTATAACACAGTTCCATGAGATAATCTCTCAATTTCGTGCTGTTTCATGAAACTTTCTTATGTGTACAGCTACAAACTGCGATTGCATTGAGATTTTGCTCAAGTGACACAATTCTCAGCAAAACATTTCATCGTTTATTATCCTTATAAGAAAAGGAAATTGCAAACAAATTGTGTTTCGGTCTAGTACATGCGCAATACAAAAAAAAGAGCTATAGTTAGCATATTGCGCAGGTAGTGGACGGTAAATTTACGGTTTCCGAGGGGGTCGGAACAAAGCTAATATAGGTATATTACCTCAATGGTGGCAGATAACATCTGCACATATCTGTATATACAGCTTTGTACGCGCTTTTCATTGTTGGCAAATTAACGGCCGTGTCGTTTAGCGCTAATTTAGTAGCGATCTTCGCTGGTCTGCAGTTCTGATGCGTATGTATACATACATCGCTGACGGCGGATTAGTTAGACCGTCATGTTTACGTAATTCAACGTAACTTATTAAGGAAACGATCCCGCAGAAGACATCAGCGCGGAGAATACGTATATAGAAGGGAAGTTAATTAAAATTATCTACATATGAATAGTCGGTACGTACGTGCTCACATATTACACGCACATACGTTGAAATTGCTTTGTTTGAAGTAAGTTTTCAGCGCATATGGTTTACTGGCGCCTAATTGAGCGCGTGTCAACGTTGCTATACAGCGATACTCGTAAAAATTCAAACGTCGAGCTGAAATACCTATTTCTAAGCACGATATCGTAGTATTACTTACGCTAAATGGTTTAAACAATCTCACAATTCCCATACTACCTTAAAAAAAAAAAAACAGCTAACCTCGAGAACATCCAGAGCGTATTATATTAATACTTGCGTATTCAATTAGCAAGCTATCTTGTGTCTCATCTTTGATCGCGCATCGAACATACTTTGTACCGTCGGACATATGCTCGAAAGCCGTTACCGAGGCGAACGCCATCTTTTCTCGAAATTTTACGCTTTTTCGTTAGCGAATTCATGAATATCGAATCGACAAGCTGGTTATATTTTCAACATATGCTCTCGATATGCGCGGCAACATTTTTTCAATAAAGTGAATTGTACGCACCGGGTATTTTTGCTTATCTCAAAAACGAAACAAGATATCAAGACGCGATTTTCTCTAATACTTTAGGATTTCAAAGCTCTTCAAAAGCAAGTAAGAGAAGTAGGCCATTGCATTTGGATTTTTTTGAGAAATTGAGAAACATTCGCACAGTTGGAGACAACGCCCTCTAGCAAATTTGTTGCTTAGCAATCTTTAAATCTCAGTAACTCCTCCTATCCTTGATGACGACAAAATGCCTTCAACCAAAGTGATCTAAAATCAACTAATTATTAAATAATTAATTAATTCAACATTTTGTGTGGTATGGAGTTTGCCGATACTTTAACGTTTTGCCATACTACCTCACAGTCCTTGCTATCATTATTTAAAACACAATATTCACAAATATCTTTCTTTGACAATTTTAAAATACTTCCGCAAGTTCCATAGAGTAATATTTTACGATTTCTTCATTGAATTTAGTTCTCATTGTGTAATTGCGACTGTAGTGAGAAGGCAGCCAGAGAATACAAGGGATTTAAAACAGCTGCATCCGATTTACTTTTGATATGCGCCGGAAGGCGAGGAATTTCACAGAAGCTAAGAGAAACGAATACATCAAATATGCTCCACACTTGAATGCTGTTTATTTTATCAACATAATCAAGCCTAAAATCACCAGCTTACTTGTATAGTAAGGTTAGGTTTAGAAACCAGGCACATGCCCGACGTAACCATCTAACGAAGTTTTAGCTACAATATTTGCAAGGTTCTAAACACATACGAGAGTAGTTTGACATTAATCTAACCTTCGATAGATGGCGTTACGTAAGAACGAATTGCTCTCGGTTTTGACATCTGCCATCCATCACATGACGTCTGTCAAAATTTCAAGCGAAAAACACAATTAGTATGGTTTTAACAGTCGTCGAAAGCAAGCAACTTTTGTGTTTTTTGAAAATGGAAAAAGTCGAATATCGTTCAGTGATTAAGTACCTTCATTTGAAAGGGAAAAACAATGCAGAAACCAAAGCCGAACGGGATGCTGTTTATGGCGAGTCTGCACCGTGGTGAGCAACAGTGAAATTTTGGAAAACTGAATTTGTTCGTGGTTGTAAGAGTGTGTTTCATGATGATGGACGTCCAAGTGCCCCAAAAACCGTCACTACACCAGAAACCTTCAACAAAGCCCATGACAATGTGCGTGAGATAGCAGAGGCTTTAAACATGTCAACTGAGCGTGTATATAACATCATACACGTACATTAGAATATAGAAAAGCTATCCACGCGATGCGTGCGCCGCGTTTGCTCACTGTCGACCAAAAACGCACACGCGTGACGGATAAGCTTTTGGCAATGATAAAACGCCATCCGAAGGATTTTTTTCGCCAATACGTCACTGTTGATGAAACGTGGGTCCATTACTACGCGCCGGAGACGAAGGAACAGTCAAAGCAGTGGAGAAAAAGCGGTGAAGGCCCACCGAAGAAGGCCAAGACCACCCGATCGGCCGGAAAGATAAAAGTTCTCCTCCATCAGGACAACACACCCGCTCACAGGGGGTATATCTAGACATCTATCTAGATATCTAGATAGTTAAAATTTTCCACCTTCTCAAATTTGCAATTCCCTACTATAATGTCCTTTTCGATTTTGTTGCTATGTCTTTTTCCATATATTTTGTTTTACTTTGATTAATTTCAAGACCGCGTTTTGTTGCTTCTATTTCTATTTTCAATAGTGCTTCATTCGTACTATTTCTATCTCTTGTTACTAATGCAATGTCATCCGAAACCGAAGAATACCTCTACTTCTTTGAAAAGGCAGACGCCGACAAGCATTCCCATCTTTCTTGCATTGACGCTCCAACCCACTGAACAACTGTTGCGCCTATCAATTGGTTTTATTCGAGCAATAACCGCATCATATTCACGCGATCGTTTTGAGGAATCGTAAGGTGCTAATAATCCTTCTTTGTGTAGACGCATGCCAGTACTAATCAGTTAAAAGCGAAAACTAAAAATCACTATATATACGTGACCGATATGTCCTGCGTAATTCTTTACAAAATGTTTTGTTTTTCCATTATAAAATGATGCAATCTTTTGTACGAATAAAAGAAGACCGATTCCTTGAAATTATCAATCAATTTTCGTGTTGTTTTACAAATGCACTTGCTGCGCCATCAGATGATATAGATTTGCTTTTCTATAAACATTTTAACCTCAAAGTTATTTTGGAAATATGTACATGAAAGGTGTTACACCCACTGTTAAATCTTGCTGTAATTTAAAAAACGGAACAAGAAATTATACGTCAGCATCTTTTACGAGTAAATTTTTGAATATATTATGAAAAACGTCCAATGATAATCTAATATTACGTCGAATACGATTTTAAAATAAATTTTCAAGCAGAGATTTCTGCTTTAAACCTGTTCGCCATAAAGAACCTCGAGAAAGGGACACGAGGCGCAATTATTAATATATTGCTCTGATACACGAATATGTACACAACCTACGGCAATTGGTACGCAATAAGCACGTTGCTTTGCGTTGGGTTCCAAGCCACCAAGGGATCGAAGGAAATGAAAAGGCAGATAAGCTGGCCAAAGAAGCAGCGAACATGCCTTTCATTGGTCCTAATCCTTTCTGCGATCTCCAAAAGTGTCACATAAAAGAAGCAATTAAGATATGGGAGAACAGTCAAAAGGCCTCGTACTGATATAATGTTCCAGGACAAAAACAAGCGAAAGCATTCATATCGAGCTCGCCAAAGACAGCAAAAAAAGCGCTATCGTTCAGCAAGGGAGATCTTAGGTTACTGGCAGGATTTCTGACAGGCCATGCAGCCGTAAAATACCACTTATTTAAACTAGAAAAAGCTGAAGAAAAAAACTGCCGTCTACGCGAAGAAGATCTGGAGACGGTAAAACATATCCTATGTGAATGTGTTGCCATTAGTCGCACACGACACCAACATTTCAGTGGGCTATTTCTTGCACTTACTGAACTGCAAGAAACAGATCCTAGAGTAGTACTATGGTTTATTAAAAGTCTCCAACTATTCTAACGCACGTAAGGGCATTTTGTTACAATAGATCTATTAAGGTCGCAGTGATTAAAGGCATCTATGCCATGGCCCGACTAAAATAATAATAATAATAATAATAAATACCCATGCAGTAGGTATAGAGTTACAATCTCGCTGAACCAAATCGAAGACTTCAGATCGTAGGATAAGCATTCGGTTGTTTGTATAATACCTACGTAGCAGCACAGGCGTTAAGATAAAATCTCAGACAAGCGATTGCTGCGAATCACACAAAACCCCATCGATCGAGTATTGAAACCCGACGTCGAGAATTCATTGTAATGCAAATCCTCTTGATCGCCGCGTTAAAATGACAATAATAAAACGGTAAGCGCGTATGCAGGAGAAGAAGAAGAAAAAGACGAAGGTAGTCTTCGCAAATCGCCGGTTAAAGTACAGAAGTCTAAACCGGGATGCGTTGCGATGGATCGACATCGTGATAGATGACGTATTATGCAATAAAACTCCCGCGAGAAAAGATAGCGCTACGCAGCGCAGAAGAAAGGACGAAAGGCGAGAGAAAAAAGACAAACGCCGCAATTAAACGTTATTATAATTTACGGAGTTGGGATTCATCGCACTTAAAATTGCATTATGATGCGATATTCCTTTTGAGGAGATCTGAGTGCTTCAAGTACTGATGTCACTCGCATCTCGCAGAAGACGAAAAGAACTTACCGTAACGTACAGAATAAATCGTCTACCTATATTTTGTTAGAATATAATAATTGGAAAAACCAACCAATCATTGAAAACTACGTATCGATAATACACTATGGGTATATAGTTATTTTACAAGGGAACATTCCAAGGTGACAATCACCGATCGGATTGAAATTCGGCAGACTTGTAGGGCCCATCGAGCGTTGCAAAACGTCGCTTTCCGTTTCGGCGGAGCCTCACGTTTAGGGTGTGAAAGCTACTCCTGAAATATCGACAATTTTTGGATTTTTAAAGTTTACACCGTTATTACCAATTACGAAAAAGAAAAAATAAAATTATATATCTGTAAATGCGCCTTTTATAGGTCTATCAAACAGATGAGATTTTTTCGTCACGCCTGCCACCCTCTCTTGCAGAGTGGGTCGCTTCCTTTCATTTTGGTTCATGTTTTCTTGGGGGGTACTTACTGTCGGCATCTTGCTCCTCGTTTTCATTCCCTTCATCAGTAATTTGTTGCATATCTTCGTTTTGAATATGTTCGTTGCAGTGTCAAGTAAATGAAATTCGTCCTTGCCTGTAACATTAGTACTTCGTAGACGGCCCTCCATGTAAGAATTCAAAAAATTCATTTGGTTTGACTTTCTTTTTCGCTTTTACCCGACTTTACCACCATATGACGAAGTTGGAGATGAGGCTTTTCCATTGATGAAATGTCTAATGAGACCATATCCTGGTAGGCAGGCTACTGGAAGTCGTAAACTGGAGAATTTTAATTATCGTTTATCGCCTGCACGCACAATTGTGGAAAATTCCTTTGGAATTTTGACCGCATGATGGAGAGTATATAGGAGTCCATTTGAAATACCAGTTGAAATGGTAGATGCCATATAGTTAAAGCTACATGTGTGTCACACAACTATCTTACGGAAAATACATCAGATGGAAGTGAAGATGCGACAGATTATGCACATGGTCAACTCCTTGACTATCTACCCGGGAATGCACATGCCAGAAGAGCCACTTTTGAAGCGTTTTCCATACGAGATTCGTTCATGAAATACTTTAACTCACCACAAGGAAGTGTGCCATGGCAGCGATAATTATACCTACTATTTAAGAAACTTTGTTCATATGTTTTTACTTGTAATGTATGTTAAAACAAATAAATACAATATGCTTATGACTTACCGAATCCTAACCCACATTTATTATTATTATTATTATTATTATTATTATTATTATTATTATTATTATTATTATTATTATTATTATTATTATTATTATTATTATTATTATTATTATTATTATTACCCGTTTATTCCCTTGCGAGAAGTAAGGAAATTACATACAACACAAAATTTATTCTGTGTATGTATCTTGAACTTATTGATTCTATGTATTTTTTCCATTGTATGCGGTCCTGGGCTGTTCTTCGTAACTGCGGAATGGTCCTATTTGTTTCCTCAAAGACAGTTCTTCTCCATGATGCACGAGGTCTTCCTCTTAACAATAACAATAACAGGACAAAATTACTGAAATAATGTAGTATAATAATAATACAATAAGTTGCCTACAATAAAAAAAAGAAAAAATAGAAAGTATGCTGAAAGTACACAACATAACAAGAACCTAAAAGAAACACTACATTCCATAAGGAGACGGGAAAAAAAAGAGGAGAAGCAAATGCAGGTAAAAGTGACATACATAGACTCACAAGAAAGGATTAACATTTTGCTTATTTGCGCGTTCCTCATCACGCGGTTAACAGGAGCTTTAAGCAAGATGTTGGTGTTAGCTTTAGGTTTTCGAAAAATATTAAAGAATCAATTATGACGAGCAGGTACTGTAAAGTTTATTTCCAATAAAACAGCTGCTGAATCGATATTATTTCTTAAGATTTTGCAAAGAAACTTGTCGAAAGTAAGCTAGGATATTCAGTGCCCCTATCAGGGTACACCTTATCCATTCGGAAGGAAAGGTACTTTAGAATCTGTCTTGAACACGCTCGATCATAAGATTCTGATCTAAATGGGGAGGATACTAAATAATAGAGGCGTATTCAAGCTTAGAACGAATATAAACGTTTCACAACATTTAAATCAGAAAAATGTTTACAGGAGCGTATGACAAAACCTGTTGTTGCCGCGTCATAAACAAAGACATTCTGTATATAATCTCTAATGGCTAATTTTGACATCAACAATCCATAACAAAATCATAAGACATTGAACATTATTTAAAGATCTTATTGCTTTCTAATCTTTTTCATTTACAATCTTTCTAATCAAACGCTCTTTTAAAGCCGCCATCTTAAAAATACGTCATATTTGTATAAATAATAACCTAAATCTTAATGTAATTAACACAACGCGAATTAATTGCTTCCACACTCTGATTAAAGCGTACCTACTCTCCGCTGCTCCATAATTCCTAGACAACCGACCAATAGAACAACGCGACCGCGCATTTCCATTGGCTAATTAATTTTACTATAATTGCGAATGGACGCGGTTTACGAAAGTTGCGAAGAAAGAGCGCAGCTAATCGCGGACGTACGATTGGCCTGATCTCGAGAAAGTAGCCGACGAAAAGTTGAAAGAGTGAGGAGGGGAATATTTTTTGATATTTTAATAACCGGATCCTTATTAAGTTGTTGATTTTTACCTCACATATCAGGAAGACGTAGAAAAATCTTAGAATTTACTCGTAACAACTTAGTAAACCAGATACATTATTTTTTTTTTTTAATGCGAGCTCTAATATTTTTCTGTAAACCTTTTTTTGCGACCGACGTTGAAGCCGATAGAAGTTAGAATTACGGTAGATGATTTACAACTATCTTAAATTGTCGTAAATTCGCGAAATTAACCAATAAAAGAATCGTGAAATGCGTGTCGTGTAATTGCGGTAGTTTTACAGCGACATCAGTAGCCATCCGATACCTACATTTATCAACTTAACACTACGTTCGCCCGATCGTTTAAATAATTTATCCTTCCTGCTGTCGTCGCGCCGTCCGTTGTCGTTTGTTCCGTGTAGAGCCTAGAGGAACGTGCACGATAGAATAGGCTAACGGTAAACAATTTTATGACGGTTTTACGATCCATACCGCCGGTTATCGGTTAGAAACTATTCAAGCAATTCTACATTTGTCGTAATAACGCAAGAAAAAACCGCAATTACCGATTAATCCCGCTGCATTCATTAAATTTCTAAAATTGTCCCATTATAAACAATTATCGTTCTATTACGCTCGCGTAAAAAAATTCAAAGCTTCATTTTAATCATTTTGAAAATAATAAGAAGAAAAATCTTGCAGTTGTAGAGAGAATCAGAAATTGACAATTCGATAAGCTAACAACGTTGAGTCGATAGATGGCGCGTGTGGCATTCGCATATTGAATAATTTATAAATTACCCGTTATCAAGTAAGCCTCCGAAGCGGAAAATGATCGAAACGTGTCCCTTCTCATACGAAAAAACACCGAGGGGAAAATAAAGAAGAACGAACGGGCAACGAATTCCCTACCCCGTAATGCGATTCAGTAGGTTAATGTAGTCGTATAAGTTGAACGCGAAGAGGACCGTTCTGATGGCGTGTGCCGTGATCGTTAAAAAAGATAATCCGACATATGGCGGTTGCAACGACCAACAACTCGTCATATAGTTAGCAATCACCCCATTTACCATTACGTATAACGAATCTACAGTTTAGATGTTTTACTCTTACCTTATACCCATCGATCTACTGCACTGATCACTCATTTCGTTGCAATCTAACCTTATCAATTGAACGCTCTACAGATTATAAAACATTAAATCAGTGATAAACACTTCTCACAAATGACAGCCGCACATAATGAAGATGGAAGAATGTTCCATGTGAATTTGGTAATAATAGTGTTTCAGCCCTGCCAACAGACGAAAAAAATCGTCTAGTAGACATTTCCACTAAAAATCTGGGAAAACAGAAGATATGTACTTGCAAACGTAGAATTATTTCTTGAGACGTAATTTCAACAAAAAGCGCCAAGTTTAATTATGTATCTGATGAATACTGGTACTTAAAATGCACATAGAACATAACATAATTAACTAAATTAACTCCCTACGCATTTGTATTTTGTATTTCATGCGGGGATGGATGCACAAATAAGAAATATTTGACAGAATTGAAAAAAAAATAGCGACATAACGTTTAATATTACTACCCTTTTCTCATTCAATACCCAAGGAGCTTTTTGTTTTCAATACAATATTAAAAATTTTTATTATTATTATATATTTCTAAGGGTTCGAAGTAAAATGTCATTTATTTGTTGTTTCTAAGAGGAAAATCTGGTTTGGTATCTACGCTTTCTTATTAGGGGAGAAAAATATGAAAATAACCACACTCTCTCTCTTAAAAAAAAAAAAAGAGTAAAAATAATTAATTTAAATGAAAACGACAATTACATCAATGTATAACTTTAATAACTACATTGCATAACCGCAGGGGAAGAATGGTTAAATGGTGTCACCATACACTCAGTGTTGCCAATGTGAAACTGCAAATGTCACCAAGAACTAGTAAAATTGTCTGATTTTGTCCGAAAGTATAGGAACTTTTTAAAGTATTTTCAAAAAAAAATACGTGTGCGTTTAAGTTGTATAAAATATTTGATGTAAGGCTTTATATTAAAAATAAAATTGAATTGCCACATTGCATTTAATGAACACAGTATCGATAAAATATAAAATAAAATAATTTCCTTGATAACAATAGCAATCGAAGTTGAGGAACAAATATTATAATACCGTTTCAACAATAAAAATTAAATAAAAGACTTCAACAAATAAATAGGCGGTGAAATAAATATAATCTTGCCAATGTAATCGGTAATACAATTATTGCTTATAATGTTAAGTAAGTTAATTCTAACAAAAAGAAGAACGATATACTTATTTTAATTACCCATGTATTCATTATTGCACTCAAATATTGCATAACAGTCACAATTACACGTGTGTAAGTGCACTACCAATAGTGAATAACCGAAATAATTTTAAATTCAACTACCCAGTTTTATTTATAGTGTTTTAGTTTCGGGGAAGCTCAATGATGTCGATGGCAGGCAGCATTTGCGTTAATTCAAATTAGTGTACTAATAAAATGCTATCACATATAATCGGTGCATAACGGAGACAAGAAAAATCACTGCTGCGAATTACATCTATGTGATTACGTTTGTACCTATACAAAACACGTTATTTCAGTTAACCTCACTTCTGTTTTGGAAATCTAACGAACTGCTATTTCTGAAGCAGCGATGACAGATATAATCTTTATTTCACCCGATTTTTTATTTCTCTAGCTGTAAGTATTAATATATATATATATAATAATTTACTAAAACTGCTTTCATTTTGCTGTAGACTTTGTAATTTGCCGCTTATAAACAATATTCCTTAACAGCATATCGAAATGACCTTCCTTAATGAATAGACGAAAACGAATTGCGATTATAATACCTATACTATGTATACAAGTCGAAATACCGCATTATCCTACGCATCTTATTTTTCACGTATCATTAAATCGCCTAGTTCGTGGAGTTTCCATGAAATAGGGACCTCCACGATCGGCAGGTATTAATATAGATAGAATGTGTCCGCGTCTGGATAATTTCGTTTTCGAATTAAACGCCAACGAGTAAATAACTTCGATATCGGCTTCCAGTATGCGATTCTAGCGCGCTAGTTCGCTCGTGTTATTAACGAGCGGCGTTCTAGCTACAAATAAACGACAATTACTCAATCTCGCTACCACTACTAATAAGTTTACATAGATAATTTGCCCTTCCGCTAACGCATTGGATGTAATGCAATACATTCCAATATCTATTCGCTGTTTCCAGTCTAATCAACATAAATGTACTTAAGTCAACCCATATTAAAGATTAAGTTAAGTTTAATGTTAACATAAGTATACCTACAGTGTGTCCACCTAGTGCGTGGATGAAGGATAATTTTTCCTGTACAATATAAAATTATATAGTTATATGTATTATGTAAGTTTGGTTTTTTCAAACGAAACGCTATACATAATATTCCCTGTATCCATCTGGCTGAGTTTTTCAGATAATTGAGATGATTTCAAAATTGTGCGAAACACTGTCACGTGGTACTTCATAGTTAAAGGCACTATAATAGTTACTTTTTACAATTATACCTATTTCGAGAACTGTCTACATTAATTCCTTATACTACCTATCGATCGATCGATCCCGATCTCCCCGTGTCTTTTCTGCAATTCCACAGTTTGTAACTACAGCTTTGGCCAAAAGTATTAGGCGCCTTGTAAAAAGCTCATTATCATAATGTTTAGATAAAAACGAAAATACGGTTTGTAGAAAAGAACGTATTTGCTAAAATACTAATTGTACACCCTCCTCGTGCCCTTATGATTGCTGCAACCCTTTTTGGCATATTTGCCACCAACTTTTAAACTTCCTCTTAGGTTAAAGCGTCCCATTCTCTGCGTAAAATCTCTTTAAGCGTGATTTTCGAAAATATTGGCTGCTGTCAAATTCGGCGCTTCAACAGAGCCCACAAGTGCTCTATTGGATTTAAATCCACCGACTGAGGAGGCGATGAAAACAGTTTAATGTTGTTTTCTGTCATCCATTTTATTGTGACACGATGGATATGTGGCAGGGGACATTATCCTGTTGAAATTGGACGTTGTCCCTGACCACTACATGAGAGATGCAATGCATTTTCCAGCACATTTATGTAGCGGCTGGAATTTATCCTCCCCTCAGCAACAACCATCTCACCCACTCCACCGCTTGTCATGCATCCCCGTATCATTACACTCCCTTCTCCGTGTTTTACAGTTGGTGCTGTACACTTGGGAAGGAACAAATGTGGCACCCGGAGTGCCAAATACCTAAAAGTAACGAGGAAACTACGTTACAATAAAAAAATTAAAAACTGTGAAATATTCAGTACTTTGGTTAAGAATAATTAACAATTAATAGTAAAAACTAATGAAATAACCTACCTGAAAGTTTGCCTTATCAGACCACAAGATGTTTAACCGATCTTCCACCGTAAAATGTTAAAATGTTAGTGTCTCAGAGCCCATTCATGCGCGTATTGTACAGCACGCCGCGAGCACTTTACGATTCTTGCAATTTCACTTTGAGTCTTTCCTTCTTCCCTTAAAACTTGCATTTTTACTCGCTGACTTTGCGTTAGTTGTCGCTTTTCAGGCATTTTAAAAGAAAAACAGTCTAAACTTAAAAACTAAACAAGAAACAATAACAACACACTTAGGATTCGCTTTGGACAGACAATCAAATATGACTGACGTTATTCTAAAGGACGCAGAAAATACATTATCGGATAAACAGATGTTTTATTTCTTCTTAACAGCTTAAAGATTTGTAAAACCCTCTTTTATATTTCCCGACGAGCCTACCCTAAACAAACCAAACCTTTCTGAGAAGTAGGTAAAGTGCCTAAGACACTTAGCCAAGGCTGTATATTAACTTGCGTAAGGAAGATCGGCTTTTCCATTGCATTATCCACACCCTATTTGCTTCTTTATAACATTTGTTTCCGTGTACCCTTAGCCTTTTGATTGTGTTTCAGAAACACTGACTTACCCCATAGCTTTACCCTACTCGCTCCGGGCAAACGCGAGTCTCTTATGTTCGTGATTTAACAGACGTGCCTTAGATTGGCAGGTAATTTTACCAGTATTAATTGATAATTGATTGGAGATAAACAATCTTAATATGGGGATAAAACATAAAACTTTTTCAATTTTTGTACACCCAATCTCATTTTAGATATTTCGTAGTAAAGTATTCTATTCAATGGCACTATGTATTTACCTTGCATTTGCGTTACGGAAAGTTCGTTAGGAAATTACCTACAGCATCTTCTAATGCCTACACATGAGTAAGTATATAAATAAAGTGTGTCGTAAATCAACAAACTGATGATTTCTACAGGCTTGCGAAGGCATAAACTGTTCGGCACTTAAAAAAAGCAAAAGAGCACGAGACTCACGTGGTAAAAGGACGGCCACGAATCATAGTTAGCGAACAGTTAATTTGTTGGAGTAGCAATCGTTAGTCGGTACAGCTCACAGGAGTATACCTAGCAGGTAAAGATATTGGTATAGCAGGAATACGTAATGTGCAAATATTATTGGCCACTAATTATTATATTACTGCCATATACGTCTTAAATCATTTCTAAAAATTGCAGAAATTTGATGATTACAAGCCCATTTGAAAGAAGTTGTGTATTCTACTCCGTCTACGAACTTAGACGATTTGAAATTTAAGATTCGGCGTGCGTGTAATTCCGTTACAATGAATATGATCATGGCAGCAACTTCCGGGGAATTAATTGGCCGATTTGAAGCGTGTGTTGCGTGGAATGGTGGTCATTTTGAACAGGATCTGTAAATGATTAATTTTATGAATTATTAATGTAATTAATGTTTGTTTCACCTTTTGTAAGAATTTTGTTGTTATTCATTATTGATATGATCATTCGGATAAAGTATTTTTTGAATGCAATTTTCGTTTAGAGTTTAGCGTCTTATATCTCTACAAATAAGCAAGATGTCGCTTGTAACATTGAATCTAGTACACTCGGTACACCTGTTTGCTATTTTATTGCAGAGTACGGAAAATGGTGAGTAATCGATTCATTGTATTATAGGAAAGCAGGGGAACATTTGCACGAACGCGAAAATTAGGGTTAAATACGCACAATAGGTACTGTACGGCCGACGCCGTTGCGCACTCTATTCGAATTATACCTACACACAAAATTAATATCTAATTAATTTCTAACTGTGGTAGTCGAAGAGACGGCAAAACTTCGGGCGGATTTTTGCCAACAACAGAGATGTGCTTCGTCCATCGTATGGCGTCAAGCTTTCTCTTTTGTGTGTGCGCGCGTACGTGTCGGCCTGTTGTTGTACGCCGCAAATTGAGCATTTGTAATCATTGATGCATAGCTCATTACCGGCCTATTAGGCGTTATAACGGATCGGGCCTCTTCTATGCGAAATCGCTACCGCTGCCCGTGTGCCTATATCTGCCTCCACTTCTGTCAATACCCACACTACCGCTCATAAGTATTTGAGCACCCTTAGATTTTTGAATTCAGTAGTATATCTTCCTTTGACATTTAGTCAAGTTCTGGGGATTATAACAGAAAAAATATCATTCTAAGCAAAAATTGTAAAATATAAACAAATTGATTACTTAAATGTTCAAATTGTGCACCATTTTGTTGAAGACAATAATATAGCCTACTTTCAAATTCTCTTCTGTTCCTTTCTGGTGATATACGCCTGCATTCTTCGGTTATTCTAAGTCTGAGTTCGCCAATATTTTGCAGTTATGTTTGGTACACAACTATTTTCAGGTAATCCCACAAGAAAATATCATGTAGGGTCAAATCTGGAGAGCGGGCAGGCCATTCAATTGATCCTCGCCGCCCTATCTATCTATGATTTGGAAAATTATTATTTCTAACCAGCGCGATATGATGCGGGGGCGCGCCATCTTGTTGGAAGAAAAGTTCATTTTCATTAATTAATAAATTCCTCATTTGATCTTGCTGGTTTTCCAAACCTTGTATTATTAACGAAATAATTGCATTTTCTAATAGCTCGAGGTATAGTTCGCCGGTAAGATTTTGATCAATGAAAACAGGACCGATTACCTCATTTCCATACCAGCCCAAACGTTAATTTTTTTCAGGTTTTTACGTGTGAACTTTGAATAAATTGAATAAATGAAAATTTTCATTGTCCCAGTATCTACAGTTATGGCGGTTTACGGAACCGCTAGAATGTTGATTCACGAATAAATGAAAAACTATGTGTCTGCTCGATATTTCTTTACGAAAAATATAACCACCTCTTTTTATGTATGTTTACTATCATGATATGTTAATCAATATGGTTCCCCTTCGAAACAAAAATTGACCTGTCTTTGCGTTTTTTTAATAATTTTATTGATTTCGGGTGTAGACCGCCCGGGAAGTTTTCAAATTAACACACTGTACGATTTCACTGTCGTACGTATGGCGTGCTGATGCATTCGTCAATGATGTCGATATTTTCGAATCGCATCTAATACAACGCCAGATAAGAGTCAAGCCACATGCATACATTGTCGCGATATAAACTATATTGTAGTAGAGTCCTCTTTCAAAAGAGCGACCACATCACAGTGCGCAATGTGCATCCCGCTCAGATGCCGTTAGGCGTATAAAAACCGCACAATAAATCGGCATTGAAATGGTGCATCGGTTACAGTTAGTTATTTGATGTCGATGGTAATAACGTCTTTTTCATCGGACGTAATTATATTGTAAATTCAATGCTGCCAACCATCGGCAACACACCGTATCGTATCTATGTATTATAGGACAGTTCGTCGGAAGAGAAGACGACCGTCTAACCATCATCATCATCATCGTGTGCGTCGCGTTCGGACGATATATGGCATGGAGAGAGAGAGTTCTAAAAATTCCTCGGCGATGTGCGAATTAGTATTCCGTTGAATTATGGATCGCCGTACAATTATCGATAACATGTCTAAGTTAAAGAAAAGGATGCTCTAATTGACCGGCAATTAACTGCAATTAATGCTGAGAGACTGAACCGTAGACGAATTACATTTATGTGAGGGGAATTAATAAACCCGGAGCGCTGTGGATTATAAAAATGTCTCATGTCAACCGGATGGAGTGGACAGTTTTTTTTTTGCGCGGATTGTCTCAGGATACACATATTAAGTTAGCTACCATTAATTACTGAAAGGATTATAGTTGGAATTGTACCATAGTGAAGCTGTGAAAACTTGAACAGTAGTTTGAGTAAATAGAACACAAATTTTGAGTACATATTTTACTGAAACGCAACCGATTCTTAATAGGCAACTTAAACACAGTGAAATTTTTGCACATATATTAGTGAAACTATGAACCCCTCCTTTGAAAGAGATAAATCTGTCTATTACTGAATAGTAATGTTAATTTGGGTCCCGTTTGGGTCTCAAAATAATGTTCACGTCACAAAGTTTAACAAACACTTTAATAATTCGACTTTTATATTACAATGTGATCAAAAAAGGTTGATTAAGTTGGCAATCCGGAAGCAGACATTTTTGGCTTGTTAAGTTTATAACATTTTCCACTGTCAAAATTGATAGTTGTAATTCTCGCTGACGTGCGGATGTTTTGAGTGAGATTTATCGTATGTGGCTAGCTGTTATTCTCACTTTGTTTTAGTATATTTCCCTTTATATTCTTAAATAACAGTACTTCTCAGTACTAAAGGACGATAACGGTACGATAATAGTGTTTTCTGCGGAACAAGACACATTTATCGTAATGGCGTATTTTCGCAGTGAGATGCAAAATGAAGAGGGTTCTTGGATATTGTCGACGGAATTTTGCTATGAGCAGTACATCGCAATGTATCCAGAGGATGTTGTACCATTTGACACTTTTGCTCAACATCAACAACGTAGTGTTGAACGCTTTATGGAGTCTGGAAGTGTATGCCAACGGAAATACCCTGGTAGACCTAAAATTGTAACGGAAAAGGTTTGCGAAGATATCAGTCAACGAATGCAACAAAGCCCAAATAAATCTCTTCCCAAACTTTCACAGCAAACTGGTAAATTTTTCTTGTCTTTTTAATATAATATATGTAATAAACATTTCTGTTCTAGGGCTATTATACGGAAGTTGTCACAATGTAGTTCGTAAACAACTACATGCATCCGTATAAAATGATTATGGTTCGGCAACTGTTTGCCCAAGATTTTAATGCCCCAGTACAATACTGTCAGTGGTTTCTTGGCGTAATGAATGACAGTACTTTTTCCTTTAACGAATTGAAAAGTATCTCTGCATGTAGTAGATTATTATAGATTAAATAAATTACAACGAATTCACTATACATGGAATCTATTCTAATTGATGGTAAATACCTGTGTCAAGGAAGACAGCGCCATTGGTTTGCATTTAGTAAATTTATTTCTCGACATAATCTCCTTGTAGCTCTCTACACTTAGTCCAACAATGTTACAACTTCTTTAAGCCATCCAAATAATAGGATTTGTCGAACTCTGCAAAATAAACCTCTTCATTTGACGTGAACCGCCTTCCGCCAAGCCATTGTTTCAAGTTTGGAAAAAGAAAGAAGTCACAGGCGGACAAATCTCCCGAATGTGGTGGATGATGCATCGATTCGTATCGTAACTGGACTAATTTTGCTGTCGCAATTACCGATGAGTGGGTTACCATAATGGTGGAGAATGTTCTTCCTCGCTAGGAGGGACTTTTTTCTCTATAGTTCAGCGTCGAATCGGTCCAATAAATCAGCATAGTACTGTCCCGTGATTGTCCTTCCCGTCTCCACATAATCAATTAATGTTTGAAACGTAAAGCCATCACCTATCCACCATCCATAGACGCGCGCGTTTCGATGTTAGCTGATGCTAGCCAGTCGTCGGGGCTACTGTCGCGTCAGAATTTGGAACAATACGATTTGTTCAGTTCTGTAGAGGCGTTTGCAGTAATTTACTCGACAAAAATTATACAAGTGAGGATATCTAATTAGATTTCCTCATGCGTACATGTAAAAAACCAATTAATGTTATTCCTCGCGAACCCCAAAAAATCGTCGCCATTGCTTTTGCGGCTGATGGAATCGTTTTCGCCTTCTTTGGTGCACATTCGCCGACTGACCTTTGGTTTCTGGCGTGTAATGATGTATCCGTGTCTCATCTACAGTCACATAACGCCGCAGAAACTCACTCGTACTGCACTTAAACACGTCCAAATATTACTTTGCAGTTATCACGCGGTTCCGTTTTTGATCAATCGTCAACAGGCGTGGGACCCATCTCGCTGATCATACCCAATTTTTCCCGAAAGATCTCCAGAACACGTTCAATTGAGATGTCTACCATATTAGCAATCTCTCTTGTCTTCACCTGGCGGTCTGCTAACACGATATCATGAACTTTATTGGTCATACCGTCCGTAGTCACTTGAATGGGACGACCTGGCCGCTCCTCATCAAAGACGGACGTTCCGCCACGCTTAAATTCATTAAACCGGTATCTGGTATCAATTTCTCTTTGATTTCTGCACACGTTTTCCCATGCAAAAAAGGAAATCGAATCACTGACCGGTATTGTTCTTTTTCCATGATTCTACAAATACATAAACTTGCTCACTTTTTACAGCTCTCAAATCTCCCCGAAATTTTGACAAACGTCGACTTTACGTCTACTAAAGAATAATCACATTCGGTAATGCAGACTTTGACATAAAGCGTCATCTGTCTCTAAACAGGCGGGAGCAAAAAAATTAACAATTAATGTTTATTTATTTATATTTAAAAAATAAATGAGATATGTTAGAGAGCGGTTACATGTTTTGGAAATATGGAAAAACAAATATAAAACAAAAGGGACATTTTCCTGTAATAATCTGGGGATGTACGCATCTATATAACGATAATAAAGAAACGACACAATTTTTGTCATTTGTCAGTTAAAACCGTTACATCTATCAAATGAATTTAAGACATTCGGCTACATTCTTTGGGCTAATATTCTTTCTAAAGTCTTACAAGAGCAGCAAATGCGTGAACTGCGAAACTCGCGGTCATGGTACGTGTTTCTTCGTCCCGATCGACAACGTCAGAGACGGCAATTTCGACAAGAGCATCTCGTTGTGCCAAGGTCTGCGTTGCTTCGTCACCTGGTACGTCAACGATTCCCAGATCCATGTGCGACGAGGTTGTACGAATATCACGAACTTCTGCAACCAGAGCTTGGCGCAATCGCAAATCGCGCAGACTTGCGATCAGTGCGAGAAGGATTTTTGCAATCGCGGATTGAAGCGACTCAAATCGACGAGTAAGGTGGATATATACTTTGTAATATCGATCATATCAGGGATCTATTTTAATAATTAAAATGTAGAATTATTGCCTGGCATATACATTTTTTGGGGTGCGTAAGCTCGGCATTGGAAAAGTAACAATTAAAATCCTTTTCTTTCTTAAATTCAACGATAATGTAGACGCTCAGCTAAATGTAGTGGGAAGGGGGTGGATAGGATCATCTAAAAATGGCAGATTAAAAATAAAAATCAATCGTTTTTATTCCAAACATCTCGGTCATATTTCATATTGCATTCAATATGTTTATCGCAGCGTGCCTATGTCGATGTTGTATGTTGTACTTATTTTTTAATACAGTGTGATTGTCAACGATTGTCAGGAAAAAATTACTTTCCGTACAGTATTTACGTTCTATTTTAAGTGCGAAAGTAGTCGTTTAGGGAATTAATTAAGTAAAAACTAAAAGTCATTTTAGCTGTAATTTTTGTTTGTTACCTGTTTGTGTTTACTTTATAATTTCCATTAGTTTTCCATTTATTACTAATTCAAAAGTCTTCTTGATGTCTCATCTCATCCAACATTTACTTCGAAACAGGTAGGAACCCGAATAGTAAATTTCTGTGCAGTATTTTTTTCACAAATTTCCCGATTTTACTTAGCCCAAGATGCTGGCCAGCAAGATCACCAGATCTTTTCATCATTGGATTATTTTTTATTTGGACATTTAAAAAATAAGATACATCGTAATAGACTGCACACGGTACAAGCATCGATCAGGAGCGACTAATTCATGTTTTCGACAACATTTTCATCTCTTATAAATATAAACACGTCATATTTTATAAATTCCAATCTATTTTAGATTATTGTAATTCAAAAATAAAAGTAAATAATCAAATTTCTTTTGTGTATTGGTAAAGTCGTTGAAACATAATTTAAATTATTGATATAGATTAGATTTTTATTGTAAACCTTGTGTTTATTTAAATAATATAATAACACTTTGGTAATATTTCATATATTTTACATACTCGTATAAACACTATAAAGTGTGAAACAGTTCACTAAAACCCTTACCACAACACTTAATTCGTACTACTAGTTCAGTCTTGCTGCTGATGATGATAGCTTGGCTATCGAAACGTGCGTCCAGTACGAATTAAGTGTTGTGGTAAGGGTTTTAGTGAACTGTTTCAGTGTTCCAGTGCCACAGTTTTAGAGTATCCGTTTACTATAAAGTGTATATTTGGTAACATACTAATATTGTGCCTACTAAACACATATTAAGTCTACACCACTGATACGATTGGTTAGTTTAATGTATTACAAAAGCTGGGCTAAGTATTGATACCACCACTATGGAAAGTAGTTTTTTTTCCTAGCAATCATTAAAAATCTCATCTTTTTAATGATTTATACAGCTTCTGGAAGAATTTTTTTGAAAACCGCTAGGATTTACCGGAATTTACCTTTGGAATTCCGATTCTATTGACTTTCCGATTTGGTTTTTAAGAAGAGCACCTGCCATTTTTGAGTAGTTCACAGAATAACATTCTACTATTTTTTCGCTAGTATTAAAACAACGAATGCTTTTTATACATTTCCGAAAATCTACAGATGCTCCATTTTATTGGCCAAAGTTGTAACCTTTAAGATCCTGTCAATTTACGTACGCGTTATGTCAAAAACTCCAACCGAAAATTTATGTCCGAGATACGTCAAAAATCAGAAAAAAACTAGCGCAAAGAGTGTAAAACTTCACGAATTAGATCTTAGGAATTGTACTCAACAGGCGCAAACATCAAATGCGTCCGTTACAGAGGATAAAAACGCAATTTCATATTTGATGGTTGACCTGGCACAAGTACTCGGCGAAAACGTAAAGTTAATGAATGCAAACGCGCTACTAAAAGTCGACGTTCAACAATGTAATGATCGAATAAAAGAGATGGAATACGCTTTAGACGCGGAAAGAAAGAAATTCGGCAAGAGCCTGCAATGTATCCACGAGCAGTTATCTCGAACCGAACATCTTTTAGAAGATAAAGAACGCAAATTGATGGAGGAGAACCAAGAACATACATCTAAGATCAATAACATACAAGCAGTATATATTCAAGAACGCGATCTGTTGCGAACCAAGGAGAACAGCATGCAGAACGAGATAGATCATTTGAAGAAGCAACTGGGTAAAAGTAAAGACTATATGGAAGATTTATTAGGCCAACTGAAGAATGCTAAAGGAAAGATTAGCACCTACAAAGAGAAGTTGAAATTTTGTGTCAATCTAATTACGGACATGAATACTTTTCTGAATAGCAATCCTGGTAAAAACGACAGCGAAGCAAAGCAGTCGGAAAAGGGATCTCAGACCGAGACCAAGCACGTCAAAGCTTGCTATAAGCAGTGCCATTGCCGGGGATGTTCGTTAGAATGCGAAAATATAGTCCTATCAGATCTGTTCTTTAAGGACGGTGCACTACAAGCCACCCTAGACGATGTACTTTTTAGTTTAAACGATAATGCGTAATGATATGTGTAAAGTATATTAAATACATTTTAATATATGTATATGCATATATTATTATATGCAGAGTCTTTTGTCGTTAAGAAGTAACTGGAGTTCGTATTATAGTTACAATTATTGGGGAACCCATTGTACATCCAAAAATTTGTTCATAAAATTTATTTTGAAATTGAACATAAGTTGTTGATAGGGCAAGTTTGAGCGCATCTAAAAATTCATTTAAAGGTAGATCTGTGCGGTATTGTAAAGTGTCCCAATTTTTTTCTATATCATTAACACATAAATCAGCCACATTTCAAAAAAGTACATATTACAATAGCTACAAATTCTATAATAAGTTGTTATCCTGTAAACGATTTTTAAACCGATGGTGTTATGCTGCCTTTCTTTTTTTGTGACTTGTTTCAAGCATGTACTTATTTATTCTGTACAATGCGTTTGAAATAAATATCTATCTATCTATTATTATATTATTGACGGCCACTTTCCCCCGCTCAAGAACGCACGTTTCTTATCACGTAATCTTTCGTATAAAACTGTTAACGGTTTCTTGAGGACTACGCGCTCAAATATATGTACAATGGGAGAAAAGTAAACTTGGACGACTAGCTGGAGACGAGGTAGTATCGGCAGACAGATGGCAAGCGATGTTGAACCTTATGCGCATTCATCAAACTATCTTCTACCGTAATTTAAAATGCCTTAACATGTACACACCTTTTACCAAGTATGGACCAAAAATATTAGAATCATAACAGTGGGCTAAAAACAATTTTAAATAAAACACCCTGCATCTCGGTTAAGAGGAATAGTTTATCTAAGTGTTTTAGGTTAAATCGTCATATTTTGGGTCAAAGATTCTCCAGCTACTATATGAACTTTTTCTATGTTTGCTTAAAATGAGGACTTTTTTCCTTTAAGAAAGCGCATTTGTGCATACGGACGAAATATCTTTTATAAACAAGGCTTACTTTCGTGCGTCTCGTCCAGGTTTACTTTTGTCCCATTGTACCTGCTACATCAACCGAGTTACAATAATATAGGGATTACTTAGGTTCGTACTTATAATACGTTTTACATTTATATATGCGTCGCGTATCTGCGGCGGTGATCTAATCGTCCCGACATCTAGTACGGTTAATTACGGCATCTGTCAATGTCGTTTGGCGGGCGGACCCTGCCGGCAAAATAAACCCTATCGGTAGGGTACGGTAGGCGCAGGGTTGTTTGTTTATATCCCCACCGCGAAGCCAAAGCGCCACGTGCCGACGGCAGAAGGTGTCTATGTAAAAGAATGCCGAAAAGTCGCTCGCGTACACATGCCAGGTCAGGGTTGGATTCCGTACATTTTCGTTTACTATATGTACAAGCAATAAATATTTTTATTAACTACTAATCACGTGCGCAATGCCTAGTATACACATAGATCAATCACAAAACGAATCATAAATAATAAGCGTCTATATGGACCTGCTATGGACGTGTAATATTAAAAAGTAATATCTTAACAGCTCTAATCTAAATGCAAATGGCAAGCGATCAGAACTGGATCAACAACTATGTATCCGACGATATTTATCGACCGCAAGCTATAGCATCAGAATACAATAAAACTCATTTCGGAAGTAACTAGAAATAGATTAGTAAATGCAAACGTAGAAACTGATGGATATAATCGTTTATTGGCGGCTGAAGATTGCGTAATTCGTGTGTACATTCGATTAATCTTTCAAATGAAATCGTTTAAATACAAATCTCTATTACACGTCAAGTTATGAAAAGATACAGGATGTACGTACGTATGTATATGTAAGTGAGTACACTATTTTTGAAGTTAATTATATGAGTATGATGAATCAATAGGAGCAGTGTAGGAATATTAATTTACGGAAGAGCTGTGGCTGTATGTACGAGACATACGAGTTTTTACAAAAATGAAAGGAAAAATGTTTTTGGCATAAATCATTTTATTGTTTTTCATATATTTATGCACTTTTGCATACGTTCAAAACAATTCTCGAAACATTTTCTCCACTCTGAAGGTGGTACCTCCTAAAACGGTTTTTAAAGGCTTCAACAGCTTCTTGAGGTATTAAAAATCGCTATTCCCGCATTTTTTGTTTGACATTCTGAAACAAAAAGAAGTCGTTAGGCTATAAATCAGGCGAATACGGACAATTGAACATTAATTCGATGTTCTCCTTCAAATAATCAATTGTTGGACGTAGTATGTGAGAGCTGGCATTGTCATGGTGAAGGATGATGCGACGTTGTCGATTGTTTTTCCTGATCTCATCGATAGCTTCTGACAAATAAATTGTTGTATACCATTCAGCGTTAACTGTTCTTCGAGCCTCCAAAGCAATGCTTGCGAAATGTTCAGTACAACGAAAGAAACAAGCAATAATTTTCTTGGAGTACTTCGTGAACGAACAACTCGTTGGATTCGGTTGATTGTTGCTTAGTTACCGGCTCGTACGAATATTTCCAAGTTTCGTCATCTGTTACGATGCTGTACACGGATTTTAGAGTTCCTCTGTCGAATTTGTTAGGCATTTTCCTACACTAATTGATACGAGCCTTTTTTTATGTTTGTTACAAATTATGCGGGATCCATTGCGAACAGACCTTTTTCGCACCTAAATATTCATGCAATGTCATTGACTGTCCTAAACTTTTATCCTATCTGCGTTTCTTACTTATTTATACTTTAACTCCTCCATAGTACGACTTAGGCCATATTAGAATGATCAATTAGCAATCTCTGATGATTTGGATACTTTTAATATCGCTTGCCCGAGTCATTTGCCATTTATGCCTTTTCTAATGCCTGCATTTGTTTCTTCATTTGCGTTGTATTTTAGGCAATATTCTATTAAATACATATTAGTTTTGATCGAATATGGAACATCACTTGATGCACTTGATGATTGTTATTTTATTTAACAGTGGTTCGGAATATTTATTAAACAATTTAAAGCTATCGGAAACGTTCTTTAGGATTTTTCTATGATTTGATGTTTCCTACGTTGTCGCTAATATCTCAACAGAGGAAATAGACTAGAAAAGCCTATAATAAGGCTTTTTCCCCAAAGAGCGTTGGGAATTTTTAAAAAATCTATAAGTTGGTAACACTGCTTGAAATGTCGTTACCAGGCTGACATAGCGATGTCACTAGTGTCTGGAAGTAAATTATGGAGAGATATAAAATTCAACAATTAGTTGAATCTATTAAAATTTATCATCATTAAGATCAAAGTGATGTTGGTTTTCGAAAAAGCTTTCGTACATGCGAGAAACTAACATAATCGAACAAATTGGGTTGCGTGTATGGGGGCCTCCTAGGGAAAATTTTTTAGGAGGAGCTGTTTTTTTATAATAAAGGGTTAATAGAACCTATCCCTTATGAAAAGGGAAAAATGCAAAAAAAAAACGGGGGGAAAAGTTACCTAAAGAAATCATTTAAATGGGCTCAAAAAATAAAAAGAAGTTTTTTGGATAGGTGAAATTTAAAAGGGGAAGGTAACTTCAAAAAATGGAAAGAAAAAAAAAAAAGAGAAAGAAAAAAAAAAAAGGGGAAAAAAAGAGAAAAGAAATAGGGGGGATCAAATTAATACGAAAAAAAGGGGAAAAAGAAAATCAAAAAAATAAAAAAAAAAAAAATCAAAAAAACCAAAATAGAAGATGGAGGTGTTTGGGGGAAAACAAAATTAGTTTGTTGGTGGAATTAAAAAGTTTAAAAAATACAAAATTTAATAAAAGATAAAAAAAAAGGAAAATACCCCTTGAAGTGGATGATTATAAAATGGGAAATTTTAAAAAATTAAAAAAAAAAACCTTTAAAAACCGGAAAAAGAAAAGTCTAGGGAAGGGATTCGAGGAAAAAGGGAAAAAAAAAAAGCAAAAAAGGAGGTTAAAGGGGAAAAAATGAAAAAGGGGAAGAAAATTAGAGGAAAAATTTAAACATGGGTGCGTGTCCAAGGGTTTTAAAAAAAAGACGTGAGAATGTAAAAAGAAACAAAGGGGGGTTTTTTTTTTTAAACGAAAAAAAAAAAAAAAAAAAAAAAAAAAAAAAAAAAAAAAAAAAAAAAAAAAAAATTTTTTTGTACTTTGGGCTGGGTTTTTTTTAGGCCCCAAAAGGGGGGTTGAAATCTTTCAGCAAAAAAACCTGTTCCCTGCAAACAAAAATTCCATCTGTAAGAAATTTTTTAGTTTTATGTAAAAAGAACTAAAAAAAAAAAAAACACATTTGGCAATTTTAAAAATTTTTGCCAAATGCCTTTTTGAAAAGGTGATATTGATGGGGATATTATTTAATATTTTTGCCGGAAGAGTTTTTTAAAAAAAAAAAGGAAAAAAGGGACCATTTTTAAAGTAAAAAAAAAAATCTTTTTTTTTTTTTTGGGATGGTTTTGGGAAGGGTTTTTTCCCCAAAAAGCTTTTAAAAAAAAAAATTAACAGGTGTAATGTTTATCTTTAGGTCTTGTAAAATCAGAAAAAATGAAATTTTTTGTATATAAAAAAAATAACAAATCTATGTAGAGATTTGTTGTTTTGGGTTTGGACATTTCGGTTTAAACAAATTGACAATGTAAAAAAGAAAGTTCTCATAGGTCCAAATTTTTTTCCCTTTTTTTGATGGACAATTAACACTCAACAATATAGAGAAATAATACAGGAGCCATTTATAATGAATTGCCGTGAGGGATGAATTACGGGGACGGCAAATTTTCGGCAAAAAAAGGACGGAGGATACCCCCTCATGTAGCCAATGCAGCAAAATCCAATTTCTACAAAAAATTTTCTCCAGGAAGAATAAAAAGTAGAGGGATTGTGGCTTAGCACGATCACCAGACCTTACACTCCTGATTTTTTTTTTTTTTTTGGCTATTTTAAAGAATAGAATTTTTCGTAAAACCCTTTACACAACTTTTTTTGTTGGGAAGAGATGCAAGAAGCCATTCCGGGTAAGTGCCTACAAAATGTTTTCAAAAGATTAAAAAGAAAAAAACAAATTTGTGTTTATAAAATCAAGGGTCGGCCCTTTCCAGCAGTTTTTTTGTAAACGCTGGGGGCGAGAAAAGGAGATTTGTCTTATTGGAAAAGCTATTTTATAAGCAATTTAATCATAATCAATTCCCAGTTTGTTTTTAAAAAAATTCTTTAAATCAGCAATACTTATAATTTTATTTATATCAAATTAAGATATATAAATACATTTCTAATGGTAAATGTTCCGTAATTAGTAATTTCGACTTTTGTAGCCAAAACAAAACATATCTATCATCATTTATCTTGTCTCATTTTTACTCTAAAAGTAAAAAAGAATACTTCTTGAAAACAAGTATCAATTAATTACACAATGGCCCCAAACCATTTAAAAAAAAAAAAAAAAATTCCTGTCTTTTTGCAAGAAATAAACCTAAAATACATATAACCCAATGATGTTTCGTAAAGAAATTACCATATAATAAAGTATCTACAAATAATTTCATGTTAATTGTTTCCAAACGGTTAAACCTTCAAAAATTATTTTGCACATTATTTGAACTGTACTGAATTTTAGTATACTTGGGTGAACTACCAACTAACCAGTAATTGCCAACTCAAATCAATCACTTATGCTCGCACTGTATACATCGTACATCTATCGAAATTTCAACATTGGAGGGAGAACACCAACCTCGTACTATAAACGTTTCCGATTAAAATCCAACCCTGTTTCACTCTCTCTGTCTCATTCACAGAGCATCGTAATCGGAAAGGTATACACCTAATAAAAAAGGGCTAACCATACATATACATTTTATAGTGGTTGGTGTGCGAAGAGCACGCGATGTACAAAAGGCGGTTTTTAAGCCATGGGGCAGGAGGTCGTCCATCCCATTCCACGTTCGGGCGCCGCGTGTACTTTTAATCATTATCATTTCCGACTTTGTACGTACCTTTTAACATCATTACAACAACAACAGATCTTCTTTGGACTTCCGTACGCTTTGTGTCAAGTTCATCTTTCCCAAAAACCCATATACCTATACGAAATACGTCTCTTCGTCTTCTTTATACGAGATTCCATTTATAACGTCGCGTGCCGGAAGATGCAAATATTGACGCACCGCGAGTTGCCAAAACTGTTAAGACCGACGGCGAAAGCAATATAAAAGAGAAAAAAAAAAGCAAGTTGGTATACGAAAGTGAAGTGTGATGCGGCTTCGTGGGTCCCCTTTGGGGCTCGGAATCTTGAACCCTAATACAGCGTCAATATTTCGTTTTTAATTTGCTCTGATCTAACATAAAACGCGGGTCCGTTCCCCATCGTTTTTTAAAAAACACGCAACGTATTTATTCAAGAAAACGAGCCCGTGTCAAGATGATCTCCTTGCGAAGAGCCCCTACATCTAAAACCCCACTTAAACAGGACGCCCACGTGAGATTAAAAAAACGACCCGCGACCGCGCGTTCTACACTTCGCAAAGAGCCAATTATTTTCCATCGATAAGGAACATAGTGAAAACAACCCTATTTTACACAACCTACAAAATCAATGATCTATCCGAAAAATTCTTTCAACCCAACATAATCTCAATAACAAAAACAATCAGATGATTCGACCTCACGTCTTCTTCGAAGATCCTTTCGGTAATCAAGCCTATCAGTTTAATTCCTACAATCCGCTCAAAAATTACTCGTTAGACAATAAATCGGCTTCCGGATTATAGCGACTTTAACCTGATGCAGCCGGAAATATTCGATAAGTTCGATGTCAAACCGTTGAATTCCTCTCTTCTTTCCTCGTTTAGTAATGAGCCCAAAAAGCCGGGAAAACGATCGAACGAATACAGGAAGAAAGAAAAACGAAGGCATACACCCGGGGAAGGAAGAAGAATATTCTCGAGACGGTCCACCCTCGCCTCCGTCGGTACTTAAAAAAGAGGCGATTGGCGGGCGCGAATGCCAAGAAGAAAGGACGAAGGATTTATTTAAGAAATAGGTTTAAACAAGGCTTTCGATCCTTTCGTCAAGTGTTTCCCAGTCTTTAAAAATCGGATATTCATAAGCCCAAATAAATTTGAAACGCTTTGCAAGATGGCTCAGACTTACATTTCGGGCGCCCTGAGAGGGCTTTTCTTTGGAGATGGATAAATTTGAAGCAGTAGATTATTAATTATTGGTTACTGAATCGTGTGTTAAGAATTTTTTTACGTTGATTGTAAAGTAGTCCTATATAGATTATAATTCTTTTTTTTTTTTTTTTTTTTAAGCGGTTTTTGTTGAAAAAACAAATTTAAAAATTTCACAAATTCCCTTTTTAAACTAATCAAAACGCATGTCTATTGAATAGGTTTTATTCTAAATAAAATAAAAACACAAGAAACCCGCTTTAGTAAAAAGTTTCACAAAGTTGTTTAAATAATTAGTCAACAATTGTTTCGGGTTCTTTCCATTATAAAAATGTAAATACAGAAAATCAAGACATGATCGGTATGACAAATTATTTTATTTTATGTATGATACTACGTTTATGTTCTTTAAGTCTAGTATTGAAATTCCTGCCTGTCTGTTCTATATAAATTGCATCACAATCATCACATTTAATTTGATATATTCCGGATTTATTTTGATTTTCGATAGGATCTTTATTGTTTACCAATAACGATATCAGGTTATTTTTATTGGTTAAACTAAGATTAATATTTGTTTCTTTTAAAAGATTAACTATCCTACAGCTCAATTTACCCGTAAAGGTTAATTTGAACCACTTTTTGTTGTCTTTTTCAGGGACTTTACGATATATTTCGTTCCTTAATAATTTCTTTTTTTTCTTAAACATGATTTTATCAATTATTCTACTATCAAAACCGTTCATAACTGCTAATTGTTTGATAATATTTAGTTCTCTGCTAAAATATTCTGAAGACATAGGAACGTTGATAAGCCTGTGAATTAAATTATTGAAGGATGCGAATTTTATTCTCGAATTGCTATATGCTAAGGATATTCTAGATATTAAAGGATTTAGTGTAGCTATGTTTGTGAAAGGGTAGATTTCTAGTCGAATTATCGATCCTTAATCGTAGTTACATAATTTAACAATAATCGCTTTGTATAAGTTAATTGACGCAAGGTACACTATCGCTGATAAGTATTTGGGCACCTCAAATTTCAGGGTAAATCAATAAATATTTAAATGGAAACATTAAAATATATATTTATAATAATTAACATTACTTATTTTATCTAAATTTTAGATTTATCTATGCAACCTCCTTTACTTTTAATGATTGCGTGACATAATCGGGGTATTCTAATTAATTTTGACAATGTTTCCGGTGTTATTCGAGCCCATGCTGCTTGTAGTTTGTTCCATATGTTACCTGCTAAAGTTGGAGCAGTTTTTCCTACTTCCCGATCGAGTTCTTCCCATAATAACTCGATGACATTCAAGTCTGAGTTTTGCGATGACCATTTCATGATTGTTAGTGCCCCTTCCTCTTCCAACTGTTCTAAATATTGCTTCATTCATTGCTTGTTGTCATTGTCTTGTTGGAATACAAAATTCTGACCCAAAATTCCACTAGGATGCGTTTGTATTGCTCTTTTCTCATTATGCCTTGAATTTTTTCGAGATCACCTGCGGATGTACCAACAAAACAACCCTAAATCATTACGAACCACCGCCGTTTTTGAAGGTAGAGACTGTACATTGCTCTAGTGCACGTTCACCTACAGATCTTCTTATAAACACTCGTCTTTGCGAACCGAAAATCGCGAATTTGGATTCGTCGATCTACAGTATCTTGCTCCAATCTTCTACCGTCTAATTTCGATGTTCAGGTGTCCATTATAACCTCTTTTTCTTATTAATTTGACAAGGGCTTTCGCATCGCAATTCGTCCGTGAAGGCTGCTTTTTTGCGGACCGCGTTTAATCGTGGACACTTTAATCGGCTTCGGAAGTACAGCATTGATTTCTGCGGTGATTACTGGAGCTGTTTTTCTTCTTCGCTTGCTGAACACCACGATTGCAATATCTTGAGCTGATTTTGTTGCTCTTGGTCTACCACTTCTTACTTTATGTAGCAAACTACCACTTTGATGTTATAGGCAACAGTAAATGGATTTAAATGTAATTTTCTAGCAATTTGACGATTGCTTATGCCTAAGTTATCTTGTGCTACTATCATAGCACACTAATTTCCTTCCTTTTCGGTATGTTTTAACATTTTTAATGAAATTATAAACACCATTCGTTAAGAAATGTTGTCGCTGTTAACATGGAACGATAACTGACCGTAATTTTAACTGGCTTTATTATAGCTTCATGATTCATAGTAAAATTACCAACTGTTAAATTTTTCCTGGAATTTCAAGAAATACGCTCTTTGTTGTCGCTACTACCTGCGCTTTTATGATGATATTACCTCTCATACAGATAAAAGAAGTGAATAGATCGATTATTATTAGCATACTATTCAATAACGCTAGAATATATTTCCTAAATACATTCTTTGCATGCAAAAATCTAAAATCCAAGGGTGTCCAAATACTTTTGAGCGATAGTGTATATATAAGCTCGTATAATTAACAGAGTTGCCATTATTTTATGAATAAGAAGATAAATCCGGGACAGTTTAACTCTTAAATGTTGCAACAAATTTAAAAGTATGCCAGCACGTATTCGAGCGGTTATCAGGCCAAAAGAAGATAACACGAGTTACTTATTGTTAGTTATATTAATTTCGTTTTGCGTCCCAACTTTTAGTTGTCAAAACGTTTTGTTCTCTTCTTAAATTTAATTGCGGTTTAAAATATGTTTTTTTTTTTCCTTACATGTAAGAATTTCCTAATAAACATGTTTCTTTCAAAGTATCAGCGGATTCTCTTTCAAGCACTCATGTGTTAAGAACATTAAGGAAATACTAATGAATTATTAATTACACTGCGTCCCGATATAAACTATAGTTGTTAGGGCTTGTACAATTTTAGAGAAACTAATGGATACCAAATGGAATTGCAGTGAAGCAGAGCTGTTATGATCCTAAAATAGCACTTAACTAGTATCAATGTGTAATTAACATTAATAAAACTATTTTTAACGCAAAATGCATATACAGGTCTTGTAAAGCGAATGCGTACAGCAAAACATGTGGACGTTGTGCCCAGCAAGTAAGAGCGTACATACTTACGCGTGAACAGGAGAGGGCGCGACGGTGCGATTAACTTGTGATCTCCAATCGCTGAGAAGAAGCGGGTGCCTCACTATTTCTTGCTGTACGTATTCGCTTTACAAGACCTGTATATAACGATGTATTCTTAAAGTGAATGGACTACACATATCGATTTCAAAATTTTACTAGAGATCAAATAAATCGTTTGTAAGATAATAACTCAATAGCGTAATACATTTACGATTGTTGTAGATGTGGTATTTCGTATGATCTGCTATGTTTTCGCGTCTATTTATCTATGTGTGCATATTTAATCGTAAGTTGTAAATTTTGTAGTATTTTTGCAAACCAAAGATAGAAGATTTAAATAAATATTGATTTTTTTTTTGTTAATTGGGTGTCATTTCTCTTATAATAATATGTCCTTTCCGTAAAAAAAAGAATTGAATAATTTATCCAAATGGAAACAGGTGAATCTACGTATTATAACCAACGGAAAAAACTGATTGTCAGTACCTATACAAGTATGCAGTTGCCTACAAAGGATATTAGAAAATAACAGGCGAATGTAGTAGTATCTGCGTAGGGATATCGTTAGAACAATCTCTAAATAACGTTCCGTCAGGTAGTACACATGCTTCCATTTACAATTGCAGGTGTATTACTACAATATTATATACATATTTACACGCATATACGAGAAATTACGAAAAGACTCTCGCTCCATAAATCCAATTTTAATGTTGTTAAGCATTTACTTATCTAATTAATCATGTTATGTTGTGAACGCGGCAAAATTAACTTTTTTTTAATTGGCGCATGTACAACACATAAAACCGTCTCTTTCGACCATATATTGCGTATACGGCGAGAAACAATTAAAGGTCGGCTGTTCAACAAAATTAATAAGGAGGAAGCGCAACACCTGCTAGGATCATTAATTTATAGACGGCGCATGTTTTTTCTTTTTCCACTTTTTAGTTATTATAGTTTCTCTAGATATATATCAGCACTTATATACGCTAATAGATGCCCTATCATGCAGATAGGGAAGAAAGATACTTGAAGGCTAGGTAGGAACTGTAAGATTTGAAGATCAAAGCGAAATTTAAATTTATTACCTCTAAGATTTATATCGTCAAGTTTTCAATCGAATTAAAAAAGAATAATAATGTCAAATCGTAAATATGAAAGGCCAAAGTGCTAAAAAGTTGGAAAATTGCAAATAGTTTTTCCTTTTAAAGTTGGATTCAGTTATTGAGCACCGTCAAAATACGAATAATTAAAATCAATGAGACAGGTGAGAGTTGTTCCATTTAAAAATGTTACGCCGTCGTCACTACATCATAAGAAAGTCATCACAAGCAACTTAAAAATAATAGGAAGGATACTTTACGATATAAACGAATATAACCACTTTTATCACTAATAAAAAAAGGTAAGTAAATTGAAAAATGTTACATTTGTAATTCAGAACAATCTACATGAAATATTATTTTTAAGAATCGCAGTGACATCTATTGAGCAATAACAGTATTAATACGAAAGAGACTCACAGTGTAATTCAAATGAACTGAAAACTATATGTCGTGCTTTGTTATCTTTAGATGGCGCTTTTAATATTATGTTGATCATGATCCTGACAGTTTTGGTGCATCTTGTAGTTCTTATTGTATCAAATAACCAAATATGTTCCTGCGGTTTTTGATGCTAAAATAAATATCCATTAGGAAACAATATTAATATTCATCCTGCTAACCTGACAACAATTTTTCTATGCCGGTATTGCAGAACTCTACGAATTTTAAATCAAAAATTGTATACAAAAAGCACGCGAACTTATGTGGTCATCTTAGTCATCCAATAGTTTCCATAACAAAAAACGAATTATTTTGCGGTACAATTAAAATATTCCCGAAATCTTCCTCAGAGTATACATTTTTAAAACAACGCAAATTTTGCTAACGCTATTATTACATTTATTACAATTATTGTATAACTAGATGTGCATGCAAGATATTTTCCTATTTAATCAATTCAAAATATATATTTAGCGAATATATATACCAATCCTTCCTAAATAACTTGTTAACAAAATGTGGATAACCAAATAAAAAGCATTATATATTTGAGAAGATAATAGATGGCGCCAGTTGGATATAAATTCAGTAGTACAGGAATCTAAAGTATAATAGAATAAAGATATAATACATTTTGGCCTTCTTTGCTTAGAAAAAAACACCACAACTCTTTATCGACACATTTTATTAATACATGACACCTACACTACATGTAAAAAGACTAACACAATTCACATTAAAATAGATTTAATTTGTAACATCCTCTGTTGTGACTTCTTTTTTCAGTTTAAATTCAGTTGGTATCGCCCCAACCTCTTCTAACAGTTTCTGCTTATCTTCAAAATAATTCCTATACCAGGCGATATGGTCCTGTTTCTGCATGACAGTCATGTACGAGTTCTTCGAAAGTCCCACACATACCAACTCCATAAAGTGCCGTATTGGACCCTTGGGAGGGCACCACGGTTCCAAATGTTTCTCAAGGAAAACATGCTCCGCAAAATAGACATTCTGCTCTTCTGCCATGCCTGAATTAAAATAAGTGATGGAGATTTTGGTGAATTTGTGTAAAAGAAATGAGCATACCTTGTTCGTTATCAATTGGGAATTTCCATATTTTCCCTTGCTCTGTCCACAGAATCATCTGCTGGAAATAATTTGCCGGTGGATGAGTTACTGCTAGTTTTAAGTCTCGCTCGTATAGTTTCTGCCAGGTCTTGTTTGGTTCTCCTTCCGTGTATTGAGTGACATTTGTGAATATGCCTAAACCATCCCCACTGAAGAAATCGATCCTTTCCTTTTCTCTACAATAATTTACGTTATACTAACACGAATATAAATTTAAAAGGACAAAATTCCTACCCACTAACGAATTGTTGGGTGTCCCTTGGTTGCCTTTTGGTGAATCTCGATCGTTCTTCAGTACCTTTCTTATATTTAGACGCTTGTAAAATATTTCGAACTTGCTCAGCACGGGATATACCTTCAGCACTTTTCGTGCTTCTATCGATTTTCATACCTTTTATTACATCACTAAAACAGAACAAATGTAAACAAGCAAATAAGCGATATTAAATCATAGATACCTTAAATTTGCTGATGATGCTTTCTCGTCTGTAGTATCCTCTAAATGTAATAATTTCGATAGCAATTCTGATTCTGTCTGTTTTGTATCACCTCCTAAAGATTTTGCTACATTTTTCACTGATGACACAACATCCTGCTCTATAATATATAGATTAAAATACAATTAAACATTTTATACAAATTACTAACCTACTACATGTTTTTCTGTCTTTGATTTATCATCTCTTTTTGATATTCGTTTAGGTACGGGTTTTGCCAACTCCAGTTTAGAGGTAATATTTACAGCATCACTATTAACAATTTGCTTAAGTAAGAGGTTAAGTTTGTTTAGGGCTTCTTTGTTCGTCTCCTTTTTCTCTGATGATGCTGCAGGTTTATCATCGTTGGTATCTTTACCGTCGGATTTTAATCGAATATGCGTGAGCTGATACGAACCTATTGATATATTTTTCAAGGGATATCTTAAATGGGTTTACGTCAGATTTTAATTCTAATAAGAAAAAATATAGCGTTAATACCTTACGTAGAAACTAATTTTATTCATCGTAACGAAAATATTTTGTGACGCCACCTTATTTTTGAAACTTTTTCGTTAAATTAACTTGGCATTTTATACCACAACAAATTTAGGGTTAGGAAAAAATATTGCCAATTAAATAGTGTGAGGATAGGCACGATGAAATATTTTATAAGTAAACCTACAATATGAACTGAGTTCATCCTTCGCATTTCAAATTCAAATTTTTTCGTAGTTTGTTAGCATTAAGTGTATATATAAATTAAAATTACATATTTCAACTAATACACTATAAACTAATGAAGGAAGGTTAAAGGAGAACCAGTCATATCTCTTTTAATGAAACAGCTTAGTATCCATCTTGTACAGCGCTCGATTTTCTCGCTTTATTAGGCTGAACGCAATATCCGCTACCATCGGCATGTATTCATATCCCCTCCAACAGCCAGTATGTAGCAACGAACGTGTTATTTGATTTCTTTTCTCCATGTTAGTACGATAGTAGTTTAATACACAGTTTAGGGTTCCAGTTTATACGTAGGAGTTATGTGATTTAAACAGTTGCTGGTTTCCCATTGAGTTGAATGGAGAAGAATTGGAAAAAATCCGAGGTAAGTACCATTCACGAATTGTTGGTGTTTGTATCGGAAATTGTCCTGGTATATACATACGTGCTTGAAATGCATAAATAAACAAAAAATAACATCCCGTTCAGGTAACGCGCTTAAAATTAATTCTAAATTAAATTAAGATTCTGAATGACCTCATTTGTTATGTGTGTCAAAAGTACATTCGGGGCTATTGTAAGTTAAATTGCATTTATAGGTTTTAAAAGAATTGTAAGTAAATAAATAGGTTATTTTGGTTTCATTTGAATCTCGCCATCCTAAAAAAATATCGAAAACATGTAACGCAATTTTCATGTATTAAATGGGATAAAATCCTAATATCATTTTATTAAAATCACTTTTATTTCTATTCTGTTAATCCTACGCTTAAGTACGTTTTTAAATCCAAGATTTGTGTGCAATTGAATTCTCTATATAATTTTTTTATTGATAACGAATTTTAAAGCTTGCTTCTGTAGTACTTGTACTTATTTTTATTTTAAAGCCTTTGTTGTCTGTAATATTCAATAAGATAAAAATATATAAAATAATTTAAAGAAAATTGGTATAAGTATTTGAGTTACTTAAGAAATATTTGACTGACAGTTTCATGATTATTTATTATCCTTATATCCTTTAACAGTCGAATTTCCAAACATGTTTATATTAATTTTTAATGCAAGTAATACTTAATATGTATATACTACAATTACACAACACCCCACCTTCTTTCGGCATTTCAATGGCACACATTCGCTTATAAACGTAACTCTTATAGTAAAAACAAATAACCAGAATATACCGGATATTGTTGGTTTAGTATTAAGATTCGGTTTCGCACTTGGTCGACGTTTTTTCCTTTAATACAATATGTTTTGGCTAATTGCGTCATCCATGACCTACCCAGAAGTACAAAACGCAATTTATTTCAGCGGATTGTCAGCGGTAAACAAAAGACGGTGTCGACCATGTGTTTTTCATAGTTTCCTAAAACTTCCAGTGAATTTTTCATGATTATTATAGTTACCACAACAGCTGTTGTTATAGCACCTTTTATTGGGAATAATAAATTTCTAGCGATAGTAACTTTTTATTTACCAATTTTCACAACCGAAGATTATTTACGTAACCTGTATTCATGTGATGTTTCTTACTATCTTACAATAGATGTTTATGTTTTCATTATTGTTTATTGAAAGTATGTATGCACTTCTTAGTTGTATTGAATTGTTGCGTGAATAATAAAGTTTTGGCCTGCGAGAAAGATGCGACGGAAATCTTTTTCATCCCTTAAAATAGTGTGGAGATGCTATTCTTCATCATTAAGCCCGATGTTATTCGATAGCAGGATGGAGAAGTTTTGGCGCCAGCCACACTTATTGATCTGTTTGCAAAGGCTTTAGCATTTGTCAACAATAATAACTAAAAACGGTTTTCTTTTTGCCTATTATTCACTGCTATAGAAGCCTATTGTTTATTTACGAGTCAAACACCTGTAACTGTAAATTAACGTACTTATTTTCGTAATTTAAACCGTTATTGGTGTAAATTAAATTTAATGGTATACAAATATAATATTAAGGTGCTAAGTAATCATTTCAAAATTTGATTTAAAATATCAAAGGATAATGTACACACGGTAAACGATTTTGCCAACTTTAGCCAAGTCGTATAAACAACCTTATAAGTTTTCTTTTTAGCATTTATTGCTTTGCCATTATTTCCAATTCCAGGGGAGTGTTTTATGTTATGTACCCAGCTATGGAAACAACGAGTTGGAGAACAAATAAAATTTGATTTTGCAACGTAAGAACCATTAACACTAACACACTTATTCTAATGTTTTTCTAATAACGCTATGCCTTCGGAAAGTAATCTGTTGGTAATAAAAAGCAACGCCCTCTCAAGTGTTTTTTGACTTTTGGAAAACGGTAATAGTCACAGGGGGCGTGGGCGGGACTGTAAGGTGGATATTGTAATTCCTCAAAGCCGCATGCTTGAACAATTCGTGTTCTATGCGTCCTGCAGTTGTCGTGCAGAAGCAGATTTTCCTGAGCATAATTTTGGGGTCTTGTAGACATTCCCCGTTATTGTAGTCCCTTTTGCACGACGGAGAGCCCTTATGAATTCTATAGAACAAGTCTTCATCTTGGGATAAAGCAATCAAACCCTCCTCGCAAATATGTCGTCTACACAGCTTTTGTTTAGGACTGAGCAGCCTGGGAATCCATTGTGCCAACACTTTTCTCATTCCCAAATCTTCGTGTAGAATTTTAAAACTCGTTTCTGATATTTCTAATCCTCTAGCAATAACTGAAACGTTTATTTTGTCGATGATTTCTTCAGTTCGTGCTTCTAGAGGTCTTCACATTCTCTAGCTGGCGTCTAAACACACGAAACTGCTTAAGTGTTCACGCACTAGCGTACGAGGATAGACTAAAGTTTCCAGAATCGATGCTAGGAGGTTGCTTTTTTCCAAATATTTTATGTCGTTGTGTTGGCAACTCTTTCATATCAATTGACTGCAAATGTCAAATCGATCTATCAAATAGTCTGGTTTTGGCAAGCATTGAAGCCAAGTACCTTTTTGTGTTTTCAATGATGGATAAAAACGAAGTTCGAGCGGTCATCAAGTTTTTCTATTATGAAGTATTATATTTATAATGAATTGAGTTAAAAAAAGCTTACTGTAAGGTAGGCGCTACGTTTGCTCAATTCGGAGGAAAAACGCATTCGAGCTCGAACCTCAGCCGATTGCTTGAAAGTGTTTTCGAGGAATCCAATGGATTTTAAGAGCCGATTTGTGACCATGGATGAGACCTGGATTCACACATCAGAAACAAAAATGCAATCAAAACAGTGGATTGAACGCGGTGAATCGTTCCGAAGAAGGCAAAGACCATTCACTCGGCTCGAAAGGTGACGGCATCGGTTTTTTGAGACGCAAAAGGAATTTTGTTAATTGATTATCTTTTGAAAAAGAAAAACTGTTACTAGCCAATATTACACAACACTTTTGGACAAACGGAAAGCAGGAATGCAGGAAAAACGCCCGGGAATGGTCAAGAAAAAAGTGTTGTTTCACCACGACAATGCGCCCGCTCACTCAAGTGCAATCGCTTAGTAAAAATTTATAGAATTGAAGTTCGAAATCCCTTCGCATCCGCCGTATTCGCGTGATTTGGCTTTCGAAACTCAAGACATTTCTGGGTGGAAATGGTATCCATACTAGTGCTGGCAACAAATCCGATTTATTCGGATATCCGGATATTCGAATCTCCGGATTCTGAATGCAATACAAAATCCGTATATTCGAATATCCGGATTTATTATCCGATTTATCCGTTTTATTCGTAAATCCGGATTTTCGAATATCCGGATTTATTATCCGATTTATTCGTTTTATTGGAATTAACTAGAAACCGAATAAATCCGGATCTGGATATTCGGATATTTTGACCTTTTAGCTTTTAGAATGGTTAACTTTCAAACTTGAAACCTGAAAATTATCCGGATCTAATATTTAATATTTTAAGGAATCTAAGGCACAATTTTTTACGAATGTACATATATTTGCTCTTTTTAATACGTGAATTAATACTTATTTACCATCTCAACAACTACTATTAAGTTCTACTAGTTCAGTCTTGCTGCTGATGATGATAGCTTCGCTATCGAAACGTGCGTCCAGTACGAGTTAAGTGTTGTGGTAAGGATTTTTAGTGAACAGTTTCAACTACTAAGTTAAATCAACAATTGGAAAGAATGTGTAATTATTTTATTTTATAAAAATAAATTATTATTTTATAGAAATAAATTTAAACTTAAATACATTTCTAAACTTAAACTGAAATACACTTTTATACACTAATACTATTATAAATTATTATTTAAAAATATCAACCGGTCAACCGTTGAACCCTTCAAGCAACTTCTTTTGGCGGTTACTATGTATGCATTTATAAAATAAAATGCGTAAATGAAACAAATAATTTATTATCTTGTGACCTTTTTATCGAATTATGTAATTGTAGTTTTTCGACATCAGAAACCAATCTTCCAATTTTCCATATGCGTTGTATATATTTTTAAACGATTTTCTTTACACGGATTTGTCAGGAACCAATCTACCATGTAAAAGCAGGTCTGTTCTTGTAAATTGCTTCTCGAATAATCAATCCGGATATTCGAATATTAGTTTATTCGGATTTTTTGAATTTACCAGTTATCCGGAAAAAAAAGATCTGTATATTTGAATAAAATCCGGCCATCCGTTTTCCGAAAAATCGAATATCCGGATTAAGAAATTGACGGATTTTGCCAGCACTAATCCATACCCATAGCCCAGCGATCGATCGTTCAGTATGCTTCAAGTGCGTGCTTTAAGAACATGTGCGAATCGGATTATTAACACCAAATAACTTAATCACACTTAACACCCCCTGAATAGACTTTGTAAGAATTTTTTAATTTTTACCCATTGATTCGTATATATTATTTCTACAAATTTTAATCTATCGTTTAAAATTTATAAGGAAATTCGTATTGACTCGTGCACTACATAACTAATTAGTCGAATTAGAATTGATTGTAGTTTTAATTGCTCTCGTTTAGCAAATAGCATTCAATCTCCGTTCAATAATTGTTTCGTTCTACGAGAGAGGCGGACAGGCTAATTTTAAGTGTCATATATTTTGAAACTGGGGAACTGGAGTATAACACCGTTTAAATAGAGTATAGCCGTCTTATTTTTATTCAAAAGCTATTATTAACGTGATCCCAGTCCCGACATGTAATAATAAACGCTATATTGTTTTGTTTTTTGCATGCGATTGCTGTTCTTTTCTTTTTACGACATCCATATATTCTAAAATACTTATACCATCACTATATGATATTCAAAAGAAAAGGTCTTGATTAAGTTAGAACTTCTACACCATATCAGTTCCACATTTTTAATTGCAGTGTTATTATTGGATTTCCTGCCACTATTAAGTTCGTAAATGTGCACGAAACACTTTTACATGCCTAATTTATATAGTCCTAGATTACTTGGGCTTTTGTAATTAATGCAAAATGTTTACGCAATTAAATTTAATTGCAAAATTGCTTTATGTTTAATCGAATAGGCGATCGTAGCAGGGGTATTAAATTTTACAATTCCATCAGGCTAATGAAAGGTAACAGCGGTTGTTAAATTGTAACGACTTACCTGCACTTTGATGATTTGTAATGAAATTAATCAAATAGAAGTGGTTTCCAATATTAGAAATTAATTCTTAATCGACTTCCATTAGTTACGAAATATTTTTGATAACATTTTGTTTTTGACCTCTTCTAAATTCATACGCATTCAGTAGAAATGTATGTGAAGATCGGAGTAAAACAAGCAATTTGGCAGTTTCGATTTCATGCTAACCATGCTGACAGGAAATGTTGTTATTGATGCATTCGTCAATGTTATGTCTATGGTATAAGTCAAGGACGGCCAAATAGATACATAGTGAATCGATAAATATAAAACTATGCATGTTTCCAAATTTCTCGTTCCGGATCGATATAAATATTTAAATAGTTATAGTCCAACGCCTTATGCAATCAATTACTACATGCCAAAATTCAAACGATCGTTTGTTGTATAGATCTTATCTGTACTGTGTACTTGACGCCACTAAATTTAATTATTGAACTCTTGATATTTGTATTTGCGATATGTATAGTCTAACCTTTTTCAAGGATATACATACTTATAGTATAGTTTCTTCTATCTTATCGAAATAACTGTCAGAAGTCGAGAATTAACTCCATTAGCAATAACTTACCGGCCAGCCACCTAAATGCTGAAATATCCCGTTCATTCCGTTCAAAGTACATCAACACGGAATATCAATATGTGCGAATTGATAAAAAGAAAAAGGTTTTCAGTTTCGCTTATTAGTATTACTTTCGTTTGTGTACCGTTCTTATCGGAAATATTTATTTTAGCATTGTCGTGTTAACGATAAAAAGCGATCGCTTTTTATATAAACAATATAGGCGAAATCCTAGTTATTTAAATATGTCAGTGACATTTTATGGTTACACCATCTATATTATGCTCGTATAAATAATATTTGTATTACTCTTTGGCTTACATTGTATACCCTACGATTAAAAACATATGGGAGCACTATCTGACTCTCAAGAAACATGACTTTAAGATAGGGTTTTTCTGGATAAAGGCACATGTTAACGTCACCCCTAACGAAGTAGTAGACTCTTTGCCAAAGCAGCCAACAGCGGACGGACCTGATAAGGAGGTCAAAGTATATTGGAAGGAAGTAATGATTATCGTTAGAAACGAATTGCTGTTGGAAGAATGGAACGTTCGCTGGAATAGACGTATAATGTAGAAAGGGCCATGCAGTATTACCATTATTCTAAAATCAAAGTGTATCAAGATTGTTTTACTATACAGTAGCAAGTTTGGACATGTTCAATTTCTGGCGCATTTACTTAGAATCCATCTAAGATCAGATCCCTATTGCAGTTGTGGTGAGGAGACGGCGGATAATAGTTCAATGCCCGAAGTATGAGCTCCCAAGCAACAGTTAATCAAAGACTTTATCGAACAACAAATCCAGTGATATGGACCATTATTTTAAGATTCGCCATTCAAGACATTTCCGTAGAAGAGATGACCGCCAAGGATGGTCTTCTGGTTTGGTGGCAGCGTAAAACGGCTCCATACAAGAACGTCAATGTACAAAACTTGTTATTCAAGGATGGTCTTGCGTTTTGCGTTCTCACTCACCGTCATCGTCCCGATCTCATTGATTATAATAAATTATCCAAAGATAATCCACTTGAAAATCGTAACACTGCCTTTGATGTTGCCGAGAAGTATCTCGACATTCCAAGAATGTTGGATCCAGATGACTTACAGAATACCGCAATACCAGACGAGAGAGCCGTAATGACATACGTTTCGCCCTATTATCATTGCTTCTCTGGCGCGCAGAAGGCTGAAACTGCTGCGAATAGAATTTGTAAAGTTTTGCAAATCAATCAAGAGAATGAACGTCTTGTGGAAGAAGTGTGAGTGAATAAAAGGAGGCAAAATGGGGACCAATCAATCCCGAGAGGAAAAAGAAATAATAGTTTCCCAGGCTGGAAATAGTGGAGATGCTATTAGGGGAAATGAAAAACTATTAATCTATTGCGGTAGGATACAAGCATAAAGTTAATGCCCGAATAATGTTGACCAAGCAAGAATCAAAAGAAACTTATCGAACAAAAATCCAGCCGCACAGGATCCCATTAATTAATTAAGAGTGCCAAGTCAAAGACTTTACTGTGAGAAGAAAGAGATGAACCGCCAAGCGCTCTACGCCTTTATGGAAGCGTTAAAACGGCTACCATACATTAATAACGAACAATGTACAAAAACGTTGAATTTCAAAGGATGGTTGCATTTTGACTTTTGCATTCTCATTCACGTCATCGTTCCACGTGATTCATTGATTTGGTAAAGTAGTCCAACAGCATAATCCCTTAAAATCATGATTATCGTGCCTTCTGATGTTGCGATAATTATCTCGACTATCAAAATTTGGAATCCAATGGACTTAAGAAATAGCGGGAATTTTACCTACTGTGCTAGGTAACCCAATGAATTGAACGGTTTTTACCCATTACTTATTTTTTCTTCGCGCCGCAATTCTGTATGGAAATGTACTGAATAGAATTTATAATTTTGCAAAAAATGAAGGAATGAAAAGTATTTAAGAATTAGTGATAAAAACCATAAATGTGGAAATAAAGAAGAAAAAGAAATTTGTTCCGAGGCTGGAATAATGGAGATTGACTATTTAGGGAAATGAAAATATCTTACCCTTATTGCGTTTGTAGTTGAGAGGATCTGGATTTAATAGTTCAATGCCCGAAGTATGAGCTCCCAAGCAACAGTTAATCAAAGACTTTATCGAACAACAAATCCAGTGATATGGACCATTATTTTAAGATTCGCCATTCAAGACATTTCCGTAAAAGAAGAGATGACCGCCAAGGATGGTTTTCTGCTTTGGTGGCAGCGTAAAACGGCTCCATACAAGAACGTCAATGTACAAAACTTGTTATTCAAGGATGGTCTTGCGTATTGCGTTCTCATTCACCGTCATCGTCCCGATCTCATTGATTATAATAAATTATCCAAAGATCATCCACTTGAAAATCGTAACACTGCCTTTGATGTTGCCGAGAAGTATCTCGACATTCCAAGAATGTTGGATCCAGATGACTTACAGAATACCGCAATACCAGACGAGAGAGCCGTAATGACATACGTTTCGCCCTATTATCATTGCTTCTCTGGCGCGCAGAAGGCTGAAACTGCTGCGAATAGAATTTGTAAAGTTTTGAAAGTCAATCAAGAGAATGAATGTCTTGTGGAAGAAGTGTGAGTGAATAAAAGGAGGCAAAATGGGGACCAATCAATCCCGAAAGGAAAAAGAAATAATAGTTTCCCAGGCTGGAAATAGTGGAGATGCTACTAGGGGAAATGAAAAACTATTATTCTTTGCCGTAGGACTACAAGCCATAATTGCCAGATTATACTGTTGAAGCCATTGCAAGAAGGCACTCAAAAAGAAAATTCGACAAGAAATCAGCCGCAGCAGGGATCTCATCACCGTTTCAACTGGAAATTAATGAGTGCAACAAGTGAAGTATAGAAACTATGTACTGTGGATGAAGCAAAGAGTTATTACATGACGATCCTGCCAGCGCTCTACCAGCGCCCTGAATTATGGAAGTGTTAGTACACCTACAAACATAATCCAGATTTTAATAACGAACAATATAGTCGTATACAGGAGCAAACAGATATTAGAATTTAAAGTGATGGTTGGCATTCTAGAACATCCTCCATTGCAATCTCTGTTACGGTGGCAGTTGATTTGCTTTATCAATCGTTGATTTCTTGGTGTTGGTGGCTAATAGGTATGTGCCCGAACAGCCTTATAAATCATTAACATATTTCAATGATTTATTTTTTCGTGCACCTTCTGATGTGATACATTCCATTCTGTACGTACTATAAATTTTAGACACCAAAATACATTGGTTTACTCTAAAAAATAGGAGGCAAATTTGTTACCTCTTGTGCTAGGTACAAATTTCCCCAAATGAAAAATTTGAACGAAAGTTCTACAATTACTTCAAACAATTTTTTATTTATCGCGCCGCCAATTCTGTATGGTAAATGTACTTTAACAATCAGGAATTCTAATAATTCCTAGGTGAAAAAAATTGAAGTGAGTGAAAAAGTATACAAGAATTAGTGATTAAAACCATTAAAATGTGAAATAAAGAGAAACATCGTAAATTTGTTCCGAGGACTGTTTTTTACATAATTCCGAGATTAAAACTTCATTTACTTAAAATTTCAGGTAATATCTTACCATTCTTGCGTTATAATTACAGCTTGCAGAGGTAACATTCTTGATTTTTTTACAGTGTTCAGTCTCGGGCATGACCAAGAAGCTCAACACCATATCATTACCAGAACAGCCGTTTTCTACAACATAATCTTGATTTGTTTGCTATTCTTACTCAGCAATAGTTGTCCCAAACATCCCTCCCAGTAAACTGAACTCCTGGTAAAGTACAATTATCAGGATAAATTAGCAAAAGTAATCATCAGCAGTAAAGCTGAATTAATTCAGTTTTACTGCTGATGATGATAGCTTGGCTGTCGAAACGTGCTTCCAATACGAGTTAAGTATTGTGGTAAGGGTTTTAGTGAACTGTTTCAGTGTTCCAGTGCCACAGATTTAGAGTACCCAATTAGGAAAAGTATAATATGTTGTATAGTGTTCCTTGAAAATCTATGTCGTTGCGGTAGTTTATTATTATTATATTTTCCTACAAGATTCTGCACATCTCTTATTATGCGTCTATAATAAACTGTAGGTTATATACATCATTCATTAACCGTATTTGAATTTATATACCTTGGTACGCGTAAACAGGGAAAATCATCTACGTAGTCAACAAATTCCCAAAAATCCTCCTTTATAAAATTTAAAATGTTAAATGACTTTTGTTTTATAGCTAATGGATGCCTTTACTCTTTCATAAATAATTATAAGTGCTTAGTTAGTGTCCTACTTCGGTACCTTAACAATTACTTACTTCTCACTCACTCACAACTCAAATATAAGGCGCCAATGACTACCTAATTGTTTATGAATTCCGATTTGTCGGATGAGGACGCTACGAGTGACGGGTGAGGGTGAGCGGTACTTAAGGAATATCTATGAATTTGGTTCTTAGACTGTTACTTATCGCTCTTGAAAAAGTTATAAATAAATGAGCAAATGTTTAAGAAATTACATTTTTTTACTTGAATGAATTTCTAAAATATAAATCATCCAGTGAAAGTGAAATTTTCCATGTTAAAAAAATCGCTTGTAAATATAAGATATAGTTTTTTTATAGCTACATATACGTACAGACATCTGGTGTTCGGCTTTAGATGTGTAACATCAAACGGAAATTCTTCAAATATTGAAGTTTGCATATCGTCATTCCGAATAACACCTATTTAACAGAATACTTATTTGCCTCTTTCCTTAAATTCATATAAAAATGTGATTGAAGAAACAACCTCTAAGGCAAAGTGAATATAAGACCCGGATATCGATTATTTTATTCAACTGCTTTAGGATAGTTGTAAACAATTCGTGTGGTTAGCTTGTTTGTCTTCCTCCAATTTCAGAATAATATAGAATTACGTCTAGAAACCTAACATGTTTGACCTACTTACATCCCCGTACAGTCGTCCGTTTTTTGTGCAACCTTTACTCATTTTTTTCAACACGTTAAAAGTTAGAGACAAATTTTATCTCGACAAACAGGAGAGGCCCTACACTTATATTCGTTTCATTTTGGATGATAGTCATTTTTATACCATGCTTATTAGCAGCATTTAACAGTTGTGTGTATACGTAGTATGTAATGTAGTTTACAGTATAATTATATATTTCTGTATCTTTTGCTTTTAGGCGACAACATGCGTAACCAAACTTCAATTCCGACACTATTCACGCTGTAAGTAATTAGTTATTGACGTCTTATTCCGTAAATATTTTGCTTAGTTTCAAATTTAATTTAGTTCGCAATTTGTTCATAAATTTGGATTTAAAGGTTTTAGATTTCCTCTTATTGTAGTCGGTTTACCCTAGAATGTGTACACTAACTATTCATTGGCGCAAAACTAGGAAGTCGTTTTGTATCACATTAATTTCTTATTTGCTTTATAAAAGCCCTAACAGCTATACATTGGGACAAATCATAATCTTAAAAAAAAATACACTGATTTGATGAAAAGTTCTGAAGCATAACCTTTTCTTGTTTTAAAAACGTTAGTCTTTATGGACTGTTTCTGTTTTATCACGTATTATTCGTTTTCTATGGTCGCCAACACATACGTCAAATTTTGATTCGTCGCTAAATATTACTTTATTTCAGTCATTCTTCATCCATGATAACTTAGATTTTACCCAAGTGAGTCAGGTTTGCTCCTGATCTTCGGTCAATAATGGCCTTTCTTTGGCCTATACAAAATACAAGCCACGTGTAAATCAAACTAAGGATACTCTGTAAAAGATATAGATATTTTTATAAAGCCCCAAACCACATTTGAAATCTTTAAACCTGAGTCTACATTCCATAGCGTGATAATTTCTCGAAGGATACTATTTCTACCGGTTTTTTAAAATGTTGACTGAGCACCTTAAATGTCTCTGTTAATGTGTTATTGGTGGTCCAGAATTCTTCCCTCGGACGTCAACATTTGCGGCTTCATCATATTTTTTTTATGTATTATACACAGTACCTACCACTGGTTAAAGCTAATTCATCATTCATCAGCAATTTTACGAATTGTCCTTGCTATAAAACGTTTACGCATAATTATTGGCCGTATGTTTTATCAGTTGCTTTCCTCGTGCCCCAATTACATCTTTAGAAAAAAAAAACAATTGTTAATAAAATTTAAGCAGAAAGCTAATAACTTACAGGCGATACATCAGTTCAAATCATTTATTAAACTCTCATCACCAATATTACAACACCGCCTTCGCGATATATTTTTAAATGGAAGCAAATTCTGTTTATCCCAACATTAAAATGCCGGCAAGCTTCAGCACTCAAGAACTATCAAAAGTTATTAAAAAATAACATTATTTTTAGTCGAAACGTAAAAGCCGCCACCTATTCACCATACATGGACGCGCCTTTCGATATTTGCACTCGTCAGCATATCTTCGTGGAAGGTAATGGCAGCTCAATATTTTAAATCGTATATATACGAAATAGATGTTTCATGTACGCATGAGGGAATCTAATTAGATATTCTCATTTGTACATTTTTGTCGAGTAAATCACTACAAACGCCTCTACAGAACCGAACAAATCGTGTTGTTCCAAATACTGACGCGACAGAAGCCCCGACTACCGGCTTAAACCGCCAGAGTTAAATAATTAAAACATAAAAACCATCACCTATCCACCATACATGTTTTTTTTTGTAAACATCGAAACGCGCGTCCATGTATGGTGGATAGGTGATGGCTTTTACGTTTCAATTAATTAACCATGGCGATTTAAGCCAGTCGTCGGGGTTACTGTCGCGTCAATTTGGAACAATAATTCAGTTCAGTTGCAGTAATTTACTCGACAAAAAATTGACAGATGAGAATATCTAATTCGATTTCCTTATGCGTACATGTAAACAACATTATTTTTATCTTTAAAAATATATGTAGTAGCAAATTACCCAATTTAGTCTCGCTTTTACTTCTCGAATATAAAAATATAGTTTACTAATGTCACCAAATCTGGGCTTTATTTAAAATGTTTTAGCTTGTCCCAATATATAGTCCTTAGGGCTCCTATTCTATCAATAAATATAGTTTTATTTGTAAGCCAATGTATTTAATGGCAAACAACACAAAATATCGGCACACTCCTCATCGCACGAAATATTAATTAATTCGGAACAGCTGTTTCGAAAGTATCTCATTGGGCCTTCATTCTCAACTAGATTACCGAATAAATCTGTGTTTCAGTGTATGTAATGCCCAATATTTCGTATACTCTGTATTATTCGCTACCATCATGTGACTATTATGTGTAAACCTAAGTTTTTTTTTTTTTCTGAAAACTGTACTGTTTGTTTGTGTAAAGTGCAAAACGTATGCGATAGAATTATAGGGGCTGTAAATTATTAAAATTTATTCCCATTACGCTTTTTTATCATAAATAAAAACAGTCTTACGGGCTTGTATTCTAACTTACAATACCAAACGAGAAGATATAACTTGACTTAATACCAAAACACATGCGATATTTACACAAACTAAGAAGCTATAAATTACAACTGTTTACTTTTCTATATCACTCAACTACATGCCCAATTTACATAAATCATAAATTATTTTTTTCTCTAGAATACAGAGAAGAACCAAATTGCAATTTTATTATCAATGAACTAAAGTTGAGAATTTTCTGAAGATTTATTCCTTATTTAATTCAATTAATGCATGTCTACATTTGATCCATAAAGAATTATTTTAAATCATATCGATTATTTCCCTAGTTACATATGTACACTAGCTGTCCCTTAATACCAACAGCCAATAAAATAACTTAATCCAATTCTTACGAGTTTATTGACCCTAAACAAGGCTATAAGTTATTTTTAAGCCCGTGCGTGTCGTGGAGAAATGTCTAACAATCAAAGGTGAGATGAAGGCGATATCGATCTTCACCTGAAATTGGGTTGTTGTGGAAATATTGATTTTCCTATGAATACAAAGAATGCCAGAACTCGCGCCACACATGCGATGCATCGAAGGAAGTTGTGATAAAAAACGTAAGGCGCGTGCCAGAAAAAACATCAACCTTTCAACATTTTCTTGGCACACTTGCTAAATGCATATTTTTTAGTAGTTATTTTATGTTCTACGTTTAATTTTTCTATTTCAACAAATTGTGTACAATTCTAATTTTTGTGTCTCTTTGTGTTGGCACACAAAATATTAATGAATTAATTCGGAACAGCCGTGTCGAGTGCTCCTGGGCAACCTCATTATCAACCGAACGACCCAATAAATCTGAGCGAAAAACACAAAACATGCTTGTTTATCCCTACTCTCGGAGAAAAGATATACCATAGGCATTTACGAGTACCTACTATTTTGCCGCTTAACACTAAAACCATGCGAAGTATTACGGAACGAGAAGGTCTGACCACGTATCCGTTCCACCCTCATAAAGTAGAGCAAGACACCGATACGTCCCCTCTCGTCAAACGTGTTTTTCTTCCGTCTATACATTTTTCAATCTAAACCATGCAAGATGTACAGGACGCGGAGAAAGAATCCTTTGTCGATGTAACACGTTACTTAAAACATATGGCTGTTTACCCTAGTAAATCAAAAAGACAAGAGTAATGAAGAGATGTCTGTTCAACAGGTTTCGTTCCTTTTATATATATATCAATTTCAGGTTTTCTAATTTAATGTTATGCCCGGTTTCGTTTATGTGTTGTCCTACGCTTGACCCTTCTGTTTTGCCGGGCCTGTAGCAAAAGAGAAGCGTCAAGTGTAGCTCAACATATAAACGTTGTCAGAGTTGCGTAAGAGTTGTTTTGTGTTTCTCGCTCAGATCTATTCGATCATTTTGTTGATAATGAGGTTGCCCAGGAGCCCTCGAAACCACCGTTCCGAATTAATCAATTAATATTTTGTGTGATGAGGAGTGTGCCGATACTTTGTGTTGTTTGCCATACTACCCCCACAGTCCTTGCTATCATTATTTATCTCAAAAAAGATCTAGATCTATTTTTATTTCGAATTCTGCCTCCTTAACGAATAGTTTTATGTTAATGAATGATCATTCGCCAAAAATACTCGGTTTAGAAAACGAATTTTACATTGTTTATTCTTACCGAATGATATTTCCATTCGATTCATACCTCACTAGTTTAAATGTAGGTCGTTCTCCTATACGAAGTGACCCTAGATTCACCACTAGAAACCAAATATATACTAATATATAATTCTTTTTTACTTCACTGTATATGATTAATTATTTTAGATTGTAGCACTAACGGGTTCTTTCTTGTATTACAAATTGTAAGAGTGGTGTTGGAGAACCTCGTATGTACAAATCCATATAACTTCGCTTATGAATTCGATTAGGTATTGTTAATTTTATTTGTATTCTAGGTATTTCTGGTTTGTTACCGCTGCTACGCATGCGTACGCCGTCTCCACGGGATTCGTAGCGCCCGACAAATTAGATTTTCGCCAGCGGAACCTAACGTCCGTGCCTTTTGATCTAGCAACAGTGTCGTCAGCAGACGACGATGGCGAAACGCTAGCCGTAACGAAAGCGATGTTTTCGCACAATAACTTCGATGTCCTAACCGTCGTCGATTTCGAACGATTAGCGCAATTTACCAACCTTAGATACGTATTCTTCGACCACAATAGCGTCGCTAACGTCGAAGGTGGTGCCTTCGCACAAGTGCCCAAGATCAAATTCTTAGAGCTTAGCCATAACGGCCTTAAGGAAATCTCCGACGAATTTTACGAGGACCTCGACCGATTAGAATCCTTGTATTATGTCAATTTGAAGAGGAATCCGATTAAGAATTATAGGAATATCGATAAGTTGGTCGCGAAGGGCGTTCAAATCGATTACGATGGAGTGTTGGGAAGGGAAAAGAAGATGCGGATAAGAAATAGGGGTATAGTCTCGGATGGCATGGATATTAACGAAGAGGAGGACGAAGAACCTTCTTCTATTATCGAAATTGATAACCAGCTCGACGATCATTCGATAGAAGACGAAGAAACAAACTCGACGACACGTCTCCACGATAAACCGATGAAGGCATTCGTCGTAGATCACAAGACCGTTCAAAATGCCAACTCCGACAACTCAAAGGTCAACAACAACTTCCTAGGTTCGATAATCTTCAATTTCTTAGCGGCCTTCCTGGTCCTCGTCGCCTTACCAATCGCCATGGTCATCTACTACTTCGTCCATCGGAGAGACGCGATTTCCTGACACAGATATACCTCTATTGATTAGAGCAAGTTGTTTTTCCTCCTTTTTTTTTTTTCTCTCCACCAGTATGTAATCAAACTGCATTACTTATTTCCGTAATGTCGGTGATAAGTATCGCATCCGATGGTATAAGACTGAAACGCTATTACTAGATTTTAATACAAGAGAAACAATGTTGGTAAGAATATTGGTCGTTTGGATTTTTCCCTTTTTTTGTGAAATTAATGCTTGGTTTCGTAGAATTATAGCTGAAATTCCTTAAATCTTGACGTTAACCAATAATTAGATTCGATCTCGTAAGTAGCGTTTACCTAGGGTAGCGCGGAATTAGTGCAACGCGAAACTATACGCACGCCAAGCTTCAATATTACCTCCTTCATTTGCTTTGAAGTTTGTTTGTTATGGTTACTGCGGAAACTGCTAACAAACATACTACGTAACGTTTCTGTGCAATTCCGTGCGTTGCAAAAACAATTGTTAATGTCAACAGATAAATTTAGGTTAGGTTATGACAAAGCGAATCGTTGGTCCCAGTTGTCAAATTCTTACGCTAATTTCGTGCTACCGTATGTGAACGCAACCTTGCAAATCTACTATTGGTAACACGATAAATTCCGAAAATATCTAAACAAATAACTAAATAGCGCTAGTGCAAGAAAAGTTACATCTAGGATGATTGCTTCTTTAAGCAAAAATGGAAAAAAATATATAGATTTTTCTTTTTTTAACCTTTTCTTTTTCTTTAATCGTAAGAGCTAAAACTTTCGATCATATTTCCACACACGAAGACTGTACAGCATTATTTATCAATTCCAGCGGCTAAAATAACGTAATTTTTTTGCACAATTGCCGCGCACTTAAAGACAGTTATTCCATCTAATGTTCTAGTCGATAGAAACACCTTTTCTAAAATCTCGGGGTTTTAATTATGGGGTTCTAGAACCGCTGCTAAAAAATCATCGTTGTTCTCACATTTGCCGCAGCGGCGGCTTTTCCGTTTGGTAGATTGGTTAATAACCTTTAAAAATATTTATATGTCATGCAATCCATATATTTTGAACAATTACAATTTATCGCGTAAAATTTAAAGAACATTTGGACAAAGTGAATGATTTTAAAGGTTACGTTGGTGGTAGCCCAAGACCGAATTAAACAAGGAAATCCAATCAGTTGATTATATTCCTGTTCAAGTAGACGACACTATTGACACAGTTCTAATAAAACCTAAAAGGCTTTTATAATTCGTTACGGTTTGTCTGGTATTGTTCATGAACATTTTCTTAAAATTTGTAAGTCCGGCAGAACAATGGAAGAATCTGAAAAATTCATTACGACATAGGGAGTAATGCAAGGAGGTGTGCTCAGTCCACTGTTATTTATTTTGTATCTCAACGAACTAACATTGGAATATAGTGCAAAATAAAAAAAGATAAATATAATATTAGTGAATGCGTCTTCGCAGAGTATGTTGTTAACTTCCAACAATGAAGCAGCAGTACAGCACAATACCAATGATATCTGGGTAAGAACACTAGAAGAGAAAGGAATGAGCACAAAACGCTAAAATGAGCAAAACTTTTGTAATATCCAACAACAAAAAGAAAATAAACATCAGGATCCGAGAAAAAAATGTAGAACAAGTGAACAATATTAAGTACTCAGGAACTTTAATATATGACAAAGGAAATTATGAATCAGAGATTAATAGCAGAATACGGACAAACTTTAAAATAGTATGAAAAACGGCTTCATTGAAAAAAAAAAAAAATAGGTATCAAAACAAAGATGAGAAGTCTATAAAAGAATCTATCTCTTCACTCTACTTTATGGATGCGAATCATGGGTAGCAACGGAAAAAAATTTAATCAAGTGTTACAGCAGCGATGTACGTTCGAGGAAATCGAACGCAGCCGATATACATTAAGTTTAGAACGAATTGGAAATTATAAACCGATGAACGGTAATCGATGACAAGCGACGAACGTTACTAAAAATGCAACGAGACCAGTTTCATTATTTTACATGTACTCCAATTTTGCTTGATGTTTATCGATGCATGTTGATCTATCTGTGGGACTGCGGCATTAAACACGGCAGTTGCATGTCGTGCATTTGCGACTAGTTTGAAAAATGCACATCTGAGTGTTAGGGTAGACCGGACGTAACACGTGGCAGGTTGCTTTAGCGTGAAAGCCTGCTTAGAATGAAAAATTCATGACAACGAATAAAATTTAGCTCTAGACGTTACAGATATCTAACAATAGTGATTTCAAATGCTACTATATTAGAGACAGACAATAAATATTGTACAATTCTCGTACAAGAGGTTGTGAACTTTTCTTACACTAACAGCTTTTTTTTTTTATCAGTGACAGATTTCAAATTGTCAATCAGACACCAGAACACACGTTTATTTCTATTCAAGCATAAATTTTACAAACCCATGTGCCCCATGCTTCATGACGTCATGAAATGCCTTGACATCATGACGTGTGGTGACCGGTAGAATTACCGAATATCGCTGTTATATTCCAGAATTTTGTTAAACGTACACTTAAGTAAGAAAACAAATTCGCGCAGTGATGTAATCTGGCCTTTCGAAAAACGTAGTTTAAGGTGTAATTAAAAGTGAAAAAATTCCAATTTCATGTCCATTTTAAATAGAATCATCCATTCATACACGTTCATCGCATTTTTATCACGGTGATACTCTAGCTATTTAATAAACCACCAATTGGTCGGTAACGTTCGTGCTTTACACTATACTTATGTATTTACAAACATAGATTATAGCGATATAATTTTTTCTATGTACCTACGTACGTTTCTATATACATAGGTAGTTCAATTTATTAAGATCTACGATATGCCTACCTTATATATATACATACATACCATGTAAGGTTGTTACGCAATAGGAGTTGTGAGAAGAATCGTCCGATACCAACATGTGATTTTTTTTCTATCCCATAAACATAACCATACTACAATATGGTACTTCATATTACATTTGTCGATTTACCGAATACAAAAATCTTTCTTAAAGGCGCAAATCATTTGCAAATACCAAAACCTTCCGCGTCCAGCATGTGCCTGAATTAGTTTATTTCAGGAGCATTAGAAAAGAATCCTTCCTTCAAAATGTTTGGAAATCGTACACGGAAGGAAGGTGATTTAATGCTGACTTGAACAACCAGCCAATAACGAATTGAAAAATGTATTTTATAGAGAACGTTTTCGAAGACATGCCTTGAAGCTTTTCCAAACGTAGATCCCAGTAAATAGATATATTTATCGATTAATATATTTACTAATAAGAAGGCTTTCAAACCGTATAAGTAAAATACTTTTTCTAAAGGACGTTATACTTTAAATACGATAGACGTAAAATACAATATTATTAATTGATGCATATTTATGATAATTTTATTGTAAACACACGTTTTGTATATGAAAAAAAGAAAATGGTAAAATAAAGTTAAGTATACCGAAAGTTGGGCGCTTTTAATTTAAACCAGAGACCCGGTTATCCTACTAACAACCTTTGATCATCGCAACTACATATTGATTAGGGTTAAAGGTTGCGAGTTTGTGTCCGAATGGAGGACATTCTCTCCATTCTGAAATAAAATACTAGGTTATCCTTAGAACATAAAATATCCTCCGTTCATTACCTCAAATTATTCAAAAATATTTTGCCCCAAAGTCTTTCTCCGCCTATCTTATCCGATGCTTTTGCCTTGTTGCCACCTATGACAATTAGCATTAAATATGTATTATTTTTATTTCTATTCCTACTAGATGACGGCAATAGTGTATTGGTGATTCGCCGATTTTGTTTTACGCGCGGTACATACGTGTTCAAAGTAAAGTGCGTATTTGATTGTAATAGATGATATAAAATTGTATGACCAGCATCGGAATCTGATTTTTTTTCCTCAAATCTAATTTTTTGAAGAGTTCCTGTCCAAATATTGAGTCATTTTCAGAAATATCAAAATATGTCAATTTTATTTTTGTATTTCCTTTCACAATGGGAACACCGAACGAAGTTTTTCACTCGTATATAGTCATAATTGGCCATTGGACAAAAGAACGAAACAAATTAACTGTGGAATCTGTGAAAGCAATTGTACAAGTACAATATAACTTAAAAGATTTGTCTTGTGCAACTTTTTTCCACTATTTGTTGAAGAATGAAGAGTTGCTATCGAAAATCAATAGTTCTGAGGAATATGACTGAACTACTTGTATCTTACCTCCACTTACAGACTCTTTTTATCTTTAATTTTTTTGTTATGTCATTTTACTTCGTATATTTATTTTTTCGAATTTTGTCCTCCATTCCAGTCAGTTTTGGAATAAAATGTTCTCCTTTCTAACTTTTGCGTCTGGGAACCCTAATATTGATAAGCCTTGCACTTTCCTTATTTACCGAAGAGATTTTTAATAAAAAGTTTTCTTTTGAAAAGTCTTATTATAATCAGAATATTGATTAAACCTATAGGGCGATTGAAAATTAAGAAAACGGGAGTTTAGAAGTCCAGATATGAAATTTGGATGTTCTTCAATGTTGATACTTTTACTTCACTTGGACCTGGCTTTATATTAACAAGTACAAGATATTCACCTTGTAGTTTTCTAATGAAATATACAATAAAGTGAACAATTGATAATTTATTTATCTAATTTTTAATATTTATTAAATTATGAAAATTTGTCTATCACTGCAGCGTGATTTATTGGCCAATTAATTGAACAAGTTTTTGACCAAGAAATCGATGGAAATATGCTGCTTTCCTAAGAAATCGTACCGATTTTTGCTGTTTTAGACGGTACGATAAGATCGAAGATCAACTTATTCAATCAATCGACCAATAAATCGCGCCGTGTAAAACAGGCTTATTAGCTAATAAAATTATAAGTATTGCTGAATTCAAACTGAAATCATATCTTACCCTGATTATTTCACTGTCGTGTTATTAACACTACTAGAATAACCAAAACTAAATATAACATAGTACAGAAGCTTGTAAAGGAGCATATTATTTTCAAATTAACCGCAACAGCAATTTAACACGTTAAAATAAAATCTGTTGCTTCCCAACATCGATATAAGTATCGATCTCAAAAGACAAACATCGACTTAGGTTTTTATTTATTTTAATCATATGTCTAATGTCATCTGTTAATAAAAAGAAAAAAATTGTGTCTGCATGTATCGTATGTATGTGCATACCACAGATCGTTCGATACAATAATAGAAGTAACACATTTTGTTTGTGGGCAAGTCCCCAACAGCTAGTTGAAAAGAACTTATCACAAATGGGGGAACGTGACCAACTCTCCATAACTTAAAGGCGAGTTCGGATATTCGTTCGTAGTAACTCTATTTACTTCAAATACTCTACTCGTGCTCTTTCGCGTTGAGTGATCCACTCTTGCTCTATCCCTAATCCCCTCCACGTGCTCTGTACTCTAGATTTGCTCCGAACGAATACCCGAACTCAGCTTTAAGAAGTCCTGTTGTGGCGCTTGAAGAAAATTCCTCGAATATGCGTGTATGTAACACATAAGAAATTGTAATTTTCTCTTTTTTATATTATACATTGTTGTTTTCCATTATTTTACAATACAGTTGTTTTTGCTTGATTTGCCTTACTTATTCGTATGGTCAAGTAAAAATAATCTCCAATATTTTATAGACTACAATCTGAAATATAGCTAAATACACACAATTTAAGAATTAATTTCATATTGTTACGGAACTAACAAGCTATGTTTTATAACGACAATAACCTCACACAAAACGTGTATTAGCTTTCATTATCAAAGGCTAATTATCTATCTTCCCGTCATTTTCTCCCACTTCCCTTTTCCTTTATCCGGAGAGTTCCTCTTTATCGATCCTTCCCAATTTCAAGATCTGTGTAAATGGACCGTGTGTACGGTCGCTGACAATAGATGGCGTGTACAATATTATTCAGAAAAAAGGAAGAATATTTTAAATTTTATATTAAATAAATACAAACATTGAGCGTATCTTATTTATTTCACCACTTTTCATTGTCAAATCAAGATGAAACAATTGCAGTCTGCAATTTCCTCGTTCTATTTTTTTGACATATCAAAAAAATCCTATAGATTTGTTTTAGTAAACCGGTTACAGTTAATCCAATGGCCTGAGGTAGTATAGTTTGCGATTCTATTTAACAAATGTAATCGATTTATGAGTTCTACTCAAACGAAATCTTGTGCGTTTATGATGGTGTGGTGAACGCACTACTATTTTCTTTCTGAATTAAAATTAAGTAAATATTCGAAGGTTATGCTAGCAATAATCATCATGGCGTGGTCTTCTTGGTGTCAACATGGAAAGAAAGGTAAGCGTGCGTACTTATAAGAAAAACAAACGGATTAAAAACAAGCGCTTTTTATTTTTGAAATGTTAAACTTCATATAGATCCTCCGTACACGAAATACACAGTATTTCGTGCGTACGATTTATGTTTAATTACAATGAAAGACATGTCGAACCTCCGATATTATCCGGAGATTCGATTCTTCATTATTTCGAGATAGATTAATAAGTTAATATATTAATTAATAACAACAATATGTGTGCCAAGACTAGAGTAATTGCTCATATAGTGATTTTTGAAAGTAGTTTCATTTTTTGTTCCCTCCAATATATTGCTCTAGTTTGCGAATGCTACTATCGAACTTCGGTTTCTCTCCCCCTTTCAGAAGAGTGTAGTTAAGAGTTAAAGATTATTTATAAATTAATTAGTAATAAACGTGTCTGTGCTATCACAGTGGTACACCAAGGTAAAACACGGTACCCGTATGACCTCCATATATAATATTTTAATAAGAATATATAACGCTATTATTTTCTCATAATCATTAATCATTACCATTATTATTATTATTATTATTATTACTATATATTAAAACGTGACTTGATGAGTTTTCGGTGTGAAAGAATTACATATTTTTAAATACATATACGTATGTATACAACAAAGGTGCAAATATTAATACGACAGTATATATCAACAAGAAGTTCATTGCTAACACGAATAGTAGTAGAAAATCAGTCTCATGTACAAAGCCTTACCTATACGTAGTAAGTTTGTCTTATTTATTATGTATATGTGTTTACCTTTAATAAATATATAATCGCAGTGTTATACATTACATAATTAATGATCAAGGTGTATAGTGTGTTTCAAAATAATACAATTATCATTTGTTAATACGTCTTCGTCATTCACACAAAATAAGTTTAACAGAAGCTTTATAATCCGGTTAACAAATATTTCGTAGAGATTTGACTTCCGCCATCGAATTCGGTAGGTTTGTTTCTGCAGCCGATTTGCGATAGTTTGATCAGTTCAAACTGATTTGAAACCGATTTAACAATTAATATATATAAGTTACAAGCGTATTTAATAGACTTAAGAGAGACAATATACTCAAATATGCAGATGAGAGAGAATAGATTTATCTTACATTCAAATATTACAAAAAGAGGTAAGCGAAAACAGAAATAAACGTGAAATGTTTAGACAGAATTACAACCTCAAAGGAACCGTTAATTCCTAACAAAACCACTGACATTAATAAAACACGCGTGAAGCGTGAACATATACAAAAAAAAACCTATAACACAACTTTTCACTTCACAATATAACAATACGCATGCGTCTGATGGATCATTGGACGATAAACTTCAAACTGGAGCAACTATCAGCAAATGGTTAGAAATTAATTTGGAGATCTGCACGAACGCGAAATTACCTCAAATTAGTTGTCAGAGAACACTATTTTTGTACAGAACCGTGCAAGATAACGTATGAATATGATAAAGCCGACAATATTCCATAAGACTACCTGTATGCGTTGCCGATCCCTTTGTTAATTCCAACATTTTCGGCGATTTGATAATTTCATTTCATTTATCGATAGTACGGAATTTAAATTCTGTAGAGGCTTCGCAGTTCGCCACAACATAAACGTGCCAACATAAAATTGTATTATGTTTATACTTTCTCACAAAAATTGATGCAAATTTTCTAAAGTATGGACTTCATTCCTTTTGCACGTACATACTGTATATTTGACAGTATTCACGTGGATATTGTTTAATTTCTCTTGTTAACGTAGATATTGTAATTATCAGTTATCCTTATGTTTGAAAATTTGAACTAGGGCTACTTGAACCATGGCCAACTCGATGAAAGAATTTTCAAGATTGTTGCTTTTGGGTTTATGCCACACATAAGCATCAACTCCTTATTTTAAATGGAACGGTGTCTTTTTAAATAGAACATTTAACAGAAATACTATTAACAATAATAATTTTTAAACTCATTATTTCAATTTTTCTCATTGCAAAGTTTTAAATATGGTTTCAGATAAGCCGCTTCTTAAACGAATTACAAGGGTTCTGTGTGCCTTGCGTTCTTTTATGTAAATGAGAAATGTTAATAAGTCCGATTGTATTATTTTGAATAGCACTATACGTACATATGTACGTTTACATAAGTTAAGGTGAATTATTCAAATACGTGTGTATGAAAATGTAAACGGTGAACCAGGATGATTGGAAAGATTGCTGCGATCAATAAGGAAGCTATATTCGTCAGTTAGTACACCCCGGGTCAGAAAACACTTTTCAATCTTAAATTAAGATTTAACACGTAATGAAATGAATTTCTGTTTATAAGTGTTACCCATTTGAAATGGAAGCACCGCTGTAGAACCAATTTTTTTTGAATACATACTGGATAAAAAAGTCTACTTCCATACAAAATTTCAGAACTTCATCCAAGGGCACTCAAGCGACTTTTCTATTAAACTACACCACCGAATTTAGAAGGTTCTAAAATGGTTTTAATCAAAATTTCATTCAAATATGCCCATCAATAAAAAAATTATTTATAACCGACTAAGGTAGCTCAAAATGTATTTAAAAAAACAATTAAAAAGTGACTAAACTTGTTAAATACCACAAAATTGCAAATAATAATTGTTTAAAAATCTTACTACAATTAGAAAGTACATCTACCAAATTGCAAATTTTAGGGAAATAACTAAATAATTTTTATTTAGTGCATTTTTGTATGGCAGTATCTAGAATATTTAGTGGTAAACATTTAAATCGTCCCCCCATTAATAACAGCACAGTTTATGCAATTAATAAAATATTGAATGGAATTGAAGCAGTAATTAAAGGCATTTTAAGAAATAATGTACCAAGAAAAAATGGAAAGGGCCAGATTGTGTTAGATTACTTTAGGAATAATCCAAGTGCGTCTAAGAATGGCTGACTTAGATCTAGACATGCCTGCCAAAATGAAACCATTTAAACCAACATTTTTACATGGTCTGGATCAAGTTGATAAAGAAAAACGCCTAGAACTTTGTGAATAGATTCAGGGCGAACACAGTAATGACATTTTCTAAATACTTTATTTAGTGATGAAGCTACGTTCACAACAAATGGAGGGGTAGTATCGTCACAAAATATTCGGTATCGGGCCACTGAAAACCCAAACTGGGCGATTAATTGTAAAGGGCAATATTCATCATCGAAAGTGAACGTTTGATGTGGGTTATTGAACGAAAGAATAATAATTCCCTTTTTTGACGGGAATATCAATGCGGAAAAAATCGTACAATTTGTAAACATTGATTTATCGGACGCAATAGACGAACTTCCTATGGCAGAATGAAGAAATCTACATTTTCAACATAGACGATTTTTCCGTTCGTAACGCTAGAATTGTAAATCGTTAGATAAGTCCAAGGATGGAGGATTAGTGGAAGCTACAAAAATTAAAAAAAATATATTTATTTAAATGTCCACATAATTATTTCGGTAAATTGCGCTTTAATTTTAACTACGTTTCATTTATAATCTTTTACTACAGTTGGGTAAATAATGTTGTTTTTCTTTGTTGTTTTGTGTTATTTTGTATTTAATAATAAGCTTGAAGCTATGAAGCTAGACTTTTTGATCCATTATGTATTAAAAAAAAAAATGGTTTCATTTTGGTTTTACATTTCGAAAGCGTCACACTGTCGGCTTCATTTCTCGGCCGTATTGAGATAATTAATTATGATATTTTAAATAAGTTGATTTAATCGTGATTAGTGACGTTACAAAATTAAGTTAACAATATTGATCAGTTCAGCTTCTGTAAAACCAGGGACTAGTCTAATGGCTCTTTATTTGATAATTGAGAAGATAGTTTGAAAACATTCAAATGGACGATATATCCACCTGAAAAGGCGCAGATTTGTAAGATAAAATGAATATCCATTGGGTCATTTTTATAAATATTGTTTCGTTTTCGTTAGAGCCGTCAATTAGCATTGTTGCAGCAATTTTTCGTTCTGATCGCGATCGTTAATGATTATGTACAAGATCGTCCGAGTTTCATGTAAACAGCGGGTAATTTGGAACAGCCTGTACAAATACTTGCGGTATCACATCAAAATCCAAATAAACGAATAAAAATTATTACCAATAATAAATTTGCTTTAAGCATTTACGTTAGCGGCTGTGTGGGTGTTGCGTGTCCGATATTTCCTTAATTTTATATGAACGTGTCGATGTGTAGACTTTATTTTTTTTTGTTCAACAATATACGATAATACGCGTTAATTATTGCGTTTAACTTTATAATTGAGCATTTAGATAATGTTAAACCGTATGTGTAAGATGTCTTTCGCATTATATATGCATGGTTCTTTCTAACAATAAGAGTGAGACGATTTTATTGTATTGATTTGCTTTTGAATTACGTTAACATACATACGACATACTTGTTTTGTTTTTCTCTGTCTAATACGTACAAAATATTCCGATTATTTTATAATTTTATTACTGTTATTTTTTAAATATAAGTAAGTGCCTTTTATGATTGTTCGATGTTTAGAATATTTTTGTTTTTTGTTTGGAATTCTTATAATTTTCGCTCTAGTCTGAATGCCCGTTTCCGGTAATGACGGCCTTCTTCCACGCTCGATCGTGTTCCGGTATTAGAAGTTCGCCCTTTCGAAATTTAGCGTTGCGACCTCTCGCGGATGGGACGTAACTCGTATTGCTTTGTAGTCTGCCGCTGCTATTGCTTTTTCTTATCTCGATTTTCGGTTCTTTCACTTGGAGGAGGGGCGATGTAGCTCTTGGCGAGTCTTCGTCGCTGTTGAAGCTATCCGTCGGACTGACGGTTCGTTCTTTTTTCTTTAAGCTTTGTTCCAGTCTTCTTAGGAATCTGCCCAAAAACAACATAATTGAACAATGCTAACGTTAGTTGCCAGGAAGATTTTTCTTTTTGGTTACCTTATCTGGTGACTAATGGTACGTAGCCTACTAATTTTCTTATGCCTATACAAATCTTGATCAGATCTAGGTAGCATTACGCTATTGGCATCCTAAAATTAAAAACAGAGACCCATTTTCAAATACGTTTTAGTTAGTTTAGCTTGATATGGAATTAAGGAAGCTTGTGCGAAAGAGAAAGCGCTACCTCAAAGCTTGTCTACTTCATACGGAGAGATTCCAAAGTATTTCCCTGCTAACTTTGAAGCGACGACAGAAGCTAGCGTTATTAGAAAAGACACATCCGTCTTTATTCCCTAACTTTTGATAAAGTTAGCAGGGCAGGGGACACTCTAGGATATATTGCCTGCTAAGTTAGGTTTTGAAGGACCTATCGGAATAATATTACAAATACTCGTTGAAAATTATATATTTTTTAATAGCCACTGTTTTCTAAATTCCTCGTTAGAATGAAAATTATAGTAATTTGCTCAAGAGCATTGTGCAGAAATAGTTTGGAACTTGAATAAGAATTAATTAAGTGATTTCTTTGTGGCTGTAGCCATGTATAATTAAAAATGAGTACTTCGTGTTTTTTTTTTGTAGCCGTGAATGAAAGGAAAGAAATAGGCATCTTATTCGAAATTGAAGAAGGTAACATATATTATCGAAACGTTAAATATGCATATTTCTTTCCTTTCATTCACCGCAAATTAGAATATATTTATTTTATCGATTTTTTGAAAGCGTCTTCATAGAACACATTTTGCATTGTGGTAATAAACCAGTCACGTAAAGGCCAGTTACTCATGGCATATTTGGTGTTATATTAAAATTATTGATGTTTGAAAACTGCAGAAGTGCAAGGCAGAGAGATTCAGATTTCACTCGTTTTACACCATAATATAATTCTCAAAATTTATATGATTTAATTTTTAAAACTACGAAATAATGAAAATACTACTGTAAGTATGTAGAATACTTCTATTCTAAGCTTATGCTGTCAATTAAAATGGTATTTTTGGTAAATAACCATATACAATATACAGTGCGTTGCCGGATAGGTGCCACAAGAGGAAAAACTTTTTTTTTAAGTTTTGGAGAATAGGATGTATTCTAAGATTTATAATGAATGGGAATGAAAGGTAATGAAACGCAGGCGACGTCACTAGCAACTTGACCCTGAGCAGACAAATCGGTCGCGATGAACAATTCTTTTAATGTCTATTGTCCTTGCATACTTTCGAGGTTATGATGATAAAATTTGGGCTATGTTATAAGAAAGCAAATCATTGCTGTTAGTAATAAGCTGAAATTAATATAATTTTTGGCAATAACGTCTCACTAATTCCTACGTAAATTTCTCGATACTCTACGTGAAGTGAGCCTAATAAAGGGTAACTTCAATTGAATTTCGATACGTACATCAGCGGTTTCTTCTCCGGACGCTTCTGGCGATTTGGTCTTTTCGGAGAAACAATCGACCGACGACACCCATCTGATCGTCTCCGGACTCGGACTGGACGACGATAGCCGCATCTCCTTCGCGCTGTTCACGCTCTCCGAACTCGACGACGAGCTCATCAGCTTCTGCGTGCGCGTTCGCCGTTTCGGGCTCGCCTTGCGGCTCGGCATATGCGGCTTGGAGGTCGGCTCCTTCTTCGGTAGTTCCAGATGGTACGTGCAGCTGAAGGTCGGCCCTTTGGTGGGACTCGGCGTTTTCGACGTTCGCGACGCCTTCTTCTCTCGTTTTCTGCCGATCGATTTCCGGTGCTGTTGCATCGTGCACGAGACGTTCACCTTATCGGAACTCGGGAAGTCGTACAGTCCGTCCGAATCGGTGAACGGCAGCGGGTCCTTATGTCGGCCGTAAAATTGCGGCGAGAAACGTCCGACGCCACTGGTCCGGTCGCTGAGCGGACTTTCGCTGCGCGAACTGACCGGACTGGCGACGCATTTATCCAGCGACAGCGTGTCGTACTGCACGACGATCGACGGCAATTGCAACGTTCTCTTCGCGAGCGTCTCCTCGAAGGAACAATTGGCTGTCGGCGGCGCGATTAACGGCAGGTCGAGCTTGACCTTCTTCGAAGCGTCGTTTATGAAGACCTCGAGTTCTTTCGCGCTCTTCACCTCGCCGTCTTCGATCTTCTCGTCGATATGGTCCGTCCCGATGCCCTCGTCGTTCGATTCCAGCGGCGGATCATCCGAGAGCGTTTCCGAATCGGATCGACCTCTGCCGGACCGATCGCGTTGCTCCTTTCGATTGTCCGGCGCGTTGGCGCGACGAGAGTCGCCCGCCTCGTCCGACGATTCGGTCTTCAGGAGCGTCGGCGCATGTCTGCGTAACGTCGATGGATGGGATAGGTTGGTCGGTCCGGCACCGGGCGGACCAGGATCCTCCATTTCCGGCGGACACAGCGGATTGCTCGAGCCGCATCGGGACGGTCCCGGACTCGCCATCGAACTGTAACCGGACGAACTCAGATTCGATTCGGAGGCGTTATGATCGCCCCGGGTCACCATCGAGAACGGACTCAGATAGGTCATTCCGACTGCCGACGAAACGCCCAGGTGGCCGGATGTCTTGACCGCGCCCGGCGAAATCGATTCGGCGTCCGATTCCGCTTCGCTCAGATTGCAAGTGATGGTTATTAATGGCGGCGCGCACGGGAGATCGAGAGATGTCGGTTTGTCGAACTCTTTCAGCATCCTTCTCGACGACGAGGATGAGGTCTTGGGCGCGGCGAATTGGAAGGTGTCCTCTTGAGATTTTGGCGGTGGCGAACCGGCGAATCCGCAGAACGGAGGTTTCTTGTGGGTCGGCGAGGGCGCCTGTATCGTTAGGGTCGGTATCGCCGTCGGTAAGCGCGACACCGGTAACGGCGAAGTTGACGATTCGGAGGATATTTCGATGTTTGGAATTTGAAGAGTAGTTTCGCTTGTTTGGCCGAGCGGTGACGGTCGGGACTGAAAAATGTGGGCGGTGTATTAATTGTCGAAATACCATAAACGTGGAAAGGTAAAAGATCTAAATCTATTAGCTTATTCCATTGGACTACACTAGAGCGCAATTGTCAATCAGCCATATTGCTCTAAGTGCAACTCTGACTGCTCTGACTTTACCAATGGAACATACATTATTGCTCTAAATTTTCCAATGGAACATGCAACCCGCGTACCGAGCATGTGAGTGCTCTAAAACTACCAAGGGTAGTTTTTTTAGTAGCGTATTACTAAAGATATAACTTAAAGGAAATGATTGATCCATTTGATTTATACTCAACACAAAAAAAAAATCCAGTAGAAATATTTCGATTTTATAATAATATAACCTGTTGCATTGGATGGCTTTAATACCTCAATCTTCCCGTAATAGCAACTTCTTTAAAAACGTCTCGATCTGTTGGAATAACAAGCTTTCTCAAGTTACGCGTAATTACAATGATTACGCGTAATTTGGGACAGAGTACAGATCCTTTTGGTTTTGCTTCAAAAAGATTAGCAATATCTGAAATGTACCATAGGCCGTTGGCTATTGACATATTTAGCATAAAATTTGAAAAGATCGATAGCTAAACCATCGTATTATTCCATATAAGGTATTGACGTTTATTGTATCAAAAGCTTTACTTAAAACAATATACGATTCACGATGAAAGGAGTAAATTCAATAAAACTCAAGAAACCTTCGGCGAGTAAAAATATTCCGACACGTCAACTTATAATTTTGGAATGACATACACTACGTGGTATCACTTCCGGTTTAAGCGGAAATGGCAGCAAAAACAATTTAAATCGACTAGTTTCTATATTTTTGTCAAAAAGAGTTTTATAGAATTTATTTTTTTCATTGTGAACGTAGTATATACGCATACAATATATTCCGAAGAATTCAAAATGACGCCCAAGCTCTTATAAATGGCCTCATCCCAACAACAACAAAATGAGCATCGAAAACAACTGTTAAAATACTGTAACAATCGATTTGAAATTACTCTTTCGAACACCGCGGATCATTTTGGAAGAGTAGATACAGGTCTGTAGTTATCGATTTCTTTGGTAATCAAATTGAGTTCAGTATTACTGCTGAAATATAGGAGTGTTTCAATGTTCCAGTGCTGCAATGTCTGGATACGTAATTTATAGTAAAAAAAGGAAAAAAAAAAAAACGACACGGGTCAAATTTCTTCAACAACAATGTTCACAACACGATTATGCCACCTGCTAAAATATAACGTTAGTTCAGTGATTAAGTGCGTTATACACACCTTAATTTTAAACATAGCGGACGGAGAACCTAGCTGCAAAGCGACAACTTCCTCTTGGATCAGACCGTCTTCGGCCAGCGGATCGATCGCGATATCCTGCACGCTGTGCATGTCGTCTTCGTCGCTGATGGATATGTTGGGCAATTCGACGGATATCCGGTCGTCGCTGTTGTCCGGATCGTCGACGATTTCGGTCGCCGCAGCTGCAGCTGCGGCTGCCGACGGTAGATGGTGGCTTCTTCTCATGACGGGCGTCAACGCTGGCGAAGGCAAAGGCGTTGGCATCTCTCGTATCGGCGAAAGGCACTTGCTGATTGTGCTCGGTATCTCGAGGAGGATCGTCGGCGGATGCAAGAAGTTGCTGCCGCCCGACGAGGACTTATGAGCGGCGGCGTTCAGCGGATCCAGCACCGGCACCTCGATCGTACTCTGCGAGAAGCGACGGTGCGGAACGGGAGGACTTTCGGGCGGGCCGCCGCCGCTCGAGAACGAAACGGGCGTATGAACGGAGGAGGTGGAGGTGGAATCGTCGTCGCCGGCCGCATCGTCTTGCGGACTCGAAGCGGTCGGGGTCGTCGACGGCGAAACGCGCAACGAAGCGGGGAGATTCGCGCCGGCCGAACTCGACGAGAAATTTCGGAACATCGCGAGGATCGAATCGGCGCTCGCCGGCTTCTGGCGGATGGGCAGACGCGCCGGTCTCCCCGGCCTATTGCAGATCAGATCCGAAACGCTCGAACTCAGCGCCGAAGGTATGGCGAGATCGGAACTGGTCAGCGAATCGCTTCCTTGGTTACTCGACGTACTATTCGGGGATCTTACGTTCGCTCCGGGGGAGGGAGGAGTGCTACTGCTACAGGGTCGCGCGAACGCGCAACTCAACTTGTTCGCGTGCATTATGCCTAATTCGATGTCCGAGCCGGAGCTCATCTCTTGCGAGACTTTGCTTAGCAGACGTGCGAACGTCACCTTCTTTTCTAATTTCGGATCGATTAACGACAGTTGCCCGCTCGATATGTTGCCGATGGCCTTGCGATCGATCGTCAGTTTCGTCTCTTTAACGCTGTCCTCGCTGCGCTTCTGATTGTTGCCGTCTTTCAGATTGCTTTCGCTCATCTGTATCAGTTCGCCTAAACTGACCTTTCGCGAGTTCTGCTTGTTTGCCGCCGGACTAACCAGCTGCTGTAGGATCTGCTTCTTTTCGGCCGCGTTCTTCTTGGTAGGCGTCGAATTGTTTCGTTTCTTTTTCGGCGACGGCGTCCCTACAGTTACCAGAACAAGGCACGATATTAGAATCTACGATCTTCCGGCTACGAAAGCCGTACAAGTCGGCGAATCGTAACCGTGTGCACGTGAAATAGCCAAGCTTGTACGGATCGCTACCAAACAATAGGTATAAATATGTGTAGCTGTGCCGTAGAACGGTCTAAACGTAAATACGATACGGTGTGTTAGTAGTTAGCGTTAGTTATGCTTAGCTAAAGTACTGCGTATGCGCACAAGACAGTTAGTTTACTACATACATAGAGAAAGTGTGCAACCTACCAGCCACACGCAATGCTGTGATAAGATGGGTTGTTCTGAAGAGAGACATGTTAAATGTAGGGTCCGCATTTCACACAAAAAAGTTTCAGACAGAGAAAGGGGAGAAAGACAGAGCGAGAACAAAAAAAAAAACTGAAAACAAAATCAAAGATAGGAAAAGAGAATATGTAAAACTAGAGAGCTTCGGTGGAAATAAACGTTAGTATAGTTGTAGTAGTAAGTAAAATAAAAATGGACACATCGATCTGTGGCACTCGGCCTTACGTCTCGGGGGAGGTTTTAGCAAATCGTCCAAACTAAAGGTTCGCGCGGTGGCTGGCGAGTAGCCGCTGGCGTGTGGACTGGTGAGGCTGAGGATTGATGGCTTGCGGATACCGAGGCGGCCGAAAAGCGATCGGGGTACTCCTGGACCTGGATTCGGTGCCGCCGACACCGCACCGGCCGATGCTGCCGCCGCCGCCGCCGATGCGGCCAGTTGCTCTCTCACCGACGAGCTGCGAAGGCTTGGAACTGTAACCGTCAAAATTCGATATTTAACACTGCTCAGTCCGGTCATTGTGCAGATCGTACATACTGTTAATGCTATGATTTATATACGGTCTGTCTGAAGTTACCAGTCACATAGGCAAATTACCGACTTGTTTAAAATTCTACTTGAAAATGGGCCAATTCCTTCTCTAGGGACTGTATATATTGAAGATCATTGCAAATGAAAATGTAAAATTTTGTTAATTAAATTTTTTCACTGACGAAAATACTTTTCCTGCTCATGGACATCGTAATGCTTAAATTGCACACTACCGATCCCGTACCAATGATCATGAGTATTACAACTACTCGATACAATATCTACAAAAATTAAATATCTGGACTGGTGTTTCAGGTAACAGGATTATTGGCCCTTTTTTCTATTAATGGTACATTGAATACCAATAAATGCCTAGGGTTACTGTAGAATGAAATACACTTAGGACTGCAAACGTAAGGTTAAAAGATATGTGATACCAGCAGGATGGTTGTCGAGCTCACGAAAGCGTTGCCGTAAGAGCTGTAGACGCAAAGTTATGCATTCCTTTTTCGTTGTGGTAAGTTCGTTAAGAAGTAAAATATTGTTTGTTCATGGTTTGTTTGTTGTATATTTTGTAAGTAAAACTTTTCTAGTTGCCTTGGATATATGGAACAGGATCAGTAGCTAAATCAGTACCTATGTGGCTAGTAACTTCAGACAGACTATATGGTTTACACTTAACATTTAGCTACCCGTGTATACATAAATATATTATACAGAGTGTCCACCTAGTGCGTGGACGGCGATTCGTAAAGTATGTTCTGTTTCCGCCTAATGAGCAGAGGAGTGAGGATATCGGCGCGACCGCAGCGCTGCGGTGTAGTCTAGTTCAATGTGAATCTAGCAGTGCTAGCGAGAGAATCCTTCGGACATTCTTTTATGCTATTGTGATCGTTTGAAATGGCTTATACAATTGAAAATCTCGCCAACTCTGAACTGCGTGCTGTTATCCGATTTCTGTACGCAAAGAACAGGCTGCTGAGATTCATCGTGAACTTTGTTAGGTTTATGGTGAAAATGTCATGAGTGACACTGTAACAGTGTGATTAGAAGATGGTGCCGCATGTTTCGAGAAGGACGAACTAATGTCTAAGATGAAGAACGGAGTGGAAGACCAACTGTTGTGACGGACGAACTTTCTTCTTTCCGAAGACCATAAAACAAAGAGACTGGGATTGGCATTAACTTTTCCGACACGCTACGATGCTAAAGGTGGAGATTTCCTCAGGCATATCGTGACAGGTGATGAGACTTGGTTCGTCTATGTCAACATTGAGACGAAGACAGTCAAAGCAGTGGGGTCGCTCGAACTCGCCTACGAAGAAACCTTTAAAGTGCCGTCATTTTCTGCGAGAAAAGTCATGGTCATTGTCTTTTGGGACAACAAAGGCGTCTTTTTTGTAGACTTAATGGGACGAGGGACCACAATAAACGCTGAAGTCTACTGTGAAACTTTGAAGAAGCTTAAAAGAGCTATTCAGAACAAGCGACGTGGATTATTGAGTTCGAGCATCGTTTTTCTTCGTGACAACGCCCGCCCGCATAGGAAATGGCTTGGATCACAACGGTTTGAGAACGATGAAGAGCTGCAGGATAGTGTATGAAAAGGGCATTAAAAACGGGTTCATCGCTATGACAAATGTCTCAATCTTAATGGCAACTATGTAGAAAAATAGCTCTTCGTGTATTTAATAGCCAAACGGAACTTACTTCACGAATCGCCCTCATTACTTGGATATCGTTCGCAAAGTACAGGCATAGTTGAGCGAAAATGCAAGAGTCAAAACGGGATTACTTGTGCTCGTACTTCGACTGCGATCCTCGTCTTCGGCCAATAGTTTTTCGATCTTCTCCGGAAAGTGCCGTTTCGCGCACCATACCAATCCGATGACGGCCATCACGATCGTTACGGTCATCAAACCCAACCAGAACGGTTCGTGCAGCATCCGTTCGCTTAACGGTTTGTACGGAATGTGCATCATGCGCTCCTCGCAGCGCGTTCCCTTCCACCACGCGTGGCATTGGCACTGAAAGCTGTCGCCCTTCTCGGTGCAGATGCCTCGGTTTTCGCACGGATTGCCCTGGCACGGTTTGCGTCTCTGTTCGCACGTGGCGCCCGTATAACCGTTCTTACAGTGGCACTTGAACGACGTTTCGGTTAACTCACAGCTGCCGAACTTGCACGGCTCCAAATCACATTGCGTTAAGGCACAAAATAAACCTGAAACCAGACCAAACGGACGAACGAATTTCATAGTTTGTAACGAAAAAGTTGCATAACTACTAAAAAAATTAACCGATATAGCAATTGGACGAAAGTAATGCTATTTCTCCAGACGACAATTGGTAAACAAACCCAATCGTTCGCCATAATTAATGTTTGGTCCGGATTAATGGCATAAAGAAATCGAAAAAAAGTGCAATAATTCGTCTAAACAACGCAAGTCTCGCTCGCCAGGCGATACCTCCATAAATTATAGCTAAATTTCTCAAGTAGATTTATTGTAGATTTCTATTTTGCCGGCGTATAAAGGTTACTCGGATGGGATTTAGTTCTGTTGGTGAGGTTTATTGTTGGAATACGCACAAAGGCAGCTCTTAGCAACGATAGTCAAAATAATAAGTTTCAAAAAGTAGAAGTAGAAAAGTAGATTAGCAATTGTCAGAATACACGTCAAATATTACGGTAAATTTAGTTAGGCTGTTCGTATATATGTGTACAACATGTGACTATTTACTTAAGGCATCTTTAGAGCGTATTAAAATATTTAGTAACGTTTGTCAGCCTGTCGAATTTCCTACTTTTATGGAAGGTAGTAGCGCTATTTGAAGTTGTCGTATATATACGAAGTTAGAGGCTACATGTACGGATGGGAGTATCTAGATACCCTAATCACTGAAAATGTCGAAACTAATTGCTATATCGACGTCTACAGAAGTGAACAATGAGCAATGCACCACGTTCTGCGAGGGTAGCAGGAATCGACTAGTGGCTGTCACACCAAAGGAAGTAAATAATAACGATACAAGCTATCAACATTCACCATGCACAAACGCGCGTTTCGCCGTTTACGGCTCACTGGTGTACCTTTGTAGAAGGTGGTACAATCGAGGATAGAAATATGAATCGTTTTTTTTCCCCAAAAACCCTAGTATCTGTCCAAAAGTTAATAAAAGGGAAATGATACTTTAACACCAGTTGCATAGTCCAGAACAGCTGTAACATTATTTTTAATCCAAGGGATTTCATGCAGAAGAGCTAAGCTCTCGTAACTAGACTTAAGAGCTTACCTGTAAAATATTTCTGGCATTGACAAGTCTTCCTATTCCCGACCGATACACATCTCCCTCCGCGCCTGCACGGATTCGGGTGGCACGATTCGACAGCGTCGTTTCGTCGCGTCAGTAACTTGACGAAATAGTTGCGATCCAAGTGCACTTTCAACGTGGCGTTGAGCGAAACACCGCTAGATCCGCCGTTCTGGCGCACGTGCAGCGTATTCAGATAGGACATAACGAAGATCTTATTCGAACGTTCGCCCTGCCGCGCGGCGCTGCAGAGTAACCAACGCGTTCCGTTGGCATCCGCGTAATTATCTTTGATTTCGATCGAATTATCCTTGGAACAACCGGTGGCATTCAGCTTCACGTCGTACAACTCGATCGAGATCACGTGTCCTACCGGCGCGATTATATGGTGGACCAGCGAGGAGTTTCTCGGAGGTTCGTCGGGAAAGTTTAGGTGCAGGAGGGCGCCCGAAGTTGCGTTTTCTATTGTCAATATCCGTTCTTCGTCGATTTGACCGAGGGTCCTGTAAATCGCTTTGAATCCCCTTCCCATCGGTTGGTTCTTCGTTCTCAGCCTTAGGATCAATTTCTCGGCGTACGACAAGAAAGCGCCCTCCGTTAGAATAGAGGGATTCCTATACGGGTAGATGAGAGGCGAGTTATATCCCAATTTTATAGTAACCACTGCCTCTTCTAGCATCTCAAACTCTTCCTTTTGCATGTCGTTGCGATTATTCGAAAGCGACAGATTGAAATCCGTAAATTCCAAAAAGACTCGCTTGCCGGGCGGCGCCAATACCGTGAATGTACAATCGAGATTAGCTAAAAGAAAATGCGGATAGTTCGGACTCCGTATTATTCCTTCTTTAGCGGTTAGCGTCAATTCGGGACAGCCGGACACCTCCACGGAATACCAGCGCAGATAGAAGCCGCCCCTGGCGATCGAATAGTCGGAGTGGAACCGTAATTCCACCATATTCGTTCGCGAAACGAAGTCGAACCGGTTCATGTTCGTATCGAAATAGCCGCAGTGTCTCACGGCGTCGTCCTCGACGCTCTTCAGCTCGATGTAGTCGTACAGGCACTTCAATTGCGGCTCGACGTCTATCTTGTCGAAATGCACGATCACCCTGCTGCCCTCCGTGCCGACGATCTTGATCGTAAACTCCAGATTGTTGTAGTAATTTCCGGGATAGTTCGGCGTCGTCAGCTGTCCTTCTGATCCGTTCACCGTCTTATTGAAGTTGATTCCCGGCTCGAAACTTAGCCTGCGCCTCTTGCAGACGAATCCGCCGACCGCCGAGCATCTCCGCGGCCGCCAATAGAAGCCGCTTTGTATCAGCGGATTGGTGGAAGGCACCCATAGAGTGGAAAGGCAGACTGGTTCGCCGCCGTCTATAATCTCGTTCTCGAAAAGCCTCTCGCCCGGCACCCAATTCGTAAAGAGCATTTCGTTGCCGTCGGTCCACGAGAATCTTCCGCTCTTGTCCGTTCTGGCGCCCAACCAGTAGCTGGCGGTCGTCCGGTACTCGGAGGCCTCTCTAATGTTGCTGGTGATGAAATGGTCTTCGTCCGCGGTGAGGATCGAAGCCAATTGGCAACCGATGTTGGTGCATATTTCTTCTGAGGTGTTCCACATTACTTCCGGATAGCTGACGAATAGATAGCAGCTGTTGTTGAACACCTTGAATCTATCGTCGGCGCATTGTATAGCTGAAACCGACAAAATTACCTTGATTCTCAATCCTGTACAACTGAGATTATTATAAGCACTCTTTGCCGATGTGCGAATACCTACATGCGTTCGAGTATGCTGCAAATGCAGTAAGGTGTACCTTGTGACCAATACTATAACTTATACATAGCCTGTTATTAGTAATAGTAAATTCTTTCGGATTTTCCAAGTATCATTCAGTTTAATCGATATTTTGTTATCCATACCGCCGCAACTTCTTCAGGATCTTGCAGTTTACAGTAGGCATGGGCAACATAGTCAAGATCGCCGCGGGTCGGAAAGTGAGTTTCACATGTACTCGCGGACCAGACTTATATAATTCGGATTAGTAAGAGATGGTGTGAAAGGAAACGTATGGTTTTAAAACGTTTAAACATTATAAAAAAGTATTGTAATAAAAAATAACTCAAAATATGTATATAGTTATTATTAGAATGCAAGCTTCAACAAAAAACATATCAAGAGTAAGATTTATAATTAACATACTAATAATAATAACAGGCTTCATCATCATCATCGTCGTCGTCATCATCATCATCATCATCATCATTGTTTATTAGTACTTTCCATTTCGTACATCGTATATATACAACAAGTGTAAAAAAAAACAGGACTTGACATTTAAAAACATAAAAGCATTTGTATAAATAAAAACTCTAAAGAGATATAAAATAACGAAAACTCAAGAACGACAATAAACTCAAATTAAAATTCGTTTAGTAAAAACTGGCCAATAGAATATACAGAGTTGTCGAGTAGTTTGTCAGTCGCAGGTGTTTTAAAATGTCTTTCGCTCATGCTCGCAAAATCTGATGGAATCTTATCGTAGAGGTTTCACAGGTAGCAATTTAAGATACTTCGCGCTTTGTAGAGCCTGTCTAAGTCTACGGATGGTGTAGGTAGCCGATGATAGTTTTCCGCACAACTCTAACACATACTTCTCTCAGCTTAGGTTTTAGGAAATAGTCGAACAAGATGCGAGTTTGAATTGAAATATTTCCTATAAAAGTCGGTTAACGACGTGACTCGAAATATCGCCTTGAAATCGGATTTCTCTTGCAATTCAATAGTTACCATTTGCAAAGAAAGCGGAGCTTGTTCCATATCGTCATCAAATAGGGAAGAAAAAATATTCAAAGTTGCTCCTTGGGCGCGAAAATCTTGAAATGATTCGAAATTAAAATAATTTTTGTGGGTCGCAAGATTAAGAAAATGGTAAGTATGTGCTTAGCTGATTCTCCCAGAGTCGTAACAAATTTTGAAATGACCTAATGTGCCCGTAAAGTTCATGAACCAGTTGTCCCCGAAGTTGTAACGTAGAATTGAATTCATTAAGACGAATTGTAACATCAACAAGAAATGCAAAGTCAGTGAGCCGAGTTGTGTTTTCTTAGCTTTTGTACACGTTTTCCTTTCATTTCCATGGAAACAGATAACTTATCTTTGAAATTACAAAATTGTCTTAGCATCTTTCCTTTGCTTAACTGACGTACTTCACAATAAAATGTAAGATTTTCATAGTCGGAATGAAGGTCGTCCGGAAATTCTTGGAGTTGACTGATTTAGCGCTCTTGACTTAATAAAATTTACGCAGAACATTACAGTGTTTGACTTACGACATGGTTAAATTTGATTGATTTTGCACACAAATTTTGTTGATGTAAAATGCAGTGAAGCACACTCCAATCTTCAGCATCTACGTTTCTATTGATTTTACCAACAACTCCTACATTTGGCCCAACCATAGCTGGAGTAGCATCAGTAGAGATTCCACTTAACTTTTCCCATCGGGGCTGGATTTGATAAGATTGAACAAATGTTCAGCAGGCCGGATGAAATTAAGTCGCGGTCCATATGTTGTTCATGTCTGGTCCATAGCAAGATCCAACCGAATGATATACGGTGCAATCCGAAAAAAAATACTATTATATTTTGAAATTATTGCGATTATTAGACTACAGATTTTCCTATTGTATATTTTCAACAGGATAACCCAGTTTCGGGAAACATTACAGTACGTGACAGTTAAAATATATGCAAAATACAGAGCAGTTAAATACATGAAAGTATAACACAAATGAATATTCAAAAGTATTCTTTTTAAGCAAGAAACAGCGCGAATTTCCCAAAAACAATCATCTACACATTCTCCGCTAGATTAAAAATTGTACAACGCCTTATCAAAACAACATAATCTACTTCACCTTCATATGTGTCGTAGATACTCATATCGTATTACCGTTCTCGGTGGAAACTCGAACTTTAAAACCTCCGTAATGATGCGAGTAATCCGAAAAGAAGCGTAACTTCAGCTTGGATCCCTTGCTGACGTATCGTAACAGCTTTAGTTTGGAACTCCAGTCGCCGCACAAGCGCTTGCCGCTTTGCGAATCGTTTGGATGACTCGAGTTCCATACACCTTCCCATATTTCTAAGTAGTCGTAGCTGCATCTGAAATTATACCATAGTAACTAAGGTATTTTACGCTGTACGAGGTCGCTTAACATAGCAGGCGTCGAAACGAAGTTTCCATAACAGCTACACATTCATCTGTCAAAAACAATGTGTCGTAAATGGTTTATTTTGTTAACTACGTCTACCGGTGAAATTCGTGATGACGAATTGCTTACGGGCTTATACCGATAACCTACTATACATACACAACTGTAAACATGCATGTAATGAAGGCATATACATCCATTAAGATTGATTGCGAAATTGCATTAAATGCAACACGTGCCTCCCGGCATTATTTAACGTTGTGTACGCGTTAGCCAGGGGAGCGCGAAAAATTAATTGCATCGAAACCACTCCTTTATCGATCCATTTAGATGCGTGCAAGCGAATATATGTATGTATGTAGGTACAACGGATAGATATCGGTTTTATGGCACGTCGACCAATTGATGCAGCAACGTGGGCAGCTCGCCATTTGAAAACGTCGAACGGAAAACGAAATGAATCGACTCACAAACGATAATTGGAGAGAGAAAAACTCTTCTAATGAATGTAACTTAGTTAGACGATGAGTACTATTAGTTTCTTATTAATCAAATGTAATATACAGGATGTAGCGTTTAAACCGTTGGTTAGCCGAATACTGAAAACTATTAGGAACTAGCTGAATGCTGAGAATTTGTCTTCGAGGATTTTTGGTACTGATCTTTCAGCTAAAAATATAGACAATGTAGAATTATTTCCGGCTGTGCCGGAAACGAATATCAACTTGGCTATTTTAAGTAGGACACCTTTATATTTTTTCATTTTCTAATAGCACACATTATTCTACATATATGTCCTGTTGAGATTTCTCTATGCACCTATCTTTGAGAAAAACGAATTTTAATGAATTTTGACACGTTTTATTCACAGCGGAACGAAAAATTAATAACAGAGAAAATGTTTATCTTGAGGTTAACATTTTCTGGCTACGTAATCAATACGTTGTATTATTGTACAAAATGAAAAATAAGTAAAATCAATAATACAGGGCAATACAAACGTTATTGACCAATGTCAACCAATAAGACGCCATAACTCGCTTATTTTAAATGGAACAGTTTGCATAAAGGTAACAGTTGCAACAAGTACAAGTTAGTAACAGTTTTTCGAAATATCGAATCAGACGGCATAATTTCGAATGAAATTATTTTTAAATTTCAATCTTGTAACGTAAACGCTTTCTCAGTTAATGACTTTTCATTCCGTCATCAATAAAACGTTAACACTCATTAAAATCCGTTTTTACCAAAAACACTTAAAGATAGGAAGTCATAACGGAACTTAAAATAAGTAAGTTGACATTCGTTTTCGGCGTAATCGGAAACAATTCAGTATTGCGGCAGTATTTTTATTTGAAAGATTAGTATCCAAAAAACCTCGTAGACAAATTTTCAATATTCAGCTAGTAATAAACGCCACATCCTGCGCCATATATTCTAGATTTGCTTCATGAACTTCCAGTATCCTATTTTAAAAGCGTAAAATGAATATCATCTTACGACGGTTCGTTCTCGAGGACGAGTTCTTCGAAGTCGAGCACGATCCGAAATCCCGCAGGTGCCGTAATGTCTGTATTGCAATCCGCATTGTCCGGATACTGGCGCGGAAAGCCCGGACTCGAAACGATCGCACGCTGCTGCTGACTCGACAGCGACACCGATTTATTGCAGTCCGGTGGCCAGCTTTCCTCCGGCGGCTCTGGAAAAGAGAAAAAAAACGAAAGAGCCGTCTTTTTAGCTAAAGGGTAGATACATAAGTGTATGTGCACATACAAACGCGGCGCAACGAATTTGTGGCCGAGATATTTTAGATAACTGATATGCAAGTAAACGTTTTTCTGCCTGTAACACTAGTGTTTCTTCAACAACAATATTGTGAACTAGAAAAGAGTAATATGTGTTACGTTTATTGTAGTAAGATCTGCGTATATGTTTGTTGCGAGAACCATAAATGAGGTTGGTACTACCACAATAGGTTAGCTGCTAGCTGTAATATGTATACTGTATGCCTTACCGCTACATTTCTCTCAGTGTACGCATACATACATACGTACGCATATTACTAATGGTTAAGATCAAAACTAATTGCCAGAGGCCGCATAATTGAAATTAACAGATTAATGTTTCCGACGAATACCAATTTAACTACTACCTACGATAATCTTCCGGTACTCCATCCGTATATGTGGATGCGAAGGTGGCAATCTACGAGAGGAATATTCCTATTTCCCCTAGGAACCGAACTCCATAATAATAACCGTGGAGTACGTTTGCGTAATATATTATGTATATCGTAGCGAACTAATATTCGAGTTAGTTGCGGTAAGATAATACCGGGCGCAACCGACTCTGGCGTTCCGCAGACCCTTCTCTGCAATATTGTTTCAAACCGTCATCTATGCCATTACCGTTTCGCAAATTGAACATCCCCATGTCGTTAGTTTTAGTCGTCGTTAGCTCTTCGCCTATGGCCATAGGTTTGTACGTATAATTCCGGCCGAAATTAATTAAATTACGAGCTGTGCTTTGTTGTTATAGGCGGCAAATTAACACGGCGTATACAGGGTGAGTCGGGAGGAACGGACCAAACTCCAGGAGTATATTACACACGGGAAAATAATGGAAAAAAACTCACATGTTCTTATCTGATTTTAATTTGCATTTAAATTATAGCTTAATTTCAAATAAACAAAATTTCATACATTCAAATTTTTTGAATCATAGTATTCTTTTAATAAATGTTCAAAAATACCGCCATTGACCTCTAAACATTTTATGCTTCGTCTACGAAGGGCGCCTGTTGTTTTCCTGATTGCCTCATGTCTTTCGTTAATATCGGCTGCAGCATTTCCAATACGTCGAATTAATGCATTCCGAGTGTGGACTTTTACTATGTAAACTTCATTTTTGAATCAGCCCCATAAACAATAGTCTAGTGGTGTGAGGTTTTTATTTTATTTAAGACGTATTAATTCGAAAACAAGCGAAAATTTGGACCATTCACAAAAACGCCAGATAAATTTTTCTAATTACGCTATAACTTGAAAACAAATAAAAATCGGATACCAACATGTGAGTTTTTTGACAAAAGCAAATATTGAAAAAATCAAGGATACGTGGGCTATAGGGGTAAAAAAAATTGTAGTAGAAGTTGCATTTAAATGGTTCCTTTCGTGTATATCACGCTCGAAAACTGTGATCTGATAATCGATCTTAATTAACAGAACCTTCATTAGAAGAGAAAAGGTTAAACAGTTGTTTGTTAAAATTAAGTGAAAACAGTTGAATTACGTGCTGTAATTATTAGGGTAAAACGCGGAACACGCGAAAAACATATTACGATAGCACAGGTTGAAGTTTGCTTCGAGAAAGAAGAGGACGAAGCCAGTTTTTGCGAAAATAACTTCCGCGATATGATGGAAAAACCCGGTTCTCTAGGAAACGAATTTTAGTTCTTTTCGGGGAGTAATACCGAACGTTTAAGAGAAAAAAAACCTTATACGAATTTTATATAAACGAAATGTAATATATATATCTTCCGACCTTTTCTTTGGCTAGGTGGCGCTCACCTTAACTTCAGTTTTTTAACGGAAATACCTTGCGTTTTATTCGAATTTTGGAATCTGTAACACATTTGCGATAACTTTCCTTATAACTGCTACCAACCTATTTGGTTTACATGTCAAGAAAATAATTTTTATGAATTTAAGACGAAGATATACCTAGATACATATATGCTTATAAAATTCCAATTAATAAAGATAAATTGATAAATGTTATATCCAATCAGTAATACAAAATTGTATTCCATAGATGTAATACAGATAATACCTAAATAATACGACAATGTCCTCCAATAAATTGAAAAGTTGTTAATTATTCGTATTTGCAACGATTGAATTATAAAGAATTGTAAAGAAACACGTCAAAGTGCGTTTTTGTGCTGTGACTGTTTACGTTTTCAAATAAAGGGTATTACGATATGAGAATAATTTATGGAGAGTGTAAGCAAAATACAAGAGCCACGCAAGCATTGTACGCTACTTAGGTTTCCTCATCGACGCTAACTAGGAAAAAGTACATTTATTCGTGTGGCTAATAGGTTAAGAAATGTAGGTCAGTTTCCCGAAGGTAAATGTGAAAATCGAAGAAGAACAGGAATAAATGAAGCCAACAGAATAGGTGTATTTGATGCTTACAATCCTCACACGTCTGTGAGATCTATTGCCGAATATATATGCTACGTCAGTTGATTTAGTTCATAAGATATTAAAATCCGATAAATATAAACCATTTAAAATTCATTGGGATTAAATTCGCAAAGTAGTCCCTTTCACCAATATCCTTTTAACAATACCCTTTACATTCGACTAATGTTTAAAATCCAAATAGTTTAGAATGGTGAACGTGTGTAATGGGGAATTTCGTATTTATGGAGGGCATGTGACAGGTACATAGCTAACTGACGACAGCGAGAACTAATTGTGTTATTGTGTGCTTCCTATATCTTCGTATGTATATCGTGCGCGGCGTTTGTACATACGTGGACGTGAGCGCGTTTGGATAGGTGGAAAGAGAAACATGAAAGGAAGGAATTTGTATGTATGCGAGAGTATGTATACGATGATAAAGCTAATCGGAATATCGCGGCAACGCCCCTTTGTCGTCGAGAACATATTTCAAATGCTTGCCATAATATCACGTGGGAAGCATTTTCAAGTCCGAATAACTACAGCGCCAGGTAGAAATAAAGCGCGTAAATGCGCTTACGTTCTTCTCTCGCGTTCGATAACAACTTTGGTTCTGTAGAAGGTCTCCGTTCTGCTGCGCTCCTTTTGGTATTCAATGCAAATCCGATAATTTGTCAGAGACCCATTCGGACGGCGCGCGGCGCATCGACTGCGTTTGATATATTCATATATTATGTAAATACGTAAGTATACTCATGTTCAGATCTTACGTTTCTCCCTATACAAGAGAGTATATCAAACCTATAGCAGCGGTCGCACTCGGTGTTGTTGGCCGGAGGCCTCGCAGGTATTGAATTTTTTCCTCCATAAACACTCTCACAAAGAGCTGTATTGAACACATCACAACCTGTCGAGACAACCAAACTACATAAAACACCGTCAGTTCTATTGCTTATTTGCTGGAATTGCCTACATGGTCTTTGTCTAAGAGTCTCTATTTTAGATCTATTTCGTGAACAGATATGCGACAGGTTGTAAAGAATATTTCACCTTCGAAAATAATTACATACGTTTGGTTGTTCAGCTAACGTTCTTAATTTATCGTCACACGACTTAGAGATCAACGAAATGGAAGAAAATATTACGCAAATCATAAAATATTTTAGAAACGATCGTTTTGCGTCAGCTAAGTACAAAGAAGCTGGTGGAAAGGCACTAGTTTTACCACAAAATACTTTGACCGATTATTTAGAAGTACACATTAGCCGGTGTGGAGAAAATAAGAATAATGTAGACTTCACTGCGTATAATAAGGTATCGAATATGGGGTTAAAAAGGGCAAAATCAATATCAGTAGCACTAGATAATATTCAGAAAAAAACATGACAATTTCTGACGCTGTAGAAATATGGAACTGATTTTCGAATAACGCTTCACTCTCCACCATATAAACTGATAATCATTCTGTCGCTTATATGTCGGATCCAACGAAACTTAAACATAAATTGTCATCTGTAGAAGAAGAAATAGCTTTAAAACAAATAGAAAATATGTACAGTTACACAGGATTGTTAGCTCTTATGTGCCAGATCATCATCGTTTAAAATTATTATGTTTAATGAAGAGGTCACTGCGTTACAGTTATGGCTTGTACAAAAAATATACCAGAAGTATCAAACAATTTAGGCATTATTAAACAGTTCTTGTGCGCATCGACGTCAATTAAATGAGCTTTCTCTTCTTTTGGACTTTTCCCACTTCGAACTAAGAAATAAACTGTGTACCGAAAAACCAGCGAAAAAACAAAATTTTGTTGTTGTAATAATCTTGTAACAAATAAATGAATTTCTCTTATAATTTGAATTCTATAAGATTTTTATTAAAAAATCTGTTGATTTAAATCACGGTTTGAATTAAACGATCCAAATCAGGGCAACCCCCCTAAAAATTATTGAAATACGCAACTACATGTAGCATTTGCCAATCCGATTCGAGAATGTTTCCGTGTAAAACTTATGCCACATGAAACATTTTACGAAATCTTACCGTCGGTCCGAAGAAGCCGTTCGCATATGAAGTAATTCGGCGTAGAGCAATGGCGGTCGTTCCACATGAAGCCCGGTGCCAGATTGGGCGAGGATGTGGGACGCGAGTAGGTACGACGCACTTCGACGCAGTCCTGGTTGCTGAGGCCGTCATCGTTCGGCTGCCGATTGTAGTAGCCGTGCTCCGGCCAACCCGGAAACCAATCTACGGCAGCGTTAAGATGTCGTATGATGATAACGACAAAAACATAGTTGTACAGAATGAAGAGAAATGCATTCGTAAATTAAGAGTTAGCGCAAATATTGTAGTGTAACACTCGATCAACTTGTTCAATAGATAGAATATGAACAGCTCTTAGGTATTGTAAACGTTTCTAAAGGACGGGACGGGACAAATTAGAATTAAACACGTACTTACTTGCGTAGGCGAACGGTAAACCGTCCGACCAGTGAAAATCGCCTTCGTGCATTCTGTCCGAGGCGCCTATCCAATACGCGTTGTAGTCTCTGTATCCGGGACTGAAACAAATTGCCTTTCTTTTAAAATATACCGCACCGATTTCATGGCGCCTGAAGACAACGTCCGACAATAAAATATTCCCACTCATCACTTTCGGTAACATCAAATAACCCACGCACGTTACGCTGTAAATGTTAAATGACAGATCGACAGATAAGGAGGATAAAACAACGTAAAGACCCAGGCAAAGAAAAGGAGAAAGGGATGTATTTTATAGTTCGTAATTGTATTAAGTCCGAGAAATGTTTTCATCCTCCTTTATACTCTACCCGCTAATATATAGAGTTATAAAGTAAATTGCGTAGGCGTACTGAAAAATATAGCTTAGTTTATAGCTATTGATCAGAAGGAAATGGAAATTTAATTTGCTAAAATGTACCTACTACGAATAATTTATATAATATCGATATTACCATAAACCAATTTTTCCGACTGACTTTTGGTTTTTGGAATGTAGTGATGTATCCATGTCTCATTTACAGTCACATAACGCCGCAGAAACTCGTTCGTATTGCGCTTAATTAAACATGTCCAAGCATTGTTTTGAAATTTTCGCACGTTTTCCCATCCAAAAAAAGAAATCGAATCACCGACCGGTATTGTTCTTCTTCCATGACCTTGAGCAACTCCCAAAACAACGCTCCTCCATCTAAATCTCTCTGAAATTTTGATAAACATCGACTAAATAATAGTACTTATAGTCGGTTATTTAAATTTTGACACAATGGCGCATTGTATCCATCTCCAAATACGGGTACTTTTCCTACCATCCTCGTACACAGATCTATTGCCTGTTATCGTGAATAGTTTTTGAACTGCTGAAATAATAGCCACCGCAACGTCGCGTCGATAAGACCAACCGGTTTTATTACCGGCAAACATCCTGTATTCTAAAGGAATCTTAAATATCGTACAATTTTTGTGGTTATCCTATTTTTCTTCGTTCTGCAGTTAAATTGGGAAAACGGAAAATTCGCGAACTTTCGAAGGAGTGTTTCCCCGTTTGACGGTGAATTTCGACAGACAAAAGTACCATGCGCATACTTCAGTATTTCCATTAAGTTACATTAAAATCTGAATTCGACAGTCGGGAACCTTTCTTTGTATGTCTGCATAATAGGTGTGAATTTTCATGTATTACCTACACATTGCCAGGTTATCAATTTATTTGCCGTCCCAATACCGTGGCCTAGGGTTAATATGAGTCCGACGCTTTTCAATAGAGAGACCTCGCCGTCCCACAACGTAAAAGGCGATAGGGCGGGGCGAGCGGCCGATGGTGTAAGTGCACGCCTAATGAACGTAAATTGACCGTTTTTTTTTTTTTGTATTATTTCGTCGTTATGAGCTGGTGGTGACATGTCGAAAATTACGGTTCAATTATCGTCGATCGTAGCAAGCTAGCCTACTCAATTAGCCCGCGTTACTACTGATTCGAGTGTTAAACGTCCCCGCTTGGAACAATTTAGTTATTTATAGCAGGCGCGGATTCATTAAATAGTCTATCTTATACGGGTTAATTTGGTATTACTATTTTTTAGTAAGCCTCCTAAGTAGGGATCAATGCCCATTCGCCAGCTGTTATTGATTATTACTTGTCTTAGCTGCGGTTAGTTTAGGTTGATTTCGTCGAATCGCTCTTAAGCTACGTTTCCACCGGAGGAACATTGGTCAACATTTGCTTCTCTGTTGCTCTGTTTCCGAAAGTTTCTCCTCTTGTTTCGGAAATAAACGTAGATTGTTTCTACTGGTTTTCGGTTTCCATTTTGAGCAGTATATTCAAAGGAATAATCGGCAACGAACTGGAACAGAAACAAGTCGTCGCATGGCGCTGGCGCAGCGGCAATAAAAGCCGACAAATAGTTACGAATTCTGAATTTGCTTCGAGGTGTGAAACAATATAGAGGTATTAAAAAAAATAAAAACGTATACTGTTTAAGCGGACAAACCAGTTAGTTATTGAACTCATTGTAAACTAAAAATTATGTGTTTATGGGACTACAAGAACTTAAACTGTAAATGAATCGTTTATTTCAGAAATGGACAGAAAGGGAGTAAAATTTTTGACCATTTTCAGCTAAACAAAATTTTATAGGAAGGCCTATCATCTGGTGCAAAAATAGTCTATCTGCAATAAATGCAAATGCATGTAATTGGTAAACATTTGTTTTCTTATTGATAGTTTTGCTAATCATACATTCTCACTTGAAATGTCCAGAACCTTCGGAACAATATGACATAATCAAAAAGCATACATAGGTAAAGTACCAATCCTACAAATTAAAATGGAGCATTTGAGCCGAATGATGAGCCCGAAGATCGTCTTGATTTTTATAATAAAATTCTTGGATGGCCTACCAAAGCGAAAACGGAAAAACAATGAAAACTGAAAACCAAATAGTATATAGCTTTATTAATTTCATTATAATAATCATTTCCTTCATCTTTTTATGGTTTTATGGTGATTCTTTCAAGTTCCAATGTTTCTAGTGTTTATGCATTATTAATCGATCTAATAATTGAATACCAGATAATGAACAATAATCATTCGCTAATATATGTCGAAATATGCAGTGTTTCTCATTTTTTTCAACAACACTAAAATGTTCTTTACACGACGCGTATTTATGTTTTCTTTTACGGTTTTTCTTCGGCGATGTACAATATGTATATGCCGCCGTCGCTAATAACTAGGGTTTGTTAAAAAGACGATACCCGCAGTAGCGCACCGCATAAAAGTAGGTACGTAATATACAATATTAGTGAAAAATAATATTGTTACCTTTTCCTGTCGCCTTGATTGGCAACCGCCCTGGTAAGCTATCTCAGCATTGTTGCGGCTCCGTCAGTAACGAACATTGTGACTTGGGTTCCTGTGATACAAAATTCTCTCAACGAATCTTTTATTATCTTGACAACGGTTTCTGCATTAGTTTTCTGAATCCTTTTACTGGATAACAACAATGAAGCTGGTGGACCATCACGTTTTGAATGGGCGCGCTACAACATGAATGACGCTGTGTTTCTGAGCATCAGTTGTTTCATCCACACATAGGCAGATTCTCTTATTTCTCAACTCGTCTTTTATACATTCCTTTACTGTACCTTGCACACGTGGCAAATTGTATCGTAATTGCATAAATGTTGGCAGCTTCCATGAGGGAACGTACTTAGCCCAAGAAAGACGAAAGTGTTCATTAGATACTAGATGTTGTGGGATGTTGCACACACTTAACATAAAAATAAAATCATATAAAAATTGCCAGTACGGAATACTGTTTCTTAAATTCAATACATGACGTTTACTTCCACAATGTTTTCTACATTCAAACCTATCGCGATTTAGCAAGCCGCTATTGCATATTGTGCAATAATATGCAATAAAATGCCTGAGATATTTATTCACATTCGAAGGGAACGTTACACCCTTTGGGCGTCCCATCTCCGCGTACTTATTTGGCGTGCAGCGTGCAACGTACCGTCGCTTTGAACTCTCTCGCGGTACTGTCGAAGAAAGACTACGAGTTGAAAATTACCCTTACCCACGCCGCTACCGTTATACGCTACTGCCATCCGGTACCACCTTTTTAACAAACTCTAGTAATAACAAGTCCGGCTCCTCCATGTTGCCGCAGCTTGTCACATTAGTTGAAACACTGAGTTGCACTTTCACAAACTGCCACAGTAGCGGCGATATTTTTGTCAATTTTTAAGTTGTTTTGGTGGAAACGAGCATTTACGCATTCCTCGATGCTATTTATACATTTCTTTTATTTAGACATTACATTATTTTATTTTATTTATACCGTTTTAATTATTTATATTGATTTTTATTGACATTGACAAAGCGCATTTTTACACTAAATATATTATATGACAATGTTTGTAATAGCTTGATTGCGAATAAAACGATATTATTATTATTATGAAGGCACAGAATTTTACAAAAACGAACACACGTTAATGAATTCTGATTTAGGATGCCTAAATTTCGGACTTTGCCGTTTACGGAATCAAGCATAACCGCGGATACCAAAGCACCGCGACATTAAAGTATATAAAAATGGTGCAGCTCTGATTGAACTTTTTAACTTAGTTTCGCTACTGAAGATGACAGCTTAGTTAACGAAACGTACGTCCAGTTTCAACGAAGCGTTGAACGTGATACGGATAAAAGGCTACTTGTTAGATTGGGCGTAATCGTTCGACAAGTTTAGTCGGTTTCGTTTCGAAAATTATCGTAATGTATTCGTTTACGGCAAACCCTTAACACACTCGACTCTGCGCACACCAAACAAACAACAAGGATTATTTTCCCATGGATGCTTAATTTCCGTTCCGCAAACAGAACCGAACAAGTTATAAACCTGCATTACCGCGATACGCCCGTCCGAAAAAGCACCCTCGAGCCCGATCCCCGTTCATCTACGATCTTAAACGGCGACCCATACATACGCACTGCGCTTCGGAACAGAGTACAGGGGACAAATACCCGGCGTTAATTCCTCTGATTTATCGAGCAAACCGTTGCAAATGTTTATTCTCGACTAATTTTCTCGAAGCGACACTTTTAATTAAGCATAGGACGGTATCAGACGCAAGTCGTACCTAATGTGCCCAATAAATTACACACTCGTCGGACTACGAAATGGGGAGGTGTCGAGTGTTGTTTGTAATTACGCGCGAACAAATAGAAAGTTACACATACATTTATCATGTTTGGAGCGTACTGGGATGTACCGATACGAACGAGTTAACCGGGAAAGAAACGGGAATAAGTATCGCATGGTTTACTTTCAATGCAAAGAATATATCTTGCGATTACGAGCTCACGACGGCGATTCAAATTTGATCTTCCTTGCACTTTTCTGAGCAGAATAAAATAGCTAAAGCTCTCAGAATACATTTGAAACGCTTAAGAGAACACTTAGTTTTACTCGAATACACTGACGAAGTTGCACACTAGCCCTAGACAACAAATTGATTTACTTAAACGGCAAGCTGTGTTTATTTGTCGGTGCAACATGTGGGTTTAATAAGTACAGACGCTACGCGCTACAGTTGCACCCGTCTTGACGAATTTCATTAATAAATCTAATTGTCATTTGGTCAAGTAATTGTTCGCGTGTGTTTATTTCGACACTGTAAACTAGCTGCTTCAAATGGCCCCAAAGGAGAAGATCCAAGAGGTTTAAAATGTGGATTCAACCATTGAATTGCGTGCCAATTGGTGACGATTAAGAAGAGGAGTTTGTTCGATCTTCTCAAAAAGGGTTTCGTCTAGAAAAGTTAGATAGTTTTCTGCATTTAGCCTATGTAGTAAAACTTCTAATTCAAACAGTTCTCCGTTAAAGATACTAGCCCAAGTATTCACACTAAAATAATGTTGACATCGCGATTGTCAAAAACTCTGTAGGATGCCCGAAGACCGTTACTATCACAATACCCATGCACATCAACAATATCTGCATATTCAGCTGCACTAAATTCGTTCATTTTGAAAACTATCAAATTAATTTTTTCACAAATTATGTCGTTCGACCTTCAAACCTTCAAACTGTATTATTCATTTCTAAATCAATAAAATTAAATTCGTTGCAGCTCTGTAAATACCTGAAAAATGGTATCTACGCTTATATAACTTATATCTTTTGGTTTAAATGACTTTCTGAACAAGGTATCAACGCATGTTATAAATCACCCCGTATATTAATGGCAAATAAACTTGTATTAGCAATGCGGTTTAATTGGATGATTTTGATCAGTGCATGGTTACAACCGGCACCACTTCAAATCAACACGTTAACGCTTCTAACTCAATAATTCTGTGTTTTTTACGTATATTGATTGTAGCATATAAAGCCAGCATTCTACGCTTAGTACGGTCTTCGAATTTCCGCATATCGCATTTTATGGAGTTGTGGGTAATCAACTTTGACCGAAAAATACTGGCCGTATGCGAAGTTGAGATGAATAAAGATATGTTGGAACGATATATTATTTCTCTTTAGTGTATATTATTACTTATTTGATTTTAATTCGTTTCGTACCTATTCAAGAGCATCCTATCGATAACTTCTTGGGCATCGCCGTCTCGGACGCTGGCCAGATGGCCGCCCCTCCTTCCGCACTCCATTTCCGCTTGCATCCAAGGCAGTCGCATCTCTTCCATCGCGATCAGGCAGAATTGACGATACGCCACCCAGCCGAAATCGCACGTCTTAGTCAATTCTTCGATCGGTTCGGCGCGATATCTCATCCTCAAACTTGGGAGCGCCGGCGACGCGCCACCCCCTAGATCCTTCGGCACCGACCAAACTTTTATTACCAACTTATTCTCGCGCGAGACGAACTCGACGCGTCGTTCGGCATCGCCGAAGCGCGTGCAATGCGATCGGACGCGGCCGTCCCCGCCGTCTTGCAATTCGAAGCGGAGACCTCCGCTACATTCGCCCGATATTACTTCTTTCTCCTCTTGTTCTTCTTCTTCTACTTCCGATCCCTCGTCGTTATTTTGATCCGAATCGATTCGCTCGGGAACGCCGGAAACGATCAGAGTTAACGCGATCCGATGACCGTACGGCAGGTAGATTTTAAAAGTGCATCGTAGATCGGCTTTCGACGGGACGAGATCGAACGAGCCGTTACGCGACGTGAACGTAACGTTGTAGCAGTAATCGACCAGACGATAGTTGAACGCGAACACCGGATCGCCGTGTAGATGGAGGAACGGCGGTGTGTGCGACGGAGGAAAGTAGACGCGACGATCCGACGGAGGCAATTCCTCCAGTTTGCCGCAGATGTGCGTCTGACGATGGGCGCGGATGTGCTGCCGCTGTTGGTACGGTGACGACGACGATGAGATGTTCAAGCCGGAAAAGTAGAGATAGTCGCCGCGAGCGCACGGCACGTTCAGTCGCGTCACGTCGACGACGAGCCCGTGATCGGAACTGGGGCCGGGAAACCAGCAGAGGCAGTCGCGTCGACGCGGGAAATGCCACGAGCCGATCTCTTCGCCGCTCTCATTCTTAAGCCATACTTGGCAATCTGCGATAATAAGAACAGAAGGCGTCAAAAGATAATAATAATAATATTTATTCTACCCAAAAAATGATACGCAGGGGATTCGGTCCGAACCCGGTGTTATGAGTAACTTTTTTGTTCCTAAAGATACAAGGACAGGGTTAAATTAGAAAACAATTGAAATTTTTGCCGTTCACCAGAAATGACTATAATTTTGTTCTTATAAATGGAACACCTTGTAGATTTCTACAAGGTGTTCGGAATCTACGAGTCATTCTGCATTTGAACGCATTTTAGTAATCAAATACTTTCACTTGTTCATACAACAACACAACAATAGAAAATACAACGGATAGGCAATAAACCTCTAATCTAAAGGTATTGTTCCGAATTTTCATCATTACGAACTAAGCACAGATTTAAAATCTTGTTTTTTACTTTTCGTAAAATTCGGCCATCAATATTTAACAGTAAATTTTGTACATTTATCGGAAAACTGTTCATGTAAAAATGTTGCAACTCGTCGGGCATTATACGCACGAGCGCCATCCTGCTGAAATACATATGAGGTTCCTCCGTTCCCGAAGTGGCATCTCATCCAAAATCTCATCGAGTTTCAGTCTTAAGAGCTCTAAGTAGCGTTCAGTGTTAAACATACCTTCAAAGGTCGAAAAAATATTTAATTTAATCGTGACCAATAGAGACTATTTTTCCGGTTGTACGTAATGTTTCGAGGTTGATTCAACGGCCAGTTGCAATAGCCTAACCACCTTCGGTGATCGCTTGGCTGTAAATGTCGCCTTGATTTGTTTTTATAAGGTCTAAATTGATTTTTCTTAAGATATTGATTATCAATACTTTGATGGACTTCGAAGTAAGCCAATACATTAATTTCGCTTTCTCGCGGCGATTTTCCTGACTTTTAAATGCATCTTGATTGGCTCTCAGCCTTTGCTCCAACAGTCGAGAATACGTTTTTTCTGGAAATTCCCCCTCCGGGAAATGAATATACCAAAATGATAATCGCCTCCATATACCGTGTTCGTTGCCATTAGTTGTAGAAGATAGGGCAATCAAAACTGCATGAAACCACAATACACTCAATGAAATATTAATGCCGATTAAAATCGATCAAAAAGAAGAAAATGTGCTCGATGCCGATAATATATTTTTTGAAAAATTCTCAAATAAACCATTTTTTAAATTAACTTTCCCACTTTGCGTTTTACCAAAAGAAAAAAAAAACAGTAGACAAGACAGTGGTGCAAAGTGTACAGTTAACAAACATCTTTCTTTACGTTAATTATTCAATTATTTAGGTTAAAAAGAAAACTAATTTCATGCACTCTTTCTGCTCTAATCGAACAGTTATACCCTTTAAACGCATCAAAATATGCAAATCAAAAATGTTTTCGGCTCGATTGTTCCGGCAAATTTAATTTTGATTCGTCGCATCGAAGCAGCTGACGCGGCGCGGCGAGATAATTGCATTTTAGATATTTGCACGTTGCCGGCAAACCGGCCCGGATTCTCTACGTTAAGATATTAAATTTTCCGACCATTGTTGTGTGTCTTTTATTTTGCATCGCTCACCTTGGATTACAGGAATTTCGTAGACCGCTTCGTAGATAACCGGTCGACTATCAGTCTTATATTTCAACCTGAAAGAAAATGAAGCACTCGTTAAACATAAACACAGAACAAAATAACTTATGGCGTAATATGTTTTGATCGTTTCGATGGAACGCGATATTCGTTTTGCCAAACTGTTTAAAGTAAACTTATGCACATATTTCATTTAACGCCGTATTTAAATCTGTAAGTGATGTCTAAATAAACGGCACATCGCTTACGTTTGTGTACAAACCGAAGGCAGAAACTGCCGAAATACATTTGCTGCATTTGAAGAAGAAGAAAATTTTGTTCCACCAAGACGCCGTCCCACGGCGTTTTCTGTTTCCTAGGGTCAAAGTTTCGCTCGGAAGACATAGATTTTCATCGAATGAGGGGGCCATCACGTTCGTAAATGCCTATTTTGCAAAACAATACGCCAAGTACTATTCGGGCAGCTTAAAGAGACGGGATCATCGCTGAGAAGAGTGTATAGGCTTACGGGGAGACCGTGTTGAGAAATACAACTGAATTTGACAAAAAAGATACTCATTTCTGTGTTAGGCTGGATTCTTTTCATACTAACCCCCGTACATTCTCGTTTCCCTGGTCATGCCATATTTCACATCACAACATTAAAGTAGACGCGGAGAGATAAAAAATACATAATCCTCTTCCATACGGAGCTTTGTTTGCACTTTATTTACAGTATTTTATATGTTTAGTTTTCGTATTATTAAGCAAGCACATGACGAAAGCTTGATGGGCGTTAGGAGGTATCGGCGTTAGGCGGTTGGGTTGACTTATTACTTATTAAACCTATGTTTATGTGCGAACGTATGGACGTAACGCGTTGAACGAACGTGCATGAATAATGATTAATGAAAGAGGTAATCGCTGCCGTTTGCGGTACAGACTTTTCTAATTATTCGTTTTCGCCCATGCATACGGAATTATACAGCAAGAGACAACGGTTCGGCAAAGTCCATGTATTCTCCAAACAAAGATAACATTAAAATTTTACGAATTATCAATGCACAACCTAAAAATGATCGGTTATCAGATCAAAATTTGCCATGCGGGTTTCGTACAACTATAGAGGAAAAAGAGAAAACTAGTTAAAGTAGTGCCATTCTAAAACTCTATTAGCGTAAGTGATAAATTAATATGAATATGCTCTATCGATAACGCATCAAATCGACGATGCTCTGCTGGCAATAATATGTATAGTTTGTGGTCTCGGAGGCAAATAAACATATTTCGTTTGTATTTTTAGTCGCGACTTAAGCAAAGCAAATTTAAGCAATTTCTGTTAATTTTTTCCTAGATTTTATTGGAAATTATAAAGTCGATGATTTATACCGGCTGTGTTATAAATAGGCCGGGCACAGAGAGCTTCTTGCCAGGTTAGAACTGAGATTGATTTATTGCAACAGTTTCTCATCAGCGCTTCGCAGCGTTCGTCGTAATTATATGTATATGTATGTAAGTATGTCTAACGTACGCAAGGAAAATAAACGACCATGGGCTCATAAAGTCGCTAAATTTATCAGTGAATTAATTATGCCCGTGTTACTTTGTGAGATGTTGAACGGTCTTACTCGAAATGTAATAATATTTTTTCATCACAGCGAACATCCTTCACCGAGACATATGTGGAAACATACCTGACGGTGCAAATTTTTCACCAATCTTATCCACCCTGCCAAGAAGTTATACGTTTACTTAGTATATTATAAGTATTTATTGAAGCGAAGCCTCTAATGTGGCGAACAATAGCGATGGGCGATGACGTAAACGGGCGGGCGTGGACAGCCATTCGATTCTCTGATGCATGTACGCCAGGAAATCGAATCGTTGTTCGCGTCCTCCCTTCGTCATCACCCACCACTACTGGTGACGTATTAAAAGAGCCTTAATTTTAAAAAGTAATCAATGTAAATATATGTATTCGTTATCTTTGAAGAATAAAAGTGTTTTTTACTATATACCTATAGTTACTCATACATTTATATAATTAAGTACAACAGATTTTTGAAGAAACTACTTTGTTTACTTTTTACGGTTATTACATTGCATACACAACAAATGCCATTTTCAAACAAGCAAAAAAACTACTAATGGCAGTAAAAACACTTCAACGTGTACATGTATTCGCTTTATTAGCCAAAAATTTTTATTGCGTCAGCTTTTATTTTTTACACTGGGGTATTGATTTCCAAATATCACTTCTGTCGGCTGTGAGTCACACATAATCCGCGGCCCATGCGACTGATCCGATTCTGTTGCGAAAACCGATTGTGCCCGACTTAGTTATAAAGTTTTGGGAATAGGAATTAACTGTGGCAACGGCGATAATCTCCACTTCAATATACGGGCTGCCTCAGATATGAAGCTGGAATGTAAGACCAACAATAAGCACGTAAAGAAGGAAGGCTAATCCGCAAATTGACATTCAATTACAGTCTGCAAACATTATAGGCTCAACAACAGGTTATTCTTCAAAGTAGTCCAATAATTTACTCTGAATCTGTTATTTCTTTTGAAATTAATTAGAAGGCGGAAGAGTTAATTTTTGACGTACACTAGCCGAAGTGATGAATAATATTAATTAAATCACAATTTTAGATACAATGAATACAAACCATAAAACAAACTATAAAATGTAATAAATACAAACATACCACCAGCATGCATCTTTAAGACCAACTGACTATATTACAATTTATATGTTACCTCATTTATTCGCGTGACGTTTATTGGAAACAAAACGAACTTTACGAACCGGGATGGCTCTACTTCTATTATTTTCGTTATAAAATGAAAAAAAAAAAAACAGAGCGATACTTACGTGAACGTTATATTAGATCTGTTAAACTGTCTGGTCCCCTCGACGGTCCAGTTCAGCATGACGCTAGCGTATTCGAGAAATTGACCTTTATGCACGTGCTCAGGGCACGACGAACTGCGACCCGTCGCCGTCGGATGAAAGTTCCCCCTCGGAAGACCGCTCATCGTCGATGATATGATGTATTCCCCATCGGTGACGGGTTTCTGAACTCGCAATTGCCTTATAGTCACTGGAACGAGAACGAAAAAGAACGTATCAAGGATCGGAATAAATAATCTTACATAATTAGTCTAACTATGATGTTTTTGGGTGTAGATACCCGAAGGTTCGCAAGCAGAACGGAAAAGCCCTGCTCGTGGAGCGTGTTTATTACTCATTTTTTTGCGGATTCTTCGTAAGCTGGTTATTGCGTCTTCTTCTACTAAATTCAGAATATTTTCTACTTCTTCTAAATCTTGTAGAGTAGCTCGCACAGCTTGTTGAAAACTCTGATAAACACGATTTTACCCGGATTTTTCTGATGTGGAAACCGTTGACGACGAGATTCTTCAACAGCGGCTGTAGCATTCCCATTACAAAAACCATAAACGAACACCATATTTACAGATTCTAAATTTGAACAAGTGTGTGGAATTTTCGCACTTTTCCTTTTTGTTTGTCGTTGTTGTTTAAATACATCGTTCGAAAATATAATAATAAGAAGCGAAAAAAACTTTTAATGTCGAATATACCATCGCTTTCTTAAAAAGCTGGGACGACTCTTATGAGCTTTGAAAATAACAACATTTTGTATTTAACCTAAAAGTTATACGTTATATTCGTTTATTATAAAAACTGTTAATACATCGAAGATTACATTAAGATATGAGCATTTTTATTGAAAACCATATTACATTGATGGGGTTTTATTATTACACGTCAATAACTAAATACCGCTCAACGCTTGTCGATTTTCGATTGACACTGACAGATAATTTGATATTAAATTATTTAATTGTTATATTTTACAAGACATGCTTAAAATGGATAATGTCATAATAGTATCGCTTGTTCCAGATTTTTATGAAAGCGATGGTACCTAACTTCTTGTTTTAGTTGGGTAATCAATGCAAGAGGGTATTTTTATTTTATTTAAGACGTATTAAGTCGAAAACAAGCGAAAATTTGGACCATTTACAAGAACGCTGGTTAAAATGTTATTTTCACGTCTACAATATACTCCTGGAGTTTGGTCCGTTCCTCCCGACACAGCCTATATAAGTAAATGCCAAATATTTTAGATCGGTAGTGGGAACAATACTGGTATGCCACTCGGGTCGTAGGTGCTTTTGCGGTCGCAAAATCAAATAAAACTCTGTACGCCCGACATATTCGTTTGAATCCAGCCATTCGGTGGGTCTTTAAATAAATATCCGGATGTTCTTAAAGTTTGCGGCAGCCAAGCAGGAACTTCAAGTTGATGTGCTTTTCCATAAATAAAATAAAATGAAGACCGCTTGCCCGTAGTGAATTTATATATAGTTAGCCGACGCAGATGTTCTTATGGCGCTTACCGGAGGAGCAGCGCTATCTCTTAGCACCTTAGCAATCGAAAAGAAGACGTAGTCAATAGACGAATGTAATAATATTATATTTACTGCATATTCAACATAATCCAATGGTTTTCCTTCGGAATTCGTAATCGTACGATTATATACAATTATTATCTCTTACAAATTTCCAATTAAGTTAAGGTAATAGAAGGGGCATCGCGCACAACCCGCTACATATATGCCAACATGGAGTCGGCATTATTTGCTATAAAATAGGATTAGAAAGACCATACACAAGACAATAATTTAATGGAAATAAACAACAAATGAAGACTGTTTCACATACATAGTACGTTTTTATCTTGGTGCCCAGGCGAAATTACGATTAGAAACGACAAAGTTCAGTCATGTTTTACCCTCACTCTTAGGAGGTTTGATGTATTATAATATTTTCATATGTAGGCTTCACTTTGAAACATAAACGAATGTTTATTTCTCCTCCTTTTTTTTTTTGATAATTGCTTAATGCTGTAATCACACATATATACATTGGAGTCGAATTGACGCCATTTTGAATCGTAACACGCAAACAATTGCCTCGCAATTAGCGAAGCACTAATTAATCAGTGTCGACGCTATATCTGCAGCTATAGCTGCAGGTATATTGGTAGTGCATGCAAACTTATTGAAACTTTGCCGATAACGGACGTCGCCTCGTTCAATAAAGTCGCAACGATCGCTAGCATTCTGGATATAACCTCATTAAACACGTACATTGAACGTGGTGGCACTGCCCGGGCCCGTTTGCTGGAAGCAGAAAACGATTAGGCGCAATGAATCGACCCGCTTGCACGCCACACTATACTAGGACAAACAGCCAACACTTTCAATCAGCGGCGGCTCGTGAGTTTTACAAATGTGCGTTCTGTGACTTGCAATTGTAAAGGAAGCCCAATAACAGGTACTTACATACGCATTATTACGTTAACGGAGGTGATAATGTTACAATAGGAAAAAATATTTAATCATCGGTACCTGCACACTGTTGCAGAATCTCAGCGAAACAGCTCTTCGGTGTCGAAATCGTAACAGCTTTCGATCGAAAACCAGGAATCTTGGCCCTTGCTCCTTGGATCGTAATTTTCGAATTGTATGTCGAAAAGGGTTTGTTGGATGATGTACTGCAGTATTTATTTAAACGGTTTCATGTTTATTCGAGATATAAATAAAAATATCGAAGAATTTTAAAATTTGCTGTTTGTCGAAAACTTGTTTATTCCGACTGTTTTTGTTATCCAGTGTCCCAGTTAACTATTTTGAATAAATAAAACTTGACGTTTCTATAACCATTCGAAATTCCATCCGCTCCCTCGGATACGAATTTTGCATGTACGGTAGTGCCAGGTACGTGAAAGTTGTTTTAAATTCATAAATTACATATGATTAGCAATTTGCCTATCCAAGTGCATTTACATATTTTTGTTTTTTAAGAAATATAATTTGAATTTCTGTTAGCACAATTACATTCTAACTCTGTTTGTTGTTCACTGACCTTTTTTTTAACGAAAATACATTATGTCTCCATGTGCAAGACGGAGAAAAGAAACCGAACTAAGGGAATGCGGAGGGAAGAGGTCACCAACACTGCTTCGCCTCGTTAAAATATGAAATTAAAACTGTCAAATACAACACTTAATAAACATTCTTTGGTTAGAAGTGTTTCAGTATGTTCTGCAGCTGCAGTGCACCAGCTGCCCCTGCTTACAATCATAGTCAAAACTAACTAGGAGCATTTTGCGTTGTCCGCAGCGATTGATTCCTACAGATACCTACTTCTGATTTTTTTACTTCTCATTGCCGTCTATGAAAGGAAGTTGGTTGTTTAGTTTTTCTTTCACTTTCAATCTAATGGTGTGAAATTTTGAGTTCAGTGTTAGCAGAAATTGTAAAAACCGAAAAAGTATCATTTACCTATATGGACTAGACTCTATAGAGAAATATTCGGTGTCTTTTTTGATCTGTTTCAAATATGGTGATGAACAAGCCGAATATGAAAGGAGACAGCGGAGCGAACTTCGTTATATCCTTCAATTGTTATGATACTTTTCGTTTATTTGAAACCTATTTTGGTATATACACAGAGAGACAAAATAAAAAAACCTGTTCCCTCGGCTATATGGTGGATAATCGAATTTCCCAAAGATACGTCGTTGAGTGCGGAGTGTACCGATACCTCTAGCGTTTACCTTATGAAATAGTTCTTGCATTTTCACTGTTTAGGGGTAGAACTTGGTAAAAATCGAACAACATGTTCTGAATCGCAACTAAGAACGGACCCAAGAACCTTAATGAAAGTTCGAAAGCGAGACATGCAGCTACGATTAAAGAATTTAATGCGAGGCGAATTCGATTGGAGAGTAATTGCTCTTTACAATTCTGATGCGAGTTTATAAGGGAGTTAAAAAGGCGAAAGGTCAATTCTCCATTACTACGTTCTCATGTAAGCGCGAAATTGCAGGAATTATGCGGGATAATTGGGAAAATTACGCGGAATTTGCATACATGAAAGGCAATAGCGTGTAGACGAAAATTAGATTAGGTACGTTCGCGTAACGCGACGACTAAATATGTATGCCCGTTCAACAGTTCCTTCCGTTCCATAAAATCATCTAGCAGCGGGAGGTAAATATACCATATGTAGGTATGTATACAACCTAACACGTAAAAGCCTATATCTAGTTCTTTGTTTAGTTAGTTTTGAATTTCGCGCCGCCGCCGCTCTGGCATATTAAGCTGGGCTCACATCACAGCTGTGTCGCTGTACCGCGGTGTTGCGGTGCGTCAAAAATTTGAAGACGACGCCAACCGCCGTTCACATCACCACTGTTTCACTGCTAAAAGAAAATAGCGCGTATTTTCAAAGGAGTTTGTATTTGTATTAGTTGAACAAAGGTGTATTAGTTTTCAGATTTTTGCGATTTTCACACTATTAACAATATGGGTACAGAATATGATAATAAATATACAATAATAAGTATGTACCACCACAGACGACGAAGACTTTTAGCGTTATATTTGCTAAAAAAGTATAATAGGTATTACCATTTCACGTCGATGTAAGTGATCTTTTCCTTTCATATTACATATAAGTTGTACTCGAACAATTCACACAATTGACCACGTTTTGGCAAAGATGTTTCCCACTCAGTAGAAAAGGATAAAGCACAAGGTGGACAAGGACGCACTGAGAAAAACGCGCCGCGCCACCGTTAAAAGTTAAAGTTGAACCGACTTTTAGCGGCGTGAATTTCCTATGGCGCCAGTGTAGCTTTTTTTGAATCAGCCAATAGCTTGCACGCCGCAACACCGCGGTACAGCGACACAGCTGTGATGTGAACCTAGCTTTACATTACAAAAAGTACAGGAAACGAAAGGGTAAGAGACGAGATGGAGTTCGTTGTTATTCATGTTACGTATCAACTGTAGTCAAATAAAACATTTGAAGCTTATCAATTGAATAACAACTAAACTAAAGTAGAAGATGTGAAAGAAACTTCAGCTATAGCCTGCTTTAAAAAATTACAAACATTAATCCACGTCCGCTTCTACTTCTTCACGCTACCGCTACGCCGAAAGGCAAATACGTTTCATCTCAGCGTGTGGATGGAGGGAGATCTCCGGTACTTATAAGTAAGAGAAAGGTCAAAAGACGCGCGCTAAGGATTCGGCTTGCAAGCAAATGACCAAAATATTTCACCCGGAATGGAGAGCTTCCTCCGCTTTATTCTTTCTGCGCGCCATTGTTACCGCACGAGGTCGCCGGTCGTCTCTTGAATTTTGTATTTCCGTTCGTACGCTCGTAAAGCATATCCTTTTAAATTGACTGCCCCGGAGACGGACGACCGACGAAGGCCGCGATGACGCAGAATTAAATTCAAAAATTAAAAATCCCGCCAAAAACTTATTTATCAGAGTTTTCAACAAGCTGTGCAAGATCGGAATGATTCCCAGTGCTAACATAATATCTGAACGAGCTATTCGACAAGGTTTAGAAGAAATAGAAAGTATCCCACCGCAACAGTCGAAAGTACATAATTTTCAGCGCAAGTTTTTGGTAAACGTGTAGTACGGTATGGTACATGGTTATTCAATTGGCCCTTTCATTTTGGAGAATCGCTTCACAGGAGAGCACCACTTAATTTTTTTACAAAATCAATTACGTACATCAAATGTGTTATTATCAACATAAAGGAGCCCCTGCGCATTTCGCTCGTCAGGTCAAACAACATCTGGACGATAGGCCTTGGATTGGTCACAATGGTCCTATTAGTTGGTCTCCAAGATCTCAGAACCTCACACAACTAGACTATAGTTTAAAAATGAAGTTTACATGGTAAAAGTCCACACTCGGAATTAATTCGACGTACGAAGTAGAAATACTGCAGCCGATATTAAAGAAAGACTTGAAGCAATCACAAGAGCAACAGGCGCCCTTCGACATTTATTAAAAAAATGCTATGATTAAAACATGTTATTAACGTATGAAATCTTGTTTATTTGTAATTACCCTATAACTTAAAAACAAATGAGATATTTCATGCAGTTTTGTTTTCTATCGATTAGCGATAAAATATACAGTGTTTCCCATTTAAAATATACAAATAGTCGAAGTTAGCCGAGTTGTAGTACGACTTATCTCAGCGGTTTTGTAAATTGGTGTCTCCGATAAGGTTAGTAGTGATAATAAACTTCGATACTTAGCACGGAGCATATAAGTTTAAACGTAGCAATACGTAAATTTCGGGATAAATATGCCTTAAAACATTTGCGAAAGGTAGATACTACCTTATACGTTATAAAGTAGCGGTGGAGTGGAAGTCTACTATTTATTTGGTAAAAGGATAAGGAAAATGTGTTCTGACGAACAAAAGAAGAAGAACGGAATAGGAAAGGAAAAGAGGGCGGAATGATATTTTCGTTAGCGTACGTGCCCTGCGGAGGCACTTAAAATATGCCGGGGAGCGTCGCGAAGAATAAGAGTATCCCTTGGCTCGATTTCGATATCGTATGTATGGACGAAGAGCTATCGACCGGCGGGCGGACTACGGCGGCGGTGTGGATTACGTTGCAGTAAGTGGGTCATTATTGAAAAACGGCGAAAGAAAAGGGAGAAACGGGGTTGGAAAGGCCGCCATCGCCCGTGGTAATCGTCTATATCTTGACGTTCGAGAACGTCAACGGACGACGAGACGCGAGCGCCGACCCCATATGAATTTCATAAATCAATTTTTCGATTGGGAAACGCTTTCCGGCTTCGCCAACGCTGACGTCTTTTACCTTGCCCGTGTACGGAGGCGGGCGAAGTATTAGCGTGACGCGCTGATATTTGCGAAAATGGGAAATGGAAGCGTACGTGGGTGTAACACGTAGCGCACCGATCAGCGAAGATTTCACAACGGCTCACATATAGTAATAATTATTAAAACAAGCAGATACGGACCGGTCTTGTATACGCATTGTAGATATTTTGACGCTGCTTCGTTGGGATTTTGTGATACGTTGTCTCATGGTCTTTTCGAAATAAAGATTATTATTGTCGACGTGAGCGTCGCCAGCGGTAAGCCATATAGGAGTCTATTGTACACGTGAGAATAGTGTATTGGATTTTCATTTGTTTTCAAGTTACAGCGTAATTACACATACATAGCCTACTTTTAATAAATGTTCAAAAATGCAGGCGTGCATTTCCAGTGTCGACTTTTACCTTGTAAAGTTCATTTTCGAACCAGCCACGTAAACAATAACCTAGTGGCGTGAGGTCAGCAGATCTTGCAGCCCAACTAATAGGACCACCGCGATCCAATTCAGAGCCCCGGAAACTTAACGCCCAAATGTTGCTTGATCTGACGAGCGAAACGTGCAGCAGTTCCGTCATGCTGATAATAATACATTTGCATTCCGATGTTCCGAGCGAACATTTGTACAAAATTTGATCCAAAAATATACTTTTTATACGTTTATACGTTTTATTTTGTCACATATTATATTTTATCAAACCAATACGTGCCTTTAAGTCATGACGCAATTTGTAAGAAGTAATAAAATAATTTGGTCGATGGTCAAAAGCCTATTAAAAAATGAACAGAACCTCGTACTTTAACAACTAAGATTACTAGTTGCTCAAAGTAGCTCCGTTAAAATGGCAAGTTGCCTGGAACAAAGTCCTGAACGGTTAGACCCTAAGGAAACATGCAATTAGCGATGTAACTAATTGCAGTAGTAAGTTGTAAATTTAACGTTCTCTCTTCTAAAGTTAAGCAAGAGAAATTGCGAAAATTCACCATCGCCGACGACACATTCTCCAAGCAGGATAATAAATATTCAAAGTTCGACCTCCGAGAATAAATTTCCAATGATGCGGTGACGACGTTACGTCGATTTTCCTTATCGTCTCCGCATGACCTCCTGCATCGTACCTATGTACTTATGCGCCCTAATTTTACACCTTGCGTGCACATAATTTGCGAATATTCGCGTTATCTTTAGAACGTTCTGCGATTGGAATAAACGGCCCATTCCAACCGCCGGTAAATTGTTGGCAAAGCTTTTATTAAAATTTGTAGGTTGGCCGATTAAGATGGAATATACGCCGAACTAAGTGATCTATAAGTATAACAAAATGTTGAACTTAAAAGAAACCTAGAAGAAGAAGAAGTGCCGGATGTTCATCGAGCTAAACGTTTAGTCCGATGGAGGGGGGGATTTTCCATAAAAGCAAAGCGTCCAAGGGAAGAAAACTCAACGAGAATATTTTCAAATTCTAAATATGACTGCCGTGGGGCGCTGTCGCTAGGCTCGATAATATAAAATGAAATTTCTGGCGGAAGTGCTAGGATCAACTACAACGATAAATGCGCTATCAAAAGACTTTGTTGTCATTGCTATTGTTTAATAACATGACTAGAGGAGATTATCTCCAACCGTAGGAGACTCTCGATTATTTCAACATAATTCAAATGCATTCCAACATATACCTCTCGTCGATTCGATATTGGAAATATTAAAAACTCATTTTAGTAAAAATATCGTATACATATGTGTTCACTTTTGCTCCTCGCTGTACGTATTTATCTTTGTAGACCAAAGAAAGAACGCCCACAATTTGGTCCTTTTTGGCGCTATTGTACAACATGCATACGTATGTATAACCATTTGTTGTACTCTTTTCTTCATGTCGTTTTTACTTACGCCAATAAATGAATATTATTATTATTATTTCACCTACCACTAGATGAATTTCCTACTTGACCAATATAGTGTTGTTTCTAACATTAATTCCGTACCGTCCTTTCGCCACAGATGCATTCTTATGTAGTAATTCAAGTTGAGAATTTTAGGAAATCATCCGATTCAATATATCAAATAATTTTATATGCAAACATGATTATATACTAGCGTAGCGGTAAGAGAAAAAGATGGCGCGTAATTATGTTCTACTAGATGTCAGGTGCGGTGTAAACTAAGGTGGGGATAAACCGGAGTTAGGTCAGCAACGAATCGATTGTACGACGGCCCAGCGGACGCCGAATACGACGCGGGCAAAATATTCCTATCCTTCAGTACCTACATACATACATACGTACGTACATACATACATACATACATACATACATACATACATACATATGTAGGTAGGATGAGATTCGACGATACGCATTCACACTTCTATCTAACATGACGTCCAAACATAGAAATTAAACGCGCGTTTAAATGTATGTTCAAATTGACCGGATATTTCTTAGATACTTGCGCCGCGCCACCGGTGCACAAAAACACAAACGTTATCCGCCTTAGCATCGATCAAAACGAAACGGTATACTGCATCAAAACTGACAATTTTCGTTTGTTATAGTAGTGGTTTATTCACTTTGAATTGTCGTCTAAGCTTGCATCTTTCTACATGTATAGTACCTTAAACCGGGGTTACTTTGCTCGGAATTTTTGCATGATTCTGAGAAACACACAAAAATAACTTCTAAAATCCATAGAAATTAAATTGTTTTTTATTGTACTAATTAATTATGTCTAATAGAATGTATATAAAGTGGAATTTGTTTCGGAAATTATTTATAAGTTCGTTTTTTATGTTAAAAAGTGGAGCAAAGTCGCCCATGGGTCGGGGTTACTTTGCTCCATCTTAGAAATTGTGTTCTAAAGTCAGTATTTGAATAGATGGGGTAAAGTTAACTGGGTGTTTTATTAACGTTTTACCATGGATCTCATTTTTGCAAAAAAAATTCACAATTTTTTTTTAATTATTTTTTTTAATAACACAAATCAGAAGTACATACTTTTATTAATTCAAAAATCCAATCATATTGCATAAAACAAACAGAAAATCATAAGTATTAATCAAAAAGTGATCCTTTATTCGGGAATGCGGAAGGTACCCCTTTTAGAAACTGTCTTGGGCGGTCTTAGTACATCGGACCATGGGTAGATCAGTTCGTCTCGTTTTGCAGGCCATTTCCACATCTTAATTGACTTTTCCTTCGAGTTGATAGTAACTGTTTCATCATCAAAAGTCACAATTTGCCCTGGATATAGCCGTCCTTCATATGAAAATGCCACAAAACTTCCCACTTTTCGGACCACGTTTGCAAAATGAATTTCGGATCCTTTACCTTCTAAAAAAACCTACGAATTATTCTTCTATTTCTTGATCTTTAGCAATTTCTACAAAGCTGATGTCATCTGAAGAGTTGTCATTCAACGTCATATCATCGTCATTAAGTCTAGAGTGATAAGTAGTGGGTTCGTCTACCGGAATCTCTTCGGTAGTCATGGGATCATTGGCGGAAACACTTCTTCCTGCTGGAACGTTCATTTCTTTCCTTCTCTTGCTTGCCGTGCTAGTTAGCTCTGATTTTTTCGCTTCAAGGGATTTTAGAAACTCTGACTGAACTATATCTGAACTGCAAGTGGTCTTGGGTATACGACTTAAAACTTCTTCAACATTCAAAGGGACTATTCCGCATTTTTGAAATCCAGCCTTCAAATTGTCTTCCACACGGGGTGTGATAATTTTCAACATCAACGTAACGATAAAACTATACTGTACTAGTACACAAATACTTACTTCTCAGATATGTAGGAAAACAGCTACGCACACTAAATTTTGCAGGTTTAAAAGAACCGATTTTTTTAACCCCGTTTTATTCGCCGAGTGTTTGTTTACTACTGCACATGGAACGACCGTTAGAGTAGGAATCACTGCCACGTAGGCACCTTTTTATAGAGTGCAATGTGATATAAGTTGCATATACACCCTGTCTACGATTAAAATTAAAATTAAACTCTTTTTAGCAATGGCGCAAAGTAACCCCGGTTTACGGTATACTAATTTTCTCACATATGTCTTTCATTCTTCCTTTTGCTACGTAGTCAGTCCTTCATATGCACACTTTCAAAAAATTTCATAAAAGTCAAATCAAATTGTTGTATCAGCTGGTCAATTCGTTTTTTACGTTTAATGATATCTACTTACGTGTTTCTGTAGCAAGCTATAAGTAAGGTACAGTTGCCAAATATAATATACGTATGTAGGTAGAAATACGATTCACGTATTGCCTATTTGGAAAGTTTAGCAATAGTTGTCAACTTTCCCTTTAATGTAAACTTCTCTCTTAGCAATTGAACGAGAAAATCTATCGAATTCGTATACGGAGTTAACAAGTGAACTTGCCGAACAACCAAAGTGAATAATGTGCGTCGCGCCATTCCACTCCGAAGCCAGATACGCAGGAATTGCCGCCGCGAAACGTTAACTTGCATAATACGACTTTAAGTAAGCCGAGTTCCCTCCGGCAATAAATCTTATCGCCGCCGGATGCTAAGTGGGCTGAAAGTCTCGCCGAAACGTTACTTACTTCTAGAGTGCCGATGGCGACGATACTGACATCTGCGCGGATTTTCCTAGAGCGTTTCCTACTCTATTTTCTTTTTCTCGTTGACAGTTCTTTAATCACGTCAGCGAAACATCTAGACGTCACGTCGTTATTCGGTCAACGAAATAATTATTATTTTGGAGGCTTTTGTCAAAAAATTTCGATCACGTCACATTTTCCAATATTTATTTATTCCCGTTTTATAACAAATAAATAGGTTGTTCACACAAAAAAATAACTATATACGTATGTATGTACGGCTTTATTCGTTTTTGTATTAGTCTGGATCAGTTTCTCTTATCGCCTTCCAATAATAGTCCCCTAACACCGGATGCCCCAAATTCAGTGTTACAAGCGATATCTTTCTTATTTGTATATAAAGATGTGAGATCGAGCAAGGTGTCGTCGAAAATTGCTTGCGGTATCCTAAAAGATATACTCTTTATATCTACCCCTACTAAACCACCTTCTAGGAAACCTTTCCCAAACCAATTGTTTAAAATTGCACCCCTCACCTTTTTGACTTTATGATTGAAGTAGTAGCAGTTAGGAATACAACGATATAAACAAAAATTTCATTTAATACTATAATTGTTAGTTTAGATCTGTTTGTACAATCGTATAGGTTGTTCCAACAGAAAATACTCAGATATTCTTTTACCTATAGTTAAATACGTAGTGAACTAGTGTTGTGATAAAATCTTTAAAACGCCTTCTAATTTTCTCCAAACGAATGCGTCGATATGCTATTAATCTATGGAGAGTGTCATAAAAATTCTCGTGAAGCAGCAACGCGCTATGGAGAGCGAATTCCTAACAGAGCGGTACCGTCACATACGGCATTTCCACGTGGTGGAAGCTAGAAGGCGAAGAACTCTCATTATACGAACACCAGTTAGAATAGAAGAAATGCAAAATAAATGTAGTGGCTTATATTGGATTGAATTCACATACGTAATTCGATCAGAACTGCGGCAGAAGATACGGAAACAAGTAAATCAACGGTACACAGGATACTCAAATTTCACAAAAAACAATCCTTTAACAATTCAGTAGCTGCAAACCTACAGAATTTGAACGGAGACTAGGATTCATCGCATTATCAATAACATTTTGCGGACCGACAAGAACGGACTTCATAAGAACGTGAACTCTAGAAAATCTTCATTGGATGCGTTAGACTCATTTTCAGCTAATATGGGATGTTAAAGTTTAGAGCGTACGGACGTGTCATTGATCCGTACATCTTTGCCAAGGCAACGTTATTTACATTACACATAATGATCTTTCCGAGTTAGTGGATGGAAGATATTCTATTGGCAGAACGCAATGATTTGTGGTGGCGACAGAACAGCGCTCTGCCTTACAACTCGCGGTTGGTTGTAGAACATTTAAATGACGTACATCCCAATAGATGAACTGGTATTAACGGTCCCATTCAATGGCCAGCCTGCTCTCCAAACTTAAACCCACTGGAGTTCGTTTTGTGAGGGTATTTGAAAGAAGTTGTGAATTGTACGGCGTCTACGAACTTGGACGATTTGAAGCTTAAGATTCGGCGTGCATGTAATTTCGTTACAATGAATATGATCTGTTAGATACCTTAAATACCTTAACAACATTTTCCTTATTAGATTGTATTATTTATTTGGTTATTATTAGTAACATTCATTATTCATATATTATCATTGTATTGTGTACGTCTATTTCATCAGATGTTATATATTTTTTTGTAATAGGTAAGATGTATCTCGTTCAAGTCTAAGAACTAGTGTATTTGCTCATCTTCCAATATTGCCGAACTGAATATTACGAGAACTAAAACGCCTACTGAGACAGAATTCTTCCGTATTTAACGATAATATGACAACATCGCCCAATTAATGTCCTCCTTCTTAGAAGTCCGGTAATAAAATCGTGTATTTTCAGTAATATCATTGTAAATACCTAAATTATATTTTGCCTATCGTTAGTTGTCCTTAAACTACGAGTATTGTAATAGGGATTAGCAGTTTCCGTACATTATTTATATTACTTCATGAGAGTAGCGTACGTATGTATGTATGTATGTACATACATACACATATCCCCAGCCGCAAGTATATGCGGCGTTATGAAGGCATGAAGGTTTCAAGCGAAACCTTAGCAAGCGCACTCTACCACCAATCCAATATAGACAAACGAATAAGCCATCTCTACGACCGACAGTTATTTTCATATAATGCTCGCCTGGTAATTTCTATTCTTAATACCAACTTAGTACATATACGGTACCTATATGAATATGAACGTAGAGAATACACCTTGTGATAGTATTTCCATTATACAGGCTGATTCGTTTTCGACCCTCGCTACGAGAAAACGAATCTGTGACAAATGAGGTTCGAAATTCTTTTAAAAGACGAAAAAAATCTAATTTTCTTCTTTTAGCTGTAGCACCCCTATTTGAATTTGCGGAGAAAAACTAAAACCACACTCTCAATACCGCTTTCGATCTTCTATCTAACGGTGTACTCGGAATTTTTGTATGATGTTTCGGTTCTTTCTGACTATCATCGATTTTATTTTCAACCATGTTGACGAAGGTTTTCGATATTATGCTATAATTGGCGACGAATACATATTAGTAGTCTAAGTAGTATAAAAACCTTATAGTGGACATGCCGGACTTAATTTTTGATGGCGCTAAAATTCAATGTCTAGTTTGTAAAATCCCTTTAATGTGTTGGTCCAGAAGCCATTGTCAACGTCACATCGAAAGCAAACAGCATTCTTCTGCAAAAAGTGGCATACGAGACCAAGAAAAATTTACATTTGATTCGTGTGTTACTCTTATTTTATGTAATCTATCGTTTCGTTTACTAGACAAAGAAGCATTTGTCTCCTTCTGGAATAAATATGCGGACTGTAAATTACCTAGTCGGACATCGATACGAAATGTAGTGCCATTTGCTCGTGAACATATAGAAAAAAGAATGAAAACGGAATTGAAAGATAAAAACCTGTGGTTGTGTGTGGAATACACAGCATACGAAACATAACCGTTCATCTTGGAAGGCGCTCATTGAGATCGAATGCAAATTGCGCGAATATTTTAGGTATTATAGGATTTACAATCAGCTTCCAGAAAATGTTAGAGAGCTAAGCTCGTGCAAATTATAAAATAAGGTCAAGATATGGCTGCAATCTATTCAATGAACGAATACTTTGAGCAGCAACATTAACGCATAGATTTAGATGTATATGTTCATTTGCGGAAAGTGGAAAGAGGGTGTACTCTTGACGGTTGTGCGTTGGGAGCCCTGCGTTCGAATTGTACTACTCACGGCAGCTTTCACGGCTCTCCCGAATACGCCAAGCTTACGAGGGCTTATGAACACCGTTGGGCCGTTCGCCGTCGCTACAAATTCAACACTAAGAAAGAAAACGTTAATTTAAACATAGTAAAGGTCATTCCGCGTAATCGACGGCAACGAAAGCCGTTTATCATCTTGCCCAGCTAATGGCGGTATATGCATATCGTTACGAATGAAAAGAAAGAGGCCGGCTATTAAGAATCGATATAGAAAAACAAAACGCAATCGACAACGAAGTTCGTAAGCTCATGCTTAACGAACATTTCGATTAACCTATGTACATACCTATGTATCTACATACATACATATTCTATGAATGTTGTACGTACAGGTATATACATTTACGTACCTAGTAAAATGTAAAGCAATGGCCTGCTTTCTAATTGGGTCAACGAACCATACGGCTATTTCCACATTTCTAATAACGTAACTTTCACGATTTATGTGTATAATGTAAGGTATGTAGTTACATGTAGATAAATATCTTCAGATATAATTACACGCCGTTCAGACTTATAGTCGTATGTTGTACGTAAGTACGTACATGTGTATGTACCTACGTTACATATGTTTATGTTTAGCCGAAAGATGTCGTACATTATCTTTAAAAGCTTTTGAAATACGGCAATACCGTTCAAGTATGTGTTTACGTTTGGGGTACGAGTTTTCTCTTATATGCAGCTCTTCGTATCTACGCATGTATGTATGTAACATACGTCAGTTTCATCATTTGTATATAGTTGTGGGTGTAAAAGGTCTACCGTCTGCTTTCGCATCTGGTATTAAAAGAATTAAATATTTTACTAACGTTTGCGAGTACTAGAATTTCAAAAGCATAAAAAATACGTTGTATATAAAATCGTTTTAACTATTCAATGTGTATGTACCAGAGTGTATGTATGTATTGTATGTATTTACATGTATATTTGTATACTATCCGATTGATGTACACTAAGCGAAATCCGAATCGCAGGTATAGCAAACAGCAAAGATAAATGTAATTACGAATTAGTTGGGAATTTCTTATCTGTCGAATTCTATAATATACATATCTGCATTTCATTTGATGGTTTATATTTCTTCAAGCTTTAGTTTACGATTCCGAACCAAAAATTTAATTATTCCCGTATTGTAATTATTACATGATGCATAAATACAATGATTGTTAGTAGATGCGGTACTTTATTGAAATGATGACAACATATATTGCTTGTAGTTTATTGACGACTGAAAATTAACGCAACTTTACATTGCTATCGCAAATGGATTTATCATATACGTAGAATATTTTCAAAGAGATTATATAAGAATTTGTGCAGGACTTTGATAATTTCTATTAATCTTATGGGTCCTAAAGTGTCCCGCCCCCCATGCTAACTTTTGAACGACTGAAGCTAGCGTTTTTAGAAAAAATAAGTCGATTTTTTATTTTTTGTGTGCTAACTTTTGCCGTTATCGCCATTTCAATTGCATTTCGGGTTTCGCCGGAAGTGACGTCGACTTTCTGATTTTACACAGAACACCCTGTATATTTTTACGCTTTTGGTAAAGTAACCGAAAGACGAATCCAACCATACCCCGCATGTTATACTTTAACTTAAGAAATATGACGGCATGCAGTAATAAACGTGTTGGTAAACTGTTTTTGTTATTAACGCAAAGTTGGCCAGGAAAGAGCGGCAAATTGATATCCCAGCAATTCCATGCGGGAGCGGGACATGCTAGTCGACTTGGAACAATGGTGAGATGTAGACCAACTGTGTGCAAGAACGCACGCAATAATTTGAAGTCAACGTCACCTGGAAATGAGAGTTTCGCATATTTATTTCGTTGTTGCTACGAAGTTTAGACGAAATTAATAGGAAATTCTAAAGACGAAAGTAAAAACAGATTGTGATGAAATGAAAGAAAATCAAAATAAATACTCTAGAACAATATGTATACAAAATAATTCGGGATTAATTCGAGGGATTTGAGGCTGTTCGCCCATTTGGTGGCATTTTCTGCAATATCCGACGATACAGCCAAACTTCTTAAACGCATCGACGATATTTGAAATCGTCTGCGCGCTTGGAATAGGCCGATTGACGTACTCTACAGAGAAGAGAGCGATCATCTGTTGTCGGATATGTCCAGATAAATACCACTGGATAATCTGAATCTTTTCTGCTGTCGTATAAATGGACATCTTGTATTCGTCAATCACGTAATTCTTATTAAGATCGTCCGCAAATAAGGCACTCTACTTCGTAACAAACCACATCGGTAACCTTGGGCCCGCTTATTCCTCCGCTTGAGAGCGGGGAGGGGGTAGCGATATGACTAATTTCGCATTTTCCTAGTCGGTATGTATAGGTAACGTCACGAAGTTACCACCGTTGCCGGTGAGGCAAAGCTATCACGTCAACGAAGCCGTAATAAAAGGAAAATCAATATTTCGGTGACGTTATACACTATTTTATGTGGTTATTTATGATACTGTCGTTGTCCCGTCCCCTATACAGAACGGCATATGCCGTAGGCGGTAGTAAGCTAACGCGGGCTTAAGGACCAGCGGAAAAGGAAAAAGTAGCGAGCGAGATGGTATAAAGATCGGCGACAGTACAGTTTTATTAGACCTTCGGCTGCAAAGGAACTTAATTCAGTCACAATACCTTCCCTATTCCATTTGTGTCACGTTGGCGTTGTTATAAAATGCATACAATACGATCCCATGAACGATATGTCATTTATAACGGCCACATTCTGCTATTCTGCTGCAGGTAAGGTTTAATTATCATAAGTAAAATGATTTAAACCGCTAAATATCACGGCAACTATTAGTATTAGCATCAATATACACTTCCCTATTATTCACAATATGATAAGACGTCTTTAACCAGAGTGGTGCGGAATTAACTAAGCTCTTTAATAAAGTATTCGAAATCATGGTTAATCCTGGAACTTTTACCGACTAATTTAAAATTCACTGTTGACCCTAGCAACTGCGCTTCCTAGTGGTCACGTTTGAAATTTAAAAATATTTTCACTAAACTTCCCCTTGCCATCTTAGTCGTGAAAAAAATTTTCCAAGTTTCCAAGATATCGCTAGTCCCCATTCTCAGTGCCATATATAAACGCTGCAAGTGAGGAAGTGATTACTTCAAATATGTATGTCCCTTAATAAAATCGTTTTAAAGTCTGAAACGCTATAGCTATGGTACATATGTGTAAATGAGGGTAAACGAGAGACAGTATATTAGATGTTATGTGTATGTAAACGATATTAGGCGATATGAGTATACATATTAGTACAGTGAGCAGGGTGAGCAGTGCCGAATAGTCTGCGTCGATAGCCCGCCGATAAACTACTACGGTCGCGATTCGCTTGAAAAGCGTGCAACACCAATAACTTTCCATTATACTATTATACGCTCATACAAAAAAGAAATAAATGTTTAGGAAAGTAACCGCTTACGCTACGGTAGCGTAACGTAAGGGATATAAAAGGTAAAGAAAGCTTTTACGCAAGGCGTCATACTGAAATGATAATAGCGGTCCATTACGTGAGTAGAAATGAGCTAAATAAAGTCAATATTAACTTTGCAATTCTCCGATGCGTTGGCGAAAAGGCAAAGTAGAGAATTTAACGAAACCCGCGAGCGAACTTCGGACGCACCGAGGGCGACAAGCTAGGACGGACCTCTCTAACCGAAGACAAATATTGACCTTATGCACAGAAAGGGTATAGGCATGTGCGATACCAACCGATGCAGCCACGTCGCGCAGATGCGGCTTAATTTGTTCCTCGCGCCGAAATCGGAATCGAAAATGATAAAACTAGTAAATCTTTCAATTACGACGATACGCTATAATACAAACATTCTCCCGCTGCCGCTATTATTATTATTTTGTATTCTTCTGTCGAGAAACCGTGACCATGCCGGATGTACCATATTCAATAATGCAATTACAAGTATCCTGAAAGATATAGTATTTAAAACTATGCCTATTAAGCCACCCTCTAAGAAACCTCCTCCATCAAAGCAATTTTTTCGAATACAACGGTATAGACAATAATGATCCCGTTTAAAAAATAGCTACCAACAAAAAAAACCCAATATAAATTCCGAAATTGCGTTTAAATTTACAAATTTTGTTATATGTACTTCTGTAAGACATAAAAGCGAAAGAATGAAAATAATACGAAGAAATGACAACTACAAAGCATTACCGGCCGACCAGTTTGTTTGCATCGCTTTGAACGACAAACATAAATATAGAAACACGCATGTATGTATGTACGTAGATATAAATGTATCGTGTGCGTTACATTCGGGTACACGCAGACAAGACAGATACAAGACTACTTCCTTAGGTAAAAGAAAATAATTACCTTGATATACCAATCCGAACACCAATACGTCCGTATTGAACAGGCGATGGGAAACTTCGACGGTGACGTTAGTTTTGTTGTCGGACGACGTGGCGAGGCGATGCACGCCGTCCTCCTCCCAGCTGCATCGTTCCTCTTCCTCGTCCGTGACGTCACGATGGAAAGGCGACGATCTAGATCCGAGCTTATCGTCGCTAGGCGGTCCGGGGGATCGTCCCGGCGCCGGATCTCCCCGCAACAAACCACCTGAACCCGTATTAGCGATCAAGATACCGTCGCACGTTAATTTGTTCCTCACGAGTAGCGTTATCGTTATCAGTAAGAATACGGTGTCTATTCGGCGCATGCCGCTAAGGGTGTTGTAATTCTTCGATTCAACCGATCTCGTCGGTCATCGTTTAACGTAAGATCTCCACGTTCTTCTCGCGTTCTCTGTAACGATAACGTAAAGATCGATGCGTCAGGTTAGGTATGATGTCAATGATGTGCCTACCGCATTAGGAATAGAAACGGTTCCACGTCCGCAGCGGTAGCCCCTCTAGCCAACATCGTATGGAATCGCTTTGCGGAAAAAAATTCTTTGTGCAGAACCGAGCGATGCTGCAGCTATACTCACGTCAAATGTCGGCGCAAACGGCCGCAGAACGATCTGTTCTAGGATTACTCCAAATCAAACGTATTCAGAATGTCGTACAGATGATAAACATGGTTCGAAGTACAGGATGGTGCGCTACAGGATAAAAGTTTCACTTAATACAGCCTGGCACTCCATCGTTGTTATCGGTTAGCCAATTGGTTCCGCATTATTATGAGTTCTTAATGAAATGTTAGTATAATATTAGAAGATTTACATACGATTAATAATAATAATAATATAAGTTTATTCGCAATTAAGCCATTACAAACTTGTCGAATTCCAAATATAGTGTTAAAGTTGTAACATTGTAAAAATGTTAAAAACTATTATGAATAAATTAGGGTTGAAGTAAAAAAATAAAATAAAATTCACATATACATAAAATAGCTGTATAAATAAAAGTACAGGAATAAAAGAACTAATTTAACGAAAAACAAACAAGCACGGGACAGGAACGTATGCGATGTTTACTTATAAATGGAGACAAATTCATCGATGCTGTAGCACTCGGATTCTTTAAAAATACGCTTCACCGTTGTTTTGAACCGAACTGGGGATAATACTTTCAGTTCGGATGGTAATACATTATATAGTTTTGGTCCCCAGTGATCCACTGATCTCTGCGTCGTGGTTATACGATGGAGGGCGGTACGTAAACGGTCGCGATTTCTGATGGTGTAGCCATTCGGTCAAAACCTATTCATGTTGCAGTGTACATATGCTAGTGCATTGAAAATAAAAATGCAGGGCAATGTAAGTATGCGTTTTCTTCTAGGATGCGTTCTGCAACTCTCATTGTGTTGACGCCCACACAATGTTCTTACTGCTTTCTTTTGTAGAATAAACATTTTTTACACTTCAACAGAAGAGCCCTATAATAACACACCATAATTTAAGTAGGAGTGGAAAGTAGCATAATATGCTGCGCTTACTGTCTCGCATGTCGCCACAGTGCGTCAGTCCTTCGTAAGGCATACAGAACTGACGATAATTTAGATACTAATACGTCGATGTGCGCTTACCATTTCAATTTTGTGCCAATTGTTGCACCCAGAAAACTCGCTGTTGACAATCTATCCATTCTTTTTGTGGTAAGTATGATGGATTGAGTTTTATCCCGGTTAACTTGTAGTTTGTTCGCCGCGAACCAATTGAATGCAGCATATAGACAAGGTTCGGCGTTACTCACATTGGCAGGTAAGTCGTTCATATAAAATATGAATAGTAGTGGCCCAATTATCGAACTCTGGGCTATGCCGTAATTTATCTCTTACTTCAGATAAAATATTATTCCAGTAAGTCGCCTGCCTTCTGTTGGTTACATATGAGTTCAAGCACGTTACCCCCGATACCATAATACTCGAGCTTCTCGACAAGACTCTCCGGAGTAACGGAGTCGAAAGCCTTTGACAGATCCAACATATCCACATTGGTATAGAGATCGTTATCGAACCCAGTTATCGAAACCCAGATTAACCATTAGCCTACTACGATGAAAAAGTAGAAGCAAAAAATCGAGAAAACGTAGTAGGCCTTGCTTAATTGTCTAAGAAGCAGTTGCGAGAATCGTTTTAGAACCGCCTGAAAACTCTAAAGTCAAATATTCCTTAAAAAGCTTTGGGCGGCGATTGCTTTATGCAAAATTAAAGTTAAATTAAAATCGTTTCGTTTTTACTCTTTATGTTGCACATTAGCACAGTGGTTTCCGGTAGGGTTTCTCTAACAGTAAACCTAAAAAGCAAAACCATAATTTTGTCCTAATTTCAATATTGTATCGGGCATACAGACGATCGTACAATTTCAATATTTTTCTATATTATTCTAAGCACTGTATGTGTTGAAATTTAAAACAGAAAACTAACTGTTGCAATCGCATTAAACAAACATGTGTTCGAGCAACCTCAATAACACCGACTAAAATAAAAAGTAAAAACGAAATATTCTTAATTTCTCTAATATTGTAGGGAGCACTTGTCAAGAGGCTCGTTGCTTATATTTTAATAAAACGAACTTCACAAAATATATAAATAAACGTATTGCTTCACGCTACATCAAAACACGTCCATTTTGCTTCACGGCTGACATCACATCTGTGTACATCACTCTTTTACATTTTGTATCACCGTGTTCCTTTTCACTGTGACTTACGTCACAGTATATATTGCCAACTGAACTGGGGTTTCCAGGTGCATGGTTCCAAAACAAGACCGGTTAGGTTTTTTCGATTTTTAGCGTCCAAATTTCGATCGTAGTAAGCTAACGGTTATTAGTATGTAAATTTTCTAACAGCTCTGTGAGAGTTCTATACCTCATAAAAAATCAGGAATCAATTGACCTACGAATAACAGGGGTGATACAGGGGTGTCAAGCTATAAAGTCGAATAGAACGTATGTATGTATGTATGTACATACATACATACATACATACGATTAGGTAGCTATCTACCGACAAGCAGAATACATATGTGTACGTACAACATACATCGTTTTCGCATTGCGATGCTCACCATCATCAGAAGACCTAGAGCAACGGGGCAAATTTGCAATATTTAGCAGAATTCAATAAATTTCATTTCACCTAATGTGACCGCTATTAACGATCTATATTGCTCAGACGCTCGTTTAGGACAATTTTTCCATTAACACGAAAATAAGTACATCTTTAATAGTATGAAATTAGTACGCTATAAATTTAAACCCCAATGAAAAATGATAGCGAAAAGATACGCTAAGTAATATTGTAAAATAACGAAGAGACAAGAAATCATGAAGTAAAAAGTAAAGAAGGAGTACCAACGGTTCAGATTTACTTAAAGAAATTGTGTGTCATTATGACGACCACTCTGTTCGCACACGCTTTCGACACCTCTTATATTCTAACGGAGACAGAACAAACTCTACGAAAGGTGTACCGTTTAATGACCTTAGCGCATGCTGCACTCTTTGTTCTAAAATTTCCCGAATTTCCGAAGGTTCCAAATAAAATGCCTCGTCTTTAACGGTACTCCATAAGTAAAAGTCACGGTCGAGTGATCTCGCAGACGCTTTCGCCTGGTCCATTATGTTGCACGTCAGGAGTGTTATGGGCCGGGCGACCATCCTGCCGGAACCAGATGTGCTGCATGTTGTCAGGATTAATAGTTCGTCTCAAAGCAGGCCCTATCTCGTTTGTTAGTTAAATTGTAATCAAAGACGAACCCGGGGCCTATCAAGCGATCATCTACAACGAAGAGATACTCCAAAAGCAAACAAAAATGTAGACCGCGCCGAAGGTTAAAACCAAATCGAATTCGAAATCTTCTTGGATTCGCCGAATGTCGACTTTCATTATTAGACGAACGTTGATATATAGTAGTCATGCCTATTGAACATTCCACAATAGGTAAATCCTGTTTCGTCTGTCCATAGTATATTCATCGGGAACTTAGCATCATCTTCACATTTTCATAGCAGGTACAACCTGTTAAGCTTTAAACTTCGCTGATAGCCATTGTCGTTGCAGACCAAGTTAATACTTTAATCTGTTTGCTTAAATGACCGTTTTGGAATGACAGGTTAAGTGCAGACAGCATAATATTAATGGGCGGTCTGCGGACCGCCCATTAATATTATGCAGGGATTAAGATAAGGATAATGATTAATAGAAATAAAGTTTACATATATTTACCACTTTCTATATTTTTATTTTAGTTGTTTTATTTCCTTTCAGTCGCAAACAAGTATATGGATATCAAATATACACATAGTGAACGAGGAAATGTGTTATTAGTGTACAGTCGGAAATAAATATTCAAAGAAAATAGTGTTAAAAAGTGGTGAATATTTCTGGACTTGCACTGTGAGAAAATGTACTGCGAAGACTTTTACTCTTAGGTAAAACAGAAGAAAGAATTATATCAAGATGTGATACTAAACATAATCATGAAGAAGATATAAAAAAACTAAACAGACAAATTGCAAGTACGTCTGTGAAGAGAAAAGCGACCGACGATATTTCCGAGAGACCCTCCAAAATTATCCATTCCTCTATTAAAGAAAACGTTCAGCAGTTGGAAACTATCACAGGTACAGATGTAACTCTCATTCGAAAAAATACGTATAATATCCGACGAAAAATTCAATCAACATTACCAAAAAGTAGATTAGAAGTTATTGAGATTTTACATGAATTAAATATACGCACCATAAAAATGGGGAATTTTTGTTCATCAATAATAGCGAGCATAGTATAGTAGTATTTTCATGCACTACTAATATAACAGCTCTGCGTCAATCGGAAGAAATTTATATGGATGGAACCTTTCGGTATTGCACTAAATACTTCCTTCAATTGTTCGCATTGCGTATCCTACAAAATGGTCACTATATTCCAGTTGCATTTTGTCTGCTGCCTAATAAATTGGAAGTTACGTATGTGAGATTTATTGACGTAGATGGTTGAAAAGTGTCAACCGTTAAATACAAGACTTGCACCAATTACAATTTTTTGTGATTACGAAAAGACAATCCATAATGCCGTTAAATACGTTTGGCCTAATTCAGAAATAATAATGGGATGCAGATTTCATCTTGGTCAAGCATGGTATCGAAAAATACAATGCCTTGGTTTAAGTAACGAATATCGAGATGAGAATAGTGAAACTGGAAGATGGATGCGATATTTGTTTGGTTTGTGTATATTAAAACCAGAAGAAGTTGGTGAATGTTTCGCCATAGATTTTGTAGAATTTTAACCGATATCCGAAAAAATAGCGGAACCAGCTGACTATTTGGTCGAAAATTATATAGAGGATAACGCACCTTTTCCACTGAAGATATGGGCGAAAGCTTGCGCGGACACTCGTTATACCACGAACGCGTGCGAATCCTTCCATTCACGTTTCAATTCGCAGTTTTATAATACGCATCCATTATTACTATTTCAATTCGTGGAAGTGTTTAAGAACTGTCAAACCGAAGCATATATAAAACTTCAAAGTATTCATATCCCTGCTAAATTTTTCTACCTCTTCTAGGATGTCCAATTTTCTTTTTAAAGAAATTTCTGGTCTTTTGTCACTCATTTTTATTAAATTATGTGTAGACGCGCTATTTATGTTAACGACTAAATCTTAACTCTAAAATACCCTGTCAGAAACGAAAATAATAATTTTCGTTTCTGCTTCGGAAACGAATGTTTACGTACAGTTTCTAAATTATGTAGGTGTAAGATTATATTGGTTCGTATTAATGGTATATTTTTTGTATTAGTTTTTGCGTGTTGGAAGATCAAAATTGTTCGTAATTCGCTTAATTGAAATTTCGTTACAATGAAATTAACTGCTTTTAGAAATACATTAGAAGTTTTCATACAGATATTATTGTTCGTAAAATAGACAATTTCGCAGCATCGGTGTTCGCTGTAACGAGAGTCTACTGCAGTTAGGATGAATTTGAAATGAGATTCGTTGCGGATATTGAATTCTGCAAAAAGATTCCTCATTTAACCAATGGTGAGCATGCATTGAAATGTGAACACGGTGAATAGAGGTCTACATATGCCAAACTTGTCATTGTTAGGAGGATAGATGGATTTTCGAAAGTCGTCGACTCATCCTATCCTACATAAAGTCAATTATAGTAACGGAGAAATTCCTTCAGCCGTCGAAAATTAAATAACAAATATTGAAAATACGGATTCAACTGTGAGCGGTGGTAAAGGGTATTAAAATCGTCACTCGTTTCATTGACAATACTGAAAAGAAAAAAAAATAAAACGGTAAACCAAGGATCGTCGTGTTACCTACTACACTACCTACCGTGCACTATACCATCTTCAAAATAAAAACGAACACAAAGACATACCACGGCAATCGGATCGGCAAGAAACGAAACGCAGCGTCCTCAAATGGAAGGAACTTATCGGATCGAGCCGAACGTTTTCGCGATCTACAGACGACCAACATGAGTCAATGTAAAGCAATATTAAGGGGGCGATACCATGGATGTTAACATCGGGGCATGATTTTCGCACGTTCCTTTTATGTTAACGCGCAGAAACGGAATAAAATGCACAAGGGAAACGAGAACATTCGCACATGAAATTCGCACGATCTAGCGAACCACGCACCAACTTGTTTTCAAAACTATTATTTGTCCTATGCTCCGTTATTTATTTATTGGTATAGGTACCTTGTTTTAATCTTTTATTTTGCGGGACGAAATTAGGTTATTCTGCAGAAATTCAGTGGGATTCTTATTGTTTTATTTATGCGTTACGTGTATTTAACAACATGCGTATGTATGCACCAACTGCATGCAGGCGCACAGGATGCAAGAAGCGAGTGTCGAGAAAGCCGGACGCACCGAAACCGTACCGAAACTGCCGTCGAGTCGAGGCGAAGCGCCCGCTCAACGGGCAACCCGTCTCACTCCGCGCTATCGATTCAATGCCCACCCTTAACGTAGGTAAATACGTTATATGTACATACGTATGTATGTACTACATGCGAACGTACATATATGTATGTATTATATTATAATCTAGGGGAAATATCGCTAGATTATACGTGCAAACACTTTGATGTACAAATTAATAACCATTATCATTATGACGCATGTTTACAAAATTCCCTTCTTAAAGTTACTCCGTTTCAGACGAGATTCGTAAATAGCCGAAGAAAGCGAATTCGAGCGTTGCCGGCAATCTATCCCCTCCATTTTTGTGATTCGCGTCGCGCTCACCGACAAAGCTAGGTGGCGTTGCAAGTGGTACGCGTAAATGGTCGGAAATAAAATTAAAGCCGACTATATAGGGCGTTGACTATGCAAGCGAACATGTTAAAATCAATATACAATTAAATCGCTGTTGAGTTTGCCATATTTCTTAAAGTTCAATATAGGTACAGGGTGTTAGATATCAGCAAACTGATAAATGATAAATTTCGAAGTAAAGATGGGGGAACGAATAGATGAGAGAAAGCTTCTTACAACTATCGGACTTCTATTCAGTAGTTCCGTTACAAATTCCAAGTACAAATGTAAAGGAATTGCAGAAAGACCGTTCATTTTCTAACGAACAAGTATGCTTTGAGCTACAAACACAATTTTAATAAAGACCCACGCGACAGTTTCTTTAACCGTTTACTGCTCGATTGTTTTTTATTCTTTCGAGAAAATCATAGAGGGGGCTACAATTCAATGAACTGAGTACGGTAATAATTGAAAAAAAAACTTTATTCCATTCCTCTCTTTCACTTGCCAATCTTCTCATTTCCTCCAGTCCTTTCCCTCTACCAGCTTCCTTCATCTGTTCAAGCCAAGTTCTCCTGCGTCTCCCTCTTTTCCCCTTTCTCGTTTTCCCCATCTCTAATACTTTCCTTCCGGATGCATTCTCAAAATGTGTCCGTACCGGTTTACCTGTCTCTTCTCTATCTTACGAGCTGTGAACGGCAAATTAATCATAAGACGTATGACTTAGAGCCGCCCGATACAGAGAGGCACTAAGTATATGTTACATATTTCAGAGGCTAACATTGTATAAACGTATTTAAACGAAATTGACATATTAATTATGAATTGAAGAAAAATCAATCTTCAATATCAAAGACGAGCAATAAACCTCCAACATATTAATTATAAATTGAAGTAGAAGATATGTACGTATGTAATAAATTTGTTTCAAATTGGAAATAGGAGAAAGGAACTAGCCATTACCAGAAGAGACTTTTCTATATTTCCTGCAGTAAAAGAAAAACCCTCACTGTCCTCATACGTCAAAAAGAGTCCTTATTAAAAGTAGTGAATGTAAGTGAAGTTAATTCCTTTCAATTTAAATCACGAGTTTTTATCGATTTCTGTACGTAACATTATTTTCGATACGTATATTCAATTGTATTTAAAATGCATAATCTCTATTTCCTTTATTTCTTATAAGGAGATTTGATTCCAGTTACGAAATTACGGAACACAAAATGTTTTTGGAGCCAATTAATTCCGTAAACCGAGGTACCACTGCATTTTGCATGTAAACGTTTTGTCATAGATTTCAATAGTTTTACCGTAAACTTTTTGATAAATCGTGTTTTCCAGTCTGCTTTCCTTTTAATTGGATACTTCGTAAGACGATGTTTGATTTCTGCCTTAAGGGTGCTTAATAGGGTTCATATTGGGACTTTAAGATGGTGTAAATTTAAAATCGTAATAATTACCACTTCGTTATAGTTTCTGTTGTTGTTTCGTTTAAATAGCGCGCAATTGAGTGGAAGTTAGAAGGTGGCATCTGTCATCGACTAAAAATCGTTACGTTTGTAAAGTTAATTAAAGTTAGTTTTTCAAAAGAAAACCAATGTGTGCAAAAGCCACTGACAGAATGCAGTCCGTGGAGGAAAATCAGCAGGAAGAAGTGCCTGAACGCGTTGTATGTGGTATGGGTACAATAATTACTCCCTAAGAATTTTCCAAACAGTCCCATTACTTACATTCAAAGTATTTGCAATTTTTCGAGTAGAAGTACCTGAATCTTCCTCTATCATGTCCAGCACATTCTTTTCTAATTCTACCGTTCTTACTGTCATTGGCCTTCCAGGTCCTCTGCTTCGTTTCAATGTGCCTATTTCATGAAGACGTTGATGAATACTTTGGAAGGTTTTTCTATCAGGAACATTACGGTCAGGAAATCGTTCAATGTACAGCCCTCTAGCTTCTAATGAATTGCCATCAGCAAGTCCATAAATGAAATGCATGTCAGTCATCTCGGCGTTCGTATAGCGATTCATGATAGAGGACTTCACTAACAAAAGTTTAAGTATTAAAAGACAGAAAATACACGTCAATCAGTCTCAACAAATTTGACACATTCAAAATGATCAATCACGAAACGTATTCAAATGAAATCCACGTTTTAACTGATTTACTTTTCTATATCTGCACTTGCCTATTGTTAGTGGGTAAAACGGCCGTTCTTTGTAATTGGAATGTTGTTAAAAGATAACAACGGGTTTTTACAATTTTTTTATACTCGATAAGACCAGCATTGTATGCCATATTTTTATTTCGGCTACATTAATAATTTCAAAAATATCAAAATTGGTTTTGTTGAAAATTTTTCTCGCCCTGTATCTTCGAAACAAAGGGGTTTTTCAAAAATCATAAAAGTACAAAATATTCTTAGAATAGTTCATGGAATAACCCCCTGAATTTTTGCCGTATGTTTAATAAACATCCCCTGTATATCTAGAGTAATATTATACTTACTTATTCCTTTATTGATGTTCCATATTAACTAATTTAGGTAGATATGTAAATAGGTTTATTGAGCATTGGTAAATTAAAATAATAATAAATAATTGAAAACGCATCTCTACTCACTTTATACATTTATTCAAAAACTATGTACGTATGTACATTGTGAAAAGAGCTTCCTTTTTCAATTCTATACTAAATAATTTCCAATTTAAAACTTTCAACTAGTAGTTATCTTGGTTCCGCTTTTACAGAAATCTTTTTTCCCTTGGAATTGCCCGCATAGTTTGCGAAAAGAGGTATAGATGGCTGCGCGAAGCAAGTTCTTTAAATTTTTTTCCGAGCGGCTATTCTCCCACCTCATTGAATGTGCCGATTGTGTCATACCCGTTACGCTATTCTCTGTTCTTTTTGTCCGATCACGAGACGATACTATCTTGTTAATTTGGCAATTACAGTTTTTCAATATTTATGAACTCGGTTACATAATTCGTCTTAAGAAGCCTATTCGGTGTGATTAGCCTCGGTAAAAGCTATTCTGTTCCAATTATTTTTTTAACATCCCTGCGGTAATGGCCCCTTCATTTTCAGTAAAAGTATAGAATTACACGAAAATTCGAGTAAATCAAATAATTCAGCAATAACCGAGTACCAACTGTTGTAGTTCAATAAAATACGAGGTAAAGTAAGTATCAAACTAATAAATCGGAAATTGGATGATTTTTTGCTCAAACATGGAACAATTGTTACCGTTGGACTTTTTTTAAAAGGCAGTACGTACTTTTACGCCCAAAACATGATAGAAATTACTAAATTATTATACAGTATATTTACTATATTGTTACCGTCAAGTTGTAACACGTACGCATACACATTTGATGTATAATAAGATTAATAAGTACAATTTTAAAAACATGTCGATAGTTTATAAATTTTATATTTGTTCATAGTTCGTTATTTGTGCGTGATGCCTGAACATGTTCTTATCAGGTTAGGCAATATCCCGAATCACTCCCATTTTCGTAGCAAATTACTATCCCGTACTCGTACTAAAACCCTATTTTAAAATAGCGCATAAGGATTTGAAATATCCCTTTAGAGCTGTTTGACTCATAACCTAATGTATTTTTTTCCATTTTTAGTTTGACAATTGCATAATCTTCTGGATTAGTTACCCAAAGCACACAACACTTGGCTGCAGTTTAGAAGTAGGTAAGTAAATAGGTCTCGTCAGAATGCCACGTATAAAACTTAGTTAATAATTCGACTTAGAATTCTCCATTTAGAAGGGGTCTGTAACGCACAATATATGTGATTATTCCAGCGACACAAAATCTAAGTTACCCTAATACCGATTAATTACATTAAGCTTAGGGCGAATGCCCTCGAAAAATTATACCAATCGATGCTCCGGGTCCGACAGATCTGCGTACACAAATTTAGTTTGAAGTGTATTCGTATATATCTCTGTATGTAGATATTGATTTACATATTTATTTATCGTTTCTTCTTTAAAGTAATTAATGAAACTAAGATATCCGTATAAATGATATATTTTAACAAAAGGTAGGTAAAGTAGTATTTTATATAAACAGTCTAAAGCCTGTTTTACACGCCGCAATTTATCGGCCATCTAATTGAACAAGTTGGGATCTTCGATTTTAGCGTACCGTGTAAAATAGCAAAAATCGGTACGATTTCTTGAACAATTTATCGTACGATTAATTGAATTAAATAAAACATGCTCCATTTTTGCCACGATTTTCCGACGATTTTTCACCCAGTAATAGAAAAGTACCTGCGACTTTTGTTTTGTGTTTTTAACCAAAGTGACGATAAATTTCATACACTTATGACGATTATGATGTAAGGATAGTTTGAATGAACTAGCCGAAACCGAAGTAATCTAAGCTAATCTCTATCTATATCAAAACCGCTAAAACATTTGTCAAAGGCAGATTGCCAATCCATTTTCGTCTGCAGATCGTTAGAAAAATTGTCCAATTTCTTGCGGCATGTAAAACGGCATACCTCTACCGATAAACAGAATCATTATAATAAGCCGGGATATTCAAATGAATTAAATTTTGGAGGAATAAATTTTCCCTTCAAAATCCAGGACATACCCAAATTTGAATCGCATAATAAAATTAAAATCGCTGTGTCTGGTTATGAAGAAAAAATATTTTATCCTTTGTATCCTTTTCGTTACTATCCGGAAAAAGGTATCACTATGTGGCATTCGCCACTGCTTTAGTCTGTGAAACCTCTTCAAGCACAACATAAGGAAAGCATATTGTTACATTTGAATTTTTAGAGATAATCGAGAAAAGCTCGTACAGTTAGGAATGGCGCCATCTCGTAGATATCTTGAACATTAACGGGTGGCACAAATTGCATCGACCAAAACAGCGCCGAATGCCATTTCAAACAAGTTAATATTTCTTTAATTCGGGTAAAAATCGCACAAGTTATAGCAGCTTTAGTTTTACGTGATTCGGCAACGCCTACCACATTTATTATTCACAATATGACAAAACGTCTTTAACCAAAGTAGTGCGTAATTAACTAAGCTTTTTAATAAAGCATTGAAAATCGTAGTTAATTCTGGAACTTTTACCGACTATCGAGCGGCTCACCTCGGTTTCTTATGGAGTATAACCCTGTTTTGCTAGTTTACAATAATCGGCTGATCGGTAATATTTATGTTACCTATCAGTTTCAGTGTTTTATTTTCACATTTCTTCGATTAATAAGGAAATCAGTTGTTTATAAAAATTACTGCATCTTATAGTGTTATCTATTACGGCAAGTAGTAAGAATTATGAATAATGATCAATCTAAAAATAGTGATATTATAGCTCTGACGTTCTTTGACCATTCTATGTGCAAGAAAAATATTGCAGATGCTCACTATGTTGCTTGTGCTGGAGAGTATGAAGAGCGGTTTTTCAATCAGTTACTGCCAAACCTACAGCAAACTCGGTAGTAGTTATCGATAATGCCTTGTAACATAGTCGCAAGAAGAACGGATTTCTACCACGGCTACCAAAAAAATGACACTCCTTTGGTTAAGAGAAAAAATATTCTCGTCGAAAGACGTTAAAACGCGATCTCTTAAACATTGTTTCTACAGAAAAGCGTAAGTGCAATAAATATATGCTCCACGAAGCAGCTATTGAAATGCGACATGCTTGCTTATTCTATGTTTGCCACTTTATTATTATGTGTAAACCTGATTGAGATTGTATCAGAGCACCTGAAACACTGACAAAAGGACGACCCAATTTATTATACATTTACCTTCATCATCCTCATTATCAGATGTCAACTGATTAAACCCATTATAAAATTGTTGTAATAGTAAAGAGTACTTGTTTCATTAAAGGCGACATGTGAAAGTTATTGCAATTTGTTTGAATCATTTCACACTGTATCTTATAAATATATTAATCTGTGTAGTAAGTAATAGGTAGGTAACATTTAAATACACCGTTTGCGATTCGTCTAACTCATAAAATAACCTATCGAAGTCGTACATATTTGCACTTCAAAAAAGAATAAACTAGTAGATTTTTTTCCACATATTTATTATCATGTGAATTTAAAAATAAGATTGACAGCGAAAATTTCTAATCTTTTAAATAATAACAATGAAGTTAGCATGAGTATATAGTACCAACCTGTTATATCAAAGTATCTAATAGGCTAAATTTGGCAACGCTTACTGCTCTTCTCATAAGCGCAATACTTCGAAACTAGGGTGAAACGCGCTATAATTTCAAATCTACCGTTGACCCTAACAACTGCGCCTCCTAGCGCTCATGTTTGGAATTTTTAAGTATTTTAATGATATTTCTTTGCCGCTTTAGTTGACCGGTGATTTTTTTCCCATCACTATAGCTATTGTAGTTTCCAGGATATCGCCGGTTCCCACTGTTAGCGGGAAAACGCTGTGTATATACTCATAGAGAAAATGTGAAATTAGCTATATCTATATATAGCGTGTCCCCGGATTAGTGCATGGATAGGGAAGGCAGACAGAAAATTAATGAGTTGAAATTTAATCTTTTGGGGTTCAGCTTGATTAGTAAGTAATTTATGCAATAATTTTATTGTCGAAAAATTAAGTATATCTTGGAAATTTACAAAAAATGAATTTTTTCAATTAGTAAAATATATTTTTTATAGAGGATACCATAATAGGGTTATTAAAAAACAATTCAGAGTAATAAATTGTGCTAGTACTTAGTGTGTAAGCATGGCCGAACCCCAAAACGATGAAAATTCAACTCAATAATTTCTTGTCTGCCTTACATATCCATGCGTCAATCCAGGGACACACTGTATGTACGGGGAGAGAGCGAGGAGGGGGTTGAGCGGAATCCGATCCATTCGATGCGGGTCGGGTGTTAGTTTAGTACGCTTCTAACAACGTTGGCATGTAGACCTACTGTGCGCAAGAACGCGCGTAATAATTTGAAGTCATGGTTGCCTGGAAATGAGAGTTTCACATATTTATTTTTTTGTTACTGCGAAGCTTAGGCGAAACTAATAAGAAATTCTAGAGACGAAAGTAAAAACAGATTCCGGCGAAATAAAAGAAAAGAAAAATAAATACTCTAGAAATTCTTACTAAGATTATTTATTATCTATTAAAGAAAGGACCGATTAAGTTAAAATGACCTATTTTAGTGGTTTGTAACGATTTTGTTATTCTGTGTAGGTCTCTATGTACCTTTGTTTTTCATAGATAATGTGCAATGTTTAATTTTTTTATCTAAAGTACTCCTATGTATATCTAATTCATTAATAGAGTTACATTTTTAGTTGATGGCTGAGCCAAATCCTAAACGAACAAAAATGGCTAACCCGATCGGACAAAGTGCTTCCAGTAGCAGCAGTGGTACTAGTCCTACGGATCGTAAAGTAGGTGTAATAGTTCTAATTGTGGTCTTAAGTCCAGCGATTATAACAATTGTTATTTTATATTTATATAGATTGAACAGCAACTAATTTACCCGGATATCCAAGAGTTTGATATGATTAGAGACATGCCCGGCTTCGTGGATCGTACGCATTTCATCCGGGACTTCTTAACGAAGGGAGATAGAGGGCCGGCCATCTTTGCCCCTCGCCGGTTCGGCAAATCGACGCACCTGAGCATGGTGTTACAGTTCTTGCAGATAGATGCAGACGAAACAAGCGGAGAGGTTCCTATATCCGCAAAGGAAAGAAAGAACTATAAACTAATTCAGGGGACACGTATCGTCAACGACGTTAATAGTAAGAACTTGGTGGATAATCATCTAGGTAGGCATCCAGTGATCAACCTTGACCTCAAAAGTGGAATTATAGATACCATTGAAGCTGCAGAAATGCAGTGTCGATATGCGGTGCATAAAGCTTCCGTTCCAACGAAAGGAAACAATCCCAATAACGGATCTTCTAGAACATCACGAAGTTATGGCTACGGGAAATCAAAGTAAAGTTAAGCCTGATGTCGTTTTTAGCTTTCTGGTGGATCAAGGGTACCTGACCTATTCAGAAAGAGTTGGAGGCGGTGAAGTATTCAAATTACCCAACGCAGAAGTTGGAGCGGCATTAGGTAGTGTGCTAGGATACGTTGTGGACGTAGATACACTTCGGTGCACTTATGCAATTGACCGCATCTCCTTGTCCGTCATGAACGACGAGGAAGCGTTACACGAGTTGATGTTAGAAATCTACAAAGCGATGTCCATAAAAGTGAGAGAACTTGAACCAACGAATCCCATATATCTTAACGAGCAGAAAATGACATGCACCTTATACAAAATCTGGAGCCAAGTAAGATCATACGAGATCAGTCTTGACTTACGAATAAAAGATGATGACGGTGACTCCGTAATACGAGATAGACCAGACTGTTTAATGCGGAGTAAACATGGTACATATAGTATTCTGTGGGAATTGAAACACAACAGGAATTGTAAAGACGTACGTAAGACATCCCTTCATGCCTTGCAGGAAGCAAGGGACTTCGTAAACTCCGCCGAATCGAAAAAGACCAAAAAGTATATGGACCCATTAGCGGAGCTTGGGCAACAAGTACTAGTCATAGGTACTAATTAATAGGTTACAAAGTAACGCACAACATGTTAATATTGTACTTTTTTTAGGTTTGTCCCTGAATAATGAGATCAAGTTATCCCTCTCTTATGCATTCGGCGAGAAGGGGAAGATTTTTTTCCATTCCAGAGTGGGAATGTATGTCCTTTCCTGCCTTGTATCAACGTCACAATGCCGACCCCGTTGCCGAGAAAGAAAATGATAATCGAAAGACCGATATTGTCGGTTTCATGTGTGGACATGTGTAAAATTTAAGAAGCCTGAAATTTTTAACACTCGTGCTCTTTTCTACACGATGTGATCGCTAGTACAATAAATAAATTTTGTTTGAAGAAAAAATAGCATTCGATATATTAGTAAGCCGACTTCTATTATATCTTATTAAATGATGCATACCATTTTGCATGGTTTATTGTCTTTTTTTATGCCGACATGTTCTTGTATACGTAGGGAAAAGCGACATATTTCCGGCGACTAGATGTCTCGGGAAATGTCCGGACTATCGCGAAAGGCTAAATTTTAACATTACAGGATTCCTCGGTATACTTCCAATAATAGTATTGATCCGAGAACTGTATCGCAATAATTAGCATGAAATAGATAACAAAGAAAAGTTACCAATTAGAAATAAATAACAAATATTTTTGATTTGTTGTTGTGCAGGTTGTATTTTTTTGTATTAACTGCATGTCACGGTTTTTTTGTTTTGTATAGTAAAATTAATGTTTTTATGTTCGTTATAGATCTAAGAAAGTTTTACTTAGAAATCACATCGCTAAAGATATGTCTTAACTTCGGCATAACCGCGGCGAAAATTGAAAAATTAAACGGCAATGTCAAACTGATTGCGGAAATCGTATCTTTCACATAACGTAAAGGTTGTACGCATCAAACTCTCGGAAATAAAAAAAAAAAAATCGTATTAAATTTTGTAAACGATAACATGCGCTCAGAAAAAAGCGAGGTCAGGAGTTCATAAGCGCCAAAACTCATGCCGTAACGCGGTGATACGCCTGTGTCAACGCAAGATTAACAAACTTTTCCAAAACGTTTATTCTTATACAATTACAAATTTTGAATGAAAAAATTGAAATTGTAAACAATATTTAAAAAATAACTATATTAAAATTAAAATGAATATTTTTCTGTAAAATTAACTTTGAAATATCGTTTCGATAAGTTGTTGTTGTATTTCAAAGGTTTTGTCGAACAAAGCAAATTCTGGCTTATCCCACAATAATGAACACAATAATTACTGTACACTCACAAGTATCATTTGTAATGATGATAATTTATTAGATAAAGCTTCTAATTATTGAAAGTGCAACCTTAGAATCGGTAGCTAGCATAGATTTCGTTTTTTCTAATCAAGTTGACAACAGTAACGTAGATAAGACCGAAACTGAAATTTTTAAGACTGATTTAGAAACAAATACAGATGCGCCAGTAAAAGTCGTCCCGTCAAATTTATTGTATAATAAAAAGACTGCAGAAACAGAAAAATGCGATAGTAGTGTTGTCTTAGCAACAAATATATTTTTTGTTCTACTACAAAAGTATTAACAAATGTTATATTTTTGAATAGTAATTATTGTTTGCATTATTCTTTGTTTGTTCCGAGGAAACCTATACGCCAATAACAAATACTCGCCCATAAAAATTTCATAACAAAGTCTTTTACAGTCACAAGGCTTAAGCGCTAACAGAAAAGGAGTAAGCGCCAAAATAAAATTATAAAAAGACGTAAGCGACAGAAAACACGATAAAAACTGGCCCCCGGGTAAATAATGGCTTCTGTTAATAAGAAAAGCATACATTATTATAGTACCGGTTAGCGTAACTAAATTCAAGTCCGTTTATTCTATAAGAGGGTCAAAGATCATTTATTGCATCTCCTGTAAAATTCTGTAGGACCGCTTACGCCTTTTTGTCGTGACGCCGACGATATTTATCATATGTATATGTACAGCGCGTGGACGAAAACAGCAAAAAATTATATTCAAGTATATAGGCCGTTCAGTTCCGCTGCGCACGATATAAGTTTGGTTTTTTAAATGGAACACCTTGTACATTATTACTGTTTTAGATGTCTCCCCTTATTTCATGGCAGCTCTCGTCAATGTTCCCTATACCTATTTATTTTAGTTTTTGAAATAATTGCCGTAATTAGAGATTTTTGCAATATCTCGCGGTTTTCTTAACGGCCTTACACGCTAGGGCGGCAAAGTTAAAAATTTATCCGATCCAGTATTTCTGGAAGTTTTTGGCAAGACACCGATGAATTTTTTTATATCAACCAGATTCTACAAAACGGCCATCGCTATCGTTTTTTTTTTTTTTTTTTTTAGTTGAACGCTCTGTATATTTTTACGTTTTATTCGTAAAAAAAGAAACGTTATCCCCGAGAAGTTAAATATATTTCGTAGTCTCATTACAAAATATTTCAAATAATCACCATTTTCTTCTATAGTCTATAGAAATTGAAATTTGATTCGTAGTACTTTGTCGAAGCATAGTAAAAGTAAAATTAAATCCTTATCAACTCAAGTTTGTGAATTAATGAAAAGAGGAAAAAGTTGCCAGTGGTATCTAAAGAAAGCATTGCCTTAAAAGAAGTATTAACGCGTTCACAGATAGCATTGATAGGAAAAAAAATTTATACATTGGAAAAACGTAGACATAACACGCGCATTTACCTTAAGATATTAAAACAAAAAAATATCCATTACCAGGTAACGGTTTCATATACCTACATATGAATGCATAAACCAGTAAATTGTTTGTTTTAGGCATATCAACACCGCAAAGATGGGCATCAAAATTTGTTTTGATGCCTGGAATACTTGATCTCGCATTCGAATTCCTCAAAAAAACCTAACGCGACACAGGCGTTACCTCTTGCTTACGCCTAACAAACTCTTATGAAAGAAGGGAATAAACTAAGTTGTTGGGGAAATGCATATCGCAACACATACTTATCGAATGTAATTTACAATTATACTAAAGTTAGCGTTTTCTTTTTATATTTTCTTTTTTCGTAATCTTGTTTGTCTATATAAATATTAAATTATTTATAAATTGCTTTCGTAATTTTCAACCATCCACCCCTGGCAGGGTCATCTGGTATTTGCCCATTTTCCCTTAAAACATCATTAGATCATCACGAATTTCATCGCCACAGTTATACGACATACAGTTAAAATTATAATTGCTTGTACGATTTTCAATTTTAGCCGACAGAGTGTAGAAATATCTGTCTGTCCGTTATTTGTGGTATATCGAGAAGAAAAACGCAGATTCTTTCTTAACGTATGTTATATTAAATTCACACACACATGCAACAACATTGATTACTTAACGACTACTTCTTTAAATATATTCGATTATACCAACCTTTATTTATTTTATGTTACCAACTTAAGATACTAAATACCACTATGTTCAATAAAGTATTTGTTGCTAAATACTATTTTCAACACACCCCCTCAACAAATATTTTATTGTTGCTGTTTACTAAAAACTAACTTCACAAGAACGCTACCACCTTTTAAGAATACAGTTTCTAAATTTTTCAAAAAGTGTTTTTCCCAATGGTTTTGTGAACATATCGGCAATATTGTCAGAAGTATTAATATAGGCTAGCTTCGCTAGATCCTTCTTCATGTTATCCAAAATATAATTATACCTAACGTCTACGTGTTTCAGTCTCTTATTATTTTCGTTATTTTCGACTATTTTTATTACTGATTGGTTATCTTCAAATATTAAACTAGGTCCATTATTTTCTACCCTAAAATCTAATAACAATTTTTTTATCCAGGATATCTCTGATAATATGAAACTTAATGCTATATATTCTGCCTCTGTCGAAGATAACGAGACTGTTGGCTGCTTTTTGGAATACCATGAGATCACACATTCAAATAGTATTAACACATATCCAGATGTTGATTTTCGATCTCTTACGTCTCCTGCCCAATCGGCATCTACATAGCCTTTTAATTCACACCCTGAGCTATTATAAATCAGTGACAAGTTTAAAGTATGTTTAATATAACGTAAAATTCGTTTAAGTGCTTTATATATTTCGACACTTGCACAATGTTGATACCTACTTAAGAAAGTTACAGAGACAGATAAGTCAGGACGAGTTCCCGACACCGCATAAAGCAAACTCCCAATTACCTGTCTACATTTTTTCTCAATTTGTTCACTTTCAGAAGTGTCTCTACTTAGAGTTTGAAAATTAAAATTTTGGTCTATTGGTGTATCTATTGATTTACAATTTTCCATGCCAAAATTTTTTAAGACATTTTCTAAATATACCCTTTGATTTATATCGTTAACCCTTTGCTTAAGTCTTGCGTTATACTTATACCTAAATAATTATGTGCTAATCCTAAATACCTAGTTTCAAATTTGTCATTTAGTACGATCTTAAAACTTTCAATTTGGGCTTCATCGGTTCCAAAAATCAGTAAATCATCGACATAAATTAGTAAATACAAGAAGTTACCTTTCTGACATCTTGTATACAAACACAAATCATTTTTGGATCTGATGAAACCTTCATCATGCATAAATGAATCAAATTTCTCGTTCCAATATTTTGGCGATTTCTTCAGTCCGTATATTGAGCGATTTAACTTACACAACGTTCCATCCGGTAATTCCATGTACACTGTTTCTTTAATATCACCATATAAGAAGGCTCCGGTCACATCCAGTTGATACACAGGTAGTTTCATCTTGTTTGCCACAGCCATGAACAATCTGAACGTACCGAGTCTTGCCACGGGGGCATATATTGATGAGTCACAATCTGTTTGCTCAAATCCTCTGGCCACTAACCGAGCTTTGTATTGTTTGATGCCTCTTGAGTTTTGTTTTATTTTAGATATCCATTTACTGCTTACCAGTTGTGCATCTTCAGGGCAACGTTTTACTTCTGTCCATGTATGATTTTGCTTCAATGTGTTCATCTCCTTTTGTATGGCTTCTACCCAATTGTCTTTATCTTTCCCTTCCATTGCTTCCTTATATGACGTTGGTTCATTATTTATGCATATAAAATTGATCTCGTAGTCCTCGAGCCATCCTGGTTGTTTTGTTTTCCTTTTAGTTCCACCGATATTTCTTCGTTTCCTTTTCTTTGTATTTCTTCGTGTTTCTCTGCATTCAATTCATCATCTCTTCTATCCTCTTCCTTTTCTTCTACTTGCTGTTCTTTTATTGCTTGTTCCATAGTATCATCATTCTGCTTTAATATCTCTTCAATTTGAATTTCTTCAACCATTTCTTTCTCGTTACCATGCATCAGGCTACTTTCTTTCTTTTGTGTATCACCTTTTATAAATATGACATCTCTTTTAACTAACACTGTATTTCTTTCAGGAAAATAAATTCTGTATCCTTTGGAGTTTTCTCCATACCCCACAAATATTCCTATTTCAGATTTTGAATCCCATTTTCGTCTTGTTTGGTTTGGAACGTGAACAGCTACTTTTGAACCAAAAATCTTTAACTTATTTATGTCGTACATTCCTTTTTTGTACCAAATTTCATATGGTGTTTTGTTTTTTTCTCTACTAGCACCAGTTCTGTTGAGAACATAAGCAGCTGTATTTACTGCTTCTGCCCACAAATCTTTGTTGAAATTATTTTCCAAGATCATACTTCTTGCAGCTTCCACTATTGTTCTTATTTCCCTCTCTGCACAGCCATTTTGCTCAGGTGTATATTCAATGCTTGTTTGGTGTCGAATACCATGGTCTACCATAAGTTTCCTCACAGTGCTATTTATAAATTCAGTGCCATTATCGCTTCTTATTGTTTGAATAATGTGGCCTATCTGAGTTTTCGTCATTTGAATAAATTCATAAATTTTATTAGCAGTCTCATCCTTGCTTTTCAAAAAATAGATGCATTTAAATCTGGAGTAGTCATCTTTTATCAGTAAGAAGTATTTTGCACCCCCCAGTGATGTACTCTCCATAGGACCACACAGATCCATATGGATTAGTTCACCTGGCTTCTTAGTTTGCGTTTCACTTGGCTCATAGCTTAATTTATGCTGCTTCCCAGTTACGCACGGTATACAAGTAATATCATTACCTTCTTCGTAAGATACATTACATTTATTTAAGATATTTTTAACTTGATTTACGTTTTGGTGAGCCATTTTTTGATGCCACTCATCCAGATTTTCTTTTAGGCAACCGACATTTGCAAAAGAGTGTTTACTTGCCCTGAAGCACATTTTATATATTTTGTTGTCCTTTTTAGCTATTGCGCTAACTCTGTTATCTTTTGTAAAATTACATTGTTCATAGTTCATATTTACCTTATATCCCTTAGACACTGCTGCACTTACTGAAAATAAATTTGCTGTGATCTTAGGCACATGTAACACATTATTGATTGTGGTGTCAATCCAACATTCCCCATCGAAGGCTTCTAGTTTCACTACACCAATTCCAATAGCTTGAATTATTGTTCCATTACCAACCACAACATCTTTATATTTCGTAAGTTTTTGATATTCACTGAAGTACTTTTCTTCATGACACATATGGTCTGATGCACCACTATCCACTATCCAGTCCTCTACCGAAGCTTGACCACTATACGTCAGAAAGACTGCTGAGAAAGCGTTGCTAACATTTTCACTATTGCCTTTCTTCTTATTTAAAAACCAACACTCCTTTTTATTATGTCCTTTTTTCTTACAATGGTCACAATATTTCACTGTGTTATTCGCAGTACAGTCCCTTTTGTAATGTCCAACTTTACCGCACTTGAAACACTTTCTATTGTCTACCTTTTGTTTGGTGAACAATGCCGTAACCTCTTGCCTATTACTTGTTCTCTGTTCTTCAATAAGAAGTCTAGCTGTAAGCTCTGACAGAGTTTGACTTTCTGTTGGCACGGAATCCCAAGCAGACACAAAATGTTTATAATTTTCGGGTAATGACGTTAATATCTTAGTTAAAACCATTTTTTCTGGTACCTCACCTTTTAATTGCTTAATTTGACATACGTTTTCTTCTATTTTTGCCAAGAATGTTGCTATGTCTTCGTTGGCATTATGCTGCATTGAGAAAAATTTCTGCTGCAATAAGTGTAATGATGTTTCTGATGCCTGTTCATATATTACATGAAGTTTGTCCCAAATAGATTTTGCAGACTCACATGCCATTACTTGCAGCATTACTTTATTTGATAGTCTAGTAACCAACACACTTTGCGCTTTCGCATCTTTCTTTACCCACGAACTTCTGTCTGACTCTTCTTCTGGCTTGACCGCCGATCCATCTACCACGTCATATATTTCAAGAGCTTTTAATATGATTTTTACTTGAAATTTCCATGTCGACCAATTTACCTGGCCTTCAAGTTTTAAATTTGTTGCAGTTGTAACAGAAGCCGAAACGTTTTCCATTTTAGACAATAACCGCCTTTTTTCCTAACCTCGTGTACTTTTTACCTGATTTTTAAACAATCGCACTTAACTTCTCGACTTGCACTGGGCCCATAACCTGTAGAAATATCTGTCTGTCCGTTATTTGTGGTATATCGAGAAGAAAAACGCAGATTCTTTCTTAACGTATGTTATATTAAATTCACACACACATGCAACAACATTGATTACTTAACGACTACTTCTTTAAATATATTCGATTATACCAACCTTTATTTATTTTATGTTACCAACTTAAGATACTAAATACCACTATGTTCAATAAAGTATTTGTTGCTAAATACTATTTTCAACACAGAGAAATGCTAAAACAAGAAAGCAATCTTTTAATATTCCCATATACGGTATCGCACACAATTTAAATTTAAGTCGCCTTAATTGTATTTTCGTGATGTTTCTTCTTTTTATATAGTAAAATGCATTGTAAGGTAATGGAAAATTACCGATTTCATATTTGTCTTGCTTGCTATTTCGTCTTACATACAAGTCGATTAACCCCGTCGCGTTTATTCACCTTAGAGAAGAGCGCAGTGTCAGCGGTCTAGGTTTCATCGCAAGGAAAGAAAAATGTCTATATCTATGATTTTTACACTTAGTATTAGATTATTATCGCTGTGACTATTATGCACATCGAATAAGAATATTCATGGTAATGTTAATAAAGTATTAAAATCAAAAGTTGAAGCTTTTCTTCTGTATAAACCCTACACATTTCTCAAGCAAAGATGCATATAAAGTAAGGAACACATTAGTGCCAAATCAAAGAAAATACAATTTACTGATTCATATTACAGTAGATAGTTGTTATTCTGTAATCGAGCACAATGTTGCTATTATAGAAGATGGCATAGTCATACGTAGATCCTGTTCGTCGTGCAACATTTATTCACAATTCAACACGGATTAATATTCAACTTTAAGAGTTCATAATAAAGGCAACCTTTACATGCGCAATGCATTCTGCGTTGACAACTGTCGAAGACGAGGAATAGCAGCAGATTTTACGTATTATACAAAGAATTTTATAACAGTAAGGAACTCGCCGAGAATCGTATCGAAATCATCGAGGAACTTTTAATTTAAAAAATCAAGTAAAATGAACGTACGTACGTT